>OY728134.1:993612117-994812117 GCA_963277665.1 Viscum album
TATATATGTATCTATATGTGTATGTGTCTATATGTGTATGTGTATGTGTATGTGTATGTGTATGTGTATGTGTATGTGTATGTGTATGTGTATGTGTATGTGTATGTGTATGTGTATGTGTATGTGTATGTGTATGTGTATGTGTATGTGTATGTGTATGTGTATGTGTATGTGTATGTGTATGTGTATGTGTATGTGTATGTGTATCTGTATCTGTATCTGTATCTGTATCTGTATCTGTATCTGTATCTGTATCTGTATCTGTATTTGTATGTGTATCTGTATCTCTATCTCTATCTGTATCTGTATCTGTATATGTATCTGTACCTGTATCTGTATCTGTATCTGTATCTGTATCTGTATCTGTATCTGTATCTGTATCTGTATCTGTATCTGTATCTGTATATGTATCTGTATATGTATCTGTATATGTATCTGTATCTGTATGTGTATCTGTATCTGTATCTGTATCTGTATTTGTATATGTATATGTATCAGTATCTGTATCTGTATCTGTATTTGTATCTCTATTTGTATGTGTATCGGTATCTATATCTTTATCGGTATTTGTATATGTATCTGTATTCGTATCTGGATCTATATCTGTATCTATATCTGTATCTGTATCTGTATCTGTATCTGTATCTGTATCTGTATCTGTATCTGTATCTGTATCTGTATCTGTATCTGTATCTGTATCTGTATCTGTATCTGTATCTGTATCTGTATCTGTATCTGTATCTGTATCTGTATCTGTATCTGTATCTGTATTTATATATGTATCTATATGTGTATGTGTCTATATGTGTATGTGTATGTGTATGTGTATGTGTATGTGTATGTGTATGTGTATGTGTATGTGTATGTGTATGTGTATGTGTATGTGTATGTGTATGTGTATCTGTATCTGTATCTGTATCTGTATCTGTATCTGTATCTGTATCTGTATTTGTATCTGTATCTGTATTTGTATTTGTATCTATATGTGTATTTGTATGTGTATGTGTATTTGTATTTGTATTTGTGTATGTGTGTATGTGTGTATGTGTGTATGTGTGTATGCGTGTATGTGTGTATGTGTGTATGTGTATGTATGTGTACATGTGTGTCAAGGTGTATGTTTGTGTGTATGTGTTTGTGTATGTGTATGTGTATCTATGTTTATGTAGTATGTGATTGTATGCATATGTCTATGTATGTATGTACATGCACATGTATGTAATTGTATTTATGTGTATGTGAATGTATATGAATATGCATGTGTTTGTGTATGTGCATGTGTGTATATGCATGTGTATGTATATATGTGTACTTGTATAAACATGTATGCATACATATTCATGTATATGTGTATGTGTATGTGTATATGTATGTGTATGTGTATGTGTATGTGTATGTGTATGTGTATGTGTATGTGTATGAGTATGGGTATGTGTATGTGTATGTGTATGTGTATGCGTATGTGTATGTGTATGCGTATGTGTATGTGTATGCGTATGTGTATGTGTATGCGTATGTGTATGTGTATGTGTATGTGTATGCGTATGTGTATGTGTATGCATATGTGTATGTGTATGTGTATGTGTATGTGTATGTGTATGTGTATGCGTATGTGTATGGGTATGTCTATGTGTATGTCTATGTGTATGTGTATGTGTATGTGTATGTGTATGTGTATGTGTATGTGTATGTGTATGTGTATGTGTATGTGTATGTGTATGTGTATGTGTATGTGTATGTGTATGTGTATGTGTATGTTTATGTGTATGTGTATGTGTATGTGTATGTGTATGTGTTTGTGTATGTGTATGTGTATGTGTATGTGTATGTGTATGTGTATGTGTATGTGTATGTGTATGTGTATGTGTATGTGTATGTGTATGTGTATGTGTATGTGTATGTGTATGTGTATGTGGATGTGTATGTGGATGTGGATGTGGATGTGTATGTGGATGTGTTTGTGTATGTGCATGTGTATTTGTATGTGTATCTGTATGTGTATGTGTATGTGTATGTGTATGTGTATGTGTATGTGTATGTGTATGTGTATGTGTATGTGTATGTGTATGTGTATGTGTATGTGTATGTGTATGTGTATGTGTATGTGTATGTGTATGTGTATGTGTATGTGTATGTGTATGTGTATGTGTATGTGTATGTGTATGTGTCTGTGTATGTGTATGTGTATGTGTCTGTGTCTGTGTATGTGTCTGTGTCTGTGTATGTATATGTGTATGTGTTTGTGTATGTGTATGTGTATGTCGATGCGTATGTATGTGCGTATGTGTATGTCTTATTATTGATTTAATATTATTTATTAATTTTTAATATATCTCCAATTTTAGTATTTTTTTGTAATTTATTCATTTTCAATATATATTCATTTAATATTTTTATAATATATTCAATTTTGATATTTATTTATACATTTCTAAATATTTATACATTTAATTAAAGATTAATATTTTTAGTTATTATTAAAATTCTAAAGGATAATATAACACCCCAAACATTTTATGGTATGCTTCTATTAAATACATTCTATTCATCATTGTGTTCCTTTGAAACAACACTAGGTTATTTAGGAGATAGTCAAAACCTGACAATTAAATATAAATTTTCCACTTCTATGTTTTGAATTTCGAAAAAATGGTCATCTAGAGTTGTGATCAGTAAGTCATTTGGAGTTTGTTAGAACAAACTGGATTTTTGGTGAATACTAACATACCCTTATGAATAGTAATATGAATAGTAATATGACCCTTATGAATAGTAAATAATATTATTATTTTATTTTCTTAAGGCAATAAGATAATGAGATCTTAATTAGTTTTTCAATGAGAAATAAAACTAATTGCACCTTTAAGTTTGTTATTTTTCGAATTAACTATGAATTTATTTAAAAATTAAACTAATAATACTTAGAAAATTATTTTCAAAAAATGGAGTTCATTTTTGAATTCTACACGTCGAAAAATGGTTAAGGTAAATTTTTGGGATTTTTCTAAAATACATGAATTTGTCATGAATAGTAAAAATACAGTTTTGAGTTTTCCTTAGTTTAATGACGTCATAATGATGTAATAATTAAATATAAAAGTATGATCGACTTGTGTACAGTAACTTATTACATGAGGTGTCCCAAGTGGCTAAAACCATGGGCAAATACCATGGGCAAACCCATGGTTTGGCAAAAACCACTAATGAGGTGTCCCTTTGAAATTACTAAAAAATTACCTCTCTTTTTCTATAAATACCCACTCATCCATTCGTTTTATTTCATTCCAAATCCCTCATCCTCGAAGCTCTGGTGGTTTTACCTATCTAGGAGTCCTTCCAAGGTGTCCCTAAGCCCCCCAAGGTCTCATCCTTCAAGATCTTGGAGTTATTCTACAAGGTAAGGGAATCCTTCATTCTCTTCTTTAAGTCGACACTTCTTTTATGTTAGCTATTTGAAATTACTTTCTCATATGTTGGGGTTTGATTTTATTTTATTCTTCTTACTATCCTTTTTATTTCACTATGATGAGATGCCCCTTTGTTCTCATCGTTTGATTTTATGAAATTTTAAGTGACATCGTTAGGCTGCCGAATTTTCATAAGGGATCTCTCAACTTTTCTTTTATTTTCAAGTTCATCCCTTTTATTTTTCTCTCCTCACCTCCTCTATCCAAATGACCATGATAAACTCTAGTATCATCTATATACTGGAATTATATCATGTGATTGGAATAACTATCATCAATATCTTTTCTCCCTCCCTTTTATTTTTATAAATGAAATCAACGTCCATGAGGTTCCAATTCATAACCTTTGTGGAGGATGGAATTTTGTTCTTCACTTTCTTCATCATTACTGGTCATGAGACCATTTTAATGGTTGAACCAGATAATAATAGAAGTATTTCATCTCATTAATGTTCTGGAATCTTTACACACTCATAATACAGAATAATAATACAAAACAAGTTCATTGTATACAAAATTGCCAAGCTAAATCCAAGCATTTATCAAAAACTTTTAACTAATGATTCATCCTCATGTATATAACCTATAATCATTATAAGATCATTTATATCTATTTAATGTCGCTAATAATATATATTAACAAATCTGGATATTTATCCATATTTCAAAATGAACTTCCATTCATGAGAGCAAGGAAACGAATCATGAAGACCAAGGAAGAAAATGCTTCCAAAACAATAAAATTGAACCTCTTAAACCCATTAAAAGGACCATTAATGAACTTAATAAGGTTATACCATATCAATTAAATGTTGATTAGGTTCTGGAATTATTAATTAATGAATCTAAATTTGATTATTCAGGTCGATAAGAACAATCAAGAACAGACTCGAGCAAAATGTAAGGGGTTTCTCATCTCACTTTCATTTTTGTGAGATTTTCATTGTTCACCACTTATTTCATATATTTGGTATATGTGTACTTCAATTTGATATAAAATAACATGATTCTATTTATATTCATGTTATTCAATGATTCATTTTATGTTCATTACATTCTGGTCATATGATTCGACTGATTACATTGTGGTAAGAGACTTTGTCTCAACTTCTATTTGGATGTGACTAACTTTGTATGGTGCACCGAATAGTCCTTATGTGGTGTACCTACTACCCATTTCAGATCAATTTTTATTTGATATTATATTTATATTAAATATCCATAATCTCATATCATGGAGATGTTCGTTGTCTAAACCGTATACCATTTTACATACGGTGTTTATTTGGAAAGTTGTTTTAATTATAGAAATATTAATGAATCTGTATACTCTACTCTATATGGATATTGAAAAGGCATATTTCTCTTGTATTGAATCAATGTATAAATAATTCTTTGGACACACAGTGGTGGGTGGGGCCCGCTATAGCCCCTCGATGCATCGGTAGGTCTCTTGAGACAAATCAGTTGGTGACAAACCCTTTGAGTTTGTTTCCAAAAAAATCAGACGGGTTTCTACCCATAGAACTAAACTATTTTTATAGTATTATGGTTTCATGTTCCAGATACATTATGTCCAATTAATAAGCATTCCCTTTATTCATTATCAGTTATTATTATTATCTATGAGGTTTTCACTATAACAAAATCTATGGATGCAGTTTCATTCTCAGTTTATTAATGGAATTAGTTATTCATTTATTCACTATTCCATATTGGTTATGTCAGATTGATTGTGATTCACTTATTATTGTACTCATTCTTCCACTATTTGTAACCCTTACTGGAGCTCACTCCTATCATTGTTTACTTTCAACAGGTGACAAAGAGGATATCATTTATTGAGCTCTTGTGGATGCAGTTTTTAGTTTTCATTATGTATTGTATTTTGTAAACTTTTCCAATGTAATTTGAGTAACATCTATGTATCTAGTTTCTTCAAGACTAATAAACTGATCCTTCCTTCGGGATTTTCATTCCTTATAACCATGAAAATATCACAAGTAATGCACGGCTCCAGCCTAGAGGGGTTAGGGTGTTACAGTTGGTATTAGAGGAAGTTTAGTAGAAAACTTGGAAACTATAGTAGGAAATGTATAGTAGGGAACAAATCTCTAAGGTAGTATTTGAGGATAAACATGCAAGAACGTCCTAGTATTTTGGTAAGGAATAGATTATGTGTATATTTTAATCAATATGTCTCTGTCTGGATACGACCAGGTAGAGTCGGCTCTGGCACAGATGTATCTAGGGGTAAAACCCAAAAACACCACTTTGAGCTAGACTCGAACGGGAACTGGTGAATGACAACGAGCCTTGCTGAACTCTTTGTTACGACACTCTCGGGGGATATGCTTAGGATAATTCATATTTTCTTTACAAGCCATTATGAAGGAGTTGATGTAAATTTTTCCTTAGAGGAACCATGCTTATAAGATTATCTATGAATAGAATTTCAATCTATGTTGAGTATTTTTCTATTTGAGATTCATAAACTAATCTAGTGTATCCCATTATTTAGAAATTGTGTCTAATGGAATAAGGGGAATCAATACTCATGGGCACGGTAGGGATCTCCCTACTGAGCAAGTCAACAGGGTCAATGTTGGAGTAGATCAGATCATGACCATATTGGGACAACTTACTCAAGTTGTAATGAATAACCATTCAACGCCAATTTTGGATCGTTTCATGTGGCAGAAGCCCCCATATTTCTGTGGGACTACTAATCCAGTGGTTTTTGAGCAATGGATCAAGTCCCTTGAAAAGATATTCATGGCGTTAAGATGCAATGAAAATGAAAAGGTAGTGCTGGCAGTATATTGTCTCAAGGGCGACCCTGATCAATGGTGGTCCCTGATTCAAAATACCACGGATGAAGAAGAGATAGAAGATATGGAATTGAGGACTTTTATGGAAATATTATTAGAAAAATATTTCTCTCGTGAGCAACAAACTGAAATGAAGAGGAAATTATTTGGCTTGAAACAAAGGGAAGAAGACAGTGTTGCAGAGTATGAGGCTACCTTCACAAGGCTAGCCAGGTATGTCGTGGATTACGTACGTGACTCGGTGGACAAGATTGATCATTTCTTTGAAGGTATTAAGCCAAGTCTTCGAAGGGCACTAGCTTCTCAATAATTTTCATCATATGATGAAATTGTATCAAGTGCCATAAAAACAGAGAGGGAATTTGCTAGATCAAATCTTTTCAAAAGAAACCAAGATAAAAAGCGGTACTCTGATAAAAAAGGAAAAGGAGAATCACCAAAGAAGAGCAAGGGAATGAATAGTTTCCCATTATGTGAGAACTGTGGAAATAATCATCTCGAGAAATGCTTGAAAGGCATGGGAGTCTACTATAACTGCAGAGAAAAGGGTCATCGATCTAGTGAATGCAAGGGGAAGAAACAATTCAATGGTATTCAATGCTACAATTGTAGAGAGATGGGACACTATGCAAATGAGTGTCCTAAGTGTGAAGGAAACTCGACTCAAAAACGGCCAAGAGAGCAAGGGAGAGCCTATGAGATTACAACTACGGAGGTTGAAGTTCCTAGTGACATGGTGGTAGGTACATTAATTATTTCCTCAAACATAGCCAACACTTTATTTGATTCTAGATCATCGCATTAATTTATATCCTCTCAGTTTTATAAGAAAATTGGATGTGTCCAATTTGATTTAATAAAGGATTTGTTAGTAAAAACTCTCATGGGATGTATCATTGCAACAAAGTCATGTCGACTAGTCCCCCTCCAAACACCAAAACGTGCTTTAGTTTCTAACCTTATCATCATACCCATGACTAAATTTGAAATAATTCTCGGTATGGATTGGCTGTCAAGTTATGATGCGAGGATTTATTGTAAGAAAAAGGAAGTTACAATTTTTGAAAATGATGTATAATATCTTATCTTTAGAGAAGAGACTTCACCATCTGATTCTTATCTAGACCCACCCCTAGTAGCTCTACTGAATGCAATTCTTGGAGAGAAAGAGAACCCAATATCTATGGGTGAGGAAAGAAATGTACAAATTGAAGATGATAATATACTGAAAGAATACATTGATGTGTTTCCAGAGGATTTACCTAGACATCCTCTAGAGTGGGAAATTGATTTTTCCATTTAGTTAATTCCTGGTGCAAGACCTATATCAAAGACCCCATATAGAATGGCCATTGTGGAGTTATAGGAGCTGAAGAAACAACTAGAAGAGTTGAGTGACAAAGGATTTATTCAACCTAGTGTTTCTCCATGGGGATCTCCGGTCTTGTTTGTAAAGAAGAAATATGGATCCATGAGGCTATACATTGATTACAGAGAAATCAAGGCTATTACAATAAATAATAAGTATCATCTACCCTGGATTGATGATTTATTTGACCAACTTCATGGAGCTCAATACTTTTCAAAGATTAAACTTCAATCCGGATATCATCAACTGAGTGTGAGGAAGGAAGATATTCTGAAGACAGCATTTTGAACCAGGTATGGGCATTATGAGTTTATAGTGATGCCTTTTGGACGGACGAATGCACCATCTATTTTCATGGATTCAATGAAAAGAGTTTTCAAGGAATATCTTGATAACTTTGTTGTGGTATTCATCGATGATATACTCGTATACTCAAAAAGCTATGAAGACCCTGAGAATCACTTGCGATTTATTTTGATAACTATTAGAAGAAATAAATTATATAGGAAGTTTAGCAAGTGTGAATTCTAGCTTCAATTAGTTTCTTTTCTGAGCCATATTGTCTCTAAGGATGGAATCCTAGTTGATCCTGCTAATAAAAAGGCAATCCAAGATTGGACCACACCAACAAACATAACTGAGGTACGCAGTTTTATTGGCTTAGCAGGTTATTATCGACATTTTGTTCAGAATTTTTCCCGACTAGCTAATCCGCAAACCAAGCTCACACATAAAGGAGTTAAGTTTTTGTGGACAAAATAATGTACAGAATGCTTCTATGAATTGAAAATAAGATTGGTCAATGCTCCAATTTTGACTCTTCCATCTGGAAGTGATGGATTTGTAATATACAGCGATGCGTCAAAGAATGGATTGGGTTGTGTCCTTATGAAAAATGATAAAGTTATTGCTTATTCATCAAGATAGTTGAATACTCATGAGAAAAATTATCCAACTCATGATCTTGAGTTAGCAACTATAATCTTTGCTCTGAAAATATGGAGGCATTATCTCTACGGAGAAAGTTGTGAGATTTATACGGACCACAAGAGTTTGAAATATATTTTCACATAAAAATAACTCAACATGAGGCAAAGAAGATGGATCAATTTACTCAAAGATTACAATTTTTTAATATGCTACCACCCAGGAAAGGCGAATAAGGTGGCAGATGCATTAAGCAGGAAAGGTCGTGGCCTTCTGACTCAAATGAGGATTGAAAGAGATCATCTGTTCATGGATCTACTGAAGATGGATATAGGAATTGTTGAGGAAGGGGAAACATCACTCCTCTTTCAAATGATTTCTAAACCATCTTTACTAGAGAAGATAAAAATTTCTCAATCTGAAGATGAGAATCTACACAAGAAAATTAATGCAGTTAAGGATGGGAGACTAGCTAACTTCGTGTATGAAGAAGGTGTTCTGAAGTTTGGGAAGAGGTCATGCATTCCATCAGTACCTGATCTAAAAAGGGAACTATTAGATGATGCGCGTAGCTCAAATTTCCCTATACACCCGGGTTTTATCAAGATTTATAGAGATCTGAATGAATATTTTTGGTGGGATAATATAAAGCAATAAATTGTTGACTATGTGTCAAGGTGTCTAGTTTGTTAACAAGTGAAGGTGGAGAGACAACATCCCAAAGGAGTGATGCAACCTCTACCTATTCCTATGTGGAATTGGGATAACATTACGATGGATTTTTTCACCAGACTACCAAGGACACCTAGAAGGAATGATGCAATATGGTTAATTGTTAATCGTCTCACTAAAACATCACATTTCCTTCTAATAAGAGAGGATTTACCACTTAAGCGCCTAGAAAGACTTTATATTAATGAAGTTGTGAGACTTCATGGTGCACCTCTATTAATTTTCTCTGATCGAGATCCCCGGTTTACATCAAAATTCTGGAAAAGTCTCTATAAGGCTTTGAATACTGAGCTTCATATGAGTACCGCATATCACCCCCAAAATGATGGATAATTTGAAAGGACTATTCAAACTCTAGAAGATATGATGAGGTCATGTTCTCTTGACTTACAAGATATGTGGGATCAATACTTTCCTTTGGTGGAATTTTCATACAACAATAGTTTCCATTCTAGTATTCAAATGGCTTCATATGAAGCATTATATGGAAAGAGATGTCGAACTCCAACTTGTTGGGATGAAGCTGGTGAGAGGAAACTTATAGGCCCAGAACTTATTGAAGAGACCATGACAAAGGTGAAGAAAATAAAAGACCATATTAAAGTAGCCCAAAGTAGGCAGAAGAGTTATGCTGACAACCAGAGAAAGGACTTGTAATTTCAAGTGGGAGATCATGTATTTCTGAAAGTATCTCCATGGAAGAGTGTCTTAAGGTTTGGTAAGAAAGGGAAACCGAGCCCTAGTTACATCGGACCATTTGAAATTTTGGGAAGATTCGGAGTTGTATATTACCATTTATCAATGCCGCCAAATCTCTCTAGAGTTCATGATGTGTTCCACGTATCATTTTTAAAGAAGTACATGACAGACCCAACGCATGCACTCAAATATGAAGAAATAGAACTGGAACCTAATTTGTCATACTGTGAAAAGCCTATCAGGATTCTTGACATAAGGGAGAAGGTATTGAGCAATCGAACAACTCTTCTAGTAAAGGTTCTTTGGAGAAACCATAATATAGAGGAAACAATATGGGAACCAGAGGATTTCATGAAGAAGAACCACCCACATCTTTTTTGTGGGATTTATACATAAAATTTCAAGGATGAAATTTCCAAAGGAGGGAATAATATAACACCCCAAACATTTTATGGTATGATTCTATTAAATATATTCTATTCATCACTGTGTTCCTTTGAAACAACACTAGTTTATTTAGGAGATAGTAAAAACCTGGTAATTAAATATAAATTTTCCAATTCTATGTTTTAAATTTCAAAAAATGGTCATCTATAGTTGTGATCAGTAAGTCATTTGGAGTCTATTAGAAAAAACATGATTTTTGATGAATATTAACATACCCTTATGAATATTAATATGAATATTAATATCTCCCATATGAATAGTAAATAATATTATTATTTTATTTTCTTAAGGCAATAAGATAATGAGATCTTAATTAGTTTTTCAATGAGAAATAAAACTAATTGCACCTTTAAGATTGTTATTTTCTGAATTAACTATGAATTTATTTAAAAATTAAATTAATAATACTTAGAAAATTATTTTAAAAAAATGGATTTCATTTTTTAATTCTACACGTAAAAAATGGTTAGGGTAAATTTTTAGGATTTTTCTAAAATACATGAATTTTTCAAGAATAGTAAAAATAAAGTTTTGAGTTTTCAGTAGTTTAATGACATCATAATGATGTAATAATTAAATATAAAAGTATGGTCGACTTGTGTACAGTAACATATGACATGAGGTGTCCCAAGCTACTAAAACCATGGGCAAATACCATGGTTAAGCCCATGGTCTGGCAAAAACCACTAATGAGGTGTCCCTTTGAAATTATTAAAAAATTACCCCTCTTTTTATATAAATACCCACTCATCCATTAATTTTATTTCATTACAAATCCCTCATACTCGAAGATATGGTGGTTTTACCTCTCTAGGATTCCTCCCAAGGTGTCCATAATCCCCCAAGGTCCCATCCTTCGAGATCTAGGAGTTATTCTACAAGGTAAGGGAATCCTTCATTCTCTTCTTTAAGTCGACACTTCTTTTATGTTAGCTATTTGAAATTCCTTTCTCATATGTTGGGGTTTGATTTTATTTATTCATATTAATTTCCTTTTAATTTCAATATGATGAGATACCCTTTTGTTCTCATCATTTGATTTTATGAAATTTTAAGCGACGTTGTTAGGCTACCCAATTTTCATAAGGGATCTCTCAACTTTTTTTTATTTTCAAGTTCATCCCTTTTATTTTTCTCTCCTCACCTCCTCTGTCCAAATGACCATCATAAACTACAGTATCATCTATATACTAGAATTATATCATGTTAATGGAATAACTATCATCAATATATTTTCTCCCTCCCTTTTATTTTTATAAACGAAATCAACGTCCATGAGGTTCCAATTCATAACCTTTGTGGACGACGGAGTTTCGTTCTTCACTTTCTTCATCATTACTGGTCATGAGACCATTTTAATGGTTGAACTAGATAATAATAGAATTATTTCATCTCATTAGTGTTCTATAATCTTTACACACTCATAATACGGAATAATAATACAAAATGAGTTCATTGTATACAAAACTGCCAAGCTAAATCCAAGCGTTTATCAAAAACTTTTAACTAATGATTCATCCTCATGTATTTAACCTATAATAATTATAAGATCATTTATATATATTTAATATCACTAATAATATATATTAATAAATCTAGATATTTATCCACATTTCAAAATGAACTTCTATTCATGAGAGCAAGTAAACGAATCATGAAGACCAAGGAAGAAAATGCTTCCAAAACAATAAAATTGAACCTCTTAAACCCATTAAAAGGGCCATTAATGAACTTAATAAGGTTATACCATATAAATTAAATGTTTATTAGGTTCTTGAATTATTAATTAATGAATATAAATTTTATTATTCAGGTCATTAATAACAATCATGAACACACTCGAGCAAAAAGTAAGGGGTTTCTCATCTCACCTTCATTTTTGTGAGATTTTCATTGTTCACCACTTATTTCATATATGTGGTATATGTGTACTTAAATTTGATATAAAATAACATGATTCTATTTATATTCATTTTATTCAATGATTCAATTTATGTTCATTACATTCTAGTCATATGATTCGACTGATTACATTGTGGTAAGAGACTTTGTCTCAACTTCTATTTGGTTGTGACTAACTTTGTATGGTGCACCTAATAATCCTTATGTGGTGTACCTACTGTCCATTTGAGATAAATTTTTATTTGATATTATATTTATATTAAATATCCATAATCTCATATCATGGATATGTTCTTTTTCTAAACCGTATACCATTTTACATACGGTGTTTATTTGGAAAGTTATTTTAATTATGGAAATATTGATGAATTTGTATACTCTACTCTATACGGATATTGAAAATGCATATTGCTCTTGTATTGAATCAATGTATAAAGAATGCTTTGGACATGAAGTGCCAGGTGGGGCCCTTTATATCCCCTTGATGCATCGGTAGGTATCTTGAGACAAATCAGTTGGCGACAAACCCTTCGAGTTTGTTTCCAAAAAAATATATGGGTTTCTACCCATAGAACTAAACCGTTTTTACGGTATTATGGTTTCATGTTTCAGATAAATGACATCCAATTAATAATCATTCTCTTTATTCATTATCAGTTATTATTATTATCCATGAGGTTTTCACTATGACAAAATCTATGGATACATTTTCATTCTCAGTTTATTAATGGCATTAGTTATTCATTTATTCACTATGACATATTGATTATATCAGATTGATTGTGATTCACTTATTATTATACTCATGATTCCACTATTTTTAACCCTTACTGAGCATTTGAGCTCACCCCTTTCATTGTTTACTTTCAATAGGTGACAAAGAGGAGATCATTTATTGAGCTCTTGTGGATGAAGATTTTAGTTTTCGTTATGTATTGTATTTTGTAAACTTTTCCAATGTAATTTGAATAACATATATGTATCTAGTTTCTTCAAGACTAGTAAACTGATCATTCCTTCAGGATTTTCATTCCTTCTAACCATGCCAATATCACAAGTAATGCACTGGCTCCAGCCTAGAGGGTTCGGGGTGTTACAGATAATAATTAATTATTTTTTATATACAATCAATACAATGCTTACATCAATACATAGAAATAATATTATTACTTTTTATTCATTTTTATTCATTTTTTATGTGTTTTCAATTCATGTAATTAATTTTATGTTAACTTTTTTTAAATGTTTTTGTAATTTATTTAATTTTATTTATTCATTTTTAATATTGTTTGATTAAATATTATTTTTTCATTTTCGATATTTATTTATTTTTAATATTTTAAAATTTATTCATTTTTTAATATTTATACATATTTATTTACTAAGTTTTAATATTTTCAACATATTTGTAATTTAGGAGGGTCTTGTGGCCAAGTATTTCTCTCTTTGGTGATCATGAACTCAATCGAATCCCTAATGACCTTAATCCCATAGTTGTGGGATGTGAGATCATCGGACACCAAGAGATGTTCTCAGGGTATTGAAAAATATTAAGGAAAATGTTGTGGGAATCTTGTGTGAATGATGATAGATCATTCACATCGATGAAGGAGGTTTCAAAATATTTTCAAGGGAGTACAACACACATTGATTATAATCTTATGGCCATTGCACAAAGAATCAAGTCTCTCAAACACTCGATTATTTCTCAGGTTATTCTACTGAAAGGTGAGAGGTTGTGGGTGTTTGATGAGCTATCGAAGAGAATCGCTTCAGCCTAGGGTTTCTCTAATTGTAGGATGACCTTGATAGGACATGGTTTCTTCCAGATTATCTTCCCCTCTAAAGATCTTAAATGAAGGTATTGGTGTTTCAGTTCAGTTCTACTAAAGCTAGGTATCCTTTTAATCCTTGAGTGGGATTCTTCATTCCCCCCATTTGAATCGTGAAACACTCTAGCTCAGGTTTGGGTTATAATTATTGGACCTCCCTGGTTATAATGGCATCTTGTGATCCTATGGGATGTTGCTTCATCCATCAGAGTCCCAATCATGGATAAGTAAACTAATAATCCTAGATTTGGACATTATGCATGGATTTTAGTTCGGGTTGATTTATCATCAACACTCGTTAATCAAGTGGTTTTATATATTGATTATTATAACATGAACTTGAAAATTTTTTATGAGAAGCTTCCTATATTTTGTAATGATTGTAAAACTATTAGTCGTGGTGTTAGGTTTTGTCGAAATAATAGTTCAGTTATGTGTTATTTTTTCAATATTCATGGCTATAAAGATATGGATTGTAGGAAGAAATTAAGGATCCAAAAAAATAAAGGCAAGAAAGTGATAGAAACTGATGGTGATAGGGGCTATCACCTGTGTTTGTAAATAATACAGATGGGAGGCATGAGGTTGGTCCTTCCCATAGCTATAATTTTAATATCTCTAATGAATGTTAAGATTAGAATGACCAAAGAAACTTGGACTCTTCTTTTAGTCTCAAAACATCAAGGACTCTAAAAATCAAGATATACCCGTCATAATTCAAATGGATAATCAGATAACCCCTAATGATGAGGATGTGTTGAGGGATATACTAGGAATCTACAATGTTGAGGGGAATTAAAATGATGATAAAAATCATGAATATATTCCAAGTAATGAAAATAATCTTAATTGCGGTGAGGGTGATATGTCTAATCAATCTTATGATTGTAACATCTAGAATGATGAGTTATTAGAATGCATTAAATATGATTTCATGGATAAGGAAGATAATTTATTTTTTTCAAGTGCTTCTAAAGGGAAAAATAGTATGGATGTTGGTGGATCATACCCTTTGACGATTAAGAGATAAAGAAAAGAATATTCACACTATTAGAAAACTAAGGTGACAAGATCCTTTAAATAAGGATTTAGGATGTTTCCAAATATCTCTAAAGAAGAACAAGCTGAAAATTTTAAATGATAATTTCTCCATGAGCCTTATATCAATGATGGTTTAATTAAATGGATTAATTAGTAATATTAAAAACACTCAAGAAATATGAGGATGGATTGATTAGTTTTGATACATATCTAGAGACTTGAAATTGAATGTTCATAAATATTGGGAATGATTTTAGAAGGAACCCAGATTTGGATTATAAGACCCACACATGGGCTTGACACTCCTTTAGTTTTTGTGGTTGCATTTTTCAAGCATGGAATTATAGAAGAAATGTTGTTCACTTCTCTCCCTTTTTGGAAAGGGTTTTCAATGTCGACCATTTTGATCTTTATGGTAATTTTACTTTCGCAATGACCTGAACTTTTTAATTATATTTATTTCCTAATTTTGTGTGTCATTTTATTTTATACTCAACAAAACTATATCCTTTAATTAATGAAGTGGGTATAATTAAAATGAGACCGTTGGTTTTCGACTGTTATATGACCGTTGGTCAATATGACCATTGAAAACTATAATCTTAACATTGTATTTTTATAAATATGGTTATCGTGATTAATTAATATAGAAATAAGATTGAATGGCCTCATCCAGTAGACTCGAGCCATATGAAGCCCATCTATCAGAGCTTGGGAAGGAGGTAGCATCACTGGGCTTTGCTCTGGACCAAGCCCAAGCTGAACTTCAACGTATGAAGCTTGAACGAAATCACCTAAGGGAGAAGTTCAAGCTGATAGAAATCGCCACTCGGGCAATGTTGTCCGAGCCACCCCAAGATTCTATCACCATAGCACACCTTACACTTAGGTCATATGCTGGTGTTATAAGGGGCTATGTAATGAGACCTTAACTGCTTTGTGTAATCCTTTTATAAAAATAAAATTGTTATTTCTTATTATGGAAAAGTTTGTGAATCTCAAATATCCGGATAAATATAGGATGTGTATTATTGATGAATTTAGGAAAAAGGGTATTTTAAAATATATTTTTTCATTAAATAATTAATCGTGTGAAATTATTTTCAAAAAATGGTCTTCTACAGTTGTGATCAGTGAGAAATTTAGAGTCTAATAAGATCAACTTGGTTTTTAGTGAATAGTAAAGTAGGAATAGTAACATACCCATATGAATAGTAATGAATAGTAATTTGACAAAAAAACAGAAACTTCACCCATGAATGTACAAATACATTTTAGACATCTTAAAAGTGAAAAACGGTCATAGTTTAAGTTTTGGTATTTTTGTATGCCATAAATATTTTATTTACAATTTTATAATTAATTTAATAATTTAAAATGGAAATTTATTTTCATAAAATTTAATCATAAATTTTTACTTTATTGCCTTATGGATATACTATATTTTTATGGGACCTTGATTACTTTTTACAGTGTTATAAAATGAGTTATAGTTTTAAAGTTGTATTTTTGGAATAAATAATGATTTTATTTAAAAATTAAATTAAAAATATTTAGAAGATTATTTTCATAAAATGGACTTCATTTTTGAATTCAGAGCATCGATATTACGTTAGGGTGAATTTTTTGGTTTTTCTGAAACAGTTGAATTATTAGTGAATAGTAAAAATGCAGTTTTGAGTTTTGGGTTTTTAATGACATCATTAATGATGTAATAATGATGTAAGATTTATGGTCGACTTATGAATAGTGATATATTCTATTAGGTGTCCCAAGTGGCCAATACCATGGGAAAATACCATGGGCAAGCCCATTGTTTTTTAAATACCACCGATGAGGTATCCCTTGGAAATTAATGATTTATTCCCTCACTTTCCATATAAATACCAAGCCATTTCCCTCATTCATTTAATTCAAAAATCATCCTCAACGAAGTTATGGTCTCCTTACCTACCAAGGAGTACTACCAAGGTTCCCTCAAGCCTCCCAAGGTCCCAACCTTCAAGATTTCGAAGTTACTCTTCAAGCTAAGGGAATCTTTCACCCTCCTCTTTTAACCCATGACTTCCTTTATGTTGTGTCTTCTAGTTTCCATCTATTTTTGTTGAGGGTATGTTATTATATGTTCTAACTAATTTCCATTTAATAGTTAATTGTTTAGAGATTCTTTCCACTCTCATCAATTTGTTTTCTGAATTTTTATGTGACGTTGTTACGCTGCCGAATTTTTCGTAAAAGGAATCACGTCTTCTCTTTTCTTTCATGTTTCCTTTTCATGTGGTATGTCATTAAAATTTACATACCATGTTCTTATATCCATGTTATTATGTATTTATAATTTATTATAAGTTATTTATGGGTGGGTTACTCTTGTATCCTCTCTTTTAAATTTTTTCTAAAACCATGTTATATAGTCGTTATGCTGCAAAAATTTCACCTCAAAATTTCTATCTCTTTCTCTCCAGAAATTCTCTTGTTTTATTTATGTGAATACCTAGACCTATTTAATTTATTTGGGTGTTCATAAATTTATAAATATGATGTATTTGATTCTGGAATTGACATACATATAACCCTCACTCCCTTTCCATGGGTTATAAATTCCATAATGATCTTATTTTTTAAGAACTTTTAAAACGCCATGATCTTGAAATGAAACCCATTTCTTTTATTATATATGGGTTATTTATGAAATTTTTGATTATGATCTATGTGGATCACATGAAATTAAATACATATTAATGTTTCACCTTGATATCTCTCCAATGCATTGGGTAAAGAATTAATCTCTAGAGATGATAAGTTTCACGATACCTTGGTGAATACCTTGGTAATTTTTATGACACCTCGGGGATAAACCTTGGTGATATGTTCATGAATGTCTAAATGAAATGTTGTATCCACATATTCAAGTTATGTTCCAAGTTATTTTCATTATGATATGCCTATAATTCCATTGCTCATGTCTTTATGTTGTTATTGTTAAACAAGTAAATCGATTCCCTTGTTTACCCTTACTAGGCCTCCTGCTCACCCTTTCCTTTGATGTATGTCACCAGGATATGAGATTCAGTAGTTGTACGTATGATGAACTTATGATGAAGCCATAAAAGTGGTTTAGAAGAATTTTTTATATTGTTTTCATGTATTAAGTTCCTGATTTCCAAGACACTAGACTTTAAAGATCCTCTGGTTGTAAAATGTAATGAAAAGTTATGTAATAAAAGGCGGGATGTCATAGTTGGTATCAAAGGATAGTTTAGTTATTTGTGTAAATTAGGCTATGAAATATTTAGGAAGAATCTTGTAGAAAAGTTTAAATATAGGAAAACTTCCTATTATTTTGGTGAGTATTAAGTATGTGGTTTATCAACAAAATACATCCCTTTCTAGATACGAGCAGGTAGAGGTGGCTCTGGCACAGATGTGCATAGGGGTAAAACCCAAAAACACCGCTTTGATCTAGACTCGAACGGGAACTGGTGCATGACAACGGGCCTTGCTGCACTCTTGGTTACGACACTCCTGGAGGATATGTTTGGTTAATCATAAGCTTTTTATGAATCATTATGAAGGATTTATATGTAAATGTAATTGTTTAATGAAGTTTTAAGACATAAATCTTTTATAGTTAAAAGATTAGTAAATTAAATAAGTTTCTCACTAAGGTTTTTTTTTCTTCTAGAAATGGCGGGAAATAGGAGGAACCATGCAAATGGTGACCTCAATGAACCATGCGCTGACGGCCCTCCGATGGAATCCGGAATGGAAACCTTCATGCGAATGATGAACCAACTGATTAAAGTTTTGGGAAATAACTTGAGTCAAGCTGACAGATCGATATCACTATGAAGGGAACAAAATTTTGTTGAGTCCTTTATGCATAAATGACCACCGAACTTTAGTGGATCAACTGACCCATTGATTGCTGAGCAGTGGATCAGCTCTATCGAGAATATATTTTCTGTTCTCCACTGTTCAGAGCAAGAGAAGGTCACTCTGGATGTCTATCACTTAGAAGGAGAATCTGATTAGTGGTGGGAGCTGATTAAAAACACAAGGAAAAGAGTGTATTTTGAATCTATGGAGTGGGAAGAGTTCAGAGGTATCTTCTTCTGTAAGTATTTCCCTCGTTCCATGAGAACAAGAATGGAGAATAAGTTTCTCGAGCTGAAGTAGAAGGAGAATGAATCTGTGAGAAGCTCTGAGATGAAATTCACAAGGCTTTCACGTTACACCTCTAGATTTTTCATGGATAAAATGTAAAGGTTGATAGATTATTTGGTGGACTGAGACCTCATCTGGGGAAGAATCTAGCCAACTGAGATTATAACAACTATGAGAAGATTGTGTGAAGTGCGATGAAAGTTGAACTGGAGTTTGGTGACACGTAGTGGTCTCATAAATCCAACGACAAAAATAGTTCAATGGAGGCAAGATTAGGAAGGAGATTTGATCAAGGAAGAGTATTCAAGAAAGTGAAACATCCCATGTGTAATAAATGTGGGAAGAAGCATTTGGAGAACTGCCTGCTCAGGAGCGGGAAATACTACAAGTGTGGAAGAGATGGCCATATTACGTAGAATTGTCATAGTGAGGTGAAACCTCAACTTCCAAACACTAACGACAAGGGGAAGATGGTGCAGAAACTACCTAATATCCAGTGCTTTAAGTGTGGACAACTGGGGCACTTTTCCAATCATTGTCCAAATCTGAGGGTAGTTGAGGGGAACCACCATCATCCTTAGCAAAGGCCAAGGGAGAAAGGTCATGCTTTTGCTATCACGACAATTGAAGTTGAAGCTCCAGATGATGTGGTAGCAGGTAATCTTGTTGTTATCTCAAATCTATCAAGTACTTTGTTTGATTTTGGTTCTACGAATTCCTTTATTTCCTCCTTGTTTGCAAAGAATTTAGAATCAACCCCCGACTTGCTAAAAGTAGAGTTATCAGTCAAGACTCCTGGTGGGATTATCCAAGCATCCTCAGTGTTTAGAAACTTTAGTATTTACTTTGGTGAGCACAATATTATCACAAATCTAGTAGTCATTCCCATACTGGAATTCGACATTATACTAGGGATGGATTGGCTCTCAAAGTATAATGCTAAGATCAAATACAGAATCAAGGAAATCTTAGTATCCTTGAATGTAAAACCTATAGTTATCTTCCAAGGGGAGATATATCAACCTGATCTTTGTCTAGAATAACCTCCTATATCCTTATTTATGAAATTTATCGGTGAAGAAGAAGAAGTAAATGAGAGTTTGAGGATAGAAAATGTACCCATCATCCAAGAATACATTGACGTATTTCCTGAGGAGTTTCCTGGACCTCCCCTAGAAAGAGAGGTAGAGTTCTCTATTAAACTCGTACCTGGATCTCATCAAATATCAAAGACCTCGTATAGGATGGAAAATGTGGAGCTGGAAGAATTAAAGAAACAACTCCAAGATATTTTGGAGAAGGGGTTTATCTGACCGAGTGTCTCTCCTTAGGGAGAACCTATTCTCTTTGTGAAGAAGAAGGATGGATCAATGTGGCTATGCATTGATTATAGAAAACTGAACGAGATCATAGTAAAGAAAAATTACCCTCTTCCGAGAATTGATGACTTATTTGACCAACTTTGTGGGGCTTAATTATTCTCTAAGATTGATATTCGATCTGGTTATCATCAATTGAGGGTGAA
Organism: Viscum album; assembly: GCA_963277665.1. Classification (NCBI taxonomy): domain Eukaryota; kingdom Viridiplantae; phylum Streptophyta; class Magnoliopsida; order Santalales; family Viscaceae; genus Viscum; species Viscum album. Next base: position 993,633,057 of record OY728134.1, read on the forward strand.
TAAAGAAGATATTCCAAAAACTACCTTCTGATCAGGATAGGGCATTATGAGTTTATTGTTATGCCTTTTGGACTAACTAATGCACCTGTTATTTTTATGGATTTGATGAATATAGTCTTTAAATACTACATTGATAACTTTTTGGTAGTTTTTATTAACGATATTCTGATATATTCCAAAAGTCGTGAGGATCCTGAGGATCATCGAAGGGTTATTTTAAAAACTCTACAGAATGAGAGACTTTTTGGAAAGTTCAGTAAATGTGAATTCTGGTTACAATAAGTTTCTTTCTTGGGGCACATTGTTACCAATGAAGGAATCACAGTTGACCCTGCAAAGACAAAAGTTGTAGAGGGGTGGCCACAGCCTACAACAATAACTGAGATTCGTAGTTTCCTTGGATTAGCAGGATATTATAGGATGTTTGTGAAAAAAAATTCACAACTTTATAATCCATTAACCAAGTTAACTCGAAAAGGGGTCAAGTTCATCTGGACAAAGGAGTGTGAGGAAATTTTCCAAGATCTGAAGAAGAGATTGGTTATTGCGCCTGTGTTAACTATGCCCTCAAGTAGAGAAGGATTCGTTATTTTTAGCAATGCATCTCCGAAAGGTCTTGGGTGCATCCTCATGCAAAATGACAAGGTCATTGCTTATGCATCTCGATATTTGATGACTCATGAGAAGAACTATCCTATGCATGATCTGGAGATGGTTGCGGTCGTTTTTGCTCTGAAGATATGGAGGCATAATCTTTATGGGGAGAAATGTGATATATACACAAACCATCAAAGTTTGAAGTATATTTTCACACAAAAGGAATTGAGCATGAGACAAAGGAGATGGTTGTAACTTTTTAAAGACTATGATTGTTCAATTCATTATCACCCCGAAAGAGAAAACAAAGTCGTTGATGCATTAAGCAGGAAAGACCCAGTTGTTTTGTCCATTATGAGGATTCAAAGAGATCTTTTGATCAATGACCTAGTAAAACTAGACATGGGAATCATAAAGGAAGGGACATCATCAACCCTAACCCAAATGATTTCTCAACCATCGCTACTAGAGAAGATCAAGAAATCTCAGAAAGAAGATCCTTTGTTACAGAAGAAGTTTGAGGCTGTGAAGGATGGGAAGTTTTCTGAGTTCAATACTGATCAAGAAGGTATACTGAAATTTCGTACAAGACTATGTGTTCCATCTATTCTAGAAATAAAGAAGGAGCTGATGGATGAATCTCATAGCTCTACTTTCTCTATACATCTTGGTAGCATGAAAATGTATAGGGACCTTCGTGGTCATTATTGGTGGGGTAATATGAAAAGGGATATTTCTGACTACACTTCAAGGTGCCTAGTATGTCAACAATTGAAGGCAGAGTGACAACTTCCTAAAGGGGTATTGCAACCACTACCCATACCAGCATGGAAGTGGAACAATATCACTATGGACTTCATCACTGGTCTCCCAAGAACTTACAAAGGAAATAATGTGATATGGGTTATTGTGGACCGTCTCACCAAGACTTCCCATTTTATCTCCATTCGGGAAGATTTATCTCTTGATCAACTTGCCAGGATTTACGTGAAGGAAGTGGTAAGGATGCATGGAGTTACAATTTCTATCATATCTGATCATGATCCAAGGTTCACATCGAAATTCTAGAGAAGTCTTCAACAAGCACTGAGCACTGAATTGAATTGCAGTATGGCCTATCACCCCCAAATTGATGGTCAATCTTAAAGGACTATTAAAACACTCGAGGACATGCTGAGAACGTGCTCAATGAACTTTAAGGGTGGATGGGATAAACATATCTCTTTAGTTGAGTTCTCTTACAACAACAACTTCCACTCAAGCATTAAAATGGCACCATATGAAGCTCTATATGGGAAGTGATGTAGAACTCCTACTTTTTGGGATGAAGCTGGTGAAAGAAGGCTTCTTGGGCCTGATCTTGTGCAAGAGATGACAGAAAAGGTCCATGCCATCCAACAACACATTAAGGCTGCTTAGAGTAGAAAAAAGAGTTATGTCAAAAACCATCGAAGGGATTTGGAGTTTGATGTTGGTGACAAAGTATTTCTTTGGATTTCACCTTGGAAGAGAGTCATGAGGTTTGGGAAGAAAGGGAAGCTCAGCCCTAGGTACATTGGCCCCTATGAAATCCTTGATCGTGTGGGAGCAGTGGCCTATCGGCTTGCACTTCCTCCAAATCTAGCACAAGTTCATGATGTCTTCCATGTATCCCTCTTGAAGAAGTACATACCTGACCCTTCACATGTACTAAATCTAGAGTTGGTGTAACTGGAACATGACCTCTCTTATGAGGAGCAGTCGGTGGAGATCTTGGATCGTAGATACAAGTTTTGACACAACAAGACTACCCACCTTGTTAAGGTGTTGTGGAGGAACCACAAATATGAATAATCCATGGGGGAACCGAAGGATTCCATGAGATAGAAGCACCTACACCTTTTCCCATCAGAGGGTACGAGAAAAAAATTCGGGGACGAAATTTCTTAAGAGGGGAAGAATGTTACGACCCGAACTTTTTAATTATATTTGTTTCATAATTTTGTGTGTTATTTTATTTTATACTCAACAAAACTATATCCTTTAATTAATGAAGTGGATATAATTAAAATGAGACCATTGGGTTTCGACTGTTATATGATCGTTGGTCAATATGACCGTTGAAAACTATAATCTTAACATTTTGTTTTTATAAATACGGTTATCTTGGTTAATTAATATAGAAATATGATTGAATGGCCTCATCCAGTAGACTTGATCCATATGAAGCCCATCTGTTGGAGCTTGGGAAGGAGGTAGCATCACTGGGCTTTGCTCTGGACCAAGCTCAATCCAAACTTCAACGTATAAAGCTTGAACGGAATCGCCTAAGGGAGAAGTTCAAGCTGATAGAAATCACTACTCGAGAAATGTTATCCGAGCCACCCCAAGATTCTATCACCATAAAACACCTTTCACTTAGGTCCAATGTTGATGTTATAAGGGGATATGTAACGAGACCTTAGATGCTCTGTGTAATAATTTTATATAAATAAAATTGTTATTTCTTATTATGGAAAAGTTTGTGAATCTCAAATATCCGAATAAATATAGGATGTGTATTATTGATGAATTTAGGAAAAAATGGTATTTTAAAATATTTTTGTATTCATTAAATAATTAATAATGTGAAATTATTTTCAAAAAATGGTCTTCTACAGTCATTATCAGTGAGAAATTTAGAGTCTAATAAGATCAACTTGGTTTTTAGTGAATAGTAAAGTAGGAATGGTAACATACCCATATGAATAGTAATGAATATTAATGAATAGTAATTTGACAAAAAAAATAGAAACTTCACCCATGAATGTATAAATACATTTTAGATATCTTAAAAGTGAAAAAACGATCAGAGTTTAAGTTTTGGTATTTTTGTATGCCATAAATATTTTAGTTACAATTTTATAATTAATTTAATAATTTAAAATGGAAATGTATTTTCATAAAATTTAATCATAAATTGTTACTTTATTTTCTTATGGGTATACTATATTTTTATGGGACCTTGATTACTTTTTACCGTGTTATAAAATGAGTTGTAGTGTTAAAGTTGTATTTTTGGAATAAATAATGATTTTATTTAAAAATTAAATTAAAAATATTTAGAAGATTATTTTCATAAATTGGACTTCATTTTTTAATTCAGAGCATCTATATTAGGTTAGGGTGAATTTTTGGGTTTTTTCTGAAACAGTTGAATTATCAGTGAATAGTAAAAATGCAGTTTTGAGTTTCGGGTGTTTAATGACATCATTAATGATGTAATAATGATGTAAGCTTTCTAGTCGACTTATGAATAGTGATATATTCTATGATGTGTCCCAAGTATCTAATACCATGGGAAAATACCATGGGCAAGCCCATGGTTTTTCAAATACCACCGATGAGGTGTCCCTTGGAAATTAATAATTTATTCACTCACTTTCCCTATAAATACCAAGCAATTTCCCTCATTCATTTCATTCCAAAATCATCCTCAACATATTTATGGTCTCCTTACCTCCCAAGGAGTCCTCCCAAGGTCCCAGCATTCAATATTTCTAAGTTACCCTTCAAGGTAAGGGAATCTTTAACTTTCCTCTTTTAAGCCATGACTTCCTTTATGTTGTGTCTTCTAGTTTCCATCTATTTTTTTGTTGAGGGTATGTTATTATATGTTATAATTACTATCCATTTCATGTCTAATTGTTGAGATACCCTTTCCAATCTCATCAAATTTTTTCTGAATTTTTATGTGACGTTTTTAGGTTGCTGAATTTTTCGTAAAAGGAATCGCATCTTCTCTTTTCTTTTATGTTTCCTTTTCATGTGGTATGTAATTAAAATTTTCATACCATATTCTTATCTCCATGTTATTCTATATTTATATTGTATTATAAGTTATTTATTAGTGGGTTACTCTTGTATCCTCTCTTTTCAATGTTTTCTAAAACCATGTTATATAGGCGTTATGCTGCAGAAAGTTCACCTCAAAATTTCTATCTCTTTCTCTCCAGAAATTCTCTTGTTTTATTTATGTGAATACCCAGACCTATTTCTTTTCTTTGGGTGTTCATAAATTTATAAAGATGATTTATTTTATTCTGTAATTGACATACATATAACCCTCACTCCCTTTCTATGGGTTATAAATGACATAATGATTTTATTTTTTAAGAACTTTTAAAACGTCATGATCTTGAAATGAAACCCATTTCTTTTATTCTCCATGGGTTATTTATGAAATGTTTTATTATGATCTATGTAGATCACATGAAATTAAATAAATATTAAGGGTGCTCCCTGATAGCGCTCCAATGCATTGGGTAAAGAATTAATCTCTAGAGATGATAAGTTTCACGATACCTTGGTGAATAACCTTGGTAATTTTTATGACACCTCGGGGATAAACCTTGGTGATATGTTCATGAATGTCTAAATGAAATGTTGTTGCCACATATTCAAGTTATGTTCCAATTTCTTTTCATTATTATATGCCTATACTTCCATTGGTCATGTCTTTATGTTGTTATTGTTAAACAAGTAAACAGATTCCCTTGTTTACCCTTACTGGGCCTTCTACTCACCCTTTCCTTTGATGTATCTCTCCAGGATATGAGATGCATTAGTTTTACATAGGATAAACCTATGATGAATCCTTAAAAGTGGTTTATAAGAATTTTTTATGTTGTTTTCATGTATTAAGCTCCTGATTTCCAAGACACTAGACTTTAAAGATCCTCTGTTTGTAAATGTAATGAAAAGTTATGTAATAAAAGGAGGGATGTCATAACTTTGTTGCATGCATGTTTTAGGTAATCATGAAATGCAGGGTCCCTAACACTAGGTTGATATTGGGTGATGTATTGGATAAAATATTTGATGGTTATTTTCATGTTTTTATGAAGGTGATACTTGTCTATAACATGGGTCCATATTATAAAGTTGCATGGTCATGCAGTGCTGACTGCAGATCTCTAAACATCATGGGAGTGGGTACTTCTGTAAGATCCCAGACTTCATAGAGGAATTTCCATATTTAAATTTAGTCTAAATATCTTAAGTTTGGTTAATGGAATTCTTATTGGGTGTATGAGGGGCTTCAGGGGTGTTCTAGGGGTTCAGAATATGAAAGAAACAGGAAATCAAGCTAAACTATGCATGTTGGATAGTTAGCACCTGGTTAGAGAAAATTGTGCAAGGGGGGAGTCCAAATCATACGAGCATGGAAAGAGGAATTTCACACAATTGTATCATGGTTTTTCAAATCATGTAGAATCCCCAGGTAATCGTGTGACTTAGTACATCATGGATTGAGACTGGTGAACGGTTAGTGCACTGTTTGGTAAACCATGAGGCTAAACTATGCACCTCATTAAAAGTATGTTTTTACAAGTTTTTCTCATTGGGATTTTAAAACCCTCACTCGATTTTCTTCCCCATTTCCCCCTTTCAACCCAAGTTATGAACCTAAACCCCCAAATATTCCCAAGGGTGGTTATCCTTCAATTCTTGGCCATTTGGAGTGTCGTTTGTTGTATATTGAAGCTCTGAGTTATTCTAATTCTCCTTTTGCCTCATTTTTATAGATTAGGGATTTTGGTTTTGTCCTTATTCATCTGAAGCCCTGATATATTCTTTTTCCAGTGGATCTTAGTTTGGGTATTAAAATGGTTCTTGAATTTAGATCTAAGGCTAGGGTTAAGCATGCAGTTATCTTCATATTCAAGGTAGGTGGTCTACACGTTATATACCATAGTTTTGATGTCAATTTGTGCATGTGCGATTGTGTTTCTGGTTCCTTCTTATTGTTCATTTGATGACTTTAGTGAGATTTGTTAAAATGGTAGAGAAATGATTAATTTAATCCCTTATGATCCCCCTAGGATGCATTGAGAATGATTATGTTAGTTTAGGGCCACCCCTGGGGTGCGCCGACATTCTTGAACATGGAAAATTGTAATGTTAAGCATAGAGTTTATTTTTTGTTGAATTAGAGACCATGGTAAATATGTTGTCATGTTAGTTTGAATGAAAAAGATACACTATTGGTAATCATGTCTAGTTGCTATCAGTTCATAAGTGTTGTTGGGTTTAATTTTAATGGGTTAAATGAGTTATGGATTGTGAAGGAAAATTGGTTGGTTATTTAAGACATAGATAAATGAGTAAATTGGGTTAAGGTATGTAACTGAGAATGTGTAAATGGGTTAGATATTTATGATAGTTTACATGGTGAATGAATATGAAATGTGATTAGTGTCTAATTGTTTAAAAGATAATGAAAACAAAATTTATGTTAATGGAATTGATTGTTGGAAATGGAATAAGGGATAGTTTGGAAAATGTGTAAAGGGTTAAATGGAACAAATTGAATGTGTCAAATGGAAAATGATTTTGTAGTTTAGATGCATAAATTGGGATAATGAAATTGAATTTTTGAATATTTTTAATGAGATAATGTATGGTATTTGTTGATTATGCTAAATGAGTTAAAGTGTGAAAAGGGGGAAATGGGTCAAATGGTCTATGCTAAGTAAATTGTAAATGTTTTAATGGGTTAAGTCTTGGTGATGATTCATATGATGAATTAAATGTGAATTTTGAATATTATGTGTATTGGTTGTGAATGGTTTGTGATATGATATATGTGGTAAATGGATGAATAAGCATGTTCGCATGGATTAGTAGTATATGGGGTATTTACTTGAGGCTATACACCCACGGATTGGGTTAGACAGAGGTTCTAAACCCCACCCCATAATGCAAATGTTAGGGAGGGGGACTGAGGCTCTACTCCTCTAACGGTTTCATTTGATGAGACTACCTAAAATGAGGCTCCAAGGTAAATGTTTTTTATTTGTTATGAAATGTTTATCCATAGTGAGATAGGTAAATTGGTTTATCTACCTTAAGATTAGTAATTGAATGTAACATCATGTTAATATTTTTAGGTATTCCTAAACCCCTCTCTTCATCATGCTTTGGTTGGGTTTTTTTTGGGGTTGTTTTAGGTGAAAATTTTGGAAAACTTTAAAATTTATGGGTTGTGCGTGGTTAGATCATAGTTAGCCCAAACCATGATCCATGTTGGTGAAAACCATGCAACCCTAGGCAGTGGGGTTTTACATTGTTATCACATAGTTTTTCTATCTGTGTTCCACCTAGGAGAAACCGTACACCTAGAAAATTAAGTTCACACGGTTAAGTCGTGCGGTTTAACAAACTTTGAAAACCTTCTTAGGAAACCAGGCATATGGGTTTTTCTTAATATGAATTTTAATTTTAAAATCCCAAAACCCCTATTTAAGGTGTTGGACTGACCTCCTTCAACTAAAAATTATTTCTTCCTCTATGAAATTTCCCAAGAATGGTTTTTGGCCCCTCAACACCCTTTAAGAATCGATTCGAATCATGAAAAACATTGATCGATCTTCTCCCGGTAGGTTTCCTTGCTCATTCTCATTCTCTCACTCTCGATTTTTTCTCCACTAGGGTTTTATAAATCTCCAGAATTATTGGAGGATCTAATAAATTATATTATGGATATTTAACCTAGTTTTATTCAAATATCCTTTTTTTCATCATTCCTCGTCGATTTTTTCCAACTAGGGTTCGACGTTTCGAAATCCCGTGATCCTGAGGTAAGTGATTCCATTTTGATTGGCCAATTTTTTTAACCCTAAAACTACTTTATTTAAATTCAAGTGTTTTATTTAAGTAAAATTGCATGATTTTATTGTATTCAATTAAATTTGGTTTATTAAAAACTGAATTCCTGTAAATTTGGGTGTTTGGTTCCATTTTCTAGGAAATTAGGAAAACCCCCAATTCCACTAAATTAGGGCGTATTGTGAAATAGATGGAAGTTGTTCCAATTAAAATTTTGAATTTAATTATGTATTTAAATTATGAAATTTATTTTATAAAATTTATTTCAAAGTTACATTTTAAGAAAATGGATTAAAATAGTTTTGATAGAAACCTTTGGGTTTTATCTTGTAAAAATGGCAAGTTTTGATTAAAAACCCCCATAAGGTTTTTAAATGGAAAATTTACATATTTATAATGGAGTGTGGGATGAATTGTATTTTAATAATTCTTAAAATAAATTGTGTACCCTTTTTTTACTAGAGTGCATGAAAGACCTAGGTAGTTAGTGAGTTATTATGGGTATCACTTTTTTTATTCACACATTTTATTCCCCAATGGGATGTTGATGAGTCTACTTTGACATGTGTTGAAAGACATGTGCACATTGATATTTTTGTGGGGATCCCATAACCTAGAACTATCATACCTCTTGGATATTGAGAATGTTTCTTGTTTTTTTTATTTGAAATGTATATGCCGTTTTTTATTGTAAACTATTATATATTTCATGTGAATTTATATAAACTATTTTATATAAAATGTTTATTTAAGCCATTTGTTTAAAGTATTTCCATCCTTTGAAATTTAAATCATGTTTTGTTTTAAATATTCTTCTGAATTGTGAAACCTGTTTTATCTAGAAAATTGAAAGCATTCATTTTGTTAATTAAATGTTGGAATCTTATTATGGAATCCTTGGTGAGACCCTACTGGTCTTTTTAGGTCACACCCTACTTGTTCCTTTGTGTGATTGTATATTATCTACTTCCAAGTTTGAGCAAGGATAAAGTTCCACAAGGATGTTGTTGTAGCTATTTATCCTTAGACTTGGTGAGTTTCTATTGGGACATGGGTTTTCATCCAATTTTTTTGGTACTTTGTTTTGGTACTTTGGTTTTTTTGTGACCTATGTGGTTTCTAGTACACTACTCCTAGTAGAGTTTTATTTGTATGCATACGGACTTGTTCATATAGATTCTATTGTGTTTTTGGAAAACTCATCCTCGATTTCATATTTCATGATGTCAAGTGCTTTTCGCCAACTCGTGGAGATCAGGAATGCACTATGGGATATGTCAGAGCCAGATCTATTATTGAGATATCAGGGTACTCGGGCTCATTTATGACAAAGTGGTATCAAAGGTGCAGGTTTTGTATCTTTCCTTGATGTCAGTATGCAGTTGAGTATTATTTTCAGGATTTAGGAGGTAGTTTCAATTGAGTTCATGGTCATTTCTCACTGCAATGAGCCTTAAGTAACCGAGGGTGGTTTAGGGAAAGAAGAATTGAGGATTAGTTCTAGTATTTTCCCTTATTTTTATTTGGATAGGTTAAAATCCAAATCTTATTTTCCATCTGTTGGGATTTATTTTCCTTGTTGCTTAGTTTGAGTGTTAATATGATGACTTCAATGTTGTCTGTTGAGGTTGTGTAGCATCATCACTCCAAGAATACATGCATATCAAATCTATTAGGAAGTTCTTGTTGAATAAAAGTAATCAAATCCTCTTGTGGACCTGAATCTAGTTGAGGTGATTGTGCATAATGTTCAATCTCGGGGACAAGCACCACCACCAGTTCCTATTCAGGCTCCAACTGTGGAACCTTAGAGGGATGTTCTTTGGAATCATTCTCAGGAGTTTCTTCACCAGAATCTACCAATGTTGAAAGGATCCAATGATCCAAAATTGGTTGAGGAATGGATGGGTAGGGTTGAGTTCTTGTTCGATTTCTTAGATACACCTGATGAGATCAAGGTGAAGTTTTCCACCTTCATGATAGAAGGACCAAGTAGGAGATGGTGGGACACAATGGTGACATTGAAGGAACATGAGGGATTAGAGTGGAAAGACTTCAAAGTTCTTTTCACCAACCAATTATATATAGAGTCGATGGTGTTGGCAATGCTGTTGAGCTTTTAAAACTTGATTAGGCTAAAAGAATCATGACAGAGTATTCAAATCACTTTACTGAGCTAGTGAAGTTTTCACCTGAGACTATATCTAATGAGAGGATAAAGGCTTGACGGTTTTAGTTGGGATTTCGATCAGATATTAATTCTCAAGTTTTCATACTGAATCTTCCTACCTATGCTAATGTGATGGATAGAGCATTGATGGTTGAGATGGACTTGGCTGGTAAGTCAAGGTTGAAGGGAGTTCCTTTTACTCATAGTGGCAGTGTGAGTTACTTTAAAGTAAAGAGTAAGTGTGATGATTATCATGGTATTTATCAATAGTAGGGTTGATCTAGACCTCCTATAGTTCCTGTAAGAGGCCCTTTGATATGATACTAGTGTGGTCATCCATGAAATTCAAAGAGAGTTTTCAGTGAAGCACTCAATGTCTATGGATCCTGTGGATTTTCAAGACACTTGAAAATGTTCATCCATATATATTACACTCCAAAAAGTGTCATGAGATCATCATCACCTCCAAGAACTACATGGAAATCATATGCTTCACAATCAAACTGGTTCCAGTCACAGGCATCTGGAACGAAGCTTATTCACATAGTAGAAGAGTCTCTAGAGGAAGTGAATATGGGCCCAGCGACTGTGAGAGGTACTATTACTATAGCTTCAACATTAGTGACTACTCTATTTGATACTGGTTCATCTCATTCATTTATTTAAACCCATATTTCAATCTTCTAAATATTCCTATATAGATTTTATCTTATTTCCTAGATATTACTGCATCCCTTGGAACGAAGAAAGAGTAGGGTCTTCGTAGTCCCACTTGTTCTTTCTATATTTAAGATGTTGAGCTTACTTGGGAATTTATGGTTCTTAACATAAAACAAATTGAAATCATTCTCAAGATGGATTTTCCCATTTCCAATAAATCCTATATTTATTGTTATCTTTGACAGGTCTCCCTTACTGCACCCGATGGGGTTTTCCAGATCTTTCAGGGAGAATAGGACCCAAATTCAAGTATAGATATAACTTCTTATACATATTTTGCTAAATTGAGATATGTGTCTCTCTTTTATCTGGTTTAGGAATCTTTAAGTGGTGATCTCCCTCTAATCATCATCAAGTTTTTATGACATTTTTTCTTTTGACTTCTATGGGTTGCCACTGGTAAGGTATGTAGAGTTTTCTATCAATTTAGTGTTGGGTAATCATCCAGTATATGTTCCTTCTTACCACATGTAACCAACTAAAATGAAATAGTTTAAGTATAATTTGGATGATCTTATTGAGAAATTATTTATACACCTGAGTGTGTCACCTTGGGTGGTGCTTTTTCTCTTTGTAATGAAGTCTAGTGGTTTAATTCGCCACTGTGTGGATTACTGAAAACTCAATAAAGTTACGGTAAAGAACAAGTATCTATTACCACAGATTAATGATCTATTTGATCAGTTGAAATGGGAAAATTGTTTCTCAAAGATTTACCTTGACTCTGGTTACCATTAATTGAGGATAAAATAATCTGACATTCAGAAAACCACCTTTCAGATTATGTACAACCATTATGAGTACCTTGTCATTCCATTTGGTCTAACCAATGCTCTTATAGTATTTATGGATTAATGGATAGGATTTTCCATGAGCATCTTGATACCTTCATGGTGGTCTTTGTTGATGACATCCTTATTTACTCTAATCCCTAGTAGGATCATGTACGTCATCTGAGAGAAGTTCTATAACTATTGAGAAATCACAAACTTTATACCAAGTTTTTGAAATGTGATTTATGGATTAGGTAAGTGAAGTTCTGAAACATGTGGTGTCATAACATGGTATTTCAGTTGATCCTAAAAAGTTTAAATCTGTTATAACATGGGATAAACCACAAAATGTCTTTGAGATTCAGAGATTCTTGGGATTAGCTAGGTATTATTTCTGGTTTTTTAAGGAGTTCTAAAATTTAGCTTCTTTAATGACTGCTCTAACTTGGAAGGTTTTAAATTTTTGTGGGATGAAAAGTGTCATAATTATTTTGTTGAGCTAAAAATTCTTTTGACTGCTGTTTCAGTGTTGACTCTCCCAAAGTCTGAGTAGGGCTATATGGTCTTCTATGATGCATCAGGTTCAGGTTTGGGCTACATTCTAATACAGGGTGATCATGTAGTTTCTTATGATTCACATCATATTAGGCCAAACATGAAGAATTAACCAACCCACAACCTTGAACTAGTAGTTTTGATACACGAACTTAAGTGTTGGAGGAATTACCTTTTCAGAGAAAGGTTTACCATGTTTTCATCCCATAAGAGCTTGAGTTATATCTTCTCTCAAAAATATTTGAACCTTAATCAGAGGAATTGGGTGGAATACCTGAAATTTTTCAACTTTGAAATCACCTATACCATAGGGAAAGGTAATTTCATCGCAGATTCTTTGAGCAGGAAACATCCAACCCAAACAGTGAAGGAATCATTGGAAGAGTAAAACTTTATGGCACCCTTTGCATAGTTGTATATCAAAGTCTTAGAATCAAGGGTTGAGGTTTATTTTGATGGTGTTCAGTTAACATATTCTCTTATCAAGATGATTCTTTAGGAATAATATCTTGATGTTGTGTTTAGTAGAATTTTAGACACTCTTTGTGGTGGGGTTACCATGAATGATTGGTCATTCTCCACTGAGATCATTCTATGCTATCAAAAACATTTTTTTTGTGCCATTAGTGGTGATGAAAGATGTTATGGGGGATTGCTATAGTTCCCAGTGAGAAGTGCACCCAGAAACCACTAAGATTTTTTATGACATATTGCGTAGATTTTGGTGTCCATGTATGAGATGGGAAATTGCTGATTTTGTCTCTAGTTGTTATACTTGCCAACAGGTTAAGGTCGAGCACCATAAACCTTTGGGTTTGCTTCTGCCACTTACAATCCTGACTTGGAAGTGAGATGAGATATCAATAGACTATTTGGTTGGGTTTCCACATACCCATAGAAAGAAGAATTTGATATGGGTTGGGATCAATAGGCTGACTAAATAGGCTCACTTTAAACCCATTCGTGATATGACCAAATTTTGGAGTTGGGAAGTCTCTATGTGAAAGAGATTGTTCTTTTTCATAGAGTTCCATCGGCTATAGTCTATGATAGTGACCAAATTTTTGGACTTGGTATAGGGGTCTTAACCTATACCCACGGTTTGGTAGAACTGTGGGTATAGGTGTGTCACATAGCAGCACCACGCGGTACAGCGTGGCAGACACTTACACCACAGTTTGAACCGTGGGAAATTTATTCGATTCATTTAAAATGAAAAATCACCATCAGCGATTTGAACCCTGCACGCGACACTTCAAAGCAATCCGCTGGACCAACCAAGCTGCAACTATTATATGCTATATATATACATATCTGCAAATATATATTAATATTTCCTATATCCCGTATTCCAAAAGCGCGGCCTCTGTGATTCGAACCTGCGTCTCCTGCTACAACTCGCGCCCGCGCCGGACGATGGACCAAACGACCTATCATTTTAATCTGCTATATATTCATATATCTGCCTATATATTTTAATATATAACTGTAAAGACCCGTAAAATTCAAGGAAAATTTTTTCTTAATTTTCTTTAGAATTTTACAAGAGCGCGGTTTCAGACGGCACCTGATTCCGAGGCCCGGAGTGCCCGGAATTAATTTCCGAAGTTTGGCTCGGGTACGTTCAGTGAACGAACGAGCGGGAATTCCTAACTTTTGATCCGGTGCTCGGAATTGAAATCCGAGGGCACCGATGAACTCGCAGCGCCGATATTCGCTTAAAGAGACCTTTTCGAGAGTTGCGTTTGTTGCGGGTTGAAAGTTTTTTTTTGAGGGTTTAGGTTGAGTTAAATAAAATTTGAGTAGAACAAATTTTATTTTAACTTCTTAAAACCTCTCTAAGGTGGTTGGGAGTGGGACCCACACCCACTTAACCTCCCTTGGGAGGATTAAGTGTGGTGGGGCCCACACGAACCCCCCACCTTTTCAACTCCCCACTCTCCCTCTTAATGGCTTGATAACTTAACTTCTTATTAATTATACAACTCTTGTATATTAAATAAGTGAGTTAATTTTGGGAGTTAACTCTTTTGAATTTCAAACTTTTGAAATCCTTTTGAGTTGTGTGTTAATAAAATAAGTGGTATTCTTATTTTATTAAGAGTTCTTTGTTTGTCTTTGGAGAGCTTTCCCTTCATCTCCAAGCTTTGACGAAGAACCTTCGAAGAACGAAGAACGCGAAGAACGTCGTTCTTCAACGAAGAACTTCTCCGCCGAAGAACACGATCCATCCGCGACGCCGTATCCGCGACGCGACGTACTTCTTCCGCGTCATCCCTTCCGCGTCGGTTTTCCGCGACGAACGCCTTCGATAACAACTCTTCCTCCGACGTCAAAGGAATCGACACCAATATTCCACGACTCCGCCAACGTGTGATTATCGAGGTAGAGATTCTTGAGATCGTTGCTTTCTTTATATCTTGACTTTCCTCGAGACTTGACGAGGAACGCTCTCTTTTCCGACGAAGAACGCCGCAACTCCTTTCTTCGTTCACCGTGACAACGAAGGGGACGCCATCTCATCTTCGGACAACCTTCGTCGGCAAACGAAGATCCGCCAACGTCGTGTCTCTTCGGGCATAGCACTTCGTCAACGGATTTGACGAACGACGACCGCGACGCCCGACCTCCGCGACGCCGTCTTCCGCGGATCGTAGACGATTCTTCGAATCTTAAAACCGAGGTAGGGGTTTTTGTTTTCTTTTGGATTCCTCATTTATTCTTGATCGTGCTTTTATCAAGATTAACGTGTGACATGTTTTTCTTTAAGTTGCGTTATTATTATTAACGCGAGGGGGGCCGGATCGCACGAACACGGCCGAACCCCCCTCCAACGTTTTTGTTGATTTTTATCTTGCGGGAGGAAGCAAGTGGCGTGGTGCCGTCGCACCACGCGGATGAACGTGCAAATATCATCGCGATACCGTCGCACGCACCTTTGAAGAAACAACAAGAACACGACGCCGTCGCGCCGCGTTGAATATTATCAAAGCACGGCGAAGGGACGCGGTGCCGTCGCACCGTGCCGGATGACGAACGCCGCGGCCGGTTCCGGGCCGCGGCGGGACGAGGAGACCACGGCCGGTTCCGGGCCGCGGCGGAAGATAAGACCGGCGGCCGGGCCGCCGGCGTCGGAAGCCGAAGAGGGGACCGGATTTTCCGGTCCCGTTGGAGAAAACCGGCCGGCCGGCTGGCCGGCCGGAACCGGGGAATTAATTCCCCGGCCATCTGGCAAAACCCCCCTCTTAATGAGGGGGGGCGGTTTTAATTTAAAGGGAGGGGGCCGGCTGCCCCCTCGGACCGGCTCAAGCAGGCCCCCCTCATGTGAGGGGGGGCGGTTTAATAAAATCGGCGCGGCATAGCCGCGCCGCCACCCTGAGGAAGCGGGGGTTTAACCCCCCCGCGTGCGGCACCCCGTGCGGCACCCGCTGCCGCCGCCACCGCGGCCCGCCGCGCCGCCGCTCGCCGCCGCCGCGCCGCCGCTCGCCGCCGCCGCGCCGCCGCTCGCCGCCGCCGCGCGCCGCCACCGTCCACCGCGCCGCCGCGCGCCGCCGCCGGCCACCGCGCCGCCGCCGTCCGCCGCCGCCGGCCGCCGCCGCCGGCCACCGCGCCGCCCGGGGGGGGGGTCGGGCCGGGTCGGCCCGGACCCGGACCCCCCCGTTTCGAACCTGTTTTGGTTTTTGGCTCATAACTTGAGCCTCGGAACTCCGAATGACGAACCGTCTGCGGCAACGCGATCCTTGGATCGAGACGGTCGTTTCGGTATATCGCACTCAAGGTTTCGGGTTACTTTGAGTTCGGCCGGGTTGGTTCGTTCACGAAACCAACCGGGCCTTCGGAGCGGAAACGCTCATATCTTGAGCCACGAACGTCCGATTGACGCACCGTCAGTCGCGTTGTGTTCCTCTTAGTGAATCGGATCTTTTGGCATACTCCGCCCGAGGTTTGGACGCAGGTGGAGTACGGTCGGGTTGGTTTTTCCTTAAAAACCAACCGGGCCCCGGAGACGAAAATGCCAATAACTCACAGACCGGGCGTCCGATTGACGCGCCGTCTGTTTCGTTGACTTCCTCTTGATGAGACGGAACTTTTGACATACTCCGCCCGAGTTTTGGATGCAGTCGGAGTATGGCCGGGTTGGATTGTTTCCGAAATCCAACCGGGCCCCTGGAACGGGAAAAGCTGTTATCTTTCAGACAGGACGTCCGTCTGACGAACCGTCAGCGGCGTTGATGATCACGATGAGAAACGGTCCCTATGAGTATACCCTATGAGAGTTCGGGGTACAGTTGAGATACGGCCGGGTTTGGTTCGCTCACGAAACCAACCGGGCCCCTGGGACGAAAAGGCTAATAACTCACAGACCGGGCGTCCGATCGACGCGCCGTCTGCTGCGTTGAGACCCCTGTGACGAGACGGACCTTTGAGACACTTCTTCGTGGGTTTTTTTTGTGATACTTGGAGTATCGGCCAGTAGCTCGTGGAGCGGACCCTCCCGAAGACGAGCGTGCAGAGTACGGAGACCGTGTAACTAGCTGAGACCTGACGACTGCTTGACCGACTCGACTTGGAGTGAGTCGACTAGCCCAGTGGACGGAGCACTACTTTCTGAGGTGCAGACCCATGGCGGACGGAGTACGTGTGTGACAGTGCAGACCCGCGGTACTCGTCCGGAGAGTACCTCAGCAGGCTATCTGGGTGGCGCCCGGTATTTGGCGACAGACCCTCAGCGGACGGAGCGCCAGGTAGTTGGCCGCAAACCCGCAGTACTCGACAGGAGGAGTACTTCAGCAGTCCTAGGTTAGTGAGCGGCAGCCTCGGAGTCGTGACAGGACCACTGTACACTCTAGAGACGGAGCTCTTCAGTAGTTACGGTTTCGATAATGAAAATCCTGGTTTGAGCTGAGACTTTTGACCCTGTGTTACTTTATGATTGAGATGGGTCACTTGCTAACTTTGGTATATGTATGGGCATATACCCGGGTAGTGGTTATCCGTCGATTTCACAATTCTTGTGTTTCCTCATGATTGAGATGGGTTACTTGATAACTTAGGTATATGTATGGGCATATACCTAAGTAGAGTTTATCTGTTGAGATCTTCTTGTGTTTAACCTTGATGGTTTTTGTGAGACCTTGAGGGTCTCGGGGTCCCTACTGAGTATCGTTATACTCACCCCTGCACGGGCTATGCCCGCACCTCGTTGTGTTGGTTGCAGACGACGGACAGTGCTGACAGAAGCCGAAGGTTCGAGGACTGGACGATACCTGGAGGTGGACTATACGACGAGGCGGTACCCGGAGGAGGACCACTGGGCGGGACATACTCGGAGCGGATGGCGGGACCCGAGGAGCAGAGGAGCTATCTGTACCCACCCTTCAGGTGGGATTTCCAGTGGACATCTCAGCGTAGCAGCTTTACTTTTCAGTCGCTGTTTTTCCCTTTCGAGTTGTACTTTACAGCTGGGCTTGTATTTCCGGCCCCTTTTTACTTTTCAGTTCTTCTTTTTGTTCATAGTGTTTACTTCCGCTTGTACTCTGTGGTGCTTGTTTTCTTTATAAAGGCAATGCCTTCCCAGTTATCGGGATTTTACGCCTTTGGTGCTAGTCGCCAGCCCCTGGCCTATGGAAGGCGGGCTTGGGGTAGTCACGGCACGGGCCCCGAGGACGGGTCGTGACAAATTGGTATCAGAGGAGTTCGGTTCTACCGCAGAACTTATAACTCTGATGTTTCTTTCTGTGAAGCAATAGTGTTAAGAGTACCGAGTGTGGTTTTCAGTTCAGGGAGTCCAGTGTTGGTGCGGGCGGCCGACGTATCCA
This sequence comes from Viscum album, assembly GCA_963277665.1. Classification (NCBI taxonomy): domain Eukaryota; kingdom Viridiplantae; phylum Streptophyta; class Magnoliopsida; order Santalales; family Viscaceae; genus Viscum; species Viscum album. Next base: position 993,651,320 of record OY728134.1, read on the forward strand.
TACACCAGGACCCTGACAACTGATTTCCGACTTTGTGCACAAAAACACTGATTGCGTGTGTGTTTTCAAAGGTTTTTCCCCTTAAAACAGCTCAAACCAGGTCAGCTCACCAGGTATAATCGTTTGATCGTGTTACGTTGTTTCTTTCAGGATGGCCCCACGACGACAGCCAGCTAGAGCCCGGAGGGATGAGCGTACTGACAGTCTGTCGAGCGACGAGGCTTCGGTACAGGGCCCTCTTGCAGTTGGGCCACCGATGCCACCAGCCCCAGCAGTAGGCGATGCACGACGCTTGAGCGCGCTGCACGAGTTCCAGCGCCAGAGGCCACCCAGGTTCCGGGGAGAGACGGACCCGCAGGCGGCTGAGGTTTGGCTGGAGGCTGTGGTGAGAGTCTTCAGGCTAGTGGGGACGCCGGCAGACTTCATGGTGATCTTTGCTACCAGCCTCTTTCAGGCAGCAGCAGGTAGGTGGTGGAGCCACTTGTTTCAGTTTTGCGATGAGATGAACTTCGCATGGGAAGACTTCGAGACCTTCTTCAGGGTGGAGTTTGTGCCAGTATCTCTACACCCCGAGCGTGTACAGGAGATTCTGCCTTTGCCGCGTGTTTTTCGATCAGAAGCCGAGTCATCTGTGGGCAGTAGACAGATGATGCAGAGGTCCAGGAGGACCAGACGAGCAGTTGGGCGATCTCGGGTTTTAGGACCGGTGGTGCGGGGCACCCGAGGTGGGGTCAGAGCCAGGCGTGCCAGAAACGGACATTGTTACTCGTGCGGTGGAAAGGGGCACCTGGCACGTGACTGTCCGACTCCTCGTACAGTTGATCCATAGGCTTTTGAGGAGCCACCGAGGTTGAGGCAGCGACAAATGCTGGAGCTCTGGGAGCAGGTGGACAGGGGAGGAACTTGTGGTTACGTCTTTTGTACTTCTAGTTCCATGTTGTTGTTGCTTTTATGTAGCGTCTTGTATTATGAGCTGCAATAATAAAAAGACGCATTCTTTTGTGATGTTTTCTTTCCTGTCCTCTTTTGTGATGTTACTAAGAGGTTCCAGTTGACTGTTGACTTGACCCTCACTTGTGAGACATCTACTGGAGGAGACCAGTTACCACACACTGATGCCGACAGTGTGACTCAACCCTTGGAGGCGAGAGTAACGGTTGGATCTCTTAGTAGTAGCGTCGAGGCCTTACGACGTCATCCTTGGTATGGATTAATATCATCCATGTTAGGATTGACTGTTTTAGGCAAAGAATGTGGTTCATCCAGGGGATGAGACCAGGTTTCTCTTTTCGGCAAAGAAGAAATCTTGCAGCTCTTGTGGGACCAGAGATGGTCCGGGCCACGTCAAAAGAGGTCCATGTCATCCAGGAGCGGGTCCTACATGGACGATCGATTCCTCTTGTGCGCAACAGATGGCGGCACGGGAATCTCCAGGAGAGCACATGGGAGCGGGAGGCTCAAATGCGTGCTCAGTGTCCTCTTTTCGTTTCCCTAGTTTTTGATGTAGCTTTACGGGGACGTAAAGCCCTGAGGTGGGAGTAGTGTAAAGACCCGTAAAATTCAAGGAAAATTTTTTCTTAATTTTCTTTAGAATTTTACAAGAGCGCGGTTTCAGACGGCACCTGATTCCGAGGCCCGGAGTGCCCGGAATTAATTTCCGAAGTTTGGCTCGGGTACGTTCAGTGAACGAACGAGCGGGAATTCCTAACTTTTGATCCGGTGCTCGGAATTGAAATCCGAGGGCACCGATGAACTCGCAGCGCCGATATTCGCTTAAAGAGACCTTTTCGAGAGTTGCGTTTGTTGCGGGTTGAAAGTTTTTTTTTGAGGGTTTAGGTTGAGTTAAATAAAATTTGAGTAGAACAAATTTTATTTTAACTTCTTAAAACCTCTCTAAGGTGGTTGGGAGTGGGACCCACACCCACTTAACCTCCCTTGGGAGGATTAAGTGTGGTGGGGCCCACACGAACCCCCCACCTTTTCAACTCCCCACTCTCCCTCTTAATGGCTTGATAACTTAACTTCTTATTAATTATACAACTCTTGTATATTAAATAAGTGAGTTAATTTTGGGAGTTAACTCTTTTGAATTTCAAACTTTTGAAATCCTTTTGAGTTGTGTGTTAATAAAATAAGTGGTATTCTTATTTTATTAAGAGTTCTTTGTTTGTCTTTGGAGAGCTTTCCCTTCATCTCCAAGCTTTGACGAAGAACCTTCGAAGAACGAAGAACGCGAAGAACGTCGTTCTTCAACGAAGAACTTCTCCGCCGAAGAACACGATCCATCCGCGACGCCGTATCCGCGACGCGACGTACTTCTTCCGCGTCATCCCTTCCGCGTCGGTTTTCCGCGACGAACGCCTTCGATAACAACTCTTCCTCCGACGTCAAAGGAATCGACACCAATATTCCACGACTCCGCCAACGTGTGATTATCGAGGTAGAGATTCTTGAGATCGTTGCTTTCTTTATATCTTGACTTTCCTCGAGACTTGACGAGGAACGCTCTCTTTTCCGACGAAGAACGCCGCAACTCCTTTCTTCGTTCACCGTGACAACGAAGGGGACGCCATCTCATCTTCGGACAACCTTCGTCGGCAAACGAAGATCCGCCAACGTCGTGTCTCTTCGGGCATAGCACTTCGTCAACGGATTTGACGAACGACGACCGCGACGCCCGACCTCCGCGACGCCGTCTTCCGCGGATCGTAGACGATTCTTCGAATCTTAAAACCGAGGTAGGGGTTTTTGTTTTCTTTTGGATTCCTCATTTATTCTTGATCGTGCTTTTATCAAGATTAACGTGTGACATGTTTTTCTTTAAGTTGCGTTATTATTATTAACGCGAGGGGGGCCGGATCGCACGAACACGGCCGAACCCCCCTCCAACGTTTTTGTTGATTTTTATCTTGCGGGAGGAAGCAAGTGGCGTGGTGCCGTCGCACCACGCGGATGAACGTGCAAATATCATCGCGATACCGTCGCACGCACCTTTGAAGAAACAACAAGAACACGACGCCGTCGCGCCGCGTTGAATATTATCAAAGCACGGCGAAGGGACGCGGTGCCGTCGCACCGTGCCGGATGACGAACGCCGCGGCCGGTTCCGGGCCGCGGCGGGACGAGGAGACCACGGCCGGTTCCGGGCCGCGGCGGAAGATAAGACCGGCGGCCGGGCCGCCGGCGTCGGAAGCCGAAGAGGGGACCGGATTTTCCGGTCCCGTTGGAGAAAACCGGCCGGCCGGCTGGCCGGCCGGAACCGGGGAATTAATTCCCCGGCCATCTGGCAAAACCCCCCTCTTAATGAGGGGGGGGCGGTTTTAATTTAAAGGGAGGGGGCCGGCTGCCCCCTCGGACCGGCTCAAGCAGGCCCCCCTCATGTGAGGGGGGGCGGTTTAATAAAATCGGCGCGGCATAGCCGCGCCGCCACCCTGAGGAAGCGGGGGTTTAACCCCCCCGCGTGCGGCACCCCGTGCGGCACCCGCTGCCGCCGCCACCGCGGCCCGCCGCGCCGCCGCTCGCCGCCGCCGCGCCGCCGCTCGCCGCCGCCGCGCCGCCGCTCGCCGCCGCCGCGCGCCGCCACCGTCCACCGCGCCGCCGCGCGCCGCCGCCGGCCACCGCGCCGCCGCCGTCCGCCGCCGCCGGCCGCCGCCGCCGGCCACCGCGCCGCCCGGGGGGGGGGTCGGGCCGGGTCGGCCCGGACCCGGACCCCCCCGTTTCGAACCTGTTTTGGTTTTTGGCTCATAACTTGAGCCTCGGAACTCCGAATGACGAACCGTCTGCGGCAACGCGATCCTTGGATCGAGACGGTCGTTTCGGTATATCGCACTCAAGGTTTCGGGTTACTTTGAGTTCGGCCGGGTTGGTTCGTTCACGAAACCAACCGGGCCTTCGGAGCGGAAACGCTCATATCTTGAGCCACGAACGTCCGATTGACGCACCGTCAGTCGCGTTGTGTTCCTCTTAGTGAATCGGATCTTTTGGCATACTCCGCCCGAGGTTTGGACGCAGGTGGAGTACGGTCGGGTTGGTTTTTCCTTAAAAACCAACCGGGCCCCGGAGACGAAAATGCCAATAACTCACAGACCGGGCGTCCGATTGACGCGCCGTCTGTTTCGTTGACTTCCTCTTGATGAGACGGAACTTTTGACATACTCCGCCCGAGTTTTGGATGCAGTCGGAGTATGGCCGGGTTGGATTGTTTCCGAAATCCAACCGGGCCCCTGGAACGGGAAAAGCTGTTATCTTTCAGACAGGACGTCCGTCTGACGAACCGTCAGCGGCGTTGATGATCACGATGAGAAACGGTCCCTATGAGTATACCCTATGAGAGTTCGGGGTACAGTTGAGATACGGCCGGGTTTGGTTCGCTCACGAAACCAACCGGGCCCCTGGGACGAAAAGGCTAATAACTCACAGACCGGGCGTCCGATCGACGCGCCGTCTGCTGCGTTGAGACCCCTGTGACGAGACGGACCTTTGAGACACTTCTTCGTGGGTTTTTTTTGTGATACTTGGAGTATCGGCCAGTAGCTCGTGGAGCGGACCCTCCCGAAGACGAGCGTGCAGAGTACGGAGACCGTGTAACTAGCTGAGACCTGACGACTGCTTGACCGACTCGACTTGGAGTGAGTCGACTAGCCCAGTGGACGGAGCACTACTTTCTGAGGTGCAGACCCATGGCGGACGGAGTACGTGTGTGACAGTGCAGACCCGCGGTACTCGTCCGGAGAGTACCTCAGCAGGCTATCTGGGTGGCGCCCGGTATTTGGCGACAGACCCTCAGCGGACGGAGCGCCAGGTAGTTGGCCGCAAACCCGCAGTACTCGACAGGAGGAGTACTTCAGCAGTCCTAGGTTAGTGAGCGGCAGCCTCGGAGTCGTGACAGGACCACTGTACACTCTAGAGACGGAGCTCTTCAGTAGTTACGGTTTCGATAATGAAAATCCTGGTTTGAGCTGAGACTTTTGACCCTGTGTTACTTTATGATTGAGATGGGTCACTTGCTAACTTTGGTATATGTATGGGCATATACCCGGGTAGTGGTTATCCGTCGATTTCACAATTCTTGTGTTTCCTCATGATTGAGATGGGTTACTTGATAACTTAGGTATATGTATGGGCATATACCTAAGTAGAGTTTATCTGTTGAGATCTTCTTGTGTTTAACCTTGATGGTTTTTGTGAGACCTTGAGGGTCTCGGGGTCCCTACTGAGTATCGTTATACTCACCCCTGCACGGGCTATGCCCGCACCTCGTTGTGTTGGTTGCAGACGACGGACAGTGCTGACAGAAGCCGAAGGTTCGAGGACTGGACGATACCTGGAGGTGGACTATACGACGAGGCGGTACCCGGAGGAGGACCACTGGGCGGGACATACTCGGAGCGGATGGCGGGACCCGAGGAGCAGAGGAGCTATCTGTACCCACCCTTCAGGTGGGATTTCCAGTGGACATCTCAGCGTAGCAGCTTTACTTTTCAGTCGCTGTTTTTCCCTTTCGAGTTGTACTTTACAGCTGGGCTTGTATTTCCGGCCCCTTTTTACTTTTCAGTTCTTCTTTTTGTTCATAGTGTTTACTTCCGCTTGTACTCTGTGGTGCTTGTTTTCTTTATAAAGGCAATGCCTTCCCAGTTATCGGGATTTTACGCCTTTGGTGCTAGTCGCCAGCCCCTGGCCTATGGAAGGCGGGCTTGGGGTAGTCACGGCACGGGCCCCGAGGACGGGTCGTGACAATAACATATTTAAATTCAAAAAAAAAGTTCCTACGAGGAATCGAACTGTTGTCTCGCGAAAAATACCTACGTCGCTTACCAGCTGAGCTAACAATATTATTAAATATATACCGATTTATCTGCTTATATATATTAATATAATCTGTGAAAAAACGTCTCCCCGCCATAACGCGGGAAAGCTATACCCACGGTTCTAGAGAACCGTTGGTATAGGTCTTCAAAAATAAAACCGAAATACCTACGGTTTTCAAGAATTGTCGGTATAGGTCTTTAAAAAATACCCTATACCCACGGTTTTCTCCAAAACCATGGGTGTAGGTCTTAAAAGAAAACAATACCCATGGATTTTGGCACAACCGTGGGTATAGGTTCACATACTACCCCTATACCCACGGTTTGAGAAAACCGTGGGCATAAGGGTACCCTATACCCACGGTTTTTTGATAAACCGTGGGTATAGACCTATTTTCTAGTAGTGAGGCACTATGATCTCAGGTACATTTGAGTATGGGATATCATCTGTAGTCAGATGGTTAGACAAAAAGATCTATACAGATTCTTGAGAATATGTTTCGTTCTTGTGTTTTCAACTTTGGTGGGGCTTGGGATGATAATCTTGGGATTGTTGAGTTTTCTTATAACAAAAAATACTAGTCTTCAATCAGCATGGCTCCTTTTGAGTCCCTTTATGGCTAGCCTTATAGATCTCTATTGTGTTGGTTGGAGATCAGTGAAAGTTCCTTGGTTGGACCAAGCTTGGCCTAAGAGACAGCAGTAAATATTAAGCTAATTAATCGGAGGATGTTGATGGAACAGAGATGGTACAAGTACTATGCTAATAGTCGTCATAGTCTGTTGGAATTTCAGTTGGTGACCAGGTGTTCTTCAAATTTCCACCATGTTTGGGTCATCAATGGCTTGGGAGGTAAGGGAAGTTTTCTCCTTGTTTTTTGAGACCTTTTGAGGTTATTGAGTATGTGGGGAAAGTGGCTTACCATTTATCACTTCCACCATAGCTGATGTTGATACATAATTTGTTTCATGTATCTCAGCTCTGAAAGTATCTATTTGATCCATCTCAAGTCCTAAGATGGAGTGTTCTTTAAGTTGAGCCTGATTTATCTATGACTGAGCATCCAGTCAGGATAATTGATTCTAAAACCAAGGTACTACATGTAAGGACAATAACTATGGTTCAAGTGTTATGGAAGCATGGTTCTAATTCTCATGAGACATGGGAGAGGGAGGCACTGATGAGAGAGTAGTGTCCTCATATTGTTGTCATAGAAGCTTCTTCGTAGGCTTTCTAGGGATATAAAGTTTCTATAGTGGTGAGATTATAACATCCTGTTACTCTTTTTAGGTATTCCTAAACCCCTATTTTCATTACTCATTGGTTTTTTTTTTGCGGTTGATTCGGGTAAAATTTTTGGAAAGCTTGAAAAACTATTGGGTTGTACACAGTTAGCACATGGTTAGCCCAAACCGTGCACCATGTTAGTGCAAAATGTGCAACCTAAGGTAGTAGGGTTTTTCAGGATTGGCACATGGTTTTTATAACCTTGTGCCACCTAGGAGAAACTATACACCTAGAAAATTAAGGTTTCATGGTTACGCTTCATGGTTTAACAAACCATATGGACTTCCCTAGGAAACCGTGTGTACCGTTTTTTCTTAATCTTAATTTTAATTTTAAAATCTTGAAACCCCCATTTAAGGTGACAGACAGACCTCCTTCAACCCGAAACAATTTCTTCCTCCATGAGAGCTCCCAAGAATGGTTTTTGGCCCCTCAACACCCTCCCAAAAGTGATTTTAATCCTAATTAACACCACTTGATCTTCTCTCGATAGGTTTCCTTGTCCCCTTCTCATTCTCCCATTCTCTCTCTCTTTTTTCCCCTAGGGTTTTATAGATATATAGAATTGTTGGAGGGTCTAATTATCTCTTTTATAGATCTTAAACCTAGGTTTTTTCACAGATACTTGTTTTTATCATTCCTTGTCGATTTTTTTCAACTAGAGTTTGATGTTGTAGGATCCTGTGATCCTAAGTTAGGTGATTCCGTTTTGATTGGCCAATTTATTTAAACTTAAAACTACTTTCTTTAAATTAAAGTGTTTGATTTAAGTGTAATTTACTGATTTTATTGAATTTCTTTCAATTTGGTTTATTAAAAACCCAATTCTCATAAATTGGGATTTTTGGTTTGATTTGGAATGAAATTAAGAAAACTCCCAATTCTATTGAATTGGGGCATATTGTGAAATGGATAGAAGTTTTTTCAAATAAAATTTTTAAATTTAATTGTATATTGACATTCTGAAATTGATTTGATGAAATTTATTTCAAAGTTTTATTCGATGAAAATGTTTTAAAATGTTTTTGATAGAAACCATTGGGTTTTATCTTGGATAAATGGTATTTTTTGATTAAAAACCAAAATAGGGTTTTTAAATATAAAATTGGAATATTTGAAAAGGAGTGTGGGATGAATTGTATTTTGATCATGTTTAAAATAAATTTCCCTCCATTTTTTGTTACTAGAGTGAATGAAAGGCCTAAATAGTTAGTGAGTTATTGGGGGTAGTACTTCTTTTTATTAGCACATATTATTCCCTGATGGTATGCCAATGAGTTTACTTTAACTTGTATTGAGAGACATGTGCACATTTCCATTTTGAATAATCATACCTCTTGGCTTTTGACCATGTTGTTTTTTTTTGTATTTGAAATTTATATGTCATTTCTTATTGTAAACATTCATACATGTTGTCTAAATTTATATAAACTATTTTATATGAAATGTTTATTTAATCCATTTGTTTAAACTATCTCTATCCTTTAAAATATAAATCATGTTTTGTTTTAAATATGATTCTAAATTTCCAAACCTATTTTATTAAGAAAATTGAAAGCATTAAATTGGTTAATTAAATCTTTTCATCTTATTATGGAATCCTTGGTGAGACCCTTCTAGATTTTTAGCTCACACCCTACTTGTGCCTTCGGGTGTTTGTAAATTATCTGCTTCCAAGTTCTAGCAAGGATAAATCACCACAAGGAGGTTTTTATAGATATTGATCCTTACACTTTGTGAGTGTACATTGGGACTTGGGTTTTCATCTTATATTTTTGGTACTTTTTTTTAGTACGTTGGGATATTTGTGACCTTTTTGGTTTCTGGTACACTACTCCCAGTGGATATTTCTTTCTAACCATATTGACTTGTTCATATATATTATATTGTGTATGTGGAAAAATCATTCCCACATTCATATTGTATGATGTCAGGTGCTTGTCGCCAACCTGTGGGGATCAAAAATACCCTTCGGGATATGTTAGAGTTGGCTCAATTATTGGGTTACTAGGGTATCTGAGCTATTTTGTGACATTGAATGGATTATGATGTTTTGTAAATAATGTAAATGATTAACCCATGGAATATGTGATTAAATGGAATATGTGATGAAATAGAATAAGTGATTAATTGGTTAAAGTGAACATTGTTAACTAATGTCACATCAGTTGTCTTTTGTTTACCTTGTCATTTATTTAGTACTTTCATGCACTGTCTTTTTAGACTGGATATTTTGTAAACACCATTAGTGGTGGCCTACATATTTTTACTCATACCCTTCTCATGCCTTCATTGGGTACCTGAGCAGATTTCATGGTCGTAGGTCGGGATAAGGGAAAAGTTCATATTTCAGGGAGTTGAGTTGGTCTTAGGATGTGCATGGATGAGGTTCTGGATTCGGAGTTAGAAATATTTTTTGGATTCATATGTTTATCATTATTTTGAGTTTTCTTCACTTTTGGAATTTTTATCATGACATGACTTATTTATCATTTGGTTGTGACTTCTACCCTGTTTGAGGAATCGTTTGTTATTCATGTTCTTGTTTGTTTCTTATTATTTACCTTATTTTATATGTTATATGATGTGGATAACTATGATAAAGGGGGTATAGTATTTTCACATGACTTATTAGACCCTCACTTCTAGTTGGAAACCTCTGGCATATAGAGAGGCATGCTTGAGGTCATGTGGCAACTTAGCTCGGGGTACTGGTTTAGTGGCTTCCAGGTCGGGGGTGTTACAAAGTAGTATCAAAGAGGTTATTTTCTATGCCTTACTATTTGGGATGGTATGCATGAGGTTAGGAAGTGTTGGGACTTGGTAATGAGATCTTTCAAGGGAGTATCTAACCCATATACAAGGGAAAAACCAAGTACCCAAGGTGGGAATTGTTGTTCTTGATGTGTGTTGTTATAGTTGAATGATATTTCACTGTTGGGTAATGCACTTATTGTATGATGTGACAATTTTATGATATTTTTATCATGGTTAGAATGATATGATATTGTGCATTCATGCATCGTTATAGGAACCTATGGATATAGGTGGCATGCATCATGATACGCACACGCAATATGGGTGTGTGGGACATGAAGGGTAGAATTTATTTTACTTTCTTGAAAAAACTGAAGAAAATGGTCTCTAATAAAAATGATAAAAATGGGAAAATGAATATAATTTTAAATAATGGATAAATATTTGTGGTTAATGAAGGGTTTTAAATGGGTTAAAATGTTGGTTGTGACAAGTTGTGAAATGGGAAATGTTCTTAAGAGGAAAGATTTACGTTGTGAGTGTAGAAATGGTTTTAAAAGGTATAAAATGAAAGACTTGTGACAATGTGAGTTAGAAGACCCCATGTTAACCATGACCCGTAGTAGGTATGTTTGAGGTTAGTGTTCTAGATATGGTGATGTCTTTGAGATAGTGTATGTGAAATGAGTTGTTTATGGCTAGTAGAGAGCCTTCTTTTATGTAAATTGTGGAAAATTTATGTTATGTGTTCTAATAATTGTATTTGGTATTATAGAGAATTAACACCACAATGAAATTTGATGGTTGGGTTACATTAGAGTATCACTAATAATGATCCACCAGTAGCAGAGAAAGAGAACACATTAGTCCAGGGTCACTGAGGATAGGAGAAATTATGTGAAAAAATCGCTTGTTTTATGCAGATGATGGAACAGGACCCATGGGGGTCATGCTGAGCATGTTTTATCTGACTAGAGATTTTTGGTTGTAACACCCTCTGACATTTTCTAGAGAGGGTGGGCTTTAGTACCAAGCATGTGGTTGGTTGAAACATGAAGGGATGCGGGAAGTGGGTATCCCTAGTGTTGTGGACAGACCCTATGTATGGGTGGTTTGGGAAGTGAGAGTGCCCTAGTTTGGAAACCTTGGCTAGTTTGATGTGTTGAGTAGAGCGGTCGTCCTTTTTGTACTTTGATTAATCTATGGCTTTGAGGTTTATGGGTATCATCTAGTATCATGGATGTGGTAACCCTTGTGGGTTGTGACCAAGCAGGTTGCATTGGGTTTTGAAATGTATATCTTGGTTCATGGTATCATTAGTAGTTTTTGTGTTGTTATGGGATTAGAACCTAAAGTAAATAATTTCTTCTTTGTGTTGGGTTTCGTGTTTCAGGATAGGGGTAGGAGATTTACCTGTGAGGGGTGACTTGCAATTATTTTAGTGTATATGGCCTAGAGAGAGGGCATAGTGACTTATTATGCCTAAACCTAGTTGTAAAGTTGGTATTGTTCGACCCTTGAGAGCAACCAGTGAGTGAGGTCAGCCACTTTGTGAGTGATCTTGAGTGCATGAGGAATGGGTGTATTTTTTGAATTTAGAAAGGTTCGGGTTTGTCCTAGAGTGACAAGTGGGAAGGTCAAAGGTTTTGGGAGGTGTGAGCTGAGTGGTGGTGATGAGTTGACAGTTTTGGGAAAAATCAAGGGTGACCTTGAGGGAGGTTAGCTTAGTGTTGTAGGATCCTTAAATATGAGGCATGTGAGATTATTCAGAGGTGGAATCAAAGAATAATGAATACCATCAAGTTTTTCTAAATGGTATGTTTGTTCCTGGATTATTTCTGAAAGGAACCTGAATATTTGTAGTTGGTTTTAAGGTTTTTTTCAAAGAGTGGTACTGTTTGGGTGGCAGACTTATCTCTTTGGAAAATGTTTAATGGAGGCCTCGATATTGATTTTGGTTAAATGAGACAAGATTTATTGGATCCAAGATGGATACTTTTGTGGTGGAGGTGACACCTAAGGTGAGGGTGGTCATGTAGTTGGGTTTTCTTGTTTGAATGGTTTGGTTACTCAGTGATATGTTGAGAATACCTTGGGGATATGGGGATGAAAGACTAGGAGGCATGGTCAAGTGAGTAAGCGGGTGATGGGATGGGCTCTGGTGATGTTTGTCTTGTGTGATCTAAATTCGATCATGGTGTTTGGTCGCATGAAAGTTTGAGAACTTGATGGATCTGATGAGGTCTAGATGTGGGCATGTGCTGGTAAGGCAAGATTCCATTCAGAATGCAAAAATAGGTGGCTCAGGGTAAGTGCTTTTCATTATCTATGAAATCAAGTGAGATATGTGGTTGTATGAGAGACCATTGGTTTTGATTGGTGAGGTGGATAGTTGTGTTCTGATTGTTAACTTTTATGGTCATGCCGGAAGAACTCGGGTGGTGTGGTGGAAGTAATTCCAAAGGAAACATTGGATCATGACTGCTTGGCATAGGGTCATGGAGCGGTGGTTAATCTTGGTTGGAAATCACACCTGATTGGCAGTGGTTAAGTTTTGATGATATTTTTGTAGGCATGGAAGCCAGATATTTTCAACAGATCAAGGTTTCCCATAGTGGGAGGTTACATCAATGGTGTATACTTTTTGGTGGTATTCATTGATGAATTCTTAGCATACTTATAGCTAGTGACGATCATGACCAAAATCTTGACATCGTCACGAGTATGCTGAGAAATATCTGGTTTTACACCTAGTGATTTGAATGTGTTTGTTTGGATGTGGTACATCATAGAGGTAATGATCTTTGGGGTGGTATGTGGAGATAGATAGTGGGATGTGCACCATTGATTATTTATAGCTAAGGTTCACAGAATGGACCTGGTGTCGATGAATGTTGTAGGTTTTATTCTCGGAATCTGAGGATGAGTATTAGGTGGTGTTTATTTTGTTGTTATGGTAAAATATAGATGGCCACATCCAAGTTTTTGGGTTCATATCTTGAATAATCACAAACTATGGTGGTTAAAATTACTTGATAAAAATGGAGGGAAATGAAACTCCTAATTTTGGGAGTGATAAGACAGTCCTAGATGTGTGGAGTGAAGCATAAAGTTGATGTGGTAGCATCAGGATTCCAATGAGGAACCTATGAAATGTATATTGGGTTCCTTAGAGAGACCAGGTGAGCCTTGGGTGAGGTGTTTGACTAATCCAAGCTTTGGATTTGGGCTTAGGGTGGTTCCAAATAAATCTGATATACATGTGTTAAATCTATTGAAGAACATGTCAAGATATGACAATGATTCATGGAAAGAGATATTGGGTCTTATAACTTCATCAAATGTCAGTCATGGACTCGGGTAGGTGTGTCTGGGTGACCTTGGGATGACTTTCAAGGTAAATTCATCTTGGTTGTGTGATGTAATGTCATACCAGCATTGAATTTGGGTGAACCAGGATGATTCAACCTAAGGCTGCTTGATTCAGTTAGAAAGAGTTACAAAAGTGGTGATTTGTGACCCCCTCCCCCCATCAGTGGATGTTTTAGAGTGATAAGTGCATTTTGAAAGTGTAAATGGGTTTTGGGGGAGAACTGAGTTGTTATTAGTCAATGTAAGAGAAGAGGAGGTGTTGTGGTAGGAACTTTAATTGGTGCGATAGAGCATGATGATGGATTGAGGATTAGTGGATGGCTTGATAGTGGGTTTTTACTAGAATTTAGGGAGCTTAATTCTGTAGGTGTGTCAGAGTTTAGTGGTATTCCTTAGGTGAGGAGGAGCCATAGGTAGGTGGAGGGGGTAGCATTCCAATAGTGGAAGATGGTGTTTTGATAAAGGACATTAGGGGTGTTCCAACACGATACGGCAAAGTAAATGGATGTTGTGAGTTATGTTCTACCTTTGGTATGGTGTTATTATTGAAATAGAATCTCAGAAATGAAGTTAAACCTAAGAGATATCAATTTAATCCTGGTCTGCAATGGAGGGTGGATGTATGTCCATTTTGAGTGGTTCTGACAATGAGGATGGATGCTAGAATTGGGTAGAGTCCGGATGTCTGGGCATGGTGTGTTGGGAAATGCATCAAGAATGTTGTGAAGGATGATTTGAGGTTTTAGTGGTATTTTTGATAGTGGGGGTCTCAACCACTTGAACATGGTGGTGGTGAGAAAAAGTTCATGGTGGGGAGAACCATAGTGGGAAAGGGGTCACTTGATAGCATGACCGATGTTCCAAGTGGGATGGACTTGAGTAAGTACCATTCTTGTGTTTTTTTCTCAACAACGATCGTTGGATCCGAATTTGACTAGGTGAGTTCCCCGGGTGTTTTGGTTGTGTTTTGGATGTTTGATTATGGAATGGGACTGTCAAGCCTCAAGTTTTGGATCAATGTAGGCTGGGAAATGAGGCTGGTAAAACTATGTGTTTCTTTAGTGGTGTTGAGTTTGAGTCACCATTGGAGTTTTGAAAACTAGATAAAATTACCCCAAGAAATTTTGGTCCATGAGTTACAGAGAGGATCGGGTCGATAGGGTGTCGATTGGTTCTCCATAATGGTATGACATTGTGTGTGACTCTTACTTCTATTGTAATTTGGGTAGAGTTTTTTATGCTTCCCTATTTAGTTCATATGATTGATGTTATTTTGAGGTAGATGCATCATTTGAGGAGCATCCAATTTGTATTGTGGTTCTTAGTTAGAAATTATTGCAGCTCAAGATTGTGTCTTGGTTCGAGTTTTGTGGAAGCATGGTAATGTTTAGAAAAAGACTTGGGGGAGAGAGTCATATATGTGGGCCTGGTGTCCTGATCCCTTTACTTTGGAAGCTTAGTGATGCTCGAGGGTGCAACTTGAAGATGATCCATTATAAGGTGGGGAGGTTGTAATATTCTGAACTTCATAGAGGATTTACCTTGTTTAAATTTAGTTTAAATCTCATAAGTTTGGTTAATGGAATTATTATTGAGTTTATGAGGGGCCTTGGGGGTGTTTCGAGGGTTCAGAATGAGAAAGAAAAGGTAAAGTGGGCCAACATGTTCATGTTGCATGGTTGGCGCACAATTAGATCAAACCGTGCAAGGGGGGAGGCCAAACCATGTAAACATGGATAGATGAATTTCACATGGTTGGTACATGGTTTGAAAAATCATGCAGAATCCCCTGGTAACCATGTGATTTATCCCCTCCTGGATAGAGTCTAGCACACAGTTGGAACACGATTTGGTAAATCATGTGGTCAAACCATGCGCCTCATTAAAAGTGTATTTTTACAAGTTTTCCCACTCAATATTTTAAGACCCTCGCCTGATTTTCTTCCCCATTTCCCCCCTTGAAGCACTAGTCACAAACCTAAACCCCCAAATCTTCCCAAGGGTGGTTCTCCTTCGATTCTTGGTCGTTTATAGTTTCTTTGTGTGCAGATTAAAGCTCCAAGTAATTATAATGCTCTTATTACTTCCTTTTTCCAGATTAGATCATGTAGTTTCACCCTTATTCTTCTAAAACCCTAAAATATTTTTTTTCAGCAGATCATAGGTTGGGGCTTCAAAGGGTGAATGAATCCGAATCTAAGTCTATGTTTAAGCATGTGGTTGTCTTCAGATTCTAGGTAGGTGTTCTATATGTTATATCCCATAGTCTTTATGTATATTTGTGCATGTGCAGCTATGTTTTTGGTTCCTTATTTGGATTCCTTTAGTGATATTTGGTAAAATGGTTGGCTAAATGATGAATCGAACTACTCATGATCCCCTTGGGATGCATTAAGGATGATTCAACTGGTTTAGGGTCATACTTAGGGTGTTCCAATATTCCCGAACATGAAATATTGTAATGTTTAGCATAGAGTTGATTTAATGTTGAATTAGATCCCATGGTAAATATGTTGATGTGTTAGTTTGAATGAAAAAGAGGCACTAATAGTAATCATTTCTAGTTTTTAGAATGGAATAAGTGTTTTTGGGTTTAATGTTAATGGGTTAAATGAGTTGTGGATTCTGAAGGTAAATTGGTTGATTTTTTAAGTCATATGAATGATAAATGGGTAAATTGGGTTAAGGAATGTAACTAAGAATGTGTAAATGGGTTAGACTTTGATGATGTTTTACTTGGTGAATAAATATGAAATGTGATTTGTGTTTAATTAGTTAACATGGAATGAAAATGAAATTAATTTTAATGGAATTATTTTTTTGGTGTGGCATAAGGGATAGTTTGACAAAATGTGGAAAGGGTTAAATGGAAAAAAGTGAATGTGTCAAATGGAAAATGATTTTGTAGTTGAGATACATAAATTAGGATAATGAAATTCAATTTATGGATATGTTGAATGGGATAATTTATGGGAGTTGTTGATTATTCTAAATGAGTTAAAGTGTGAAAAAGGGGAAATGGGTTAAATAGGATATGCTAAGTAAATGGTAAACGTGCTAATGGGTTAAGTCTTTATGATGATTCATATGATGAATGAAATGTGAAATGTGAATGTTATGTGTATTGGTTTTGAATGGTTTGTGAAATGGTATATGTGGTAAATTTATGAATAAGAATGTGCACACGTCTTCATGGTATGTGGGGTATTGACCTGAGGTTCTACACCCATGGGTCAGGTTAGACTGAAGTTTTAAACCCCACCCCATAATGCATGGGTAAGGGAAAGGGACTCTATGCCCCTAACTATTTCATTTGATGAGACTACCTAAAATGAGGCTCCTAGGTAAGTTTTTTGTATTTGTTATGAAATTTGTATCCCTAGTGAGATAGGAAACATGATTTGTTTCCATTATTATTGTTAATTCACTAAATTAGGTCATTGTGTAAATGATGTAAATGCCTAACCCATGGAATATTTGTTGAAATGTAATATGCGTTGAAATGGAAATAATGATAAAATGGAATAAGTGATTAATTGGTTGAAGTGAATGTTGTTAACTAACGGCAATTGAGTTGCCTTTTATTTACTTTTTCATTTATTTAGTAATTTCATGCACTATCTATTTAGACTAAATATTTTGTAGACACCATTATTGGTGGCCTACTGAGTTCTACTCACACCCTGCTCAAGCTGTTGTTGGGTACCCGGGAAAATTTCATGGTTGCAGGTCATGACAAGGGAAAGGGACCTATACTAGGGAGTTGAGTTGGGCTTGGGATGTGCATGGATGAGGTTCCGGACTTAGATTCAGGACCATTTTGGGTATTTTTTGTTTTTAATTATTTTGGGTTTTCTTTACTTTTGGCACTTTTATCATGACATGACATATTTATCATTTGGTTGTGACTTGTACCCTATTTGGTGAACGATTGGTTATGCATGTTCTGGTTTATTTCTTATTGTTTCCCTTATTTTATATGTTATCTACTATGCATAACTCTGGTGAAGAGGGTATAGTCTCCTCACATGACTTATTAGACACTCGTTGCTAGTTTGTAACCTCTAGTATATGGGTAGGCACGCTTGAGGTCATGTGGTGACTCGGGTCAGGGCACTAGTTTAGTGGCTTCCAGGTTGGGGATGTTACAACTTCTCTCATTGGGTGTACATAAAATGTTATACTTCATACTATGATGGGTTTTCAGGATTTACAACCTACTTCAGGTAATGATGGTAATTGGAACCTTGCTTTTGGATTTCTTTTGTTTGTGTATTGAGATTTGGCCATATAATCCCTAACCCTATAGTTTTTTATTTATAATAATTTTTTCTTGGGATCATGGATTTGGTTTTCCAAATCAATGGTTCACATTCTCCTGGTAATATGTTTGTAATTTATATGATTAACATTTATTTGTTTTTATTTACAAAGTTTAAATATTTTTAATATGTTTGATATTTATGTAATTGATTCCTACAAATGAATTTTAATTTTAATATTTTTGTACAGACAATATAATTTATTTTTAATAATTTTTTTATTTATATAATTAATATTATCTATTTATTCATTTTTTTATTTATTTATTATGTGTCTATAATTTATGAAAATTAATTATATGAATTCACTTATTTAAATATGTTTTTAAATTTATTCATTTTCATTTATTCACTTTTAATAATCTTTCATTTAATATTATTTATTCATTTTTAATATTTATTAATTTTTTATATTTTTGGAATTGATTCATTTTTTAATATTTATTTATACATAATTATTTACTAAGTCTTAATATTTTTAATATGTTTTAAATTTATATGATTAATATTTATTCAATTTTATTTATAAAGTGGTAATATTTTTAAAATGTTTGAAATTTATATAATTAATTTATTTAAATAAATTTTTCATATTTTCTTCATTTTTTTACATGTTTAAGATTAATAAAAGAAATATTTTTGTTAAATAGATTTGTTATAAATTATATTTTATTTATTCATTTTTAATATTCTTTCATTTAATATAATTTATTCATTTTTATTATTTATTAATTTTTATATTTTTTGGAATTTAATCATTTTCAAATTTTTATTTATACATATTTATTTAATATGGTTTAATATTATCAATATGTTTGTAATTTTTATGAATAATATTTATTCATTTTTGTTTATTGAGTTTTAACATTTTTAATATGTCTGAATTTATATAATTTATTTATTTAAATGCATTTTTTTAATAATTTTGTAATTTAAAAAGTTAATTTTATTAATTTTAAAAAAAAAATTATTTGTATCATTAATATTATTTATTTATTCATTTTATTCATTTTTTATGTGATTGTAATATATGTAATTAATGTTATGAATTCACTTTTTTTTAATATTCTTGAAATTTATTCAAATTTATTTATTCATTTTTAATATCCATTCATTCAATATTAATTTTTAATTTTTAAAATTTATTAATTTTTAATTTTTAAAATTTGTTAATTTTTAATATTTTCAAAATTTATTCATTTTTTAAGTTATTTATACATATTTATTTATTAAGTTTTAATATTTTCAATATCTTTTTAATTTATATAATTAAGTCATTTAAATGAATTTTTAAATTTTTATGTAAATTAAATAGTAATTATATTTCATTTTTAATAAATTTATTATTTATATAATTTTTATTCATTTTTTATTGTTTATTCGTTTTTTTTTATTTTTTTTTACATTTTTTGTCACTTTTTTAGCATCGATAAAATTTATGATTCATCAACACTAAAAATGTGCTGAAAAATAGTGTTCATCAGCACTAAAACATAAGCATTGATAAATAATACTTTTGTCAGTGCTTTATTAGTGCTGATAAATCATAACTTATATCAATACTAAAAAATCATTGGAAAAAGTTGTATTTATCATCGATTATGTTTTTAGAACTAATAAAATACACTTTTATCATCTCTTTTCGGTAAGTGCCTATAAAACTATTTTCCCTTTTTATAAAATTATCCTAGCATCTCGTCTTCCTCACACCACACTCAATCTCTCATGGAATCGAAGGTCTGTTGTAGCCGAAGTCAATCGTTTTGGAAAAATAAAACCACAAAACTGAAGGTATGATATTCTAAACTATTTTTAAGCAATTTCATTTGATCTTTCGCCCTAATGACAATCTCAGGATGGTGTGGGTCATGGTCAATGTGGTGCCTCATAGCATGTATGTGCAAGTAGTGTGGGTGGTTTCCATATGATCAATCATATTTTGGCTGGTGTAATTCAGATACATGTTTATATTCATGTACATATTATATTCATCGATCAACTTTATTCTCAAATAAGGATAAACAACCATGTAGTGCTCATCACCAACTCCCCTTAAATTCCATTAGTACTTGCCTCCAAGTATTGTGAAAATCTTTTAAAAGGGGAAACCATTTGATGGTTTTGATATTTCCATCAAGGATATTCTTGGTTTCCTAAAGGAAGATAGTCGATACCACATTTTTAGTACTTAAAAATAATCATGAAACGCATAAAATATTTTTTAGTGCCTTTTTAAAACATTTTTAGTACCTTTAAATTTATATTTATTACCTTTTAAAATATTTTTGATACCTTTAAAATCCAAGTATTGGGATAATATTCTACAAGGGGAAACCATTTTATGGTTTTTATTACCTTTTAAAATATTTTTTTTTCAGTTTACATGTGGTTTCTTCAAATCTTCCTCCTTTGTTGGTCTCTCTAGTTTCAATACATACACTCATAGTGTTTCTTAATCTTTTAATAAGATATTATAGTAATTCCACCATCCTCTAAGATCCATTTCCATTTGTTTTAGCATGATTACCCTTTCATTTCCCTGAATCCATAGTTTTTAAATTCATACTATAGAATGATGTCTCTATGTGAGAATATTTAGAATTTGAATTCTACTTCAAAATATGAATATATCCTTCAAGATTCTCAATCATCATATCCTTCTCCTTCAGTTAACCATTTAATTATCTAACTGATAATTCTTTTCCTTGTGTCAAATATTTACCTATTCTTTACACTACTCCTTTAAGATAGACATTAAGGCTTCATGGATTTTTCTATTTCCATTCTTAAATTCATATAATGAAAAAGTTATTCAATTATATCATGTTGTTCCTTTACTTTCTTATTCATTCTTGCAATGAAATCCTTTGAATCCATCTCTTCCTCCATCAACATTATTATATATTCTTCCAAATCTACAACATATATATAATTTCTTTAGCCTTTTGACTTTAGGAATTTCACTTCACTTCTCAAGACTTGAATCGTCTCTTATTTATGACATAATGTGATTTACTATTTTCTACCATCATTATCTAAGAATTTAGATGAATATAATATGTACATCAATAAGTAATTTGTTTTGATATATGTTTTGATAGTGAAATCTTATTATATATACCCTAATACTTATCTAATTTATAAATTCATAGGTTTCTTGTGAACATTTACAGTGGAATGGAGGGAATTATCTCCCTTTATCAACCCATTTAAAAAATAACTATTTATGTTATGTGAATTCTTATAATAATAAAAAATAAGTGTTACAATACTTTAAATTCATATAATTCTTGGTCTTTATATGTTCTTACAAGTTGTTGACATAATGACAAATTATATCAACTATAATGACTATATGTGTTTATATAAAAAGAATAACCTTTTAGAGTTCTAATCTCAAACTTTATATGTATTTATTTATTTTGTAAAATAATAATATTAATGAATCAAATAGAATGGATATGAATCGAAAATGGATGGATTTGAATCATATAAAAAAGAGTATAAGGATGGGGTGAAAGAGTTCAACAAGTTTTCAAAAATCATGCATTTATCCATTCTCAAATCTTTTTTCCATGTTTATGTTGTTATTATTCAAGACTAATTAGTCCAAAAGAGTTGGAATAGAACTTGATTTATCATAGAATAGACCAAAGTTATAAATTTTAGACTAAACGTTGGAAAGAACTAAATATAGCTAGTGATTGGGATAACACTGCATTTTATGGATCATCTAATATTATTAAAATTGTGAACAATGATGAAGATCATATCGAGGATATGATTACAGGTGTGAATGATGATGAAGATCATATTAATGAAATGAAAATGACAGTTGAAGATGAAATTTTTTATTGTCAAAAATTTTTTTAGAAGTTAAAGAGTTGTGCAAATACGTCATTATATACTGGTTGTACTAAATATACAACATTGTCAACCATAATAAATATATTTAATGTAAAATCTAGAAATATATTGAGTGACACCATCTTTACTAAACTAATTTCTCTCTTGAATGATATATTACCCAAAGATAATGATTCTTATTGCCGAGCATATGACACTAAATGAATTCTATGTTCTATGGGTATGATCTTTGAAAGAATACATTCCTACCTAAATGATTTTATATGTTTTTCAAGGGCCATGAATCACTTAAAAATTTTCAAAGTGTGGTTCTTCTCAATATAAAAATGATGAATCAAGTCCTTCGAAAGTTGTATGGTATTTTAAAATCATTCCAAGTTTTATGAACCTGTATGGAAGTGGGGAGATTGTTAAGAAATTGATATGGCGTGTTGATATAAGAAATCAATATGTGAAACTTCATCACTAGGAAAACTCTTCTCGGTGGAATAAAAATTATCATGAGTATCCTAAATTTAGAAACAAGCTGAGAAACCTTCTCCTTGAGAAATAAAAATATAGATTGAATCCTTTTCATTTACAAAATAGTACTCACATTATATGGCTGGTTATGTTGGTAAATTATAACTTTCCACTGTGATTATGGATGAAGTGAAAATTTATTATATTGTCTTTATATATATAAGGACCAAGACAATCGACTAATGATATTGTTTTTTATTTGGCTCTATTGATCAAAATTTTGAAATTATTATGGGATTCAGGTGTAACGTTGTATGCTGATTACAGAAATGAAGATTTCACATCAAGAGACATGTTGTACAATGTGATAAATGACTTTCCTGCTTATGGTAATTTTTATGGATATAGCATTAAAATAACTCAAGGGTGTCTCATTTGTGAAAAAGGTATACACTCGGTTAGATAGAAACATTTATTGAAGGATGTGTTTCTAGTACATCATAGATTTCTACCCCAACAATATAAATAATGATCTTGGACGACATCATTCGACAGGAATTCAAAACATATTGCACTATATCCACTAAAAGTTGATCAACTGTTTGAGAAAGTATAGGATATGGACACCACTTTTAGTAAGCCTTCATCGAAAAACCTTTTGAAAACTAGTTGGAAGAAAAGATTACTTTTTTTTAATTTTCATACTGTAATTGTTTTTTCATCATAAATTTTCCTAATTTCAAGCATGTGGAAAAAAATATGTGTGTGATAATGGCATTGTCATGTTGCTAAATGCACCTAACAAAAAAAGAATGAAACTAAGTCTAGGTAGGACATGATTAACATGGGGATATATGAAGATTTTATGCTAGTGAAGGGTGAAAATAGACTTTTCTTCCTCCAACTACTTACACTCTTTCCAAGAAAGAGTGATATCAATTTTTGAAACATCATTAAATATTTAAAGATTCTATAGAGGTATTCATCAAATATCAGGAATATCATGTCAATGAATAATTTAAAGTTAAACTACCTAAAATCACATGAATGTAATATTTTGATACAAGATCTAATGTCTATAGATTTACGTTGCATTTTTCTCAATAATGTTTGTCATACATTAACCAAGGTTTATTTCTTTTTCAAAATTATATGTAGTAAAGTTATGAACCCAGTGAAATTTCCATCTATGGAAATGGAAATTTATGTCATATTATTTAAATTATAGATGTTCATCCCATCGTCATTCATTGATATGATGGTTCAATTAATGGTTCAATTGGTAAGAGAGATCTGTCTATATGGTCCTGTACATTACATATGGATATACCTCATTAAATTGTGTAAAATCTCTCCCCTCCTCATTGTCTTGAGATAAGGAGAAATCGTTGCTTGGCCTTAGGTGACATCCCTAAGACACTAAAGACTAGAAATAAATGCTAAGGGATTCACAAACAGTTGGGGGACGATTTTCACTTTTTAAAATAAAACAACCAAACTAAGAATACCAAAACCAAACAACCACTATATGATTTATGAGAACAATGTGATACAACTCAAAGTAATACCAACAGATATCAAAATCAATTATACCAGAGTACCAAAGAGGAAGACTACCAATATCAAAGTACAAAGAGGAAGACAAAACCACAAAGCTCAAAGACTCCAAAGAAATAAAATCCATAGCTCCCAATATTCTCTAAGATCCAACTCCATAATATATCCCAAAGTATCACAATTCATCACTAAATAAATGAGATACTTTTCATTTACCTATGTTTCAATAAAAAATATCTGCAAACGCACCAAAGTGACCAATCAGGGGGTGAGTAATGAAACTCAGTAGGTTTTCCCCAAATGACTTCTCTACTCACACCATTAGGATAGAACATGTTATCAAATTTATATAAATCAATTTATATAAAACAATTTAACACAGCTTATATCAGAATATAAAACAATTGTCATACCAAAACAGTTTTCCCAAACCAAAGTCATTTCCAAGGAAAGAAACCAAACAATACTTTAAAACCATTTCAAAACTTCTATTTTGGTATAATCCATTCCATTCCACTTATCCACACATCAAAAAATACATGCAACCATGGACCTCCCTATACTCATGAGTGGTGATTCATCCTTTTATTAAATCGTCACTTCGTGAACCATTTTGATGATGGAAAGTTCATACCCTTATCTATCCCACTTTTTATGGGGGAAACTTAATACCTTTATCATTCCCATTTTTATGGGGGAAAGTTGATACCCTTATCCATCCCACTTTTGATGCAGGAAACTTCATACCCTTATCTGTCTCATATGTACATGAACACACACCAACCATTAATGTTAAAAACCAAGACAAACCAATCATTTCAATCCATTTCAATAAAACATTACCTTTAGTGAAAACGTTTTTATCAAACCATTTACATGAATTAAAAACAATCCATTTTTTAAAACATTAATTTAAAATCATGAAACAAAGCACTTTTCACAACAACCAATTTCCACAATTTTCCAAACCATCTCTAAGGAGAGTTTATACCAAGCATTGCACAATAATTTCACAATAAATTTCAATAAATTCAAACAATTTGAAACTAAGTCTTCATGTTCTAATAAGATAAGTTGAGATTGAATCCACCTACCTTAGAAACTATGGAGAAAATGAATAATGGAAAAAATTCTTCAACAAAACAAGTTAAAACTCCAAAAAGCTTCCTAAGATCTCATTCCCTATCATCAAAACAACCAAATTTCATCATTATTAGCATCAACTATCATAGATTTATCCCCAAAAAACTATATATATGAATACAAGAGTGGTAAGAGGAAGAGATATATGAAAAAACACCAAGAACAGAGACTTACCAATAAATTTGGCCTTAAACGCACCAATATTTGCCAATGGATCGCTCCCGGATCGAAGGGAATAGTCTCCATAGCCCTTGGGGGGATTATAAACCAAGTTAGGGTCATAATAGAGGGAAAAAAGTGGATAAGGATCAATTTCAAATGAGATCCACAATTTTAGGATCTACTTTTTAACTGTGAATGTTTATAAAAACTGTGTGTTAACCGTGCAAATGCCTTTGTCCCCAAATGCACAATTTATTTTTGTTAGCTGCATGGTTTGGCCAAACCATGTGCCTAACTGTTCGCCTATAAAAATCCCACTTCCTCACTTTTCACAGTTTTTTATAGGAGTTTCAAGGTTTTTACTAACCATTATCAAATTGTGCACCTTTAGAAACCCCCCCCCCTCCCAAAACATTCCAAAAGTCCTTCAAATGCTCCCAAACTTCACCCAAACACTTTACATACTTAAAATACATAAGAAAAGGGTTACTTACTTGATAATGGGGGTGCTAAATTCTCCCCACCATTAGAATTTATTTCCCTATAAAGTAGAAAACCACCACTATCCTGAAAGAATTTGTCTCATTGGTCGACCATTTCCTTCTCCTGTTCCCAAGTTTCTTACAGAATCTGGTAATGTTTCCACAAAACCCACACTAGATTGATGCTTTTTCCACGCAAGAATTTCTCTTTCCTATCCACAATCTATACCAGTATATGAACCAATGAAGCATCCAACTCTAGGTTAATGTGATCTCATTGAATCACATGGTTGGGATCAGGATGATACTTTTTCAACTAAGATACATGAAACAAATTATGCACCAAATTGAACCATGGTGGAAATTTCAACTGATATACCACCTCACCAACCCATTCTAGTATCTCAAAAGGGCTGATGTATCAAGGATATAACTTTCTCTACTTCACAAAATAACGATACTCAAGACTTGGAGAGATTCTCAAGAACACATGATTGTTCATCTAAAAGGATAATGGCCATAGACGATGATCCACATATGATTTCTGACGACTTTGGTTCATCTCTATTCTCTTCCTAATTATTTGAATCTTATATATTGTCTCTTGGATAATTCTTGGTACAACCAGTGAAATATCACCTATTTCCACCCAATAAAGAGAAAAACAATAAGGATGCCCATACAATACTTCAAAAGGGTCCATATGTATTGAGGCCTGATAACTATTGTTATATGAGAACTCCATCAAGGGTATGTGTTGTAACATCCTATTACTATTTTTAGGTTTTCCTAAATCCATCTTTTGAATCATGTCTTGGTTGGGATTCATTTGGGGTTGAAACGAGTGGAACTTTGGAAATTTTGTAAATTCTGGGCTAGTGCACGGTTGGTGCACAATTTTCCCAAACCATGCACCCTCTCAATACAAATTGTGCAACCCCAGGCAGTGGGGTTTTTTAAAATTGGCACACGGTTAGTCAGGTCATGCACCACCTAGTATAAACCGTGCACCTATAGAAATGGGTTCATACGGTTTAGTCGCACGGTTTGATAAACCATGCGGGTCTACCCAGCTAACCATATGTATAGGTTTTTAATTAATCCAAATTTTGATTAAAAATACTTGAACCCCCTTTTTAGGTCCTGAAAGGACCTCCTTCAACCCAAACATGTTTTTTCCTTCTTGAGAGCCCCCAAGATCAGTTCTTGGCCCCTCAGATCCCCTCCAGAAGCAATTCGAAGCATGAGTAACGCAGTACAATCTTCTCCAGATTAGTTTCCTCACCTCGTTCTCAATCTCCTGCTATCACTCTTCTCCTCACTAGGGTTCTTTGGGTCCTCATATTTAATTTTGGATCCAATACCCTCTATTTTGGATTATAAACCTATTTTTGATCCTTGTTACCTGAATTCCATAATCATCGTTCCTCATTGAGGAATCCTGATTAGGGTTTGGTGATTCAAGATCTATTGATCCTAAGGTTGGTGGTTCTGTTATGATGCCCAATTTATGTTAACCCTGTATTGATTTATTTAATTTCAATTATTTGAATTAAATGAAATTTATTGACTTCAATTAAATATATTTCAATTGGTTTGTTTGAAAAACTCAATTCCATTGAATCGGGGTTTAAAAAATGGGTTTTTGACATGATATTGGGAAAACCCCAAATTCAATTGAATTGGGTTGTGTTTAGGTAAAATGGTTTAATTTAAACTGTGAAATGAGATTGATGGAAAAATTGTGAAAAAAACCCAATTCCATTTAATTGGGGGTTTGTTTTGAAATTGATGGAATTTGTTTTGAATTGATTTCAAATTTCTGAAAATGGATTAAAATGGTTTTGATAGAAACCTTTGGGTTTTATCTTGGTAAAAAAGAATGTTTTGATTAAAAACTTGTTTTGGTTTTCAAATGGGAAATTGGTATTTCTAAAATAGGGGAATGAGACTTAATTTTATTTTAAGAAATATTAAATTAAATTGTACATCATTGATTAAATTAGAGAACTTGCAATCCTTAATTAGTTAGTGAGTTATTCGTACAACACTCTATGATTCTACAATGTTCTAAAACATAAATACATCACGTCACATACCTTAAGCAATAGGATGGGTCTTCTTTGACTTGGGCTCAAAGAGAAGAATGTACATATTTTCATGATCACCTTGAGAGTGTGGATCCCTTTATCCTGGAACTTTCATACCTATTAGTCATATAACCATGTTGCTCGCTTGTTTATATTTGATATATAAATGTATGATAATGTTTGTAAATTAATTTACATGCCTTCCAATTTATATAAATTGTTTTATATAAAAAATTTATTTAAGACATTATTTTAGAAATATTCCATAATTTGAAAATTAGATCCTTTGTTTAAATTATTTCTATCTTTGAAATGCAAAGCATGTTTTTGTTCTAAATATGCTTTTGAATCACCAAACATGTTTTACTTTGAAAATTGAAAGCATTCTCTTTGGTTAATTTAATGTTGGAATCTGTAATGGAATCCTTGGTGATACCCTATTGGGATTTTTATCTCACACTCTACTTGTGTCTTAGGGTGTTTTTAGATTATCTCCTTCCAGGTTTGGGAAGGGGTAAAGCACCACTTGGAGGTGGTTCTAGCTATTGATCTGTGGACTTTGTGAGTTGTGTCGGTTGGGACTTGAGCAGTTTTTCCTATTTTTCTAGTACTTTGTTGTAGTGATTTGGGTTGTTATACCTATTTGAATTCTGGTACACTTCTCACTGTGGAGTTTTATTTATATGCATATTGATTTATTATCATGCTTCTATTGTGTTTTTGGAAAAAATTGTTCCCACTTCCATATTATATGATGCAATTTCTAGTCATCAACTCGTATTAATCGAGAACACCCTTGAACCAATGTTATAGATGACTCGGTTATTGGGTTACCAAGGTGTCCAAGTTGGTTAGTGATAAAGTGGTATCAGAGGTGCAGGTTAAGCATCTTGACTTGATTTCAGTATATAATTTTGAATTTTTGTCAGGACTTAGGAGGTAGTTGTGATTGAGTGTCTGGATATCTCTCACTGCAATGAACCATAAGTCATGAGGGGTGGTTTGGAGAAGATGCCTTGAGGATTAGTTCTGTTCTTTCCCTACTTTAGATTTGGATAGAATGAAATTCAATTGTTTTTTTCCTATCTGAAATTTTGAGTATTAATATGATGTCTTCCTTATTGTTTACTAATTTTTTGTAGCATCATGCCTCTGAGAATATGTGAGAATCGGATCCAGGAGGAAGTTGTTACTGAACCTTAGTGAGTGAATCCTCTTGTGGACGCAAATATGTAGAGGTGATCATGTGTACTTTCCAAACTCGGGGACAGGTACCACCTCCAGTTCCCATTCATGTTCTATCTATGGAACCTTAGAGGGATTTTCTCAAGATTTGTTCTCAAGAGTTCCTTCTCCATAATCCAGAATAGTTAAAATTCTCAAATGATCCTCAAGAGTCTGAGGAGTGGTTGAGCAGAATGGATCATTTTTTTGGGTTCTTGGACACACCCAATGAAATCATGGTAAAGTGTGTCACCTTCATACTAGAAGGACCGAACAGTAGGTGGTGGGACACGATGGTGACGGAAACAAAACACAAGAACTTAGAGTGGAAGGACTTCAAGGTTCTTTTCACCAACCAATTCTATCCAGATTCAATGTTGTTGGCCAAGGATACAAATTTTTTCAAACTTGAGTAGGCTGACAGGACAGCTACAGAGTATAAAAACTATTTTGTTGAGCTCGTACATTTCTCACATGAGATAGTATTGAATGAAAAGATAAGGCTCAAAGGTTTGAGTTGAGACTTCTTTAATATATCCGTTCTCAATTTTTCTTACTAAATCTTCCTTCTTATATTGATGTTATGGATAGAGAACTGATGGTCGAAATGGACCTGGCTGGTAATTCAGGGTTATCGGGATTTTCTTTCTCTCCCATAGACAGCGTAGGTTCCTTTAATGGAAAGCGGAAGGGTGGTGATTCTCATGGTGGTTCTTGACAGTAGGATCACTCTAGACCTCCTATAGTAACTGGAATAAGTCCTTTTATTTTCTACCAGTGTGGTAATCGGGACATTCAAAGAGGGTTTTCACCGAGGCACCCAAGGTGTGTGGTTATTGTGGACGCTCGGGACACTTATAGTGATTCTGTCATGTTTATTCGACTCTGTTTAGTGGCACGGGATCATCAATTCCTTCTAAAACTGTGGGGAAATTAGATGCTCCACATGCAAAAGGGTTCCATCCATATGCATCCAGAATGAAGCTTCTTCACACAGTGGAAGTGTCTCCAGAGGAAGTGGATATAGGTCCAACGACTGTGAGAGGTACGATTACTATAGTTTCATCATTAGTGACCACTTTATTTGATATCAGTGCATCTCATTCATTTATTTGAACCCATATTGTGAATCAACTAAATCTTCCTATGAATATTTTATCTTATATGATGGATATTGCTACACCCCTTGGTACAAAGAGAGATCAGGGTCTCTGTAGTCCATCTTGTACCTTCTCTTTATCAGATGCCAAGCTTACTTGGTACTGTCTGTTTCTCGATATGAAACCCCTTGATGTCATTCTCGAGATGGATTGGCTTATTTCCAATAAATCCCATATTAATTATTATCTTCAAAGGTTCTCCTTTACTACACCCAATGGTGTGTGTCATGTATTCCAAGGAGAATGGGACCCAAGGTTGATCAGATCTAGACCTTCTTATCTAGAGTTAGGGAAAGTGATATCCATGTTTTCTTTTGATCTAGAGAGAGAATATTTGAGTGGTGATCTCCCTCCAGTTGTCATTGAGTTTCCCAACGTGTTTCCTTCTGACTTCTCTTATTTTCCACTAGTAAGGGAGGTAGAGTTTTTTATTGACTTAGTTCCTGGTACCCAACTAGTTTCTATTCCTTCTTACCAAATGGATCTAGCTGAAATAAAAGAGATGAAGTCCCAGTTGGATGATCTTTTAGAGAAAGGCTTTATATGCCTGAGTGAGTCACCTTGGGAGGTGCTTATTCTCTTTTCTAATAAGGTTGATGGTCCACTTCACCTATGTGTGGATTACCAAAATCTCAATCGAGTTATGGTAAAAAACAAGTATCTATTTCCATGGATTGATGATCTGTTTTATCAGTTGAAAGGGGAAAAGTGGTTCTCAAAGATCAAAATTCGATCTGGTTACCATCATTTAAGTATAAAGGAATCTAACATTCATAAAACTACCTCCCAGAGTAGGTACGACCATTATGAGTACCATGTCATTCCATTTGGTCCAACCAATGATCCTAAAGTGTTTATGGATTTAATGAACAATATTTTCCATAAGTATCTCGATACCTTCATGGTAGTCTTTATGGATGACATCCTCATTTACTTTAAGTCTGAGGAGGATCATGTGTGTCATCTGAGATTAGTTCTAGAGTTTTTGATATGTCACCAACTTTATGCCAAGTTTTCAAAATGTGATTTTTGGATTCAGGAAGTGAAGTTCTTGGGAAACGTGGTGTTGGAACAAGATGTTTTAGTTGATCCTGAAAAGGTGAAAGTTGTTATGACATGGGAGAAACCATGAAATTTTTTTAAGATTTAGAGATTCTTGGAATTAGCTGATTATTATCATCGGTTCGTAAAGGACTTCTCAAATTTGGCTTCTTTGATGAATACTTTAACTCGGAAGGGAGTAAATTTTGTGTGGGATGATAAATATCAGAATTATCTTGTTAATTTGAAATGTCTATTAACTACTATATCAATGTTGACTCTTCCAAAGGTCGGACTAGGCTATATGGACTTCTGTGATGCATCAGTCTTA
Source organism: Viscum album (assembly GCA_963277665.1). NCBI lineage: Eukaryota > Viridiplantae > Streptophyta > Magnoliopsida > Santalales > Viscaceae > Viscum > Viscum album. The sequence goes on from OY728134.1 coordinate 993,682,385, forward strand.
GGTTTGGGCTGAGTTGATCCTTCAAGAACAGTAGTTTAATGATGAGTTTTATAGCATTTGAGAATCTCTTTATGGTGGGGAGACCATTGTTGATTGATCGTTCTCGAAAGAGGGTATTATATGCTTTTGAAACCATTTTTTGGTACCATTTTTTGTAAGGAAAGCTATGATGGGGGAATTTTCATAGTTCCCAGTGGGCAGTGAACCCAAGAACCATGAAGATGTTCTACGACATGAGGCGGAAGTTTTGGTGGCCAGGTATGAGGCAGGGCATTGCTAATTTAGTCTATAATTGATATATATGTCGACAGGTTAAGATTGGGCATCATAAACCTTTGGGTTTACTTTATCCACTTATAGTCCCTACTTGGAAGTGGGATTAGATCTCTATGGATTTTGTGTTTGGGTTTCCTCGTACCCAGAGAAAGAAGAAAGTGATATGGGTTGTGATCAATAGGTTGACTAAATTGTCTCACTTTATACTCATTCACGATACAGCCAAAGTTGAGGAGTTGTGAAGTCTCTATGTGAAGAAGAATGTTCATTTACATGGAGTTCCATCTGTTATAATTTCTAATAGAGATCATCGGTTCACTTCTCACTTTTGGAGAGGCCTCCGGGAGGCATCAAGATCTCAAGTCTGTTTGAGCATGGCATACCATCTGTATTGGGATGGCCAGACAGAAAGAGTTATGCATATTCTTGAGGATATGCCTCAAGCTTTTGTTCTTGACATTGGTGGGGCTTGGGATGATATTTTGGGGATGGTCAAGTTTTCTTATAACAATAGTTACTGGTCCATGATCAGAGTGAATCCTTTTGAGGCCTTGTATGGTTGATCTTGAAGATCTTCGTTATATTGGTCAAAGATTGGTGAAAGTTCCTTAGTTGGACTGAGCTTTTTTTAAGAGACGACGACAAAAATTCAGTTGATTCGTTAGAGAATGTTGATGGCACAGAGCGGATACAAGTATTATATTGATCATAATCATAGACAATTAGAATTATCAGTTGGTGACCATGTGTTATTGAAACTTTCTCTACATTTGGATCATCGAAACTTGGAAGGCAAGGGAAGATTCCTCCTCATTTTGTGGTACCTTTCTAGGTTTTTGAGCAAGTGGGAAAAGTGGCTTACCGTTTAGCACTACCATTGCAGCTAACATTGATACATAACGTGTTTCATGTATCTCAACTAAGAAAGTATATATCTGATCCATCTCATGTTCTGAGATGATTTGATCTTGAGGTTGAACCTGATTTATTCGTGACTGAGCATCCAGTCATGTTTTTTTATTCTGAAACCAAGGTACTTCATGGTAGGATGATACATTTGGTTTGAGAGCTATGGAAGCACGGTTTTGATAGTCATGAGATGTGGGAGAGGAAGGAACTGATGAGAGATCATTGGCCTTGTCTTTTTGGTATAGAAGCTTCTTTGTAGGCTTTCTGGGGATACAAAGTTTCTATGGTGGGGAGGTTGTATGTCACAAACCAACTTGGGTAAACCCTAAAATAGCCACCTAAGATTATTCGTGGCATGGGCCGAAAGGAATTCCCGATCCTAGAGGTTGGAAACTAGTGTTGGGAATTAATATAGTACACAAAGGGAACTATTTCTCCCAATAAATAATAAAGAAACTAAATAGTGGGAAAATGAACAGGTAGTTCAATACAAAAACAAAATTGAACTGAATATATTTTACATGAATCTGAATAGTACCAAAACCATGAAAATAAACCAACCAAACAAGATGACTACAAAACCTCCATGTGACCCCACAGGTCACTCTCCAACACAACGATCAACCATCACCCAAGGTGATCGAACTCAAGATGGAACTCTAACCAAAGTCTAAAAACAAGAAGAACATTATGCATGAGTATTAAAACTTAGTAGTCTAGCCTAATAATCTATTCTCAATGAACTTCCTTTAAAATAAAAGAAACATCAATTCCAAGTTTGAAATACAATATATAAAATTAATATTTTTACACATTTTACTTGAAAACAAACTATAGTCCATCTCCCAACTTTATTTCAAAACCAATTTCATTACTAACATTGAATCATGATCATTTTAAAGGGAAAGTGGTGCTTTTATTTTCAAATGGCACAAGAGTGAGTATAAAACACTTTTACTCTGAAACATTTTTCATAAACCTTTAAAAACCAACACATCACTTTCCAATAAAACACTACCAAAGAGAGCATTATAATAGTCGCATAAAGTGGGAAATGGAAATAAACATAAAAGAGTAACCAAACATCTCAATCATCACTACAAGAATATATGTGCTAATAGACATGGGTGAACCTAGAAGATCATGAATAATCCTGAATATACTACTATATGAGACCCATCCCCAGAAAGAATGTCTCACATGATGAAGATCAAAGCATCCTAAATACTCCTAGTCACCCTAACCCAGGACAGACCGAGGGAAAATCCCATAGCAGTAAACTCAATATATCCACCTACTATGGGTCACCAAATAGTGCGTAATCTAGCCATTGTAGCAATCATTCTCAAAAAATTCCCTCACTATGCCAGGTTCCCATGTCTCATGTATGAAAATGGGGGTGAGCCAACTAATGCCAACCAAGTATCCAATCACATACATTTATAATAATAATTCAACAACAGGTCTCACCCTGAGTCACCCCATGGACTAATCTCACACCATAGATCAAATAGAACACAAGGATTCCGTACTGAGGATCTCTAATAATGGTTCACAGGGAGTCCACCATGAGGACATCCCATCCATTAAACGTAGACATGGCATGAGAAATATCCAATGGAGGTTTTCATAGTAAACACCTTTACCATTTTCACAAAGTTTCCAAACAGGCCTTTAAGTACTTTTCACAAAGCCAACATTTATAATGGTTACAAAACCATCTTTCATAAAGGGTGGAAACACACAAATTTCCATTTCAAATTCATTTACAAAATCCCCTTAAAACATTCACGTTACACTTTCAAGAAAAAACCATTTTTATAAAAATGTCAAATGGTCCATAACCGCCAACACATGAAAAACAACATTGAAATCCAATACACAATCCCTTTATAAAACCAAAACCACCTTGGGAACCCATACAAGGAACCCAAAATATCATTTCACATGCCATAAATTCATTTATATCAAAAAAAATCATGTTTTAAATATCACAAACCACATGTAAAAGCTAATGGGACATTTAATCAAACACTAGGTGTGCACATTTATAACAATACAACATTATTTATCTCAAAACAGGGCACAAACCACCATTTTTCACACCAATAAACTTATCCAAGGATCATGTAACAATATTTAGAAAGCAAAGGAGGTTCGAAAAGCATGAAATCAAATATTCTTAAATTATAAAGGCAAGTGCACGGGAAACCTACCTTGAATCCATAGTGCACTGACAACGCACACCCAAAGTCACTCCACAAGGGTTCCAAAACCCTAGATCTACAAAGAGGAACCCTAAAAGAACAAAACCCCCAATATAAAACAAGGGTAAAACCAAACCCTAGGTCAACATGGCCATGGGAGAAGAGAAACTCAAGAAAAATGAAAGGAGAAGAAAGAGGGAGAAGAAAGAGGGAGAATTACCTTGAGAAAACTAGCCCCAAATTGAAGAATCCTTAGATCTACATCAAGGGAGGATGAGGGAAGAATTGGAGAGAAAGGTAGGAGGCTCCCTAGGGTCACACGAACCGGGAGAGTGGAGGGTGTGTTTTGGGTTAAAAATCCTGAGGGAGAAAGCTGTAATTTCAATAAATTTTATATATGGACAACTCACACTGTTTGGCCACACGATTTACCAAACTATGCTCCAAACATGCACCCCTTACTGGACACCCATGGGCACGAGCTTGGTTTGGCCACACGATTTACCAAACCATGCGGCCACTGTGCACCCCTTATTGGACACATCTGGGCATGAGCAAGGTTTGACCGCACAGTTTACCAAACTGTGCACAGGCTACTGCCAAGCCAAAAATCCCAAATTTTCTCCAAAAACTCCCAAACAAACAGAGTTACTTCCACAGGACAAAAACAATACAAAGAAACACTTTGAAATTTAACCCCCATCACACCAAGAACTCAATAAAAAGACCAAGATTCCCAATGGACTAAAACATAAGGCAAGACTTGAAAAACTGAGTGTGAAAATTCTCCCCACCATTAATGATTTCCATCCCCAAAAATCCACAACACATTCCAGTTGATTGAACAGTGCCTAAGGATTCTATATCAACATGATCTAACCTCTTAAACCATAAATGTATAACTCACTTCCAATGAAACTTATGCCTCTTGCCTGAAATATAAAAACAACTCAAAAATGCCTCTTGAGAATCAATAAAAGGACCAAACCACAACATCCACAGCCATGCCAAGAACAAGACCATTGGGCCTTCTCCCAAAATCCCAACATTTACCCAAACCAAAAAAGGAAACTTGGAAGTCATCAACTTCAAAAGAAAGCTAATACACCCGAACTAACACAAAAACCAAACCATAAGTATATCTGCAATATAGGGGATGCCCGAATGGACTCCCCATCATTATAAAATAGCTAGCACACAATATCTTCTTAGAAGAAAATTCAATGAGACCCACAGTGGGTCTCCCCACCATTAAGAACCAACTAGAACTGACCAAACTAGAATTCGAAATGAACCAAACCCACCCTTCCCCACACAGGCTAACCAAAACTCTTCCACCACAGCCTTCCCAAGCTAAGAAGAATGCAATAGGAACATTTAAACCAACCACTCTCAAACAAAGGAGACAAGAATAAATCCAACACTTCCCGCAATTCCTGAGGTTCCTGACTATGCGCCAACTTCACTTAGAGACCTATGGATAGAGCTATGATGGTTGAAGCATCCCCTACATCATAGTTAGGATTTGATAATCCTAACAAGGAACATGCATCACTTGATTAGACAAAAGAAATATTGGGACTTCCAAAATGGAAACCACGCTTTCACTGAAAATTGGATTTCATCAAAAGCCTCACAACATCCTTTACATTTCAAACATGAAAACATCACCGGCACAACCGCCACAACAAAATGACACCTACCCTAAATAACTCTTACATCAAAGAAACAATAAACGGGTTCCCAACATCACATCACTTTTGAGAGATGGTTTCACAATGCTTTCTAGCAATGCCCCAAAAAATTGTTGCAAATTGTTGGGTGCAAACTCAATCCCACATCGATTCCCACAAAAGGATGATGACTCACATATAAGCTTGGATGGGAAATTCCTCATATCACCCATGGGTTTTAGGATGGAACCCCAGAAGGGCCTATGTGTTGGGCCCAAAAGGAGCTAGGGCTTGAGAAAATCGATCCTAACAATTCGTATCAGAGGGAAGTTGTAGCCCAGATGTCATGTATGGTATTTTCCCAAAAACCAGTTTGACAATGATAGCAGTTGCTCGTTTGAAGCATGTGAATTCATGGTGCCTTGTGTCGAAAGTCTTCCTGATAATTGACGGTCAGGCGGCGAGTCCCGGTGATGAGAAAACGGCAGTGCAAGATGGTTGAATCTGATGGATTATCGTTGAAGGGGAGGTCTGTGTGGTCTTTGATTTGAGGGGAGGGTTGTTGGGTGCAAACTCAATCCCACATCGATTCCCACAAAAGGATGATGACTCACATATAAGCTTGGATGGGCAATTCCTCCTATCACCCATGGGTTTTAGGATGGAACCCCAGAAGGGCCTATGTGTTGGGCCCAAAAGGAGCTAGGGCTAGAGAAAATCGATCCTAACACAAATAACCCAAGCGTCGACAAGAATGGAAGGGATTTGGAGCATTCAGACATGATGGATTCTTGTGACCCATCTTTCCACACTAATAACACATTAGGATCTCTTTCCCAGAAGAGGTTGACGAAAGATCCCAATACCTTTTGATTCCACAACCTTCTCCATCAACTTTCAACTATTTTCTTATTTCCTTATTAGAATTTTCCCCACCACTCTCCAGGATCAAAGAAGGGAGGACCATCTCGAGTTCTCCCACTATCACAACTTCAATGTGAAAATATTGCCTCACCATATCAAAAAAAGAGGTGAGATTGAAATCTGACACCTTCGACTGCAGATCGGGACGAAGCCCAAACTCGAAACATCGAGCCTTCATGGGATTGTTCATGATATACTCAGGAAGGTAAGGAACCAATTCCAAAAAAGGACAGAAATATTACAGTATTGATCCATCACCCTATTGAAAACAACACATCTCCATCCCCTTTCTTTCCCTTTCTTTCTTAGAGAAATACTGACAGATGAACGAAGCATTGAAGACCTCCCAAGTAAGATCTTCACGAGCCTTATTCTGAGAAACCGACTTCCACCACTTCCACGGTGAACCTTCAAGAATGAAAGTTGAAAAATTAACTTTCAACAACTCGTGCAACTCAATGAGGCTAAAGTTCCTTTAGATCTTTCGCATCAAATCTTCTGCTTCAAGAGGATCCATTTGACCAAAAAATAGAGGTGGTCTTAGCTTCCGAAACTCAAGAACAAAATCCTTAGGTTGATCAACTAGAAATCCCACTAACGAGGAATCACCCATAGCTGCACTACAATCACCCATCAAAGCTCCATGGGGACAATCACTAGACAAAATAAGACAACAACTACATCAAGGCCAACTCAACAATCAAGATCCTCAAGAGCAAACACTGCATAGACATCAAACTTTGAACATAGGAAAACAAGCCACTATTAACATCAAAAATTTCTTTTTGAAAACATCTTTGATTTAAAACAAACTTGGTGGGTTAAACACTTTCCATTGGTATTCTTTAGAATCTCACTCATATGCATATTTTTGTTCCACCACAGGTACCCATCCACCATACCATATCAGGCATCCTTCCACATTCCAAATACAACCATGCATGTGAGTACCCATAAGAACACCAAAGGATAAAACAAAACTTCCTGATTTTCCAAAATAAATTATTCAACCCAATTCAAAAATCATGAACCTTCCAAAGGCTCACTAACCACTAAGTCAATCTGTTTTCAGATTCCACACATCAAACCATTTTACCTTGCTCGAAAATAAAATCCCCAAGATTTACATAAAAATCCTTTTTCATTTCATTCAAATCATTTTCTAGGAATTTAACAAATTTCATTTCATCGATAACCATTTGGTTAAAAACTCACCCCTTTTCATTTGAAATGAATTTCCAAATCAAACATTTGTTTTCCATAAACATCAAGTCTTGTTTATAAAAGACCAATTTTTCCAAATCATTTCAATTTTACCCCAAAGAGGTCATTTCATAAAATATTATTTTTCTAAAGTTTTCCACAAGGTTAATTCTGAAAATCCCATTTTCCCACTTTCCAAAATCTCAACCATTACCATTAAAACCCTGTTTTCACAAATCAAACATAAGGGTTTTCAAAATAATTTTTCAGAATTCAATGAAGAGTCAAAGAGACTCACAAGAGGGAACTAGTGTCGGTGGGTGACTTGACCATATAGTTGGAGACCATATGTCAAACACACCACCAACACAGAGAGTCTTCTAGGACCATGCCCCCAGGTCTACATAGATTTACAGGCCCTATGAGTTCACGAAGACCACTATCCCAACTCCTTTTTTCGTATCCCAATCACCAAACAATCCCTAAAGACCAAAGAAACTGACAAAATTGAACTTCCTAAGGAAACCCGAGGATCAGAACGAGCAAGAGTTCACAATGCTATTCCTGTACCTACCTCTCGAGTCCCTACAATACTACTCCATCTACCTTGACACCCTCAAGTAACAAAGGAATCTCTAAAAAGTGAGTTCCTCTAACAGTACCTAGCTCTGGTACCATTTTGTCATGAACCAACTTGGGTCAACCCTGAACCGATCACCCGAGCCGATCTATGGCATGGCCCAAAGGGTGTTCCCGATCCTCACGGGCTAGAAACTAGTTTTAGGTATCAACAAATTACACAAAGGGAACGATTTCACCCAATAAATAATAAGTAAACTAAACTGTGGGAAGATGAGCAAGCAATTCAATACAACAAAAACTAAACTGAACATCTTTTACATGAAGTTGAACAGTACTACAACCATACAAATAAACCAATCGAACAAGAAGACTACACAACCTCCATGTGACCACGTGGGTCACACTCCAACACAACGATCAACCATCACCCAAGGTGATCGAACTCAAGCTGGAACCTGCACCAAAGTCTAAAAACTAGAAGAATTATAGACATGAGTATTAAAACTCAGTAGGTCATCCCAATAATCTATTCCCAATGAACTTCCTTTAAAATAAAAGAAACATCAATTCCAAGTTTGAAATACAATATATAAAAGTAATATTTTTACACATTTTACTGGAAAACAAACTATGGTCAATTGCCCTCCTTCATTTCAAAACCATGTTCATTGCCAAAATTGAATCATGATCATTTTAAAGGAAAAGTGATTCTTTCATTTTCAAATGTTACAAGAGTGAGTATAAAACAATTTTACTCTAAAACATTTTTCATAAACCTTTATAAACCAACACATCACTTTCCAATAAAACACTACCAAATAGATCACTATAACAGTCACATAAAGAGGGAAATAGAAATAAACATAAAAGATTAACCAAACATACCAATCATCACTGCAAGAAGATATGTGATAATAGACATGGGTTAACCTAGGAGATTGTGAGTAATCCAGAACAAACTAATACATGATACCCATCCCCGAAAAGCATGCCTCACATGATGAAGATCAAAGCATCCTAAATACTTCCATCCAACCTAACTTAGGATAGACCAAGGGGCAAATACCATATCAATAAACCCAATATATCCACCTAATATGGGTCACCAGCTAGTGCGTAATCTAGACAGTACCGCAATCATTCTCAAAAAATTCTCTCGCTATTCCAGGTTCTTATGTCTCATATATGCAAAAAGAGTTGATCCAATTGATGTCAACCAAGCATCCAATCAAATGCATATATAATAATAATTTAATAATAGGCCTCACCCTATGTCACCACATGGACCGGTCTCATTCTATATATCAAATAGAACACAAACAATATGTACCAAGGATCTCTAATAATGTATCAAAAGGATTCCACCACAAGTACATTCCATCCATTAAACATATAGATGGCATGAGAAACATCCAATGGAGGTTTTCATAGTAAAAAACTTTACCATTTTCAAAAAGTTTCTAAATAGGCCTTTAAGTGCTTTTCACAAAACCAATATTTATCAAGGTTACAAATACACCTTTCATAAAGGGTGTAAACGCAACAATTTCCATTTCAAATTCATTTACAAAATCCCCTTAAAACATTCACATTACACTTTCAAGACAAAACCATTTTTATAAAAATGTCAAACGGTCCATAACCACCAACACATGTGAAACCACATTGAAATCCAATACACAATCCCTTTTTAAAACCAAAACCACCTTGGGGACCCATAAAAGGAACCCAAATACCATTTCACATGCCATAAATTCATTTACATCGGCAAATCATGTTTTCAATATCACAAACCATGTGCGAATGCTAATGGGACATTTCATCAAACACTAGGTGTGCACATTTATAATAATACAACACTATTTATTCAATACAATGAAAAAACCACCATTTTTCATACAAATCAACTTATCCAAGGATCATGTAACAATATTTATAATGAAAAGGAGTTGTGAAAAGCATGAAATCAAAGAATTTAAATTATAAAGGCAAGTGCATGGGAAACCTACCTCGAATCCATGGCGCACCAACAATGCATGCCCAAAGTCACTCCATGAGGGTTCCAAAATCCCAAATCTACGAAGAGGAATCCTAAAAGAATAAAAACCCCAACATAAAACAAGCATAAAACCAAACCCTATGTCGACATGACCATAGGAGAAGAGAAACTCAAGAATAAATGAAATAAGAAAGAAGAGGGAGAATAAATGAGGAGAATTACCTTGAGAAACTAGCCCCAAATTGAAGAATCCTTAGATCTACGCCAGGGAAGGAGGAGGGAAGGCTTGGAGAGAAAGGGAGGAGGCTCCCTAGGGTCTCACAAACCAGGAGAGGGGAGGAGGGTGCGTTTTGGGTTAAAATCCCAAGGTGGCAAAGTTATAATTTCAATAAATTTTGATCTAAGCAACCCGTATAGTTTGGCCGCACGATTTACCAAACCATGATCCAACTGTTTGCCCCTTACTGGACACCCCTAGGCATGAGAATGGTTTTTTCACCTGTTTTACCAAATCGTGCAGCCACTGTGCGCCCCTTACTAGATACACCTGGGCACGAGCATGTTTTGGCCGCACGGTTTACCAAACCGTGTGTCAACTGTACGCAGGATACTGCCAAGATAAAATCCCAAATTTTCTCCAAAAACTCCCAAACAAAAAGAGGTACTTACATGTAACAAAAATGAGACAGAGAAACACTTCAAAATTTAACCCCTATCACACCCGGAACTAGAGAAAAAGACCGATATTCCCAACGAACCGGAACATAAGGCAAGACTTGAAAAACTGGGTGTGACATTGTAGTATCCTATTATTATTTTCAGGTATTCCTAAACCCCTCTTTTGAACCATATCTTGGTTGGGTTTCATTTCGGGTAGAAACGGGTGGAACTTTGGAATTTTGTAAATTATGAGCTAGTGCATGGTTGGCGCATGGTTTTCCCAAACCATGCACCCTCTCAAGCCAAACCGTGCAAACCCAAGTAGTGGGGTTTTGCACGGTTGGTGCACGGTTAGTCAAATCATGTGCCACCTAGTAGAAACCATGCACCTGTAGAAATGGGGTCGCATGGTTTAGCCGCACGGTTTGATAAACCATGCAGGTTTACCCAACTAACCATTCGTACGGGTTTCTAATTAATCTGAATTTTGATTAAAATTTCCCAAACTCCCTTTTTAGGTCATGGATAAACCTCCTTTAACCCAAATGAGTTTCTACCTTCTTGAGATCCCCCAAGAGCATTTCTTAGCCCCTAATATCCACTCCAGAAGCAATTCGAAGCTAGAGGATCATTCAATCTTCTCCCAGTTAGTTTCCTCACCCCATTCTCAATATCCCGCTATCTCTCTTCTCCTCTCTAGGGATCTGTGGATCCTCATATTGAATTGTGGATCTAATACCCTATGTTTTGGATTAAAAACCTAGGTTTGACCCTTGTTACCCAGATTCATTGATCATCGCTCTTCATTGACGAATCTCGATTAGGGTTTGGTGATTCAAGATCCATTGATCCTGAGGTAGGTGGTTCCATCATGATGCCCAATTTATGTTAACCCTTTATTTCTTTATTTAATTTCAACTGTTTGAATTAAATGAAATTTTTTTATTTCAATTAAATAGCTTTCAATTGGTTTATTGGAAAAACTCAATTCCATTGAATTGGGGTTTTAAAAATGGGTTTTTGGCATCATATTGGGAAAATCCCCAATTCCATTGAATTGGGGTGTGTTTAAGGAAATTGGTATAATTTAAATTGTGAAATGAGATTAATGGAAAAATTGTGAAAAATCTCAATTCCATTGAATTGGGGGTTTGTTATGGAATTGATGGAATTTTTTTTAATTGATTTCAAATTTTTAAAAATGTATTTAAATGGTTTTGAAAGAAACATTAGGGTTTTATCTTGGTAAAAAGGTATGTTTTGATTAAAAACCTGTTTTGGTTTTTAAATGGAAAATTGGAATTTCTGAAATGGGGGAATGGGACTTAATTGTATTTTAAGCAATCTTAAAATAAATTTTTCATCATTGATTGTATTAGATAACATGAAATCATTGGGTATTTAGTGAGTTATTCGGACAACACTCTACGATTATACAACATTCTAAAACATAAATGCAACATGTTACATCCCTTAGGTGATAGTGATGATTCCTCTTTGACCTGAGCTCAAAGAGACATATGTACATATTGTCATGATCACCTAGAGAGTGTGGAGTCCTTTAGCCTATAAATTTCATACCTATTAGGCATATGACCATGTTTCTCGCTTATTTATATTTGAGATATAAATGTATGCTAATTTTTTGTAAACTACTTTACATGCCTTTTGATTTATATAAATTATTTTATATAAAATGTTTATTTAAGACATTGTTTTAGAAATATTCCATCATTTGAGAAGTAAATCCTTTCCTTAGTATTTCCATATTTGAAACATAAATCATGTTTTTGTTCTAAATATGCTTTTGAATCACCAAACATGTTTTACTTTGAAAATTGAAAGCATTCTCTTTGGTTAATTTAATGTTGGCATCTGTTATAGAATCTTTGGTGAGGCCCTACTAGAATTTTTAGCTCACAACATACTTGTGCCTTCGGGTATTTGTATGATGTCAGGTGCTAGTATGATGTCAGGTGCTAGTCGTTAACCCATAGGGATCAAGAATGCTCTTTGGGCCATGTTAGAGCTGGCACGATTATCGAGTTACCAAAGTACCTGAGCTAGTTCGTGACATGAGTTCCTCCCATGAGCCATCAAAATTCATTACACAAGCCTGAAGCATGTTTTCCAACATTTGTATCGTCCTTTCGGATTGTCCATCTATCTTAGAATGATACATCGCACTCGTGGTCAACTGAGTCCTAAGGGTTTTCTCTAAGGATTTCCAAAAACGAGGCATAAACCTCATATCTCGGTCTGATGTTATCGAAATCGGTACATCATGCCTCTTTACCACTTCTCGAATATATATTTTTAACAAGTCCTCCACCATATGAGATTCATGAATAGGGATGAAATGGGATGAGTTTGTGAGTTGACCCACTATCACTCATATGGCATCGTGTTTCTGAACCGTTCTTGGGAGACCTATCACAAAATCCATAATTATTTGTTCTCATTTCCAAATAGAAATAGGTAATGACTGCAACATACCTACTAGTCACTGATGTTCTGCGAGGCATCTTGAAATGAAATTAGCCACATCCCTTTTCATGTTGACCCAACAAAACTATGTTTTCAATGCCTTATACATCTTATGAATTCCAGGATGAATAACCCATCTTGAATGGTGGTAAGCATGAAGAAGTTGTTCATGACAAGCCAAAGGTACGACCATCTGATCTCTAAACCACAACATTGAATTGTCATTCAGATTTCATCCCTCAATGGTCTCCCTACTATTGAATTTTAACCTCATAGAAACACTCTTAATTGGATGTTTGTGCCTATTTAACCATCTTCACCAAATCAGGTTCCAAAGAAACTAGGAAGTAAATTACAACAATACCTCAGTCTTCACAATCAAAGTGTGTTTCAGCTATCACCAACATCAACTGCCACTAATCTAAATCCTCTTTTTCCAATTTACCATACAACTTCCTGCATAATGCATCTGCTACCGAATTTCCTTTACCTGGTGTGTACATCAAATCAAGGTGAAATATTTGAAGATACTTCATCCATATTCTTTTTCTCATATTCAAATCCCTTTGTGAGAAAATATGTTTCAAATTCTTATGATCCATAAACACTGTGAATTTCTCACCAAAGAGGCAATGATGCCAAGTCTTCAAAGCATAGACTACGGAAGTAAGTCCAAATCATGTGTTGGGTAATTATTCTCATGAAATCATAACTATTTTGATCCATAAAAAATCATATAATCTCCCTGTATGAGAACACATCCCAACCCATATCCTGAAGCATCACAAAACACCACACACCATTATCTTGATTCCAAAAAAATCAAGATCGGTGCTTATGTAAGGAAAACATTAATCTCTTAAAAAGACTTATGACACTCCTCATTCCATTGTAATGGAACATTTTTCCTTATCAAAGCTGTCATAGGTGAATCTAGTTGTGAAAAATCATGGACAAAGTGTTGGTAATAACTAGTCAGACCAAGGAAACTATGTACCTCAAAGACATTCTTTAGCGGTTTCAAAGAGATAGCAACCTCTATCTTTTCTGGATCCATAGAAACACCTCATTCGGATATTACATGGACAAGGAAACATACCTCTTATATCCAAAAAACACATGTTGATAATTTGGCATATAGACGATGATCCTGCAAAATTCCCAAAATTTTCACCAAGTGTTTCTCATGCTCAGCCATTGTCCTTAAATACACCAATATATCATCCAAAAACACCACCACAAAAGAATCCATATACCTTTGAAATATTTGAGTCATCAATTCCATAAAGACCGCTAGTGAATTCATGAGACCAAAAGGCATAACCACATACTCGTAATGGTCATATCTACTCTTGAAAGATGTCTTCGTAATATCCTTCTTCTGAACCCACAATTGGAGATATTTTAATCACAAGTCAATTTTAGATAATCACCAGGCTACCCTAAATTGATCAAATAGATCATCAATGCATGGAAGTGGATACTGATTCTTTATTGTAACTTCGTTAATCTTACAATAATCCACACACAAACTTAGAGTTCCATTTGTCTTTTTCACAAATAAGACTGGTTCTTCCCATGGAGACGTGCTAGGCCGAATGAATCCTTTTCTTTCCAACTCTTCCAACTACACTTTCAATTCCATTAATTCTGTCAATTCCATCTGATAAGACAAATGTGAGATAGTACTAGTCCTTAGTAAGAGATCAATCATAAACTCTACTTCTCTTGTGAGTGGAAACCCAGAGAAATTTTCTATAAAAATGTTAGGAAATAGATCAACAACCGTTGGAAAATGACTCTTCTCAATATCATCCACCGATGTCAAAGTCAAAGTTGTCAACTGATAGGAGATCGATCCAAATGCCGGTGGAAACAAGCATGTTGTGCCAACCTTTACATTCTGGTCACTTCTAAAGAGATGTTTGACGCCATCATCCATCGTAAAACTAACCCTTTGGGTGTAACAATCGATGTGATCTTTGAACATATTCAATCAATCCATACCCAGGATTATGTCATAGACATCCATCTCAAGCATAGATAAATCTCATATCAATTCAGCTTCATCAATCATTATAGAACATGTTTTGTACATAAAGTCTCAACATTCTCTTTATCGAAGAGGAGTTGAAGTTTCAAAGCAGAATGCATTATTTCAACATGAAAACCCAAAGGATCAATAACACAAGAAGAAATAAACGAATGGGATGCACCTATATTGAACAAATCTTGTATAAGGGTAGAATTCAAAATAATCATATGTCTCACCCTCGATGGTCTACATTGATCGTCCATAATAACTTGTTCAGCTCTATATAACCACTTACTCGCTATACTTTGGTCTTTATTTCTCTGTTGAGATTGTCCTTGCTGAGGAGTCATGGTATTCCTGGAATCAACATGGCTAGATCGGTTCTACTAATGAGAGGTATTCCACTGCCCTCATCCCATTGAATCATATGATGTTTGTGAAACATGAGATGTTTCCATAATACCTGACTATGGTGCACTGCAACAATAGCACTGAATATGGCTCATCTAGTTTCAATTGTGGCATGTTCTAGGTGGTGTCGTATAATCTCACTTAATATGATCAAAGGATCCACATTGGAAACATCAAGCTTTACTCTTGGGTTTTGGAGGAAGATTCACTGATCTAACCATCTAATTCTGAGTCATTCCACTAACTTGGAAATATGTTTTCATCTTCTGCTTGTTCTCGGTATAATATTTCCCACCCTTTCCCATAGGTATCAACATGATTCCTCCACCGGTACTTCTTGATATGTCCTTTTCTATAATTGTCACTCTATTGACCATCTTTGTATAATTTGTTATATAGAGCATGATAATCTGCGAGCGAATCTCTTTGCTTATCCTTGATTCAAAAATGTGTACTTACAAGGACACACTTGCAACAACTTTGAGTTCAAAGTAAACTAAATTCATAATTTTAGTTGTGTACTCTGTCATCGAGAGATTCTCTCTCTTCAAGCTGAAAAAGTCCATCATTCTAGCAATTCTGAATGTGTGAGGATAGAATTTTTTTAAAACAATTCTTTAAAATCCTCTCATGCAATTCATTGGTCTAATTTAGCTTGAACTACTAAATCTCACCACTGGCATGCAAGATCTTCTAGCATATACGTCAACAACTTTCCGTTCAAAAAAATATATACGTCAACAACTTGACTTTCATCTCTACTGGTGTGCCTAGGAAATCAAAGATTCAATTTATCCTATTCAATGACACCTCTGCTTTCTATGGTTCTAAATCACCCTAAAAGATAGGTGGATTCTGCTTCTGGAACTGAACTGAATGATTCACTTTTCTTGTTTCATCCCTTCTACTCCTTCTATACACAGCTTGAAAAGCTTGGGCAATAATTTGAACCAACTATTGGTTCACCTGTGGCTCAGGTGCAACCACATTCTCAGCAGCTTCCTCTGACTAGTTTTTATGATGCTTACTGGGAGCTCCATGGTCAGGTACATGGCCTTAGGTGACATCCCCAAGATACCAAAGATTGGTAATAAATTCCAAGGGCTACATAAACAGTTGGGGGTGATTTTCTTTATTTAAAATAAAAAAAACCAAGAATATCAAAACCAAACAACAATTATATGATGCATGAGAACAATGTGATACAACACAAAGTAATACCAACTGATATCAAAACCAACTATACCAGAGTACCAAAGTAGAAGACTGCCAACATCAAAATACAACACGGAAGACAAAACCACAAAGCTCAAAGACTCCAAAGAAATAAACTCCGCATCTCCCAATATGTTCCAAGATCCAACTCCACAATATAGCCCAAAGTATCACAATGCATCAGTAAAGAAATGAGATGCTTTTCTTTTACCTATGTCTCGATAAAAAATATCAGCAAACGTGCCAAAGAGCCCAAGCAGGGGGTACTGTAGCAGGGATCAAATCCAGGTGGAGACAGATTTTCCGGGTTATTGTAGCAGGTACTGTAGCGGGCACTTTTTGGCACTGTAGCAGTCGGGAATATGCCCCTGTTTGGGCCTTCGGGCCACCGATTTGGTCCCTAAGTCCTGTAAGGCCTTCGGGCCACCCAGGCCTTCGGGTCAGTAAGGACTTTGGGCCAGCTCAAGGCCTTCGATCCACCTTAGTGCAGATGCAAACCAGACAACCTACAAGGAACAATCTCTACAAGGAGGATGAGCAAGGAGTTTTCACCACAGCAGAAGCTAAACGAATTGCAAGAATGAGAGGGTATGACACCTGCCATCGGGACAAGCCTATGCATGCATGGGAATGCTTAGCCGAACAGCCATGCGAAGGTGGAGAGCTGATTTCACGATGAAGATGTTGGGGAGGAGTAGTTCCAAGTAGTTAGTCTGGGTTGTATGTAATGTTTGAAGTCTACGGGCAATGAATTCCTCTAAGGCCTACGGGCCATGTAATACTTACGCCTACGAGCCTTGTAAAGGTTACACCTCACCCCTTGAAAGGTGGATTATCAAAATCAATAAAAAATGAAGGTCTTCGGGCCATTGGAGGGGGTGAGTAGTGAAACTCAGTAGGTTTTCCCCAAATTACTTCCCTACTCGTGTCACTAGGATAGAACATGTTAGAACATTTATATAAAACAATTTATATAAAACAATTTAAAATGGTTTATATCATAATATAAAACAATTTCTATATCAAAACAGTTTTCCCAAACCAAAGTCATTTCCAAAGAAAGAAAATAAACAATACTTTAAAACCATTTCAAAACTAATATTTTGGCATAATCTATTCCATTCCACTTATCCATACATCCACACAAGCAAGCAACCATAGACCTTCCTATACTCGTGAGAGGTTAGTCATCAACACAACCAAATTTCATCATTATTGGCATCAAATATCATTGATTTATCCCCAACATACTAGATCTATGAATCCAAGAGTGGGAAAAAGAAGAGATTTAAGAAAAATCACCAAGAATAGAGACTTACCAAGCAACCTGGTCTTCAACGCACCAAGATTTTCCAACAGATCGCTCCAAAATCAAAGGGAAGAGTCTCCACAGCCTTTATGGGGAATAAAACTGAGTTACGATTGTAATAGAGGAAAACTAGTGGATAAGAAGCAATTCTAAATGAGATCCACAATTTTAGGATCTAATTTTTAACCGTGTACGGTTAGGGTGCACGATTAGGCAAACTATGTGCTAACCGTGAAAATGCCTCTATCCCCAAATGCATGGTTTCTCCTTGAAGGGAAGAGTCTCCAAAGGACCAGCATGTTAACCCCAACAAGTCAATTTTCATTAGTTACTTTGGGTACGCAACTCAAATGCATGTAATGATTCATGTATATATGTAGAACAATGTGGTGCCCGCAGTTAAGGCACTAATTTGAGAAGATATTAGGACAACATTATGAAACAATTTCTTTATTTTATTAAAAAAATTGAAATATTGATTTACTATTCATTGTCCCTTGGAGAGTGTATTTGTACTATATGACTACCAAATGAAATTTTTATTAATGGCCACTGTAAAGACTCGTAGAGGCTTTCATGCAATTCTTACAAAGCATCATCTCAGGGATGCTGAAGGGAAAGTGAACCCTCACCCACCACATATGTATGCACACTTGATAAATGAAGAAATGTGGAATGTGTTTATTGGTCATCGTGAAGAAGCATCTTTTTCCTGAACACTGTGATTGGTAATATATTGTTTGACAATACATGTATTAATCACTTTGATTAATAATTATTAATTTATGAAACAGAAACTGAGTGATGAATATAAACATTGTGGAGAAAAACCAACATACATCTATTGTAAAGAAAGAATGGGGTATGTTTCACTTGAAATAAAAAATGGGATGTATTTTAAATCTACAGTAATGCTTTTATGTGTCATGAAACAACATAATTATGTTATTTTTTTATATGTAGACTGATGAATCAAAATCCAAAGTCACTTCCATCCCACATCATATGCTATAGAAGGTGGTTCGTGTAAATAAAAATGGAATATTAATAGATTAAAACACAAAACAATTATGGGAAGCATGTATAAGTACAAAATAATAAAAATTTGTCCTTTTTTTAATTGATATTACATAACATTGATTTCTTATTTTCCTGTATTTTTTATCTGGTTTAGACACGAGAATCATTATCAGTTGTACCCGATGAACGACTACTTTTAGTGGTCTAGAAGTGGTCAGAACAATATGGTCACATCAGATGTGCGGGTTTTGGAGTGTCCCCCCAAACATATTTTGAGAAAATAAATGCACGAAGGGATACAGATAAAAAAATTGAGGTGATTAAAACATGAATAGATTCTCTAGAAGAAAAACTAAATTGGAATTCTAATCAGTTAGAGAATGTTATGGGAAGGCAGCAAAGGGAAGAAACAACACAAAAAAAACACTACATGAAGATCCACACCCCTTGTAAGATCCTGACCATTCTAGAGATGTCTCATGCTTTCTTTCAAGTGCTTGTTTTCCCTTATTTTGAGTATACTTAGGTTGAGGATTGTCTTGGGTGCATTCAGGTGAATTTTGGAAGTTTTTGGAGGGTGTTTGGATAGCGCGTGGTTGGCTCACACTTTGCCCAAACCGTGAAATCCCAAATAGAGGGGGTTTGCACGGTTGGCGCACATTTTTTCAAACCGTGCACTCTCTTAGGAGTAATTGTGCACCCCGCCGGTAGGGGTGCACAGTTAGGGCGCACAGTTTGTCAAAATGTGTGCCCTGTACAGGAAACTATCCATGCAAGATTTTAATCCCCTGAAAAATTGTAAAAAAAATCTTAAACCCCTAGTATTAATCCCAAATCGCCCCCACTCGGACCTAAACTCGTTACAACATTTTTTAAAACCTCTGAGAGGATTACAAGCCCTTTTAAACTCCATTCTTAATGAATCGAAGACCCGATTGACAGATCTGCACCTCTCCCGATAAGAAATCTCCTCCCGTTTGGATTCCTCTCTCTCTCATCCCTCTTTCTGAATGAAAAGGAATTTTTTATTCCCTATTGGTGATGGATAAAGAACTAGGTTTTGATAGATATTAATATGTTTGATATCGGATCTAGGTTTTGGTTCTAGATCTCGTTCTTCATTGTGGATTTGACCATTCCATTTCAATTTGGGGATTTTCAACTTGGCAAACATCCGTCAACGATCTTAAGGTAGGTTGTCTAAATTGAAAATATCATAGTCTTGATTATAATTGTGTGTATGGAATTGTGAAATAGCAATTGTCAGGTTTGGAAATCGCATCTTGAATTGGATTACTTAATTGGTTAATTAATTAATGGAATGATGTGATTATGGAATTAGTGGGATATTGGGATTATAGAATTGGTTAATTAATGAGATGTTGAATTGAATTATTAATGGGAATTAATGGGTTTACAAAATCGGTGGTGACCTGTGGGGTGTGCCGACATGATTAAAGTGATAAATTATGAATTGTGCGCGATTCATAAATTGGTAATTGTGAACATTATTGATAAATGAATTGTGAAATTTCTAGTCATCCATGGGGTGTGTCATTAGGATTGAAATGAGTTTTGGGGTAGGAACTATTGCTCCAAATATCCAAGAGGTTCCAGACTATTGCTCTAGGCCCCCATTTTGTTTATGTATATATATGTGATCACTGAGTTGTTGGACAGAGACTGCTGCTCCAAATACTCATGGGGTGTCAAACTACCGCTCAAAACCCCTATTGTTTGATTTTGATCTTGAAATGAAATGATAATTGACAACCCATGATATTGTGATATGTGATATCCCTTGGGGATAGTTCAAACTCTGACACAGGCAGAAGTAGGTATTGATGGTTTGGGTGTCATCGTGAACCCGAGATATTTATGTGGTTAATTAAAGAATAATGAATTGTGAAACTGGTTGTTTATTTATTGTATTTTATTCTTTATATAACTATATGCATTGTTTTAGACTGGATAATGTTTTAGAAACTATTGGCAGTGGCCTACTTAGTTGTATTCTCACCCTACTTGGGCTGCCTGATCTATACCCAAATAGACTACATGTTTTTCAGGACAAGATAAGGGCAAGATCCCTATGTTAGATGGCTGAGTTGGGATAGATCATGGATAAGGAAACCAGACATGGTGTCGGGACCCTCTTGGGAGTTGTCAGTGTCTTTACTTTTGGGTTTTGCTGTTGACACTTGACACACATATAACATGACACATCTACAGCTTTTTTTGGAAATTGTTTTTCCTGTTCTTGTTCATTATGTATTACTGGTTTGTATTGTTTATGGTGTCATTCTGAGTATTGTTGATTATATCTTGCTTATTGTTTATTATTTTCGTTGTTGTGTTGCAACTCTGATGAAGAGGGTATAATCTATCCATGTTTTCTATATATATATATATATATATATATATATTATACCCTCATTTCTATTCGGCAGTCTCTGAAATATGGAGAGGCGCGCTTGAGGTTATGTTACCAACCGGCTCGGGGCACTAGTATGTGGCACCCGGGTCAGAACATTACAATGTGGTATCAAAACCAATTTATTTTCTTTTCTTTTCTTTTGTCTTACTATTTGGGAAAGGTAGACATGAGACTAGGAAGAGTCAGGCCTTAGTCATGAGCTCGAGCATGGGAGTAGTTAACCCATGTACGGAGGGGAAACCCAAGTACCTCGGGTGAGATTGTTGTTATTGATGTGTGTTGTTACAATTGGATGTTATTTCACCTCGATTAATGCACTTGTTGTGTGATGTTGTTAATGTTTTCTAAGATTTCCTTCCTGGCCCGGTATGGCATGAGATTTGTGTACACATGAATCATTTTAGGCACTCATGAATTATTGTGACATGCACTATTTTAGGCACGCATAGAAAAGTACGTTTTGGGTGAGTTATTTAAAATGGAAATGTTTTTCTTATTTATGTAATTTAAATGAAAAAGGTGCTTGATATGAAATTGGAAATTGAAAATGATGCAAAATAGAGAAATTTTAAAGTGATAAATGGGTGTCCAATGAGAAACTTAAAATTGTGAAAATGTTTTACCCTATGTGAACCATGTGGATGGTTGATGGTAGTGATAGTGTCTCGGTTTTGACCGTGTGGAGGGGTATGGGGGATGACTTGTTATGGAGTTGTGTAAATCCCTCTTGCATAAATGTGACAATGTTGTGTGATGTGTTGTAAGATGTGTGTTTGGAATTATAGAGATATGCCTCCACGACAGTTTATTGATTGGGTGGCAGGAGGACATGGCTAGAAATGATCATCCAACAGTGGAAGCTAAGGCACTGATAGTGCCGGGTGAGGAAGACAGAAAGCAGTTTTGTGATAACTTTGCTCATTTCAAACAGTTTATGGAAATAGACCCAGGGCGAGTTGTGAAGAGTATTTCAGACCTAACACGAGAGTTTCAGTTGCAGCACCCTCCAACATTTATCGGAGAGGGTGGAACTAAGGCAGCTGAGTTCTAGATTGAGCCTATCTAGAAGATTCTTGACAACTTGGATACTCCTGCTAAGAAAAGTCAAATTGGTTTCTTATATGTTACATGGTCAAGCTAAGCGTTAGTGGGACATCCGGACTTGAGATGGACAGCTGTAGAATATGGAGTGGAAGGACTTTTGGGAGAAGTTCTTAGAGTACTTTTACCTTGAGACGCTCAAGCGGGAGAAGGCAGCTGAGTTCATGAGATTGACCTTGGGGAGTATGCCCATGATGGACTATGCAGGATGATTTATGAATTTGTAGTGCTTTGTTCCATCATTGGTAGTATTTGAGGTGACTGCAGAAAAGCAGTTTCAAGATGGCCTTAAATATGATATTAAGTCCCAAGTTAATATCTTTAGGCTGAAGAAGTTTTCAGAAGTGGTGAATTAGACTCTCATATCTAAGGGGAACCTAAAAGAGGATTCCAGTGGAGGATAGGTGTTTTATGCTGGACGACTAGGTGGTACGTCTTCTGAGAGTAGGATGCACTACTTTGAAAATGTCGGCCAGCGGGATAGCAAACAGGGTGGGCTAGGGAGATAGATCAGTTACTCATATCAGTAACCGTATATACTTCCACTAGTGTGGTACGTTGGGACATGTTTGTAGACAGTGTCCCCGACCACCGGTAGAGTGCCGAACTTGCGATAGGATGGGATATCTATAACGGTTTTACAAAAACCCTCAACCTATGGGTAGTGACAGAGGAAACATGCCAAATCAGAGTGATGGAAGAGGGTCTTCTACCCCATATCAATCTGGCATCTAGAGTTCTACTGGTCGTTGCGGTTGAGGCAGTGGACGTGGTACCTCAAGGCAAAAGTAATCGTATCAACAGAGTGGTGCAGCTCAAGGGATTCAGACTACAGCACATGGGAGGGGCAGGAAGGTTTCATGCAGTTCAGCCTACACTTATGGATAGCAAGGTTGGACCATCAACAGTTAGATGTACTAATCGTATAGCTTCTACGCTTACTAATATCTTATTTGATATTGGTTCCTCTCATTATTTTATATCTACACAACTGGTGAATAGTCTAAGTCTGACAATGGAGTTTGTGAGTGGGGTTATGACGATCGATACAACTTTGGGAATACGGTCAAGATACATCTTATGCAAGGGGTGTTCTTTCAAGGTTGAGGAGTATCATTTTCTTTAGGATCTCTACATCCTTGGTATGTCAGGATTTGACTTGATTTTGGGGATGGATTGGTTAGTAGCATACCAAGCCCACATAGATTTTTACTGCAGGAGAGTGACTTTTACGTCTCCTGGGGGTGACAATTATGTTCACCATGAAGTGGGATATTAAGGCAGGTCGTGCAGGGCCGATTCTTCAGCAACTGGGGGAGCTCGCCGCCCAAGTTGCAAGTATTTTACTGGATGATGGGGGTGTGAAGCATGATGTCTTTCCACCCGTAGTGGACCAGTTCTAGTACATGTTTACTGAAGAATTCTCAAGGCTTCCACTTGAGAGGGATGTGGAGTTTACGATTGAGCTCATGCCTGGAGCTGAGCCGGTTTTCATTCCACCTTATAGAATGACACTAGCAGAGCATCAAGATCTCAAAACTCAATTGGAAGAGTTGATGGATAAGTGGTTTATCTGTCTGAGTACGTCGCTTTTGGGTTCTCCAGTTTTTTTTGCCAAGAAGGTTGGCGGGACATTATGCTTGTGTGTTGATTACCGGAATTTGAATCAAATGACAGCGAAGAAATCGATATCCTCTTTCATGTATCAACGATCCCTTTAAACAGTTGAGAGGAGTTTGTGTTTTCTCCAAGATTGAATTGAGGTCGGGGTATCATCAGTTGAGAGTTCGACCATCTAATATATTGTGACCAACTTTCAGAAGCAGTTATGGCCTCTATGTGTTCATTGTGATTTTGTTCGGGCTAACGAATGCACCTATTGTGTTTATGGCCTTAATGAAAAGAATATTCCACTCGTACCTGGATAAGTTTGTGGTAGTGTTTGTGGATGACATCCTGGTGTACTCCAAGACTTGTGACGATCATGTCCAACATCTTGACATCGTCCTGAGTACACTAAGAGAGCATCGGGTATACACCAAGCTATCTAAGTGCCAATTCTGGATTGATCGGGTACATTTCTTGGGCCACATCATCTCGGAGGAAGGTGTGTCAGTGGACCCAGAGAAGGTGCAGGCAGTTGTTTTTTAGGAGCAACCCAAGAATGATTTTGATATATGTAGCTTTTTGGGTTTGACGGGCTATTATTGAAGGTTTATCCAGGACTTTTCCTGCTTGGCAGCACCACTTTCGAGCTTGAACAAGAAGGGAGTTAAGTTTGAATGGTCTGGAGCATGTGAGAATGCTTTTTAGGATTTGACGAAGCGATTGACAATCGCTCTGGTCTTTATCCTACCCAAGCCAGGGGAGAAGTATACAGTGTTTTTTTATGCATTTGGGATAGGGTTTGGAGAAGTGTTGATGTAGGGGGTCAAGTTGTGGCGTATGGGTCTCAACAATTGAGGCCACATGAGCGGGATTACCTAACGCAGGACCTCGAGTTAGCTACAGTGGTTTATACTTTGAAGTGATAGCGACATTATCTATTGGGTGAAAATTTTACTATGTATACCGATCACAGGAGCCTAAAGTATATATGTTCGCAATGAGACTTGAATCTTCGACAGCAGAGATGGGTTGAGTATATGCGGTCATTTTATTTTGAGCTAGCATATACACATGGGAATGGAAACAGTGTTGTTGACGCTTTAAGCAAGAAAACATAGGCTCAGGCAGTCCATGAGTCTAGTTCTGAGTGGAAGATGATGGCCATGTTGGCTGAGATGCATGTTGTGGTTTAGGAGGACCAGGAGAAAATGAATCTCGTATCAGTTTCAGTGGAGTCCACACTTTTGAGTCAGATCAGGGAGAGGCGGTATCAAGATCCAGAGTGTCTGGCCTTGAGAGAAAGCCTTGAAGGTGGGGAGTCGTCTTCCGATTGGACCATAGATGAGGATGAGATCATCTATGTTTGGGTCTGTGAAGTTGTGCCTATGAGTATTCAAGAGGAACTGATGTGCGAGTTTCATGCCTCGAAGTGGGTGGTGCATCCAGGTTTGACCAAAATGTACCATTACCTATGTCGACAGTATTGATGGATGAGCATGAAAAATGAGATTGCAAGGTTTATGACACGATGCTACACCTGTCAACAGGTGAAGGTTGAGCATCAATGACCTGGTGGTTTACTACAACCATTGCCCATTCCGGAATGGATGTGGGATGATGTCACTATGGATTTTGTGGTAGGTCTCCCAGGATTCCTCGAAAGAATGAAGTTATTTGGATGATTGTGGATAGATTGGCGAAATTAGTACATTCATTGCCTATATGGGAGACATTCTCAGTGGATCAGTTGGGAGACATGTACGTTCGGGAGATAGTCTGTCTGCATGGGGTGCCATGGAGTATAGTTTTAGACCATGACTCACATTTCACTTCACGTTTTTGGAAAGGCTTGCAGAAAGCACTTGGCACATGGTTATTGCTGAGTATGGATTTCCACCCATAGACAAATGGACAGTCATAGTGTACAATACAGGTTTTGGAGGATATGTTACGAGCATGCATTCTCAGTTTTAGTGGGTCTTAGGAGAAGAACCTAGCGCTCATTGAGTTCGCCTATAACAATAGTTATCAAACAACTATACAGATGGAATCATACGAGTCTCTATATGGTAGGTCATGAAGATCACCTCTATATTGAATGGAGGAAGGTGAGTCAGAGTTGTTGGGACCGAGTCTCGTGCAGGAGACATCGGAGCAGGTTCAGCTAATTTGGAAATGTATGGCTATGGCTCAGAGTAGACAGAAGTCATATGATGATAGATGCCGATAACCCCTTGAGTTTACAGTGGGTGATCATGTATTCCTTTGAGGGTCGCCTAGATTAGGTCATCATAGGATTCGTAGGTAGAAAAAGTTGGCACCCAGGTTTGTTAGACCTTTTGAGGTAGTGGATAGAATTGGGTTGGTGGCGTACCGATTGGCTCTTCCACAGAGGTTTAGTGTTATGCATGACGTTTTTCATGTGTCACAACTTCAGTGGTACCACTCTGACTCTTCTCATGTGATCGATGTTGATGATGTTGAGCTTGAGACCGATGTGTCCTTTAAGAAGCATCTGATACATGTTGTGGATCATAGTGAGAAAGTGTTGTGGGGAAAGACCGTGCCAATAGTTTGAGTGTTGTGAAAACATGGAAGTGTTCAGGAGGAAACTTGGGAGAGGGAAGCAGATACGCGGGCTCAATGACCCAATCTATTTACCTTGAAATCTTAGAAATGTTTGGGAGTACAACTTGAAGATGGGATGTTATAAGGTGGGGAAATTGTAAGATCCCGACCTTTTTGGAGATGTCTCATGTTTGCTTTTAGAAACTCTTTTTTCCTTATTTTGAGTATTCTTAGGCTGAGGCTTGTCTTGGGTAAGTTTAGGTGAATTTTGGAAAATTTCGGCGCACGGTTTTTTCAAACCGTGCACCCAACCCAGCAAATCATGCAACCCCAAATATAGGAGGTTTGCACGGTTTGTCAAACTGTGCACCCTCTTAAGAGTAACCATCCACCCCACCAACAGGGATGCAAGATTAGTGTGCAGGGTTGGCCAAACCGTGCGCCACGTATAGGAAACCTTGCATGTGGGATTTTAATCCCCCAAAAAATTATAAAAAAATCATGAACCCCCCCCCCCCCCGATATTAATCCCTAATCGCCCCCACTCGGACCTAAACTCATTCCAACATTTTTTTAAACCTCTGGATGTATTCCAAGACCTTCCAAACTCTGTTCTTGATGAATTGAAGACTCAAATGAAATATCTGCACCTCTCCCAGTAAGAAATCTCCTCCCATTTGGGTTCATCTCTCTCTCGCCCCTTTTTTTGAATGAAAATGAATTTTTTATTCCCTGTTGTTGATGGGTTTAGATCTAAGTTTTGATAGATCTTAATCTGTTTGATCTTGGATCAAGGTTTTGGTTCTAAATATCGTTCTTCGTTGTGGATTTGACTCTTCCGTTTCAATTTAGGGATTTCCAACTTGGCTAACATTCATCAACGATCTTGAGGTGGGTGGTCTAAATTGAAAATCTCATAGTCTTTGTTATAATTGTGTGTATGGAATTTTGAAATAGAAATTGTCATGTTTGGCAATCGCATCTTGAATTGGATTACTTAATTGGTTAATTAATTAATGGAATGATGTGATTGTGGAATTGGTGGGATATTAGGATTGTGGAATTTGTCAATTAATGAGATTTTGAATTGAATGATTGATGGGAATTAATGGGTTTACGAAATTGGTGGAGACCCATGGGGTGTGGGGTTATCCCAGGATGGAAACCTTGAAAGCTTGAGTCATTAAGGTGTGGGGGAATTATTCTGGAATGATAGCCCATTTAGAAGCTTTTATTTCCAATAGAAGATGAACATGGAAAGAAAGACTAGATGGTTGATGGTGCCTTGTGCTTAGTGTGGTCATAGGGCCTTCCCCAGTTCCAACTCCAACCTCTCCTTTCGCTTCTCCTAGTCCTGACAGATTCTCATCTCTTCAACTTCAATCATCAGTCTAGACCCTTTCGACATGAGTTGATGTCGATGATGTGGATGTAGAGATGTCCTTTTGTGGTCTTTAGAAGTTGGGTTCCATACATCTCATATCGTGAAATGTAGTGTTATATTCATCCAAACCAAAGCCCTATGAAACCAGAAGCGACCCTGTTACTCCTTATGTTAAAAAATCCACTCATTTCTTCTGATCCAGGCGGTGGTGCAAATCAACCCGACCAGCCTCGGATCAAAGGAGTGCACCCAATGATGAAGATTATGGGCCAAATCCTGTGAAGGGTGAAAAAATCCTTAAAGTTTGATTTCCATTCCTTTCACACACCCTCCGCCGCCCTACATAGGAGAGTCGCGTGCACTGGAGATTCCACCTCCTGCTGACAAATCGGGCAGATGTCATTCGTAGCAAGATGTCTTCGCATAAGGAGGTCATGTGTTGGAAGAGCTCCAGAACAAACCTGCCACCAAAAAAATCTAACTTTGGGGGGAACATTGAGCTTCCAAATATCATTCCAACAAGCTAGACGTTGGCATAAATGATATATCACGAAATCTTGACTAATAATCTCATTCATTGGATCATCACCAATAAATGATTTACACTCAAAAAGTATGTAGGTTTTTGGTTCACTAGCTCATCAGCGGTGAACATGCACATTATCTCATCACTAACATGTTTACAAATTTTTTGGATCATTACCGGTATATTGGTTCATTGGATCATCGCCATTAAATATACATTAGAAGAAAGTATTTATTTGGGAAGATGCTAAATTGTAAAGGCGCACTGTAGTTTTATGTCATCCAATGAGTCTTAAAAGGTTATGCAAGAGTTGCATGTCATCAAAGAAGGCTTAAATGGTATGCTAGAGTTTCATGTTGTATGAAAGGGCTTAAAAGGAACACTGAAGTTTAAGTTCCTCTTAGAAGACCAAAGGGTTACATGGGATTTTTATGCTATCCATGGAGACTTAAGAGTTATGGTGGAGTTTTGTGATATCCAAGAAGGCTTAAAAAGTGAGCTAGAGTTTAATGTCCTCAAGACTTAAGGATGAAACTAGAGTTGCAAGTCGTATGAGAGGCTTAAGGAATACATTGGAGTTTTGTGCCATCCTAGAAGGCGTTAAATGTGTGTTGGAGTTTAATGTCCTCCAAGAATACATAAGGATTACATAATAGTTTCGTGTGTTCTAGATAGGAAAATTAGGTTTTGCAAATTCTTTGTGTTGTCTAAGAATGATTAAAAGGCACTTTGGGGTTTTGTTCCATTCATGAGGGTGAATTAGGTTAAAAATGGAGTACAAAGTTCCATGATGTTGGGATTGGACTTATAAAGGGCTTCAAACATATCCCCTATGGGGGAATTAAAACTTATGTAGTTTGAGGTCATAATTTAATGTCATGTGATATGGCGTGTCATAACTTTTAACATGTGATGAGGATCAAACTTGTACCTATTAAGGTTATATAACCAAGTCTAATGGGTTTTATATTTTAAGATAATACAACTAAGACCTCTATGAATGATGCCAAGAAATTGTATGAATGTGGGACTCATGGATGAGCAGCCTTGAAATATGGTGTCATTATATGAATATAGTGAAGGTGTGAGGGGTTATCCCAGGATGGAAACCTTGAAAGCTTGAGTCATTAAGGTGTGGGGGAATTATTCTGGAATGATAGCCCATTTAGAAGCTTCTATTTCCAATAGAAGATGGACATGGAAAGAAAGACTAGATGGTTGATGGTGCCTTGTGCTTAGTGTGGTGACAGGGCCTTCCCCAGTTCCAACTCCAACCTCTCCTTTCGCTTCTCCTAGTCTTGACAGATTCTCATCACTTCAACTTCAATCATCGGTCTAGACCCTTTCGACATGAGTTGATGTCGGCGATGTGGATGTAGAGATGTCCTTTTGTGGTCTTTAGAAGTTGGGTTCCATACATTTTTTCTCTATTAAGAGCACAGAATGATCGGGGAAAATATTCTTGATAAATTCTTCAACAAGAATGATGTACTCAAGTATTATTTGTTCTCTACATAGAGTTATTTGTTCTTTATTTGATCTGTTAACATTCAATGGTGTGAGTTTTCAGTTTACAAATGACTTAAGTGCATGTTTTTAGTTTAAATTGACATTTTAGTTAAAAAGATACATGATGCACTCAAAATTGAGCAAGCACAATCATATTATTTTGATAATTTAGGAAAAACGATCTATATGTTATTTTTAATGTGTATGAATCATCCATACTTCGATCTGATACACAGTGTGACCGTTATGACTTAAAATCAGTGTTTTCAATTTAAAAATGATATTTTAGTTAAAAACATGTTTTAGTCACTGAAAACTATGCAAACACGTTTGCATTGTCTTGATACTTTAAAAAAATGATCCATAAGTCATTTGTGATATACAGAAATTAACTCCACATCAATCTGACGCACCGTGTGGCCCGTATGACTCAATGTGCGTATTTCCAGTTTAAAATGGCATTTTAGTTTAAAATGGCATTTTAGTTTAAAATTCGCATGACATGCTCAAAACTAGGGAAAATATTCAGATTATTTTTTATACTTCATGACAAAAATCCATAAGTCAGTTGTGGCGTGTAAAAATCAACAGCACTTCAATCTGACGTGTGGCCCGTATGACTCAATGTGCGTATTTCCAGTTTAAAATGGCATTTTAGTTTAAAATGGCATTTTAGTTTAAAATTCGCATGACATGCTCAAAACTAGGGAAAATATTCAGATTATTTTTTATACTTCATGACAAAAATCCATAAGTCAGTTGTGGCGTGTAAAAATCAACAGCACTTCAATCTGACACATGGTATGATCGGTATGACTCAAAGTGTGTGTATTTATTTAAAGATGACATTTTCGTTAAAAAGATGTGTGACATACCCAAATATGATAAAAGACATTCATATTATTTTGATACTTTAGGATAACGATCCATAAGTTATTTGTGAGATGTAGGAATCAACCGCAGCTCAATCTGATATACGGTGTGATCGGTATGACTCTAAATATGTGGTTTCAGTTTAAAATAAAAGTTTAGTTAAAAATGTTTGTCACTCACTAAAAACCAAGAAAACACACTCAGATTATCTTGATACTTTACAAAAATGATCCAAAATCCATTTTTGTCGTGTAAGAGTTAGTCACACTTCAATTTGACACACACTGGGATCGGTATGACTCAAAGTGCGTGTTTTCAGTTTAAAAATGACATTTTAGTTAAAAACATGTGTCATTCACAGAAAACCTCACGGACACACTCATATTGTCTTGATACTTTAGGAAAACAATCCTTAAGTCATTTGTAACATGTACAAATCAACTGCACACCAATATGACGCACGGTATAACTGTTATGACTCAAAGTGTGCGTTTTTATTTAAAATTGACATTTTAGTTCAAACCACATGCCGCATACACAAAAAACCGAGAAAACACATTCATATTTTTTTAGACTTTAGAACAATGATCCATAAGTCATTTTTTATGTTAATCAATCATTCGTATCTCAATTTGATACATTGTGTGCTCGATATGACTCAAAATGTGTGTTTTCAGATTAAAAATGGTATTTTAGTTAAAAAGATGCATGACATACTCAAAATCAAGCAAACACGTTGATATTGTTTTGATACTTTGGAACAATGATCCATAAGTCATTTGTGACATGTATGAATCATCCTAACCTCAATCTGATATATGGTGTGACCAATATGACTTGAAATGGGTGTTTTCGATTTAAAAATGAAATTTAAATTAATAACATCTTTCACTCACTAAAAACCAAGCAAACGCAGTCATATTTTCTTGATACTTTAGGAAAAAGATCCATAAGTCATTTGTGATATTTAGGAATCAATTGCATGTCAATATGACACACAGTGTGATCGGTATAACTCAAAGTGTGTGTTTTTTGTTTAAAATGACATTTTTTTCAAGGCAAAAAGGAATTTTTACAAGGCAATTTAAAAACGACATTTTAGTTAAAAACATGTGTGACTCACTAAAAACTTAACAAATACAGTCATATTGTCTTGACACTTTAGGAAAATGATTCTTAATTCATTTATGATGTATAGGAATCAACCACACATTAATATGACACATGGTGATATAATTCAAAGTGTGTATTTTTATTTAAAATTGACATTTTAGTTCAAAAGACGCTTGACATACTCAAAACTGAGAAACACGTTTAGATTGTTTTGATACTATAGGACAATGACCCATATGTCATTTGTGACATATAGTAATTACTCACACTTCAATCTAACACACGATGTGACCAATATGACTCAAAATGTGTGGTTTCAGTTTAAAAATGACATTTTAGTAAAAAAGACGTGCAACATACTCAAAACTAAGAAAATCCATTCAGAATGTTTTAATACTTCAGAAAAACAATCCTTAAGCCATTTTTGATATGTAGAAATCAACAGAACCTCAATCTGATACACGATGTGACCAGTATGACTCGAAATGTATGTTTTCGGTTTAAAAATGGTATTTTAGTTAAAAATGAATGTCACTCACTGAAAACTGAGAAAACACACTTGGATTGTCTTGATATTTTAGGAAAACAGTACATAAGTCGTTTTTTGCTTATAGGAATCTGTCGCATGTCAATTAGACACAGGATGTGTGTGGTATGAATCAAAGTATGTGTTTTCAATTTAAAAATGATATTTTGGTTAAAAACATGTGTCACTTATAGAAAACCTAGAAAACACACTCATATTGTCTTGTTACTTTAGGAAAATGATTTTTAAGTCATTTTTTGATGTGTAGGAATTAACTGCATGTTAATCTAACACATGGGGTGAGTGGTGTTGGATTGGTGCGGCCCAATCCATTTTGGATGAAGTCGGGCCGAACGCTTGCGGCCCATACTGTAGTAGTGCGGAATTTGGCACGACTATTGTAGTAGAGCTGACCAGCCGACACCAACATGGCACTGTAGCTCCGCGGACTTCCAGTCGCTGGTCACTGTAGCATCTTGGACTTGGGTGGCCGCAGCACTGTAGCGATTCGGACTTCCAGCCACCATTCACTGTAGCACAGCGAACACTACCACAAAACAGGGCAAGGGAAGCGCTGCCCTTTATCAGCGCTAAACAGAAAGCGCTGATAAAGGGGTATGCCTTTATTAGCGCTTTTTTTAGCGCTGATAAAGGTATCTCTTTATTAGCGCTAAAAATGCGCTGATAAATGAGTGTTTTATCAGAGCTTTTATTTTAGCGCTGATAAAACGTACCTTTATCAGCGCTTTTAACGAGCGCTGATAAAGGTTCCATCGGTTTTTATTTAATAACCCTAATAGGCCATCCTCGCTCGCACGCGGTAAAGCTTTTGCGGAAGCTGAACCAGGCCCCTCGTCCGCCGCGACCTCGTCCTCCTCCTCCTCATCCTCCTCCTCCTCGTCCTTCTTCCTCCTCGTCCTTCTTCCTCCTCGTCCTCCTTCGTCGCCGCCGCCGCCGCCTCCACCCCTGCCCCCGTTGCCGCGACCGCCGCTGCCTCCGCCGTTGCCGCTGCCTCCGCCGTCGCCACTACCATTATTGATATTCATTTTCAGGTAAATTTTTTTTCTATCGCTTGAATTGAACGTGTGATTTGGTTTTTTATTATGTAATCGGTTATGAAACACTTGGTGAAACCCACAAGGATTTGTTAGTTCCAACTCAGGTATATAGGAACCAAGGTATCAGAGCTATTTTGTGACGAATTTGTAATAGAGGTGTAGGTTCAGCATCTTACATTAAAGTCAGTACACAATTTTGGATATCTTGTGGGGGCATATGAGGTAATTTTTAGCAACTATTTATCCAGGTTTCATCATAATGATCTTTAATTGACTAGGGTGGTTTGGGAAAGGAAACTGTAGAAATAATATGATATAATTTTATAAATTTCCATTATTTTTTACTTTGATAGATTAATAATCCAAATCTGGTTTTGTTATGTAATGTGATTTATTTTACCATTTCTCTAGTCTAAGTTGTTAATCTGAGTAATATTTTGATGTCACCAATGATTTTTCTAATGTTGTTTTGCATCATTCCTTTAAGAAGACCCGTGAATATGCTCTGTGAATAATATTTTGATGTCACACAATGGGTTAATAATCATATGGACCATATCTTATTGAGATTATTGTCTGTGTTGTCTAAACATAGGTATAAGCAACTTCACGCCTTCACAATGAGTCACCAATTTTGGAACATTGAAGGGATGAATCTTGGAATATTTCCTATGAGTTACTCTTCCAGAAGACACTATTTACACGATTATAATGATCCTCAAATTAATGTGTATTTTTGTAGAATGTTAAAGCTTTTGTATGAGTACTTGTAGATTCAAGATTTTCTTAAGGTGAAATTTTCCCCCTTCATGTTAGAAGGCCCTAATAGTAGATGGTGGGATTCGGTTGTTATGAAAAAGTAGCATGTGGGATTTGAGTGGCGGGATTATGGATTTATTTTCAAAAGAAAAAAACCCTTCAACAATTTTTAGTGATGGAAAAGGCTATGGATATTTGGAAAGTCGAACAGGCTAATAGGACCATTATGATGTATGTCAACAATTTTTCTAAGCTTTTGTAGTTTTCACCTATGATTGGGTCCAATGAGAAGATGAATATTTGATGGTTTAATATGTGTATTCGATATGATTTTTTTCTTAGGTTTTATTAGTGAATCTATCTTTTTATGATGATGTGATAAATAGGATGTTGATGGTTGAGCTTGACCAGACTAGTATGCCAGGGTTGATGGGAGTTTATTTTTATCCCATTGGTTGTTTTGTGAGTTCCTTCAATGTTAATGTAATGGTTTACGCTTGATTCCCTTTCATGATGGTATTGCTTGCAAGAGTGAGCAGACCTTGAAACTCGTTCTTTATATATGATCTAATGGTTAGTTTATATCCCCTAGTGAACTATTCTTGATATTCCATATTATTCCTTTATATAGTGTATATTTTTTATGTTATTGAGTTACCTGTAGAACATGCATGGGTCAAGAATCCATCAGATATAGGATGAGGTGGGAGAATTTCATGCAAGGGTGATGTGTTATCTAATTATGTCAAACAATTTGGTTGGGACATTCCATCATCTAAGGATAACAACCACCATCAGGGTGGGATTGTGGTGTTCTTAATAATGATCATCATTAGGATAGGGCATGTCGTGAAAGGTGTGATAACAGAGGACTGATCAGGGCTTACTCATTTGGGATATACTATCTAGAATAAACTTGGGGATTATACCTAGTAAGGAGGACCTATTGGTCAGGGCTTACCCATTGTATGTTCATCTTTTATATTTTAAAAGTTTGTTAAACTCGTTCTATCGAAGGTGGGTTCTATAATTTCTTGTTATCTTAAGGTGTGTTTAACCATGGTGTGGGTTGATTTCGGTTTTAGTGGGTTCTTGGGGTTTGTGGGATGTGGTAAATGGTGTACTCGGTTTTAGATTATTTTATTCTCATGGGTTTCCCCTATTTTATGTTTTCTTTTCAGTTGGAAATCTCCTTTGTTGTGCGTCTCTCCTCTGCCACGAACGCACCTCTGTCGTGTGCTTAACGACACCTTCACGGTGAGTTTTCTCCTGTTACTCATTGGTTTCTTCTTGTTCGCATGTTATTACTATTTGATATTGATGGTTATAATGTGAAATGTACGGGCTAAATGCCCCGCTGAAAATCGCGGTCGTTGGTGGTCCTTGTTTGCGCACTAAATGAATTGAATGTTGGTTGGTTCTTGTTGAACATTGGAATATAAAAATTGGTAATTTACGTATACTTGACTTATGAATGAACACCCCAGGATGATAAAACTTTTGTGATAACCCCTGAATTAACAAACAAAATTGAATAAGGGATGCTTTGTAAAATCTAAAATTTTGATTGTTTGGTTTGTATGGTGTTGCGATTGTGATCACGATTGTGTTTTTGTATGGTGTTGCGGTTGTTGGCATGATTGATATGCCATTTGTTTTCCATGTTGTAGTTCTTCCACCATTAAATATCAATCCAAACTTTACCCATTTCAATGGCACCACCACTTTGTTACTAGTGCAATTCCACTAAATCCTAGAAAACCGCTTCTAGATGACTCTATGAGACACTTTAAAATACATGGTATGTAGTCTTGTTAAATGGAACATGCTTCACCATACATAGATTTCATATAGATTTTAATGCCACACAACATTTATCTCCAAAATTTACACATGACTAATCTTCTGACTCAAACATGGAATAAGTTTCATTTTAAATGTTACATGTCATGTGAACCTAGGTCACACACAATGTATCTCCAAGACATATACTTCAGCAGGAAACCATGTACATGCCATGAAATAATGGTAGAACCATATGACATGTGTTTTACTTCACTCACACCATGTATAGATACCATAGAAACTTGATGTGTATAGAATATACACCCCTAATGGTCATGTAAGGACTACACACCGTGTATTCCAAAAAAATGTGATGCATAGCTGGTGAGGTGACTCAATATGTATCTAAAGTACACGCTTTTAGCTCAAGTTGTTCTAAATTTCATGTATTTTCAAAGGCATCATTCAGTCTTTGTAAGACTAACTTGGAATAAATTTGATATATGTCAGATTAAATCAGGTATCTTATCCATACACGATGTTCACCCTACTGGACACACCATGTATATGGATTTCACATGAGTTTAGAGGCATTTGTGCCATGATTTGTTTTTATAAAACCCAAACAATGCTACCTGATTAATTAAAACATAATATTAGGCAAGTTTGAGATCGAACCCATAAAGACGATGAATATGAATAAAGAATGGATGAATGTCAATCGGTTGACAAAAGAGTATGAAGATGGTGTGAAAGAGTTTATCAAGTTTGCAGAAGATCATGCATGTGACCCTTCTCAAATCCTTTGTCTGTGTTTATGCTGTTGTTATTCAAGACAAATTAGTTCAGAGGAGTTGGAAGAACACATGATCTGTCACGGAATAGATCGAAGTTATACATGTTGGAATAAACACGGGGAAAAAATGAATGTAGGTAGTGGCTCAGATAACACGACATTTTATAGATCATCTGATATGATTAGAAGCGTGAACAATAAAGACAATTGTATGGAGGGTGTG
Organism: Viscum album; assembly: GCA_963277665.1. Classification (NCBI taxonomy): domain Eukaryota; kingdom Viridiplantae; phylum Streptophyta; class Magnoliopsida; order Santalales; family Viscaceae; genus Viscum; species Viscum album. The sequence goes on from OY728134.1 coordinate 993,719,561, forward strand.
ATTACATATGTGAATGATGATGAAGATCGTATTGAGGAAATGACAAGGACAGTTGAAGATGAACTTCGTGATTGCCCAAAATTGTTTGAGAAGTTAAAGAGTTGTGCAAAAACGTCATTGTATGCTGGTTGCACTAAATATACAGCATTGTCAGTCGTATTGAACCTGTATAATTTGAAAGCAGGCAACGGGTGGAGTGACGCCAGTTTTACGGAACTACTTGCTCTCCTGAATGACATGCTCCCAGAAGATAATGAACTCCCAAGCCGAACATACGATGCCAAAACAAATGCTACGATCGATGGGTATGATCTCTGAAAGAATACATGTCTGCCCGAATGACTGTATATTGTTTCGCAAGGACCACAAATCACTTAAAAAATGCCCAAAGTGTGGTGCTTCTCGATACATGAAAGATGATTCTAGTCCTACGAAAGTTGTATGGTACTTTCCAATCATTCCTAGGTTTAGGCACCTATATGGAAGTGAGGAGACTGCAGGACAATTGACATGGCATGCAAATACAAGAATTAAAGATGGGAAACTACGTCACCCGGCAGACTCTCCTCAGTGGAAGAGAATTGATTGCGAGTATCCTGAATTTGGGAACGAGCTGAGAAACCTTCGTCTGGCGTTATCTACAGATGTTGTGAATCCTTTTGGTTTTTAAAGCAGCAGTCACAGTACATGGCCGGTTATGTTGGTAAACTATAACTTATCACCATGGTTATGCATGAAACGAAAATACATCATGTTATCTATGCTTATATCATGACCAAAACAACCGGGTAATTATATTGATGCTTATTTGGCCCCATTGATCGAGGATTTGAAAATATTGTGAGATTCAGGTGTTACGTTGTATGATGCTTACAAAAATGAATATTTCACTTTGAAAGTCATGTTGTACGGGACGATAAATGACTTTCCTACTTATGGAAATTTGTCAGGATATAGCATTAAAGGAACTCAGGGGTGTCCCGTTTGCGAACAAGGTACATAGTCAATTAGGTTGAAACATTCATCGAAAACCGTGTTTCTAGGACATCGCAGATTTCTACCCCGACGACATTAGTACCAATCTTGGACAATATCATTCGACGGAAGTTCAGAAGAACGTACAGCACCGTCTCCACTAACAGGTGATCAATTGTTTGAGAAAGTAAAAGATTTGGACACTACTTTTGGTAAACTGTTTTCGAAAACCTTACGAAAACTGGTTGGAAAAAGAGATCAGTTTTTTTTTTGAATTACCATACTAGAATTGTTTGTATGTCAGACAATTTCTTGATGTTATGCATGTTGAAAAAAATGTATGTGATAGTGTCATCGGCACGTTGCTAAATGCACCCGGCAAAACAAAGGATGGAATTAAGGCTAGATTGGACATGGTTGAGATGGGAATACGAGAAGAGTTGGCATCAGTGAAGGGTGAAAAACGAACATTTCCTCCTCCTCCTGCTTACACTCTTTCCAGGCAGGAGAGATATCAGTTTTGCAACTTCTTGAATGACGTAAAGGTTCCAGATGGGTATTCATCAAATATCAAGAACATCGTGTCAATGGGCGATTTAAAATTAAAGGGTCTGAAATCACATGACTGTCATGTTTTGATGCAAGATCAAATTCCTATAGCTTTACGTTGCATTTTGCCCAAGAATGCCCGCCATACATTAACGAAGCTATGTTTCTTCTTCAAAGCTATATGCAACAAAGTTATAGACCCGGCGAAATTGCCAACTATGGAAAGAGAAATTATCGTCATATTATGTGAATTAGAAATGTTCTTCCCGCCGACATTTTTCGATATGATGGTTCATTTGATGGTTCATTTGATGGTTCATTTGATGGTTCATTTGGTGAGAGAGATTCGACTATGTGGTCATGTACATTATAGATGGATGTACCTCATTGAACGATGTATGAAGATTTTGAAAGGGTATGTCAAAAACCAAAGTTGGCCAGAGGGTTTTATTGCGGAGCAATATATTGTTGAGGAAGCCGTTGAATTTTGTACCGAATACCTGTCTGGTGTGGAAATCGTTGGCCTACCGAAATCTCGTCACACTGAGCGGCTTGAGGGTGAAGGAATTTCTGGAAGAGAGGTTGTCACAATCAATATTACAGATCAGGAACAGACCCACCTTTACGTTTTACATAACAGTTTCGACGTTGACCCACATGTTCAAACCCACAAAGAAATTCTTAGGCGTTTGAATCCTTCTAGGGCTGAAAAATGGATATCAGATACACATAATCGACAGTTTATAGGATGGTTTCGAGACCATATTTTTAAGCAGTTAGATGAAAATCCAGACTCATTTTCAGAACGACTTCGATGGCTAGCCGGAGGAGCAAGTGTGTACGTATTATCTTACAATGCTTATGCAGTTAATGGTTATACATTCTATACTAATGAACATGATGAAAACGTGCAGAATAGTGGGGTTACACTTGTGGCTGAGGCGATGCATGTTTCCGGTGCTAAGGACAAAAATCTAATTTATGCGAATATGTCATATTTTGGCATCATCAAACGAATATGGGAGTTGGATTATACGAAATTCAAAGTGTCAATTTTTCAATGCAAGTGGGTTGATAACAGGAGTGCTATTAAAATATATGAATTAGGATTCGTGAAAGTTGATTTTAGTAAGGGGAGAAAGACGAACCATTTATAATGACATCACAGGCAGTACAAGTATTTTATGTTCTAGACCCCGCAAACCGAAATTGGTCAATTGTTCTGTTATCGACCAAAACAACTGAAGGGTCAGATGAAAGTTCAACGGAGGTTGACCCTTTTATAGGGACTTTACAATCATTTCGCAGCGGTCCCAATGTAGACGGCGTTTTGGATGTCAAAGGAGACCACAATGAAAGGATTTACATAGTCGATAGAGGAGTCAAATCTCTTCAGCCTTTAAAGAAAAAAAAGAGAGAGTACAATAATCAGGTTATTTGTTTATTGTAATATACATTGTGTTACGTTATGTTATTATCTGTTCGCTGTTGTTTTTATGTAATCTAAATTAAATATTAAACCACTTCTGCAGATAATGACTTCTGCACCTGCTGATGCGCCCAATCCTGAGGCACAAAAGGTCTCTCAACCAGCAGCTGGTGGTCCCACTGCAGAGCAACAACAGGTTTCTCAACCAGATGCTGGTGGTACCAGTGCAGAGCAACAACAGGTTTCTCAACCTGTTGTTGATGGTCCCAGTGCTGAGGTACAACAGGTTTCTCAACTTGTTGCTGCTGGTCTTAGTGCCGATGTTAGCGCTCCGAGGGAACATATTGATGCTACTTTTGAGAAAATGGTAGGAAATGAAACCCTGAAAGCGCAAAAAAAAACAAGAGCGTCGTAGTTTGACAGTGTTAGCCAAAATCCTTAAGGCAAAAGCAAAAGGCAACAAATTTGAGGTGGGATGGAATAAGCAAGGTCGACATGTTAACCCCAACAGAGTCATCTTTAGTAGCTACATTGGAATCGTCACTCGGCAACGCGTGCCGATTGATGTACATTCGTGGCACCATGTTGTCACCGAACTGAAGACGCTAATATGGGAAGACATTACGGTAACATTATGATATCATTTTTTAAATTTATTAAAATAAAATAAAATACCAAAACATTGACTTACTTTTCATCATCCATTGCAGAGTGCATTTATAGTAGATGTCTCGCACAAGGAATATTTATTAAGAGTTGCAGGAAGAATTCATAGAGGTTTCCGCACAATTTTAACGAAATATCATCTTAAAGATGCAGAAGGGAAAATCAAGCCGCACCCACCTCCTCTTTACGCACACTTGATATCCCAATGAGCGTGGGATGCGTTTAGCAACCGTCGTGGGGAGCAGACTTTTCAGGTACATTGTGTGGGGTAATACGTTGTTTGACGTTTACTTGTATTCATCACTCTGATTGACAGTTTTTTATTTATGAAACAGCAACTGGATGCTGAAAATAAAAAACGCGCAACAGAATCAGCGTACCCTTACCGTAAAGTAAGGATGGGGTACGTTGCACTTGAGAAAAAATCGGTACGTCTTTTAAATCTACCCTACTACTTGTATGTGACATAAAACAACACCATAACTGTGTTTCTCTGTTTATATGCAGATTGATGAATCGAAATCGAAAACCATATCCATCCAACGCCATGTGCTATGGAAGGAGGCTCGTGTAAATAAAGAGGGGATACTGATAGATGAAAACACACAAAAAGTGTGGGAAACATGTGTAAGTATGACATAATATAAATTTGATTTGTTTTAAATCGCTATTACATTACAATAACTACTTATTTTTCTATATTTTCTATCTGACATAGTCACAAGAATCAACAACAACCACACCAGATGCAGACATACTTTCAGCAGCTTTGAAGCAGCCAGAACAGTATGGCCGCGTCAGAGGTGCGAGTTTTGGGGTGACACCCCGAACATATTTTCAAAATCAAAAACAAGCGGATGATCAAAATGAAAAAATGGAAAAGCTACAAGAACAATTATCTATTTTTCAAGAAGAATTACAATACCAGAGAGAGATTATAGCAAAATTGATGGGGGAGAGGCAAAGAGAAAAAACAACTCAACAACAACTCGTGCGTGACGATCCTGCCCCACCCCCCCCCCCCCCCCACCAGCTTTAAGGCGAGTCATTCCCCTAAAAAACCTGACTTAGATGGGGTAATCAATGTTTTAATAATTGTTTCTGTGAAATGTGATTTACATAGGCACTGATACCTTTCCTGTACTAATATTCCACAGGGTGAAAATGACTGTGGTTTATATCTATCAACTCTCACATATCGCCTTGTAGCGAGGGTTACGGTGTTCAATACGCAAAATGACATGCTACACAACAGATAGCTTCCAAAAGATCATCTCAGAGTGTCAATTAACGTAGCTAATGAGCCGAGTGTCGAGCTACCTATTCCAAATGACGATGACGACATTCATACGGTTGAACAAGCTGTTGGAACATTCATCGCATGGCCGACAGTTGTAAAAAAACATGTTGACAAAAAGGTATCCATTTCCAATTTATTTTTCAAGCTGGACCTTTAACATTTAATGAAAAAATGTCTGAACCGATGAATGTTATTACAGAACGACAAAGATTGTGGGGTGAAACGAAATATCAGCTCAAAACTATCTCAAGGATCAACCAACCGATTGAAACGGTCTACTGAGAGCACATTCACCCCGTCCGTTCTATATCCACAGTTAATATCATTGCAGGCTCATGAGGATACAAAGTTGAAAGACGGCAATACTCACACAGTTGATTTTGAAAAAAAATATGTATGGAGAGGAAACATCAGATTTCATTAGTGCTGAAAATGTAAATGAACTCCTCAAGTATGAATGGTTAGGCGCCTCAGTTGTAAATGTATACATGAGGTATGTTTTCATGATTTGATTTTACAAAAGCTGATATACTCTGATAATTATGACTAAATACATTTTATATTTGTCGCAGGCGTATATATGAAAAACAATTGAAGGGATTTCCCCATGAACAAAAATTTGGACTCGTTAGTCCTCACATCACCTCTTCAAAAGAGAAAATAGATTCTGATAAAAAGGATGCAATAATGTCATCCCTGCTCAAATCGTTTGAAAACAAAATTACGGATGACAGACTCTTTTTAATACCAACGATGCAGGGGTAAAACTCTACAATTTAATCATATCAACTATATTTTCATTTCTTTCTTTACTTATTCCTTTTTGTATTTTTAGGAACCATTGGATGCTGATTGCAGTCAATTTGGATACTCCAAAGATTTATTTTCTGGATTCAATGCATGGATATCCAACAAACCGACCACGCATGATGGCGTTTGTTAGTTTGTAATACACTAGATGCAACATTTTAAAACTAAACATCTAGTTATATAATTTATGTTATATTTTAATGAGGATTCTGTTATGATAGGGCGGTGCATCAATATCATCTAATGCATGGAATGAATCCAGGGCCTAAGGATAAGAACGGCTACAAGATCTACAACTAGAAAAGTATCATGGTATATATAATAACATTGCACTATCCAAACACATATCAAAACAAATTACTTATTGTTGTCGATGTTTCTGTAGTGTCCAAAACAAACAAACGGAAAGGACTGTGGTTATTATGTTTGTAAATTTATGAAAGAGATTGTATTTCATCAACAAACTAGCATCCCTGACGAGCTATTTTCGAAAATAATTACGATTTCATTTAAAATATTTATTAATCCTTTGTGTACTTATATTTTTTCAGTACTACCATGACTGTCGCAAAAACTCATATTCAGAAGATGATATAGATGTGTTTAGAAACGAATGGGCAGCATACCTGATGGAAGATTGTACACAAATAGGATAAAGGTGAATTCCTGCTAATTATGTTATCTATATATGATCATTGATTATCCTCCAACCTTCTTTGGTGAATAACCTTGGATGATGAAGAAATGACATATTAGAGCAGATCGAGATACAATGAACACAATGACTTCCTTCAATCATTAGATAGCATGATTTTTGATGAAAAATGATCCAATATTCGAGTAGGAATCTTAAATTTTATGTTTACACCCTTGTTGATTAAATAGTTTGAGCAGATCGATCCCTTCGATGGATATATACCAATTGTGGATTGAGAATGCTCCGATGTATTGAAATCTTAATTTATTACTCAATGTTTTCTATCCTCGGATTCATATTATTGATCTTTGAACAAATCAATATTGAAGTAAGGCATGATGGTGTGCAGTGCGTATGGGGTGAACGACGAAACCACCGAGGATCAACAAAATCCATTTTCCAACAAACGATGGATGGAAACAACAAATATGGTCTATATCCACCATTTTCAGTTAGATATAGGGCCTAAATATAAATATTGTTGAAATTAAAGTAGAGGGATCATATTCAACATGCAGAGATAGTATTTGAGAATCTAGAGAAAACCCGACTACACGTTGTGTACAAGGATGAACACACAGTGTGTAGTTGGGTCCATGTAGCCCCATGGACATGGTCCATAGGTGGAGTGGTACCAGACACCGTTTGTGTGGAATTGGATGCTTCCCGGATACCTTTTGATCACGAATGGATTACAATTGGAGGAGTATAGGTGCAAACAGCAGGTGGTTTATGAGGACTGGACGGATTATTGTTCTGTTTGTCACCGCTTGGGTCATTCAGTGGCGGTTTGCAATAAGGGAGGGCCCTGAAATGACAACTGGTTGAGGACTGTAGAATGAAGGATGTGGTTGGTCTTAGCTCTATTCGAGGAGAAGGAGATGTCCTGAGTAAGGCGTTGGAAGTTGGTGTGAGGGCGGTACCTGTTCTAGAGGAAGAAAGACCAGAAGGAAGCGGCAGGGAGGCTCAACCTACAGTGGTGGCTGATCAGAGGGAGGAGAGGAGGTCAGTAGAGAGTTGGTCGATGATGGCCAGGGAACTGTGGCGATTTTTGGCAGGGTGAATGCCTTTGAAGGGCCGGTGCTGGTTGCTGAAGGGGATCGCTTCGAGGAACACAGTGAGGGGGAGGTGACTCCAGTTCAACCTGAGGCAGGGGGGCTAGAGATATGGATATATCGGTCAGGCCTTTTATCCCTTTAAGCAACAGGTTTGAACCATCATAAATCATTTATTATGATCGAGGTGGTTCACTTCCTAAATATCTCAGGGAGTTTCTTCCCCTAGGAGATGATCTCCTAATAGGGATACCCATGTCACTCCGTACTTAGGGCTTGTCTACTTAGATAGACACAATAGAAAGAAAGGACATTAAACTCCTACGTAGTGTAAAAACCATATTTGAGGGGTAATGTGTGTACATTGAACCAGATTTAAGAATATGATATTGAGTACCCTATTTAAAATAATTGAATTTGAGACTGAATTTCATTCACAGGTTTTCTCATACATTAGATTTAATTTGAGGTGGCCATGATACTCTGTAGAACTATGGATAAAAGAACAGGCTTGTTTATAACCCAAGCGTGTAATGACCCACATCATTGTAGGTTAGAAATTACCAAGGGAAATTGAATTTTCATTTATTGATGGTTTCATTTTTTGAACCAGGTCTCGGGTTGGGTTATTAAGAGTTTTAATGTCTCTAATAGGTGTTTCGGACATGTATTAGGGCTAGAGGGATGTCATTGGGTTTTGGGAGGATATCAAGGATGATTTGGGTAGTCATTCTATTGAAATGTAGTAGCATTAGGCTACTCATAGTGTGAAAGGGTAATTCACAACATGAATGCATTTAATAGGGTGATAATGGTCGTGAATGGGGAAAAGGGGTGAAGTAAGGTTTTGGACCCAAAATATAGTGATGTCGCCACTTGGTTCATTTCATGTAACATGATTTAAAACTTTTTTTTATGTGGGTGATGGGTTTATAAAGTATAAACCTCCTCAGGTTTCTTCGTTTGGGCACCAAGTTCTTAGGGGGTGGCCAAACCCCATTCACCTCCTTCTTTCCCCTTAGACCTGAGTGGATTATCGGTTGTTCGTCATTTCGAATCAATGTGGTATCTTCTCATACATCTTCATTGCTTCTCTAACTTCTTGCTCAAAGATTTGCATTCAGTTTTTAGGGTTCTAGGTGTAATTATTATACCATAGTATGGATAAATCATTGTTCTTCATGGAACTTTTATATATGACTCTTAAAGCATGTCTCAAATTTTCATAAACTAGTAATCAATCATTATTTGATGCAGATTATATTTTGTGGAAGATTTATTTGTGGGTTTTCAAAAATTTAGGCTTAATTGGTCATAAAGTTAGTAATATAGATTGGGGATTTAGTGTTTTCTAGGCTTAGGGGTGCGTCAGGAGTGGATCACACCTAGTTTCTCAGCATTCTGGCTTTGTTGGATTACACGATGAGTTTGGCGCCTATTATACCATGCTGGATTTTTGGTTAAAATTAACTAATTATGTAATTTAATGTTGTTGGACATTAATACATGTGATCATGGACTCAGTTGTTGTTGGTATGAACTGAAAATAGTTTATTGGACTTCTGGTTGAGGTAAGGGCATTGACCTAATTGTGTCTCTTGGTTAATTGGTTATTTTATGTTTTGTGTCTCACCAGTATAATTCCATTTAGCAACCTCATTCCTTAACACATATTATTAGATTATTTTTAACATAAACATACATTAATTACAACCTAAATATCTTGAGGCCTAGTGTCTTTGTGTATTTTTCTACCTAGAAGAGATCAACAACAGCAACCTATCATCCTCCCTCTGGTCGCCTTCTCTTTTATAGTTCCTGAAGGTCTCTCGTATACATTGAAAATATAATTTTTTATATCATCATTAGGTTAGGTAGTTTTTACGTCTTGTAAGAAGATTAGAAAGGTTGCTCTCCTTCAAACCCTCCTATGGTTGGTCTACAATCAGGTGCTGAAAGACCTCTTCCTTTTATAAGGGGCAGGCCTTACAAAAGGCATAAATGGAGTCATTTTCTAGCTGGGTATCCCGATCGAGTATATTTACAAGGAGTCTCTTCCAGAGGGAAATATCAATATAAGTACGAGCATTATATCTGAGTCCATAACTATTTGTTTACCAGAAGAGGAATTTCCCCTCTGATCCCAACTGAGCTCCCCAAGTCCTCCCTCTCATGCCGCTAGTCAGGAATAGAGTGAGGTGAATCCTGTATGTGTGTTAAGTGCTTCCCTTTCTATTATCTAGGTATCTGGTTAGGTCTTTCCCTACCCACCGATCCGAGTACTGAAACGATTGTGTAAGAGTCCTGGTGCTTCTTTCTCTATGCTATATTTTATAGGCATTCATTAGTGCATTTCCTTTGTAGGACGTCTCCCCTAGTATCCACCACTCTTTTTATACAATCTCTTTTGGAATAGAATCTGTTTTTGAATCTAATAGGATGTACATATCCCAAGATTAGCTAAAAGAAGGATGAAACCATCGTCTAGGTATAACTAGAGTGAGTCCTCTTCTACTATCTAGGCATCCCGGTAGTTTGCTAGCAATCTGAGTAAATAAGGGTCCCATTTCATGAGTGTTTTTCATTTCTTATATAGACTAACATGAGCGCATATATATTGGGAATGTTCTTGGGTCCCCTATGTGTCATCATAGCCTAAAATCCTCATGAAAGTTCCCACAATCCACAAACCATCCCACAAATATTTACCTACCCAGGTCATCACATCACAATGGGGAAGGAACTCTCGCTCTATAGTCATCTCTCCTAGACCTATGAACTAATGAAAATAAATGTTGTAACAGGTAACAATTGACATTTTATTAATGTATTCTTTCATATTAATGTTTCATTTATTTCATTATTGTATTACTAACATAATATTTGTTTTCTTATGTTGGTGAAATTTTTTTCCTGAGTTCGAATGCTTTGTTCGGAAACTGTCGTCATGGACGACAATTTTTTAGAGCAGATGGATGCAAAAAGGATGGAACATCAATGTTTTTTAACTGTTTGTTGGATAATTGTAATTGTAACCAAATTAAACATTGTTTGAAATGTATATAGCAGTGTGTTGTTTTGTATTCATGATTTCATGTAAATGTATGTAGCATTTTTGTTCTTCTGTGCTTTGTGTGTGGGTGTTGTTTGTGTTGTGTGCAGGTGTTGTTTGTGTTGTGTGCAGGTGTTGTAATGTGTGCAGGTTCTGTGCAGGTTCTGTGCAGGTTCTGTGCAGGTTTTGGTTTTGCATAGGATCTTTGGCCTTTATCAGCGCTAGTTAAGCACTGGTAAATGGATAATATATCAGCGCTATTTTGAGCACTGATAAAGGTAGTTTTTATCAGCGCTCAAAATAGCGCTGATAAAGGTAGTGTTTAACAGCGCTCAAAATAGCGCTGATAAATTATACATTTATCAGCACTGAAAATAGCGCTGATAAAGACTACCTTTATCAGCGCTTGCTTAGCACTGATAAAGGAGCACTTTTATCAGCGTTTTTTTTAGCGCTGATAAAGGGGACCTCCCTTTATCTTCATCGAGATTAACAGCGCTTTTTTAGCAATGTTAAAGGCGGTTTTTAGCGCTATTATAAGCCCTATTTGTAGTAGTGGAACTTCCTGTCCGGTTGGTGGAACAGTGCATCATCTTCTTTATTAGCTCATTTTGGGCTAGAGTTTTTGAGATGTTTGAAACTCCAAGATACACCCTTTAATTTGTGTTCCCAAAACTAGTGATATTTCTGTCTCTCCGTGGACAAAGGAATCAATTCCCGAACCACGTAAATATCTATGTCTGTGTTCTTCTTTTGCTTCGACTTTTCTTTATCTGCAAACCTGTTTTGTCATTACGAGTCCCGATGTTTCCACAACAACAGGTATAAGAGCTTGAGTTCGAGTTTCTTGAATTGAATGATGACTATGGAAAAAAAGGCAAGGTGAAGATTGACCACTTCGATGGAACTGGCTTTAGCTACTAGAGGATGTAGATCAAAGACTATCTTTACCAGAAGAAAATGCATTTGCCGCTTCTGGGTTTAAAGCCAATGGACATGGAGCAGTCGGAGTGGGAGTTGCTGGATCGACAGGTTCTGGGAGTTATGTACCTTACATTGGTCAAGAACGTGGTGTTCAACGTCATAGAGGAGAAGACGATGATTGGGTTGATGAATGCTCTCGCGAATATGTACGAGAAGCCTTCTGCGACAAACAAAGTGCACTTGATGTGACGAATATTTAATCTGAAAATGGTTGAAGGGAGAATTGTTTTAGATCACATCAACGAATTCAACACAATCATAAGTCAGTTAACATTAATGGAAATTACGCTTGGTGATGAGGTATGTGCACTGATTTTACTGTCTTCATTACCTGACAGTGGGGAAGCGATTGTAACAGTTGTGAGCAGTTCTTCGGGGAATATCAAGTTGGTTCTGAAAGATGTGTGGGACCTGATCCTCAATAAGGATATCCGAAGAAGAGAATCGGGCAGATTCTCTAGTTCTGCTCTGAATGTAAAAGGAAGAGCAAAATATGCACAACGAGACAGTCGTAGAGGATGATCGAAGTCAAAAGGAAAGAACAGAGACAAAGAAAATGTGATTGGTCCTACCTGTTGGACGTGCAGGAAGGAAGGACGCGCCAAGAAAGAGTGCAGAGAAAAATAGAAGGCACCTAAAACCAATGGAGTAAACACAACGGCTGAAGAAAATGATGACGTGTTGTTGCTGAGCGTGGATAGCCCTATGGAGTCTTGGATTTTAGACTCTAGGACGTCTTTCCATTCAACATCGGAGAAGGGTTTCCTAAACAATTATGTTTCTAGAAATTTCGACAAGGTACATATACTGATGATGAACCCTTGCAGATTGTGGAGAAAGAAGGTGCACAAATCAAGACCAACAGTGGGAGTTTGCTGGATCTAAAAAATGTAAGGTATATCCCTGGACTGAGAAGAAATCTTATTTATGTCGGACAGCATGATAATGCAGTTTTTAGCACCACGTTCACTGGTGGTGCATGGAAGATTACTAAGGGAGTCATGGTCATAGCTCGGGAAGTGAAGAATGGTACCTTATACAACATAACAGATATTTGCATGGACATGGTTGCATCAGTAAATGCTGATGGGGATTCACAATTGTGACACTACAGGCTAGGTCGCATGAGTGAGAAGGGGATGAAAGTGCTAGCAATAAAAGGGTTGTTACCGAAGTTGAAGTCAGTGGATGTTGGCCTATGTGAAGATTTTATCTTCAAAAAGCAGAAGAATGTGTCTTTTACAAAAGGTAGCAGAACACTGAAGGCTGGGAAGCTGGACCTGGTGCACACAGATGTTTGGGGACCCGCACCGGTACATTCTCTTGGAGGGTCACAATATTATGTGACATTTATCGATGACTCAACAAGGAAGGTATGAGTTTACTTTCTAGAAAGAAAATATGATGGATTTAAGGTGTTTCGGAAGTGGAAAATCATGGTGGAGAATGAGTCGGGAACAAAGTTGAAATGCTTGAGGTCGGACAACGGTGGAGAGTACGGCAGCAATGAGTTTAGGGAATTATGTTCAAATATTGGAATTCAGTTAGAGAAGACTATTCCAGAAACACCACAGCAGAATGACGTAGCTAAAATGATGAATAGGACACTGAATGAACGTGCCAGGAACATGAGGCTGCATTCGGGGTTACTCAAGACCTTCTGGACCTGATGTGGTGAGCATGGCAGCATATCTCATCAACAGAAGTCCATTTATACCAATGGGAGAACGTCTACTTGAGGAACTCTCGTCTGGTCATGATGTAAAACTCTCACGTTTATGAGTCTTTAGTTGTTTGGCATATGTACATATTGATGTTGATACAAGGGACAAGCTTGATGCTTATTCCAAGTCATGCTTCTTTATTGACTATGGTGGTGAGGAGTTCGGTTAGCACTTTTGGGATGATCTCAACAAGATGGTCATCAGGAGCGAGAACGTGATATTTAATGAAGGTGTCACGTACAAGGATCGTCATGCAGTTGAAGATGAAAATGAGAAAAAAGAAACAGAGTGCAAAGAGCAAGTGGATCTTGAAGGTGTACCTGTGCATGAGACATCTGAACCAATGGAGCCTACTCCTCAAGTGGAGTTAAAGAGATCAACAAGGGTGGGAAAGTCTATGCAAAGGTATTCATCATCATTACACTATTTGTTATTAACTGACGATGGAGAACTATAATGTTTTCAAGAGGCAATGCAGTTGAAGGAGTCAAGGAAGTGGGATTTGGCCATGAAGGATGATATTTCTTCACTACATAACAAAAATACTTGGGAGTTGACACATCTGCCATAAAGGACGGAAAGCATTGCAGACCAAATGGGTGTACCGGGTCAAGGAAGAACATGATGACAAGAGGAGGTTCAAGGCAAGGCTAGTGGTAAAAGACTTTCAACAGAAGAAGGGAGTGGATTTCATTGCAATTTTATCGCCTGTAGTGAAGCTTACCACCATCTGGGTGGTTCTCAGCATTGCGGCATCAGAAGACATGTATCTTGAGCAGATTGATGTGAAGAATGTTTTCTTTCATTGAGATATGGAGGAGGACATCTACATGCAACAGCCAGAAGGATATGTTGAGTTTGGGAAGGAAGACCCGGTGTGCAAACTCCAGAAGAACTTGTATGAGTTGAAGCAGGCACCCAGGCAGTGGAACAAAAAGTTTGATGCATTCGTGACTAAAAATACATACAAACGATGTGACATGGATCAATGTTGATACATTATTTTGATGATGAATATATTATACTACTTGTATATGTGAATGACATGTTTATTGCAGAATCATGTATGCAGAGAATTGATGAGCTGAAAAGGCAGTTGGCTAAGGAGTTTGAAATGAAAGATCTTGTAGAAGCTAACAAGATTTTGGGGATGAAGATCAAGATAGATTGCACAGCTGGAACCTTAATGTTATCATAGGCTGACTACATTGGAAAGGTTCTGAGAAGATTCAGTATGCTGGAAGCAAAGCCAGACTTTATTCTCCTGGCAGACCATTTCAAACTATCAAATGAGCAATCATCGAAGACGGCAGAAGAAGTTGAGTACATAGTAAAGGTTCCATACGCATCAGTTGTTGGAAGTCTGATGCATGTCATAATCTGTACTTAATCTGACATTGCTCATGTAGTGAGAGTTGTGGACAGGTACATGACTAACCCTGGAAAGTAACATTGGGAAGCTGTGAAATGGATACTGAAATATTTGAAGGGCAGCAAGAAGACATCTATGTGCTTTGGGAAAGGAAATTCGCTACAGGGGTATGTGGATGCTAACCTTGAACGTGACATCAACGGCAGGAGGAGTACCACATGTTATGTATTTACCTGTGGAAGAACTGCGGTAAGCTAGAGCAGAAGGTGGTGGCTTTATCCAACACAGAGGCAGAATACATTGATGTAACAGAAGCCAGGAAAGAGATGGTTTGGTTGAAGAGCTTCTTGGATGAGCTGGGTAGAAAACGAGATGATGTATTGCATTGTGATAGTCAGAGTGTTATACATCTTGCAAAAAAACCCAGTGTTTTATGCCCAGGCGAAGCACATTCAGTTGAAGTACCCTTTCATCAAAGGTTTGATACAGTATGGGTTACTGACATTGCAGAAGATTTGTGGAACCAACAATTCGACAGACATGTTGACGAAGCCGATGGTAATACAAAAATTAAGGCATTGGTGTACCTCTATTGGTCTTCACTGATGAATGGAGGATGAGAGGCAAAATATGGGAGAACATCATGGGAGCACAAAAGGAAAAACAGCTAGTATTTCATGAACCGTCGGCTTGAAATTAAAGCTATGAATGGAAGCACGCACTGGTGAGTGAAGAAGAGGAACAACTCCAAGTGGAAGATTGTTGGATTAGTGCAACCTGATCCGTTTTGGATGAAGTCGGGCCGAATGTTTGCGGCTCATACTGTAGCAGTGCGGACTTTGGCACAACTACTATAGCAGAGCTGACTGGCCGACACCGACATAGCACTGTAACTCTACGGACTTCCAACCGCCGGCCACTGTAGCAGCTTGGACTTGGGTGGCCGCAGCACTGTAGAAATGCGGACTTTCAACCACCTTTCACTGTAGCACAGTGGAGTTCCTGTGTGGTTGGTGGAACAGTGTATTATCTTTTTTAATAGCCCATTTCGGGCTAGGCTTTATGTGATGCTTGAAACTCGAAGATACTTCCTATAATTTGTGTTCTCGAAACTAGTGATATTTCTACCTCTTCTTACGTAAGGATCACTTCCCGAACCACGTAAATATTTGTGTTTGTGTTCTTCTTTTGTTTTGACTTTTCTTCATCTGCATACCTGTTTTGTCGTTGCGGCTCCCGGCATTTCCACAACAAGTGGTATGAGTCAAAGTTTTTGTTTCTATATAAAATTGGCATTTTAGTTCAAATGACGTATGACAAACACAAAATCGAGAAAACACATTCATATTGTTTTGATACTTTAGGACAACGATTCATAAGTTATTGGTGACGTGAGAATTAACCGCACCATAATCTAATACAATGTGTGATTGGTATTACTCAAAATGTGTAGTTTTAGTTTAAAAATGATATTTTCGTTAGAATAACGCATGACATACTCAAAACTAAGCAAACACGTTCAAATTGTTCGCATACTTTAGGACAACGATCCATAAGATATTTGTGATGTGAAAGAATCAGTCATACCACAATCTGATACACAATGTGACTGATACGACTCAAAATGTGTGTTTTCGGTTTAAAAATGACATTTTGGTTAAAAAAGTGTCAAGTCGCTAAAAACCTAGAAAACACGCTTGGATTGTCTTAATACTTCAGAAAAACAATCCATAAGTCATTTCTAAAGTGTATAAATCAAACGCACGTCAATCTGACACAAGGTGTGACCGGTATGACTCAAAGTGCGTGTTTCGATTTAAAGATGTCATTTTAGTTAAAAGCATGTGTCGCCCACTGAAAACCTAAAAAACACACTTAAATTGTTTTGATACATTAGGATAGTGATCCTTAAGTCATTTTTATTATTTAGAAATCAACTGCATGTCAATTCGACACACAATGTGACCGGTATGACTCAAAGTGTATGTATTCATTTAAAACTAACATTTTAGTTCAAAACACACATCATATGTTTAAAACTGAGAAAATGAACATGTATTATCTTAATACTTTATGAAAATGATCCATAAATCATTTACGATGTATAACAATCAACCACACATTAATATGACACATGGTAGGTCATTACAACTCGAAGTGTGTTTTTAGTTTAAAATTGACACTTTAGTTCAAAATACACATCACATACTTAAAACCAAAAAAAATGCGTTTGGATTATCTTGATACTTTAAAAAATGATTCATAAATCGTTTGACATGTATAAAGTAACCAAACATTAATCCCACACATTGTGCATCTGATATGTCTCAAAGTGTGTTCCGTTTAAAAGTGATATTTTATTAATGTATTGTTTCATATTTTTGTTTAATTTTTTTCTTTATAGCATTACTAGCATAGGAATCGTTTTTTTATACAGGTACACTCTTTCGCTTGATTTGGAATGTTTTGTTCGACAACTGGTACCATGATCGGGCTATTTTTGAGAGGGAGGTGGGGGGCAAAGATAACCAAGCAATGATGTTTTTGAATTTGTTGATGTTTGTGATAAATTTACACATCAATGTAATTATACAAACCAATGTTAGAAATTTATGTAATATAGTGGTTTTTTTCTTATATTTGTGACGTAAATTTAATTTCAATCAAATTTTTAATTTGATGCTACAGTGTGCTGTAATTTTAACAGTAACTGAGGCAGCGTGGATTTTATTCGCCCTATTACTAACATTGATAAAAAACTTCTTTTATCAACGTTTTTTTTAAATCTCATGAAAAGCCCTTTTATCACCCCTATTTTTAACACCGATAAAATTCATCAACTTTTAAAGACGCTTACAATATCAACATCTTTTTAACGGTGATGAAATCTATTTCTATCGCTATTAAAGCTCATATCTACAAATAGAGAATATGATAGATCTAAGGACGTGATGATTAAAATGTGCTACCATTGATTTCTTAGGATGTTTGATTTAACCTTGGTATAGTATTTTCCTATAATGAAAAAAGCATAAGCAAGGGGACTGATGTGAGAAATATTTGAATAAAATTTTCATTGAAATTCATGTTTAAAATCCCCATTATTCTAACAATTCATGGGCAGTAACCACATTTTAGTAATTTATTAAATAATTGGAATTAATTTGAAAATGGATTTAATCATGATTTTAATTGCTTTGTTCATTTTGATGTTATTTTAGAATATAGACTACATTAAATCCTAGTGCTTTGATGTTTTTCAAGTAAAATGCATGAAACGGATGATTAAAAACCCATTTGGAAGGTTGTGTGATGTTAAAAAGATAAATTCTGATGTCGCGAGTAATTAAAACCCCACAAAGTGAAATTAAAATGAAGGTGTACAAGTAAAGAACCTGCGTTGGAATAACCACTCTGCGATGTGTACTGTGAGGATAAATACAAAGGGGGAGAGGTGTTTGAATACATGGCTGAAGCAGCTGCTCGGGTTAGGTAGACCAGGCCATGGGAGTGCTCGCTTCAGAATAAAAACTCGACACCCAGTACCTACATGTGATTAAATAGGAGCTGCATGGATTGGTTTCCGCACAGGAGCTACCTCGCATAAGATTAAATGCCAGTAACATGGACCTGTAGAAGAATGAAAGGGTGCACTGCCATAAGAGTAAATGCACAAATGCAAGCACCGAGTCAGATTAAATATGTCATGTGAGCTCGTGTAAGAAGAATTCTACACCAGGCATCATGTGTGTCTTGTCACCCAATGTGATTGATCTACATCACCACGTCATATTAAACCCAAATTCTGGTACCCTTATGATATTAAAACCAAATTAAATGTGGAAATCAGGTCTTGAACAGAGATAAAAATTTCTAATTTCCGTTGTCTACCTAAATAGAGAAAAGACCTTCGCACAAGCTTTCCACTACAGTCTGAAATTGCAAGGCACTTCAGATATCGATTTTTCCCAAAGATGTCTAGAGTTATATTTTGGGAGGTAATCACATAGGCTCTGTTAAAACCAAATGAAGAAGGCCATCAAACTGTCAACATGACAAGCATCCAAGTGAAAGGAATATTATGGATCAAGGATGCTGAAATTCATATATCCCAAGACTTTCAGAGGAAGCATTAT
The DNA here is from genome assembly GCA_963277665.1 of Viscum album. Classification (NCBI taxonomy): domain Eukaryota; kingdom Viridiplantae; phylum Streptophyta; class Magnoliopsida; order Santalales; family Viscaceae; genus Viscum; species Viscum album. The sequence continues at coordinate 993,738,310 of OY728134.1, forward strand.
ATAAATGGGGGGTAGAAATAATTATGAGGGGATTTAAACCTTGGCCTTTGGCCAGGGATTTGATTTACTGCCACTATTTTATTTTAATTTTTTTATTGTATATAGAGTATCATTATTTTGTCTCATCTATTCATGTTTCCTCTTATTCTCTTTTCTTTTTTCATATCGTGATCTTCACCTACATGATAATGGTGAGCTAAACCAAGGGTTTGTCTTGGAGAGGTGTTGTGTATTTACCAAGTCATTTCACTTTACATTTGTTTTTAAAGATTAAACTCGAAGGATTCATTAAGTTGCAGGTAAGGGAGGTTGGTAAGAATGTTTCTCGTCCCTGCTTCATGACTCTTTTCTTCTCTCACTGGAATATCATACATCCCTTTCTCAATTCAATCTTCTTTTATATTATGAAACCAAGGAATTGAGTAGATAATGGTGAGCGATTGCTAGCTAGGGGAGTGAACTGGGTGATTTCTCAATTAAGGAGTATCTAGTTTGCTTCCCATGAAGGAGGTGGATGTAAAATTTACATGAGTATTCTTAGGTGAGTTGTACAATCACATGAGAAATTACAGTGAGGAATGTTTACACATATGACAGAGTGAATATAGAGTGAAAATAAGATTAACATGAGTGTGACAATGAAGGAATTCATCAGCACTAGTCTTGGGAGGAGCTTCCATCATCTTATATTCATTTTATTTTTAATTGCAACTACATAATTTATTTATTTCATTCACAATCACACTACCTACCTCTCCCATTTCTATTGATTTCATTAATATATATATATATATATATATATATATATATTGTTATTGGTGAATTCCTCTTACCTCAATGTGAGGTGGAGATATTCTTTTATAGATGAGTAAATCTAATTACAATGAGGGTAAGTCCAATGTGGGACTCAGAAATATCCATTTAACTTAAATGGGGTCCAACACTCCCCCTCAAGCTGGACATGCCCAGATTGGATTGAGTCCCACAAAGAGGATGACAAGACACCAAGACTATCTCATACTCCCCCTCAAGCTGGGTCATGGAGGCTGTGAATACCCAGCCTGGTAGTGAGAGAGTCAAGTCGAGCTCCTGGAAGGACTTTGGTGAAGAGATCTGCAAGCTGATCTGCCATCGGAAGATGGTCAAAACTGATATGGTTCTGCTCCAGATGATAGCGGAGGAAGTGGCAGTCCACCTCGATATGCTTCGTCCGTTCATGAAAGACGGGATTCGAGGCTATCTTCGTGGCTGCCTGATTATCACACTAGATATGAGCAGGGGTTTGTGCCGGGAAGCCGAGCTCATGGAGAAGATGAAGAAGTCAGAGGATCTCAGTGGTGACTGTGGCCATGGCTCGGTATTCGGCCTCGGCACTTGATCTGGAGACGACAGTCTGCTTCTTGTTGCGCCAAGAGATGAGGTTACCGGCGAAGAACACGGCGAATCCCGAAGTAGACTTGCGGGTAGCGAGGCACCCTGCATAGTCTGCATCATAGAAGGCTTCAACATCCAAGTGAGCATGATGTGAGTACTGAAGGCCACGGGCAGGATCTTTCTTGATGTATTTGGCAATGCGGAGTACAGCATCCCACTGAGATCTGGTGGGATGCTCCATGAACTGGCTGACTTTGCCAACGGCGCAGGCAATGTCAGGTCGCGTCATGGTGAGGTAGTTCAGTTTACCCACCAGACGTCGATAGCTCTCGGGATGAGGAAATGGTTCCGAGTCTGTATGGAGAGAGCGTTCGCCAGGCTCAAGTGGAGTGTCCACTGCAGTGGCTGTGCTCAAACCGGCATCCTGCAAGATATCAAGAGCATACTTGCGCTGGCAGAGAGAGATAGTGTCCTCGGAGCGGGAGACCTCGATGCCAAGGAAGTAGGTAAGGGGACCGAGATCTTTGGTGTGAAAGTGTTGGTGAAGGTGCGCCTTGAGGCTAGCGATTCCTCTGGAGTCGCTCCCTGTGAGGATGATATCATCAACATAGACCACGAGCAAGATACAACCGTGCGTCGTCGTACGGAAGAAGACTGTGTGATCTTTAATAATGTGAGAGAGGCCAAAGGCCGTGACGACAGTGCTGAAGCGGCCAAACCAAGCTCGAGGAGACTGCTTGAGGCCATAGAGGGATCGACTGAGGCGGCAGACATGGGAGTCGGCACCAGAGGCACAAAAGCCAGGGGGCTGCTGTAGGTAGACTTCTTCACCAAGAAAGCCATGGAGAGAGGCATTCTTGACATCCAGTTGATGAAGCGGTCAGTGATAATGAGCAGCCAGAGATATGAACAGGCGGACAGAGGTCATCTTGGCAACCAGAGAGAAGATCTCAAAGTAATCGATGCCATATGTCTGAGCAAATCCCTTCACCACAAGCCGGGCTTTGAGGCGGCAAAGAGACCCGTCGGGATTGAGACGGATCGTACATAGTTATTTACGGCGCATGGCGCACAACGGCGACAAGCGCCCCCGGCGCAAAAGCGCATGGCGCGGCGCACGGCGCGTGACAATATTAACTTGCGGCGCATAGAAGAGATGCATACATATATCAACAATAGCAAATAATAAATTATACAACAATTATATAAATATAAAAGATTTGTGTCAATAATTCATATTTCATCCATCAAAAAACAAAATTCAACAATGACACACAAAATAGGAAATGCAAACAAAGATTAAAACATATAACATTTAAGGACCGAGGGTTCTCTCATTATCACTCTCGGAATCAGCAGGAGAGACTTCATCATCCCCAGATGATTCTTCCCCACCACAAGGCATCTCTTGAACATCTTCATCTTCTTCACTTGTTTCATTCTCAATCTCTTCCTCTTGCGCTTCTTCTTCTTGTTCTTGAATAGTATCTATTGATTTCTTTTGTAAACACTTGGTGTGAGAACTTGACGCTCTAGTCGTATGGGCCAATTCTTCTGCACCGGAAGCCAAAGCCACATCACCCCAAGTCAAATCATCGTCATCAAAAACAAAGTCATCAGCTGCATCACGCTCCTCATCCACGGCACCAAGCAACCACTCATTGCAGTCATCAATTTCCTTCAAAGAGATAGGGTCAATGGAGTCTCGTTCATTGAATCTGCGCATCAAGGCTCTATTATACTTGATAAAAACCAAGTCATTCAATTTTGCTTGAGCAAGCCTATTTCTCCTTTTTGTGTGAAGATTTTCAAAAACACTCCAATTTCTTTCACAACCTGAAGCACTGCATGTAAGACTGAGCACTTTTATCGCAAAATGTCTCAAGTGTGAAGCTGATGCACCATTAGTTGCCCACCAATCAGCAGGTGCCCTCAATTTCCTATTTCTTATTGTCAAATCAGTGCCAAGAGTGCCCAATGCCTCTCTATATTTTGTCAAGTCTTCAGCAATCTTATCAACCATCACTATATCAGGTGTCAATCTTTGAATGCATTTGATCAAACCCATATTTACCTCTTCATCAGCATCAATGTCAGGATGATCATAGAAGAACTCTGGATTCAAAAAGTATCCTGCAGCATGCAAAGGCCGGTGAAGTTGAACTTCCCATTTTGATCAATTATTTTGAAAATCTCTTTATATTTTTCTTCTCTATTGTTGAAGGCCTTTGCAATTGATTCTTTTGCTCGATCCATGACTTCGTATATGTATCCCATAGGAGGCTTTCTTTCCCCATCAACCAAACGAAGCACTTCAACAAGTGGAGCACCCACTGAGAGAATAATTGACATTGTTCCAAAAAGAGGCACTTTGCACAATCAAAACAACATCTTTCCCTTTCCGCTCCTTTGCCCATTTACTTTGATTCCATTCATCAGAAATGAACATCTTCCTCAAATTAGCTTGTTGGGTATACATGCTAGAAAGTGTGATCATGGCAGTGGCAAATCTAGTCTTTCCAGGCCTAAGGAGCTCCCTTTCTTTGGTGAATTGTCGCATCAAGTTCAATACACCGACATGGTTATAAATGAAACCACTAATTGTCACCGCCTTCTTCAAAGTTTTAGCAAGCATAGGAATTTTCCAAATATCTTCTAAGATGAGGTCAATGCAATGAGCGGCGCACGGGGTCCAATACAAATTAGAATAAGTTGCCTCCAATAATCTCCCTATTAAAAAATAGAAAATAAAGAACTCATATTAGTAAGTAATAAAAATCATTGAAAAAAAATAAAAGTTTAAAAAAATATCAACGTAAGTATTGTTGACAACAATGATATTTACCAGCAAAAACATTATTTGAAGCACTGTTAGTGACAACTTGTATCACATTGGATGGTCCAACCTTCTTGACAAATTTATCCAACAAATCAAACATCTTTGTTCCGCTCTTTACATAAGAAGAAGCATCAACCGATTCAATAAATACTAACCCCTTTGGGCTATTAACCAAGAAATTTATCAATGTTCTCCCCCTTCGATCTGTCCAACCATCTGCCATGACTGAACATCCTTTTCTTGCCCACTCCTCCCTAAATTCCTTCAACAGTAAATTTGTATGTTCTAATTCCTTTTTAAGCAAAGGAACTCTTACCTCATGGAAGCTTGGAGGTTTCATACCTGGTCCGCATTGTCCAATTGCCTCAACAAATGCCGAAAAACTATCATAATTGACAGCATTGAAAGGAATTCCGGCATCATACATCCACCTTGCAAACAATTGGCAAGCATGATCTCTTTTCTCCTTCTTGTATGCATCCATGACAGTTGTTTGTCTAACATTAGACAATTTTCTTTGTCGTACAACTTCTTCTGGACTTGGAGTGAAAAATGCATCTATAACTCCCTTTGCCTTGGATACAGGATCGTTATTGCTTCCTTTTTGAGAACCTGATCCTTGTGGCATGCAACTGTTACTTGAAATAGCTTTCCTTTTCTTTCCACCATCAAATATTGTACGTTCTAGACCTTGCACCTCTTCTTCTATAAAATCATCATCAATTGCATATATCTCAGGCCCGACTATATTCCTTTTTTCCTTCAAAGCCCTTCTATCTTCATCAATTTTTTTTAGCTCCTCTCTCACATGTGCCGGACAATTTTGGCATGCGGTAATGTTTCTATATCCACCGGCCAAATGTTGTTTGGCTCTTGTAATACCTCCCTTCGTTACTTTTCCACAAAATTTGCATGTTACTGAATTTTTATCTAAAGGATCTGTTAACATGCAATATTGCCAAGCAGGGTCTTGTTGCCTTGCTTTAGACATTTTGAAATATCACAATTCCTGAAATATTTAAAACAAATAATTACATATTTTAAACCATATATCTAAAAAAACAATAAACAAAAAATAAAAAAACACAGCATCAAAAAAAAATAACAGTGAACTGCCCTCAATAGGGAGGACAGCAGCAACTAAAAAAAAAACATTGAACTGCTGCCCTCACTGAAGGGCGGACAGCAGAAACTAAAAAAAAAATAGAAAACATAAATAAAATTGAATAAAACATTCAGTACTTGGGTTGCCGCTTGTGCCTGCCTCGGACGAGGAGGGGTGGGTCGTCGTGGTCGGTCAGCCTCGATCGGAAAGCAGGTGTCGAGGGAGGCGACTGGCACCGAGGGGCTGGGTCGCGGCTCGCGGGAAGAGCAAGGGAGGCGACTGGAGGTATGTTTGGGTGTTTTTTTTAATCGGGCGGGATAGGGTACGATGCGGGTTAAAAAAACGCAAACAAAAAACTTTTTTACTTTGGCGCAGTGGCGCGCGCCACTGAGCGCCTTTCCAGATGCGCCATGGCGAAGCCATGGCATGGCGCGCGGCTTCCTGGCGCGCGCCATTAATAACTATGGGATCGTATAAATCCATTTGCAGTCGACCGCCTGTTTGCTCGCCGGGAGGGGAACTAGATCTTATGTATGGTTGACATCCAGAGCTTGCAATTCATCCCGCATTGCGGCTAGCCATCCGGGGTGAGATTTGGATTCACCAACTGTTCGAGGAATTGACACTGTCTCCAGAGCTGACAGACCCCTATAGGAAGATACAAAGAGAGGAGTAGTCTGACACGAGCGAGTACCTTTCTAGAGCGCAATCGGCAAGTCCTCGGGTGCTGTGACAGGAGCATCCGACGAAGGAGGAACACTGTTGTCCTCGGCCTGGATGGGGGGTACAGTCGATGGACGACGAGAGTAGGTCTGTCCAAAGAAATGACTGGTAGGAGGAGACACCAGGGGCGGGTGAATCGTGAGAGGAAGGCATTCATCAATGGTAGTGTCTGGATGAGGAGAGGGTAGAGTGAAAGGAGAGCTCTCGACAAACGATACGTCGGCAGAGGTGACATAGCGGCGTAAGTCTGGAGAGAAGCACCGGTACCCACGCTGAGTGCGGGAATATCCGAGGAAAATACACCGGAGGGATTTGGGAGAAAGTTTAGAGAGATTGGGGCGAGTGTCCCGGACATAGCAGAGACATCCGAAGATGCGGAGTGGAAGGGAGTGAGGAGGAAGAGAGGGGAACAAAGTATGAAAATGAGTCTCCCCCTAAAGGATGGAGGAGGGAAGACGATTAAGCAGGTAAGTAGCAGTGAGGATGGCATCCCCCCAGAAGAGAAGAGGTACTTGGCGGTGAAAGAGGAGGGCACGAGCAATTTCCAGAATATGCCGGTGTTTCCGCTCGGTCACGCCATTTTGCTGAGGGGTATCAGGACAGGAGGTCTGATGGATAATGTCATGGGCCCGCATAAACTGTTGAAAGTGAGTGGATAAGTATTCCCACCCATTGTCTGAGCGGAGACATTTTACAGAGATAGAAAATTGTGTCTGGATCTCATGGTAAAAGGTCTGAAAAGTGGAGAAAACTTATGTCCGATCTCGAAGAAGGTAAAGCCATGTCATACGGGAATAATCATCAATGAATGAAATGTAATATCTATACCCAGATTGACTCGAGGTGGCACAGGGACCCCATACATCTGAATGAACCAAATCAAAGGATTTGGCGGCCCGTGTGTCAACTCGAGGAAAATATGATGTGCGATGGTGTTTCGCAAAACTACATGACTCACAATGAAAAGATAAACGGGGACTAATATCGGGATAGAGCTGATGAAGAGCGTGGCGGAGGGGTGGCCCAACAGAGAATGGAGGTCTACGGCACGTGCAGGGACAGAGGTGCAGGCGATGGATGTCGGGTCATCGAACATGTACACCCCATCTCGAAGCTGGCCTCTACCAAGTTCCTGGTTCGTCGTCCGCTCCTGAAACAAAACAGAAGACGAGGTAAAGATAGCATTACAATTGAGATCTTTGGTCAGCTTGCTGATAGAAAGCAGGTTAAATGAACTGCGTGATACATGAGCCACCGAGGATAGGTGAAGGGAGGAGGTGAGGGAACATGTACCAAAGCCGGCAATGGGGAGAGTGGACCCATCAGCAACAGTGATGGCTGAGGAACCAGTATAGGGACGATAGTTGGAGAGTATACCTGCATCCCCGGTAAGATGGTCGGACGCACCTGAGTCAAGCAGCCATGCAGGGGAACGATGACTGACAAAAGCAGTGGGACCATCGGAGTGGGCAAGAGATGCGGATGAAGAGTCTAGCATGGAGGTGGTCCGATGATCGTGAATCACCTGGATCTCAGCCATGGAGAGATCCATAGACGGCAGAAGAGCAGCAGCAGGCGATGAGGCATCTCGGATCGCAGTCTGGCCCTGTCGTGGGTGCGAATCTGGACGGCCATGAAGGACCCAACAGCGGTCAACCAGGTGGCCAAGCTTGCCACAATGCTGACAGAGGGGGCGAAGTCGGCCGTCTCCACGACCGCGGCCACGAGTGCTGGTATGACGGCCACTGCCACGACCTAGGAGAGCAGTGTGATCAGAGTTAGGTACGGGTGGTGCAAGGGCCCGATGAGCCTACTGCAGGCGATGATAGACCTGCGGGATATCCAGCGTAGAAGGGCTGGCAAGCATCTCAGTGGCCATCGTGGCATAGTCCGGGGCGAGGCCATTCAGGAGATTGAACAGACAGAGCTGGTCCCGTTGAGTCTGTGCTTCTGCTGGAGTCTGAGGAACGGGCCAGAGTTCTTGCAGTTCGTCCCAGAGACCTTTCCATTCCATGAAATAGTTTGGAAAGGTCCGATCCTGCTGTCGGATGTGGGATAGACGCTGGAGAAAGTCGGAGACCCGAGCCAAGTTATTGGTCTCAGAGTACATGACAATCAATGAATCTCATAGTTCTTTGACCGTGTTGGCAGTCCTGGTGACATCCTTCACCGATCGGTCCATGGAGTTTACCAGTAATGCGAAAATTTTGTTGTCCGCCAGTTGCCAAGAGTCGAATTTGGGGTCAGTAATGGCGGGTGGGGGTTTCTCAAGATGAGAATGAATGCTCATGCCGCGCAGGGACATCAAGACCGTCTTCCGCCAGACGGAGAAATTTGTGGCATCCAGTCGGTCATCGACAAGCCGGGAGGAGGCGGTGATCAGGGAAGGCAGAACGGAGGAAGTGTCCATGGAGGGCAACAAGGGGCGCAGGTAGCACGGTCGTCGGGAAACAGCCGGTAGGGCGGGCGAGGCTGGCGTGGGGTTTCCGGGAGCCGCGCGCTGGAAGGGAGGCGCCCTGGATGAAGCTGTCGGGGAAGGGAGGTTGCCTGTGATGACGACGGAGGGAGCTGCGACGGAGGATCGCGCTCAGGAGGAAACGTCGGGACGAGGGGCTGGCGTTGAGCGAGGGCGCCGGGAGCCAGGAGCTGGGGCGAGGGCACCGCTGGGCGAGGGCTCCGCTGGGGCAAGGGCGCCGCTGGGGCGAGGGCGCCGCTGGGGCGAGGGCGCCGCTGGGGCGAGGGCGCCGCTGGGGCGAGGGCGCTGCTGGGGCAAGGGCGCCGCTGGGGCGAGGGCGCCGATGAGGCGAGGGCGCAGGCGCCGCTGGGTGAGGGCACCGGAAGCCGGGGCCGGGAGCCGCGTTGGGAGCGGGGGCCGGGAGGAGGCCGCTGGGCGAGAGGGTCGCCGGGAGAGAGAGAGTCGCGCCGGGAGTGGAGGGTCGCCGGGAAGGGGAGCCGCGCCGGGAGAGGAGGGACCGCTGGGAAGGGGAGCCGCGCCTGGATAGAGGGCCGCCGGGAGGGGCTAGGGCAGAGGGAAGACGCGCCGGGGAAGGGAGTCGTCGGGGAAGAGGGTGGGGCGAGGGCGCCGGTGTGGTGAGAGCGCGGGCACCGCTGGGGCGAGGGCACGGGCGCCGCTGGGGCGAGGGCGCCGTTGAGGCGAGGGCGCCGTTGGGGCGAGGGCGCGGGCGCCGCTGGGTGAGGGCGCCGAAAGCCGGGGCTGGGAGCCGCGTTGGGAGCGGGGTCCGGCAGGACGCCGTTGGGCGAGAGGGTCGCCGGGAGAGAGAGAGTCGCGCCGTGAGTGGAGGGCCGCCGGGAAGGGGAGCCGCGCCGGGAGAGGAGGGGCCGCTGGGAAGGGGAGCCGCGCCTGGATAGAGGGCCGCCGGGAGGGGCTAGGGCAGAGGGGAGACGCGCCGGGGAAGGGACCCGCCGGGGAAGAGGGTGGCCAACTAGGGCAGAGGAGGGAGGCCCACCGGGAAGGGCAAAGGCAGAGGGGAGAGGGGAGAGGGGCGGGGCCGGACAGAACCAGGAATCCGCAGGGGAGGGAGGGTTCGGGATTAATTTCCCTCTGATACCATGTTATTGGTGAATTCCCCTTACCTCAATGTGAGGTGGAGATAATCTTTTATAGATGAGTAAATCTAATTACAAGGAGGGTAAGTCTGATGTGGGACTCAGAAATACCCATTTAACTTAAATGGGGTCCAACATATATATATATATATATATATATATAATAAATGTAATAGATAAGTCGGTATTTTAGCTTGGATATTCATCAGGCAAAGCTGCAGTCATCTCCCTAACTGTATTCATGGGGTTTTTTTAACATTCCATTCGATGCACCAATCAAAAAGATTTCAATGTATGAGTGTCCTACATTGGCCCTGCACACTACATTTCATTTTTGGTGTAATTTTCATCAGCTTCCATTAGACAGTGTTTGTAGAAATGACACCTCATGTGTTTCCCCCATGCTATGTTAGAGGTGATATAGTCTTGGTATGTTGATACAACACTCATAGATGGAGGACGTATCGTCATGGCGATTGTAAGAACCTGGTTTTTGCTGAGAAAGACTTTAGAATATTCTTGATGATATTCCAGAGCAGCGCCTTCAGACGACGTGCGATTCCGAGCCCCGGAGTGGCCGAAATTAAATTTTCAGTGCGTTCACACTGGAAACGCCAAATAAATGGAATAACTCCTAAACGGAGTTCCGGATCAGAGATCCGAGTATACGGATGGGTCCGGAATGGGGTGTTTATCCTAGGAACGACATAAAACTTGTCGGCACGGGATGTTTGGACCCCTCGCCCGCTCCCAGAACGTTAAACGGATAAATAAATTAATTAATTTATTCGTTTAATGGCGAAACGCAGGTATCTCTTAAACGGTGGCTCGGATTGGAAAACCGAGTGCACCGTTGAGTTCGGAGCGTGCCGTTTACCCTAGGAAGGGTATAAGTTTCGCGGGCGCGGGCCGATTGTGAAAAATGGCCCCAGGGGCGTTTTCGTAATTTAGCGGTTTCGGACGTTAAATTTTATAACTTTTGAACGGGGTCTCGGATTAAAATTTCGAGACCACCGTTGTGCTCGGGAGGTAGTGTTTACCCTAGGGGAGGCTTAACCTCGACCCCGTTGAGTGTTTAGGGCGCGGGATAAATTGGGGGTTAAATTAATTAAAAATTTAATTAATTTCTTTTTAAAGCCCAACCCCACCCCTCGCCTTCCTCTTCCCCCTGGCAAAAGAGCTCAACCAAGAAGGAGGAGCTCCTCCTCTCCTCCTCCCCTCCGACGAGGAAGCTCCGGCGAGGTGCGGATCGCCGGCGAAGCTCCGAGCAGCGCCCAGCAGGTAGGAGGTTTTCATTTTGTTGCGTTTTATTTCCGAACCTCCCTTTGAGTTCGATTAAATGCATCAAATCGTTGTTGTATCTTTGAACAAATCCCATAATCGTGTTGTATACATTCTGAGCTTTCCATCGCCCTTTTCGGTTTGTAAATAGGAGTTCAGGGGAGGCCGGGGGCGTCCGGCGAAAGTTGCGGGTTTTGGTTTCTTGTCCGGCCGGTTTTGAGGGCGGTGGCGCGCGGGCGGCTTCAGCAGGGTGTCGCGGCGCGCGGGCGGCCTTAGGCGGGTGCCGCGGCGTCTGGCCAGCGCGAGGGGGGCGGCGTCCGGACGAGGTCGGGGGTGTCCAGCGGGCGCCGGCGTAGCGCGGCGTGCGGGCGACGACACCCGGCCTTCCTGGCCGGGTTGACGCGGCGACGACGAGGGCAGGGTCCTCGGGACCCCGCGGCAGACAAGACCCGTGCGCGGCGGGTCTTTGTGGGAGAAAAGCAAGCCGGACCGGCTTGCTGCCGGTTCGGGCGTGGAAGGTCGGCCCGCGACCGCAGGCCGGTTCAGGAGAGTGGGCCGGCCGAACCGGCCTGGCCCACTAATGTCCGTTTTTTTTTTTAAACGGCTGTAAATGTCAGCCCGGGTGTCAGATTCACGCGCCGTCAGCAGCGACGCGTTCCTTGGGACGAGGAGAATATTTTGAGATGATTTCGAAGAATTTTTAATTCCCGAAACGAGGGGCCGCGGAGGCACGACGTGTCTTTTAGTGGACGAGCGTTTCTCCCGAGATTCTTGTTTTGAGCGGCGCGGACTCGTCCGACGTCCGTTTTGAGCGCCGTCAGTGGCGTTGGGACCCTGGCATCGAGGCGGAGCTTTCCAGGGTGGTTTCAGGCGTTGAGGCCGAAGTTGAGGCGTGGGCCCCACGGCCCGTCTTTTGAGCTGCGTGCAGCTTTTAGCGACTTTTTCCTCGGACGTCCGTTCGGGGCGTGCGAGCAGTCGATGTTGGGTGTTTTTCCGAGGGCATCGCGTTGGCGCAGTCTGCCCGCTGTAATTCCGCACGATGGTGCGGGCCCCGCGAGGGCCGTTTCGGGAGTTGACGGTGATTTCCAGCTTTATCACCGGGCGACCGTTTTGGACAAGTGGATAGTCCATCTTGTGTGCTTTTTCGAGAGGATCGCAATGGTGCGATCCGTTCGTTGAGTTTCGGGACCGGGATGCGGGTCCCACGTGGCACCGCTCATGTGCGGTGCACCGGGATGCACCTTTTTCTCCGGATATCCGTTGCACTCAAGTGAGTAGTGCTTTTGACGTGTTTTCCCGAGGGGATCGCAATGGTGCGATGCGCCCGACTGTTTTCGGGGCCGAGGCTCGGGATCACGGGACGCCGTTCGGGCATGAGGCGGTGTTGGTGACTTTTTCGTCGGATATCCGTTTGAGGCGAGTAAGTAGTCGATCTCGCGTGTTTTTCCGCGAGGATTACAACGGTGCGATCCGTTGGGTTGTGCGGAGCCTCTTGCGCGATCTTGTTGAATGTGGAATGTGGAAGGTGCTCCAGTGGTGGTTCGCCCTACCTTGTTTTAGCGGACCCTTGGCGTGTGATCGCGCACTCTTGGGAGAGTGATACAAATGATTCACGAGATGTTGTTGGCCGTGCCTGGGCCTTTGAGTGGAGTTGTTACGTCACGCCTTCGCGTTGACGCTGGGTGCCGTGTGCACGATAGCCTTTGGGCTGGAATGAGGTATACTCCGGGAGTATACGGGAGCGCTTGGAGGTACGTGTGGTTGATTGTACCTGAGGATGTTTGTGCGCTCAGTTGGGGTTGACTTGGGGCCACACGTCGTGTGGGCCCCACGTGCGTGTCGTGATCTGCTTTGCGTACTTGACCTCTCGCGACGTAGAGGGTCCCTCTGCGCTCGTTTGTTTGACCAGCAGGGTGGAGTTTTCCCCTGGCTTTGTGGTCGTTTGTTTGGCCAGCAGGGAGGAGTTTTCCCCTGGCTCTGCGCTCGTTTGTTTGACCAGCAGGGTGGAGTTTCCCCTGGCCTGGTGCTCTTTTGTCTGACCAGCAGGGTTGAGCGGTCTCCCCCTGGTCTTGTGCTCGATGGTTTGGCCGGCAGAGATGGTTTGGTTCCTCTGCTTCTTTGGCTGTGAGGGGTTTCAGTACTGTGCCCTTTCACCGGACTGCGACACCGTCTGCGACTACGGGTGTCCGTGCAACGTGGGTGTTTTTCCCACTTTCTGGGATGAGGTGTCTCGGTCCGCTTCGACAGTGACTCAGCGGATTGGAGCGGGATCACCTTGTGAGGCCTGGGGAGTTTCTCTCGTTGCTCCGTGTTCCCTGGTAGAGCTTGTGGTTTCGGTGTGACCAACACTTTACGCGGGCACCGATCCTCTACCCAGGAGGTTGTTTCCAGCAGGGCTGAGGTTGTTTCCAGCAGGGCTGAGGTTGTTTCCAGCAGGGCTGAGGTTGTTCCAGCAGGGCTGAGCTTGTTCCAGCAGGGCTGAGGTTGTTACCAGCAGGGCTGAGGTTGTTCCAGCAGGGCTGAGGTTGTTCCAGCAGGGCTGAGGTTGTTCCAGCAGGGCTGAGGTTGTTTCCAGCAGGGCTGAGGTTGTTTCGAGCAGGGCTCGTCAGTGGGTTACCATCCAGCAGGGATGGCCAGAGCAGTTCCGGGCTTACCTCCAGCGGGGCTGGCCAGTGGTCCCCGATGTCGGGCTTACCTCCAGCGGGGCTGGGCAGTGGTCCCCGATGTCGGGCTTACCTCCAGCGGGGCTGGGCAGTGGTCCCCGATGTCGGGCTTACCTCCAGCTGGGCTGGGCAGTGGTCCCCGATGTCGGGCTTACCTCCAGCTGGGCTAGCCAGTGGTCCCCGATGCCGGGTTACCTCCAGCGGGGCTGGGCAGTGGTCCCGTCGCCGACTTTAGTCGGGTCGCCCTCCAGTGGATTACCCTGTTACGGGACTGGACAGTGTGGCACCCGTCGACTTTCCGGGTATCCCCGTAGTGGGAACCCGTTGACTTCCAGGGATCCTCCAGCGGGGCTGGGCAGGGGGTCGCTTGTCGACTTTGAGCAGATTTCTCGACTGCGGGGCAGTGACGAGTTGTGGTTGACGTTCCCCCAGAACTCTCAAGTACGAGGAGCGCTTTCCCCCACCGAGACGCGTCCTTGTGACGCGACCTAAAACCGTGCGGGCGAGTCAGTGCCGCCCAAAGCGGATAGTGTCGAGGTGTGGTGATTGAGCCCCTTGGCTTGCGGTTCGGGGCAGACGTGCGGGATGCTGGGCATCGATGGTGTTACTTCTGGGACTGTTGGCTACTCTTTCTTGGGCTGAGCTATGGGACGGAGATCCCCTTACGAGTTTGTTCGGGCTTCTTGACAGAGCATACATATGTATATACCTTGTTTCCGGCACCCACTTCTTGGGTTTGGCTACTCTCCTTCCAGGAGAGGCGAAGACGCGCGGGGTATGCCACGTGCTTTCCGTGTCTAGCTTCTCATGGTTGGACGAGTCTACTCTCCTACTATAGGTAGCGAAGACTCGACGAGAAGTTCATCTTCTCACCGTTTCCAGCTCCTTGTGTCTGGATGAGTCTACCTTCTTTCCTCTTGTTGGGTTGAGCTGGACTCCTTACTGCACTCTCTGTTGTACTCCTTTACTTTTCTGTTCGCTCTACTGCTCACCCTTCGGTACCTCCTTTTGTTGCTCCCTCGAGCCTTCGGGATATCCTACTGAGTATTTTTACACTCACCCCTGCTTGGGCTTTGCCCGCACTTGGTGTGCCCTTGCAGACGACGGACAGGTGGAGCGTGACTTCAGTGGAGCGTAGAAGCTTGGGAGCTTGGACCGCGTGCGGTGGTCGTGGCCGGGTTCCAGGTGGGAGACCCATCAGCAGTTTCTTTTGTTTACCTGTTGCCGGGTTGTGGCACTTTTTGGTTGGGTGCGTGTTTTGCCCCTTTTCTTTTCAGTTTGTACTTTGTACTTGTAGAGGTCGATGCACTTTGTGGTATTTATATAGTAGTTTCTCTTTACTTTTCTTTTTACTCTGCACTTCTGCATTGAGTGTGCTGCGTGTGTGTGTACAGGTGCTTAGGCAAAGGTCTCCCCGAGTTATTGTGCCTTCGGCGCTGGTCGCCAGCCCCTGGCCTATGGAGGCGGGCTTGGGGTAGTTGCGGCTCGAGCCCAGGTAGGGTCGGGTCGTGACAGCGATGGACGCGAAATTTCATTGGGACACTATTATATTCTCAAGCTTAAACATGAGGTTTCGTTGGCATTGGCACACTTTAAACCTCCTCTTCGTTACATTACATTGGTTGTAATGGATGCTCAGGGTTATCAGTAGTTCTTCGTTGGTGATAAGATAGATCATCAATCCTAAATTGTTACTGTTACACATCTTTGTTTCCCTGTCATTTATTCTTATGTAGTGCATGTCTTCTTTTGTTTAATCTCATGCATCGTGTAGAATGATAAAAGAGGTAGATCCAAAACCCAAGGTGTCTCTCTAAAGGAGGCATTGAGATTATTTTATAAGGAATAATAAAGACCACATCAGACCACAAGTCCGATGTGGGATGCAGACTCCAACACTCCCTCTCAAACTAGGTGTACCTAGCTTGAACACATAAAGAAAAACAAAGCAATCAACAGACGCTGCAAACACTCCCCCTCAAGCTGGACAAACACAGCTTGATTACAAAACAAGACAAGAAAAAAAAAAGTTAAACCACCGTGGTTGTTGCTCCTCAAGAAAGTGATAGATAATGCTGCTGAAAAAGTTTGGTGGCCAAGCCGCACAAGCGGTGCCGGTCGACGGAGCGTCGGAAAAGCCGCGTAGGCGGGCCGGTCGTTGGAGATGCCGAGAATACCGCAGAGGTAGGGAGGCCGGAAAAGCTGGAGGAGTCAGATGAAACCGACGGAGAGGGCTGCCTCGCAGAGGAGCAGCGGACGGCGGGATCGAGACTCCTCAGTGTAGGGAGGGCCGAGGCAGCGAGGGCTGAAGCTGCAGGATCCGCCGCGCAGGGAAGGCAGCGAGGAGGTGGCGCACAGATCTGGCCGGAGCGAGGAGGGTGCTCGGACGCAGGAGAAAGGAGGCAGGATCTGGCTCTGGTGAACCCGATCAGGCTAGCGGTCGAAGCTAATGGTGGTCGGGACTCCCAGATCTGGTCGGGATGCAGTCGCGCATGAGGGAGGATGAGCGGCGCAACACGAACGAGCGGCGATGTCAGGCTCGGCGTGATCCTCATCGGCCGACGGTGATGAACTCGACGACAAGGTGCAGTAGCGCAGGGCGGATGGGATCGCGCAGGGAGGGCGCAGCTGCCTAGAGTCGTCGCGCGAGGGGTCGTCACACAGGGGCGCACGGGAGGGATGCGGGACGGGAGATGCCGCCGGAGAGGGGTCGATCCGGCCGGAGAGACCGGGGGATCAGGCTGTTGCGCAGGGAGACGCCGCAACCAGTGAGGACGGCGCGCGGAGGGGAGCGGCGATCCGAGAGAAGCCCGACGCGGCTGAAGACGGGGTCGCCCGGGGATCTCGAGCGGCGCAACGTGGACAGAAGTCGTCATCGAGCGCACCACGCACCAGGGAGGGAGGCGAGGCCGCAAAACTGCATAAGGAGGCTAGTGAGGGATGCGTAGGGGCACCCAAAAGATGGCAGGGGGCGGCGCTGATGGTGGCCAAAAGGGTCAAGGGCGGTCGCCCCCCACCGGGGGGAATTGCTAGAAACTCTAGACGGGAAAAAAATGGGAGGGAGGACTCGGGTTAGAGAACACTCTCTGATACCATGTAGAATGATAAAAGAGGTAGATCAAAACCCAAGGTCTCTCTCTAAAGGAAGCCTTGAGGTTATTTTATAAGGAATAATAAAGAGCACATCAGACCACAAGTCCGATGTGGGATGCAGACTCCAACACATCGCATCTTCTATTTTTACATAGCATGCTTCTTCTTCCATTTTCTCTTAGGTATCACTTTTCCTTGCATCCAAATACATCCAAAAATTAGAGGTTCACCTTAAAAATTTTAAAACCAAAATTAACTTAATGGAATGAACATTCATGCATGGATGTATACAATTAAGATCTTATTCTCAAACTAAAAAATTTAAAAATTTCTATTTAATTTCTAAAAATTAATGAAAAAAAAGTTAAATGATAAACAATCTAAAAAATGATAGATTTTTGTTATGCATAATGCTTCATATATTATAAATTTGGTGGAAGAAGATTTCGACACAATTCAATATGATAATGTATCTCATTTAGATAAATGAATGCAGTAAAAGAGGTAAGTATCATAGAAAAATATCTTTTAAGCGTTTCAATTTTTGTGTTATTGGAACTGGGTTTCTAGCTTGTGCTTGGGTGCCTGCAGCCCCAGGTACGAGGGATGAACCACGTTACCTTGGGTGGGAATTGTTGTTTTGCATTGCTCAGATTACAGTTTATATGATTTCCACCTTGGTGGCTCACTTGGTATGTGATGTTATTGATAGTGATATGTGACCTTTGACCAGGTGAGGTAAGAGAGAAATTGGACATTGGCCCGATATGACAAGGCGTGTTTCTTTGGCTTTTGATAGGCACATTTTTAGGGTATTTTAATTTCGTATCTGCACGTATGATTTGTGAATTGATAATACCATGTGAATAATATCAATTGACATGTTATAGATGCTTTTAAAATGTGAAAGGTGAAATTCCTAATAGAATTGCTTGTTTGTTGCAATGTAATATGTCATGCTTTAAATTATGTACAATTGCATGTGGCATGAGATTTAGGTCTGGCTCGTATATGAGCAGGCAGATACTATGACAGAGGTGATGTTAATCACCATGATTGGGCGTCCTGGACGTCGGTTTGAGGCAGTCTGACTGTCAGGATTGGGCGACTCGGTCGTCGGTTTGAGGCAACGTTGGTTGTCGGGACGGGCGTGGCCCGAGGATACTATGATACTTGGGTAGTTGTAATGCGTTGTTTTTTACTGTTTTTCCTATCTGCGTGAATATATTGTTATATATATATATATATGGGTTGTCTAGCCATTTATAGTATTCAGCGAGTTCCTCTTAGACGGCTCGGATGGAGCGTCAAGTGGGTGATGATACAGTGTTGCAGGAGCATGATCAGGTTCAGACCCCTGAGGGTCAGGTAGAGCATGAGCCGCAGGTACAGGCTCAGAGGTAGGATCAGGTTGAGGATCCAGTGTCGGCAGAGCAGCAGTCGAGTTTGACAGCATTCGGACTGTGGCTCGACGAGCAGCTTCGATCTAGCATGATACGTGTTTTACAGGGGATCAACATGTTGGATTGGTGTTGCCCGATCCGGTTGGGTCGAATGCTTGTGATCCGCAACTGTCGCGGGCCGAGCTCCGCGGTGAGTTCGTTGGGGGTTGCAAGGGCAACGCGCCCTTGCTATGGGGGTCCGAGGGCCGAAGGCCCCCGGCCCAATTTTTCGGTACTGTAGCATCTCTGACTACTGTAGCGGAGCTGACCGACCGACACTGACAGGCATTGTAGCAGTGCGGACTTCGGAGTCAACTCTACTGTAGCACTTTTGACAAAGATGGTTGTCGGTCACTGTAGCAACGCGGACTTACTATTCGGAACAGTGGACCATCTTCTTCATATGTAGCCCTTTTTCGGGCTAGGGTTATTACTGAAAAAAACCTCTGTAATTTGTGCTCCCGATATAGTGAAATTCTGCATCTCCCGTGGACGTAGGGATTATTCCCGAACCACGTAAATCGCTGTGTCCTTATTTGCTTTCTTTCTTTCGTTTTCTCGTTTCTGTCGTTCTGTCTCCCGACGATTCCGCAACAACTGGTATCAAAGGGTGAGTTCGGAATTCTCCAACGATGCCTCTGGATGAAGGCAAAGTGAAGATCGATCGCTTCGATGGAACTGATTTCAGTTTCTGGAGGATGCAGATCGAGGATTATCTTTATCAGAAAAAGATGCACTTGCCACTTCTGGGTGTGAAGCCAGCAGACATGGAGAAGTCGGAGTGGGAGCTACTGGATCGACAGGTTCTGGGTGTTGTGCGCCTGACGTTGGCCAAAAACGTGGCGTTCAACATCAGAGAGGAGAAGACGACAGTGGACCTGATGAAAGCCCTCGCAAATATGTACGAGAAGCCTTCTGCGGCAAACAATGTGCATTTGATACGACGATTGTTCAACCTGAAAATGGTTGAAGGGAGATCTGTTGCAGATCATATCAACGAATTCAATACCATCATAAGTCAGTTGTCATCGGTGGACATTGATCTTGATGATGAGGTATGTGCGCTGGTTTTACTATCTTCGTTACCAGAGAGTTGGGAAGAAAACAGTAACAGCTGTGAGCAGCACTTCAGGGAATACGAAGATGGCTCTGAAAGATATACGGGACCTAATCCTTAGTGAGGATGTTCGAAGAAGAGAATCAGGCAGATTCTCTGTTTCTGCTTTGAACATTGAAGGAAGAGGAAGGTACTCACAGCGGGACAATCGCAGAGGACGATCGAAGTCAAGAGGAAAGAGCAGAGATAAGGCAAAGGGGTCTGGTCCTACCTGCTGGACATGCGGGAAGAAAGGATATGTCAAGGAGTGCAGAGATAACCGGAAGGGACCTGAAACCAGTGGAGCAAACACTGCAGCTGAAGAAACTGATGACGTGTTGCTGCTGAGCGTGGACAGCCCGATGGAGTCTTGGATTTTAGACTTTGGGGCGTCTTTCCATTCTACATCGGAGAAGGGTTTCCTGAACAATTTTGTTTCTAAAAATTTTGGCAAGGTGCATCTTGCTGATGACGAGTCCTTGCAGATTGTGGGTAAAGGAGATGCACGGATCAAGACCAACAGTGGGAGCTTGCTGGTTCTGAAAAACGTGAGGTACATCCCTGGTTTAAGAAGAAATCTCATTTCTGTGGGACAGCTTGATGATGCAGGGTTGAGTACCACGTTCACTGGTGGTGCATGGAAGATCACCAAAGGAGCTATGGTCATAGCTCGGGGAGCAAAGAATGGCACCCTGTACAACATGACAGAAACTTGCATGGACATGGCTGCATCACTGGAAGTTGTCGGAGGTTCTCAACTGTGGCACTACAGACTCGGCCACATGAGTGAAAAGGGGATGAAGGTGCTGGCAACAAAAGGGTTGCTACCAGAGCTGAAGTCGGTGGAAGTAGGCTTATGTGAAGATTGCATCTTTGGAAAGCAAAAGAAGGTGTCCTTTGCAAAAGGAGGCAGAACACCGAAGGCTGGAAAGCTGGACCTGGTGCATACAGATGTTTGGGGGCCTGCACCAGTACCATCCCTCGGAGGGTCACAATATTATGTGACATTCATCGATGACTCAACAAGAAAGGTATGGGTTTACTTTCTGAAGAATAAATCTGATGTGTTGAAGATGTTTCAGAAGTGGAAAGTCATGGTGGAAAACGAGTCAGGAGCAAAGCTGAAATGTTTGAGGTCTGACAACGGTAGAGAGTATGGCAGTCAGGAGTTCAGGGAATTTTGTTCTGAAAATGGAATTTGGTGGGAGAAGACAATCCCAGGAACACCACAACAGAATGGTGTGGCAGAGAGAATGAATAGGACACTGAATGAACGTGCCAGGAGCATGAGGCTGCATTCGGGGTTACCCAAGACCTTTTGGGCTGATGCAGTGAATATGACAGCATATCTCATAAACAGGAGTCCCTCTGTGCCAATGGGAGAATGTCTACCCGAGCAACTCTGGTCTGGTAAGGTGGTAAGACTCTCACATTTACGAGTCTTTGGCAGTTTAGCATATGTTCATGTTGATGTTAATGCAAGGGATAAGCTTGATGCCAAGTCCAAAAAATGTTTCTTTATTGGCTATGGTGGTGAGGAGTTTGGGTATCGCTTTTCGGATGATCTCAACAGGATGGTCATCAGGAGCCAAAACGTGGTATTCAATGAAAGTATCATGTACAAAGATCGCCATGCAGTTGAAGATGAAAATGGGAACATTGAATCATAATACAAAGAGCAAGTGGAGCTTGAAGGTGTATCTGAGCATGAGACATCGGAACCGGTGGAACCTACTACTCCAGTGAAGTTGAGGAGATCAACAAGGATGCGAAGGCCTGTGCAGAGATATTCGCCATCTTTACACTATTTATTATTGACTGACGGTGGAGAACCAGAATGCTTTGAAGAAGCAATGCAGTTGAAGGAGTCGAGCAAGTGGGAGCTGGCTATGAAGGAGGAGATTTCCTCATTGCATGATAACAACACTTGGGAGCTGACACCTCTGCCAAGAGGAAAGAAAGCGTTGCATAATAAGTGGGTCTACCGGGTCAAGGAAGAACATGATGGCAAGAGGAGGTTCAAGGCAAGGCTGGTGGTGAAAGGCTTTCAACAGAAGGAGGGAGTAGATTTCACTGAAATCTTCTCACCTGTAGTGAAGCTTACCACCATCCGGGTGGTTCTCAGCATTGTGGCGTCAGAAGACTTGCATCTTGAGCAGCTTGATGTCAAGACTGCTTTCCTTCATAGAGATCTGGAGGAGGACATCTACATGCAGCAGCCAGAGGGATATGTAGTGTCTGGAAAGGAAGACCTGGTGTGCAAACTCCAGAAGAGCTTATATGGACTGAAGCAGACACCGAGGCAGTGGAACAAGAAGTTTGATTCATTTATGTCTAAAAATGAATATAAACGATGTGGCATGGATCAGTGTTGCTACGTCAAGTCCTTTGGTGATGAATACATTATATTGCTTTTGTATGTGGATGACATGCTTATTGCAGGATCATGTATGCAGAGGATTAATGAGCTGAAAGGACGGTTGGCTGAGGAGTTTGAAATGAAAGATCTTGAAGAAGCTGACAAGATTCTGGGGATGAAGATCAAGAGAGACCGCACAGCTGGAACATTAATGTTGTCACAGGCTGATTACATTGGGAAGGTCTTGAGAAGATTCAGTATGATGGAAGCAAAGGCAGTCTCTATTCCCCTGACGAGCCATTTCAAACTATCAAAGGAGCAATCACCGAAGACGGCAGAAGAGGTTGAGTACATGGCAAGAGTTCCATACGCATCAGCTGTTAGAAGCCTGATGTATGCCATGGTCTGTACTCGACCTGACATTGCTCATGCAGTGGGAGTTGTGAGCAGGTATATGGCTAACACTGGAAAGCAACATTGGGAAGCTGTGAAGTGGATACTGAGGTATTTGAAGGGCAGCAAGAAGGTATCACTGTGCTTTGGGAAAGGAAATTCATTGCAGGGGTATGTGGATGCTGACCTTGGAGGCGATGTCGACAGCAGGAGGAGTACCACGAGTTATGTTTTTACCTGTGGAGGAACTGCGGTAAGTTGGATATCACAATTGCATAAGGTGGTGGCTTTATCCACCACAGAGGCAGAATACATTGTTGTAACAGAAGCTGGGAAAGAGATGATTTGGCTGAAGAACTTCCTGGATGAATTGGGAAGAAAGTGAGAGGAAAATGTATTGCACTGTGACAGTCAGAGTGTTATACATCTTGCAAAGAACTCAGTGTTTCATGCCCGGACGAAGCACATTCAGTTGAAGTACCATTTCATCAGAGATTTGATACAGGATGGGTTGCTGACTTTGCAGAAGATCTGTGGAACCAACAATCCGGCAAACATGTTGACAAAGCCTATGGTGATACAGAAGTTGAGGCACTGCTGTGCCTCTGTTGGTCTCCACTGATGAACGGAGGATGAGAGGCAGAATGATGGAGGACCTTATGGGAGCACAAGAGGAAAACAGTTTGTATTTCATGAATCTATGAATGGGAAGCACGCCACTGGTGAGTGAAGAAGAGAAAGAACTCAGATTAAGTAAGTTGTTTTCATCGGTTGCATCGAAGCATAGCAGTGCAGTGGATCAGCCTACAAGTGGGAGATTGTTGGATTGGTGTTGCTCGATCCGGTTGGGCCGAATGCTTGTGGTCCGCAATTGTCGCGGGCCGAGCTCCGCGATGAGCTCGTTGGGGGTTGCAGGGGCAACGCGCCCCTGCTCCGGGGGTCCGAGGGCCGAAGGCCCCCGGCCCAATTTTTCGGCACTGTAGCATCTCTGACTACTGTAGCGGAGCTGACTGACCGACACCGACAGGCATTGTAGCAGTGCGGACTTCGGAGTCAACTTTACTGTAGCATTTTTGACAAAGGTGGCAGCCGATCATTGTAGCAACGCGGACTTACTATTCGGAACAGTGGACCGTCTTCTTCATATGTAGCCCTTTTTCGGGCTAGGGTTATTACTGAAAAAAACTTTTGTAATTTGTGCTCCCGATATAGTGAAATTCTGCCTCTCCCGTGGATGTAGGGATTATTCCCGAACCACGTAAATCGCTATGTCCTTATTTGCTTTCTTTTTTTTGTTTTCTCGTTTCTGTCGTTGTGTCTCCCAATGATTCCGCAACACAATAGAGGTGAGCAGGGTACAGAGCCCTCTATGGCATATCTGACGTGAGAGTTCCAGTCGCAGCACCCGCCGCTTTTTTAGGGTGAGGGTGGTCCACAGGCGGTTGAGAACTGGATAAAGAGCATGCAGATGATCTTCGAGCAGCTCGAGACGCCTCCAGGGCAGAGGGTTAAGCTGGCAACGTACATGCTGCGAGGACCGGCGAAGCGCTGGTAAGATGTGAAAGTTTAGGCTCGCAGACACGAGGGACTGACTTGGAAGGACTTCGAGGACAGGTTCTTCAAACACTTTTTCCCATAAACGTTGAGAGCGGAGAGAACTCGGGAGTTCTTGAGCCTTCAGCAGGGTGACATGTCCGTCATGAACTATGCAGCTACTTTCACTGAGTTGTCTCGCTTTGCACCAAGTATGGTAAGCGATGACGCCTCGAGGGTGAGGCGCTTCGAAGATAGCTTACGGCACGCCAAACAGGTGCAGGTAAACATCTTTAGGCCGACCTCATTCTCAGAGGCGGTGAATCAGGCCCTCATAGTTGAGGGCAACATGACGAACAGGTCTCGTTTGAGTCAGGCGGCGGCTTCAGGTGATGGTTCAGATAGCAGGAAACAAGGTCGGAATGAGTTCCAACAGAGCAGTCAGGCCAAGGACTCAACTAGACCACCCTGTGGCAATTCATCAGTGGTTTGCTTTCAGTGTGGGCAGTCAGGGCATGTCCGGACTCAATGCGATAGGCCTCCAAAAGAGAGTCAGGCATGTGGACAGGTCAGACATCTGGAGAGGTTTTGCAGGCAGCCTTCTCAGACAGTCAGCAGGCAGGGACCAGGACATACGATGGTGTCTGGGGTCGATTCAGGATCGGTACCAGGTGAGGGTAATCGAGGTTCAGTTGCACGCAGAGGACGTGGCAGAGATAGTGGGACCCAGTCGTGGGGTCAATGGCCGGTGACCGGTGTTGCACCGCAGGGAGGACAGGCTTCAGGCAACCGTGTGTCAGGCCAGGGGCACGTCGTAGAGCTGCTAGAGGCTGAGCAGGCTGGTGAGTCGACGACGGTCAGAGGTACGTCGTGGACGTGGCCGTGATTTTCTTGTTTTCATTTTGGCATGACCTGTTAAGGCATGTCCGTTTTGAGTGCACGAGGTGCGCATGATTTATGTGGACTGACTAGATGTTGGTCAGTGGGATTGGCACCATCCCGGGTGCGTGATATATTTATATATATATATATATATGAGGTGCTGGGTTACATGAGGTGTCGTGGGCATCGGGACATCGAGGATGCGGGTTACATGAGGTGTCGTGGGCATCGAGGCATCGATAATGCGGGTTACTTGAGGTGCATGGCACCAGGTTTTGTTTCGAGCATCCATGGGATGCAGGACCTCGTTGAGGCGGACACCGATGCGATATGGGTCATGAATGGGTGTCGAAAGCAACACGGGAGCACCTTATGAGGTGCAGGGGTGACAATGCGTCACGGGAGGACCATGGGTCCGGAAACGGGTCGGTCGACCTATGCCTTATTTGAGTTTTGGGCCAGAGTTGTTCTGAAATCTTTCTTCACCACTCTTAGAAAGGGAAATTCGGGGACGAATTTCTTTAAAGGGGAAGTTTGTAAGAACCCGATTCTTATTTTAAGGTACGGGTTTCTTTTTCTTTCTGTTTTGAGCTGTTTTTGAGAAAACAGGGGAGACTGGGTGGTTCTAGATTAAAATTGGGCACATGGCATGATTTAAGGGTTACACGCCGTGTAGTTCCAGGTACACGCCGTGTAGTTCCAGGTACACGACGTGTACCGTGGCCGTGTATGAAGGTCATACATGGCGTGTAGGCGTGTTGGTCGCGTATAGAGTTTTTACCATGTACACGTCGTGTACTCTTAGTACACGTCGTGTAGTCTGGCCGTGTATGAGGGATATACATGGCGTGTGGGGAAGTCGGAGAGGAATAGATGAAAAACCGAGTACACGTCGTGTGTACTGCCTAATACATGTCGTGTAGTCATGTCGGCAGGTCAACAAAGTCGGCGAAAAACAGTCGTCTTTGGAACAGTTAAATGATATACACGGCGTGTATACCTATATACACGCCGTGTAGTTTCTAATTTTTGCTATAAACGGGCAGTAGTCTCGTTTTGGCAAAAACTGGACAGAACCTCGCGAACCAACCGATCGGGACTTCACCTCGCTCCCAATTCTTCGTCCTAAGTCTGATTCAAACACCGTTTGATCCATTGGAACCCCCTCGGTAAGCCCTTAATTCCTCTTGAGCCTTTCGTCTTGATTTCTGTTATAAACCGAGTTATAGGGGTTTGAGCGTTAATGCTCGTTTTGTAGATCCACCGTGTTTTAGACCGATAGAGGCTGATACCGGAGAAGGATCATCGTACTAGTACGGGGTAGGTGGTGCATACCCTGTTTTCGTTGTCATTTGGGGGTTGCGGCTTTTTAGCACAACGTCGGGTATTGAGCGAGACTCATGTTTCTTTATATTGAATTGACCGTATGCCTTATGGGATGTTGTTGGACATTCCCTTACCTTGTTATGCTTGAACAAGGCCGGGTTAGAGGTCGCTACTCATTTGGGGCATTTTGGCCGAGGGTGCCAAAATGGTTATAATTGAATTGTTTTGATTAAACTGTTGAGTTTAAACTGTTTAAACTGTTTAAACATGATTAAGTTTATTAGAGGCTTTCAAGATCTCAGTGCTGGTGGGAGACAGCACATGGCTAGTGCAATTCAACTGTTTAAATTGTTTTGCTTGTTTAAAGTGATTCTTTTGATTATATATATGTGATGCTTGATATTGCATATGTTGGATCCTTTGGGTTGTGTTGGGCATGGCCCAAATATTCTTGAGTGATATTGATCACAGGTTGGGCTTGACCCGGATTATTTGGGTGGTTTGGCCACGAGATTGGGCGTCGTGAACGTCGGATTGAGGCAGTGTGATTGTCAGGTTGGGCATGACCCAGGTTACTTTGATGGCAAGGCCATCGGATTCTGAGCAACATGGTCGCAGGAGCACGAGGTGCCAAAGAAGTTGTGGTTTGGGTTCTAAATTTGGTGATTACCGCTCACCCGTGATTTGGGTCGTGTGCACATAGATGACTCCGTGATGAGGTGGTTTTGAACGCTCGTGTGGGTAGAGGCCTCTATAGTTGCGGTTTAAGTACTATTGGTTTGGGGGTGCTTGTCGTATGAAGCCACGTGGAAGGTGAGGAGCCTTCGGATTGTTTGGGCGTGCCTACGGGACGTCGGTACCTGAGACACGGGAAATCATGAGGCACATGGTGTCGGGTTATTACTACTTGGGCGTGCCTATGGGACGTCGGTACTTGAGACACGAGGTGTCGGGAGGCACAAGTTGTCGGGTTAATATTACTTGGGCGTGCTTTCGGAACGTCGGTACTTGAGACACGCGGTGTCAGGAGGCACATGGTGTCGGGTTACGTGACTGAGATTCCGACATAGGGCGAAGCAAGTGACACTTCATGGTGGCTGCTGAGCACTAGTGGAAGTTGTGTTTACTTTGTGCATCGTACTGTTTATTTTCCTTATATATGCAAGTCTGCTTAAACACTTATACTAGGTACGCACCATTTGGTGGTATCCTACAGAGATTCATCTCACACCCTACACGGGCCCTTTGGGACGCGTGTAGACTTTATGATTTTACGTACAGGTAAAGGATCAGCCTCAGGAGCTGGATCGTAGTGTTGTTTAGCATGAAGATTTGTATGGACCTTGAGGTTTTATCTAGCTGGAGTTTTACTTCTATTTAGTTTCCTTTTCTGTATCAGCATGCTTACTGTTTGTTAGCCATTGGCGCCGTTTATAGATGGCCATGTTCAACCTGCTACGAATGCATGTTTTGGTTGTTTTAGTAGTTGTTACAAGTGGTGTTCAGCATGCTGTTTTGTTTACTTTCCGCTGCACTTGTTTATATATTGCTTCCGCTGGTTTATCTGCTATTGATTGTGCTTCCACTATGCAGGTCTGGTTCGAGTCTGCTAGGTCATTTATTTCCGCTGCATATTTAATTATTATACTCGGACCAGTACCTTATTTTCCTCTGAGAGGGTATAGCCTCCCCATTATACATGTTTACACCCTCGCTGCTCGTCGGCAACCTTTGGCGTTCGGGGAGGTGCGCCTAAGGTAGTAACACCCAACCCGTTTAGCACTGTTTGGGTGGTTGTTCGGGTCCGGGACGTCATAGTGTCTCACATCGGACGTGAGTGTTTTATCATTTTTATATTTCATTATAAATAAACACCAAGATCTCCCTTAGAGAGGCATCTTGGGTATTGGGTCTTCACCTCTATATCATTCTACAGTAATGATAGCTCTGCCTTCTACCATTCCACTATTTGATGGTAGCACTACATCCTCCGCACGGTACCAGTGCGGAATGGTAGTGGAAGCATGCTTCCGTCGCCAAACACCGGTAGCTCCACTGCATCTCCTCCACACGTTCATCAATCTTAGTGGTAGTTGCCTTCATGTATGCCAGATGGTAGCTCATATGACAACCAATGGTGGCGACACTTCAACGATACCACCTTCTTCTTCACACGATAAAGGTACCTCTTTCTTCCTCGACATCACCGGTAGCAACTCTCTTCAACCGATAGCACCAGCCCATTCTCAACGGTAGCATCTTCTATCAACAATAGCATCTCCTTCCATTCCACAGTAGGGGTAGCTCCTACTATTCCTCTATTTCTTCTCAATAGTAGCAGATCTACTGTTTGCAACGTAGCATAAATCTGCAACTATCAGTTAAAAAAATTGCTACCGTCGGTTTAAAAAAATAAGCTACCGTCTGATAAAATCTGTGATTATTGATGTTTTCTACGATCTTCAGTTGAATTTTTCGATTGTGACCTCTGCACAGTACCAAAATCTATAATCTAAGGTTTAATTTAATTTATTTTATGAATTTTTTTTCATGCTCTGCTTTTCATGTTTATTCAATATTTTATTTAATTTAACTTTATTCATCTTGTTTTTAATATTTAATTGGGTTCTAAATTAATTATTAATTTTATGAATTCATACGAATTTATTTTAGAATGTTGCAAACATGTTTTTAGTATTGTCTTAAACTCATTCTTTATCTTTATAGAAAATTTTCATAGCATCGGCTACACTGTTTTCAAATTGTTGGACCCCATTTTAGTGTAATGGGTATTTCCGAGTCCCACATCGGAATATCCCGCCTTGTAATTATTTTTACTTATCTATAAAAGAATATCTCTACCTCGCATTGAGCTAAGGGGAATTCGCTCAAAAATGCATTTCTCTGTGGCTTTCTTGACGAAGAAGTCTACCTGCAGCAGCCTCCTGGATTTCGTGCCTCTGGAGCCGACTCCCATGTTTTCCACCTCCGTCGATCCCTCTATGGCCTCAAGCAATCTCCTCGTGCTTGGTTTGGCCACTTCAGCACTGTCGTTGCGGCCTTTAGCCTCACTCGCAGCATGAAGGATCACACCGTCTTCTTCCATACAACGTCAAACGGTTGTATTCTGCTGGTAGTATATGTTGATGATATCATCATCACAGGGAGCAACTCCATTGGAATCGCCCAACTCAAGGCGCACCTTCACCACCACTTTCACACCAAAGACCTTAGTCCTCTCACCTACTTCCTTGGCATCGAGGTCTCCCGTTCTGAGGACACTATCTCTCTCTGCCAACGAAGATATGCTCTTGATATCTTACAGGGTGCAGGGTTGAGTCAAACGACTGCAATGGACACTCCTCTTGAGCCTGGGGAACGCTCTCTCCATACCGACTCAGCACTCTTTCCTCACCCAGAGAGCTATCGTCGCCTAGTGGGCAAACTCAACTAGCTCATCATGACACGTCTAGACATTGCCCGCGCGGTTAGCAAAGTGAGCCAGTTCATGGAGCATCCAACCAGATCTCAGTGGAATGTTGTCATCCGCAATGCCAAATACATAAAGAAAGACCTTGCACGTGGCTTTCGATACTCCCATCATGCTCATTTGGATGTTGAGGCCTACTATGATGCGGGCTAGGCAGGTTGTCTTGCTACCCGCAAGTCTACTTCTGGATTTGCAGTGTTCTTGGCCGGTAACCTCATCTCATGGCGCAGCAAGAAGCAGACTGCCGTCTCCAAATCTAGTGCAGAGACAGAATACCGCGCCATGGCCACGGTCACCACTGAGATCATCTGCCTTCATCATCTCCTTCATGAGCTTGGTTTTCCAGAACAGACATTTGCTCATATCTAGTGTGACAATCAGGCAGTCACGAAGATTGCATCGAATCTTATCTTCCATGAACAGACGAAGCATATCGAGGTGGACTGTCACTTTCTTTGCCACTATTTGGAGCAGAATCATATCAGTTTTGGCCATATTCCGACGGCGGATCAGCTCGCCGACATCTTCACCAAAGGCCTCCCAAGAGCTCGCCTAGACTCTCTCACTACCAAGCTGGGAATTCACCGCCTCCACGGCCCAGCTTGAGGGGAAGTATGGATGGCCTTGTTCGATGTCGTCTTTTTTCTTTGTGGGACTCTCAGTCTAAGTTGGGCATGTCCAGCTTGAGGGGGAGTGTTGGACCCCATTTTAGTGTAATGAGTATTTCCGAGTCCCACATCGGAATATCCCGCCTTGTAATTATTTTTACTCATCTATAAAAGAATATCTCCGTCTCACATTGAGGTCAGGGGAATTCGCCACCTACACAAA
Source organism: Viscum album (assembly GCA_963277665.1). Lineage (NCBI taxonomy): Eukaryota > Viridiplantae > Streptophyta > Magnoliopsida > Santalales > Viscaceae > Viscum > Viscum album. Next base: position 993,768,307 of record OY728134.1, read on the forward strand.
TAATATTAATGTTGGTTTTGTTTGTTTTAATTATTCTAGAATTGATAGTATGACTACAAACATGTTCAATGTATTTTTAAGTATCTTAAATACATATTTAAATTGTTTCCATATCAGTGTCAAAACAACCGTTACCGTTTTCTTATCGCATGAATTTTGAAAATATTTTTACACTGTCAACTTACTTTCAATTTTCATGGAATTATTTGACTGAGTATTATATAATTAGTTTGAATGATTTTTTTAATATGTATGGCCTTTTTAAAAAAAATCAAATGATATATTTAAATTCCTTAAATATTTCTGGAAACTATTTTATTAAACTGGTTAACTTTGTTATTATTATTTGAATTATTTTAACTGTTTGCACGAGTTCTCTTTAACTATTGTAGTTTTTCATAATTTATATAATGGACTTGAGGATTCTTGAAATAAACCCAATGCCATACATTGTCAACTCAGTGCAATAAAAAGCTATCATGCGGTGTGAATCTTCAAGTGATCATGTACACATTATTCACCATTGTGATGATCTCTCAAGGATTGTACCTAAACTACTTTGACTTCTAATGCCTTAATGAGACGAGATGATTCAATACTCAAGAACCAGTACTTGTGCTTCTTTCATTTATCTATCTTTTTCATCTTGGATTTTTTTGTCTGTAACACTACTTTTCATCTCTGACACATGCTTTCACTTTTTGTTTATGCTTTTTTATACAAAAGCATTCTTTTTCTTCGGATTGTGACTCCCGAATTCTAATGGAAGAATGTTCGGGTCGTGACTCCCGCTGTCTAAATTCAGTGTTGTAATTGGGTTGTGACTCTCCGTACCAAATTCAAGTGTCTTGGTTATACTTCCACTAGAAAAAATAGGTTATAATTGGGTTATGATTTCCCTTCAAAAATCAGTTTAGTACACAACGAATCTCTCATCAAGTAGAGAGGTATAAGAGTGGACTGGGTCCAATTTGGACTGAAACACTATAAAATTTCTCTGTGTTAATTCTTTTATTTTCCACTAAAAATAAAAAATTTCAATTAACTTTTATAATAACCTTTTCTCGTTAAAATTTTTTAAGGACTATTCACCCCCCCTCCAGACCTTTTTACATCATTTATGACCTAACAGAGAGGTTCCATGTGGCCAGTGTGTGCAAAATGAGAGTGCTAAAAGAAGAAAATGAATGCAAAGAAAAACTGAAACCTCAAATAGTCACAAGAAAACATGAACTTCTAGAGAGATGAACAGACGAGATTAATCATTTAAAACCTGAATTCATCAATAGGGGTAAGAGGAATCTCCTCATCTTGACCACCAAGGGCCCAATGTGCTATCAACAGAGTCATTACAACAAAATGAAAGGAAAACAAAAAAAATAAGCAGCGGTATCTCAATCCATATCTATCATTAGTTAATAGTTCCTTTTATAGAGATACTCTTGGGTTTTTCTTACATGACTCATACCTCCTAGCCTCACTTGAGCAGCACATGCTTCTTCTTAATCCTTCAACAATTTCTATACCTTTTAAAGATTTCTCAAATTCAGTGCTCAGGTCCTTTTCTGATTGCCACCACATGCACGGTTCGAGGTTCATAATGGATTTAATTGAGTTTCTCTCAAATCTTCCTCTCAGTTCGCACCCTTCCCGAGATCTCTACCCTCTCTTTCAGATGATCGCCATTTGGAACATCTGTTAGAGCTTGTATAGATGTAGTTGAAATAGTGGAATATGGTTTTTGATGTATTTTTCCATTTCATGTATTTTATATTTTGTTCCACTGACCGATGGCATGTACTCTTGTGGTAGATCAATCCTTGTGGTACCTTCAACTCTTTTGGTCGGTTCACAGTGTCATCAATCGAAATCAATGTGGGGTCAATCTAGGATAGGCACTGTTAATTATGAGAGTGGAAGTCATGGTTGATTATGATGCATGGTCAATCAGATCTACACATGTAGTCACTTCAGTCTCATGCTCGATCATCTTCCATGGTCAACTGATTCTTCTTACGATCGATCGTCTCACAGCCGATCGTCAACCTTACAATCGGTTGAGGACTTGCAAATAGCAAAATAACAATTTTAGTATAGCTTTATTTTAGTTAAGATCAAAATGAACGGAAAAAAAAATTAAAAACCATGATTTAATCCATTTATCAAAGAAGTTCCATATTTTACCAAAGTAACAAAATCCAATGATTTTCTCGAGTTTTACCAAGATTAGGGGATTAATTTCCATTGAAAATCAGTAAAAAAAATGAAAATGTTGGCTTACATCACTCCCCCACACTTACACTATTTCACTCCCAAGAAATATAAAGAATTCTATTCATTAAAATGATTTTTCATGCCTAGACTGAGGTGCTCAAACCAGAGAAAAGAAAATCATAGATTCATCCATTGCTTGAATTATCAGGAATCCTCTATTAATATAATTCACTTACTCGTTTCAATTCAATCACAAACTCAAGTTCCATGTTGTAAATAGAATAAATCTTAGTGGAAACAAGATTTTAATAAGTGGCACTTTCCTAAATCCTTCTACCCTAGGATTCCTTTTCCAATGTTCTTTTTCACACTTCCTTAATACTTTCTAAATGACATTCAGATATTTCATTCCCCCTCTTCATCCATGTTCATAATTCCATAGATATTTTCATCCCCTTTGTTAATCAACACTTACTGAATTTTTCCCAATTATGTTTTGGGCAAAGCACTTATCAGATGAATATAGATAAACCAAGAACCAAATCATCCCAATACAGCAGGTATCCCCTAGGACTAGTTGAAATATTCAGGTCATAGACGCAATCCTTGGGCAGTCGGCTCTCAGATCGTTCTAGCTATTATTTCATGGAAAACACACACACACACATCTCCTTGTGTTTACTTAGGAGGACTTCTAGATTATCTCCAATATGCTTGTCTTACACCAATTCATATGAGTTATCCAAATATCTTGTAGGGAGGCTCCATTAGGTGTCAATCAATCACTAAGGTTAGGTTACCTAGGTTTGATTTCATTTGTCCAGTTTCCTCCTGCTATGATTTTGGTTCCGCTGAGTTCTTTTTCATTTAAAACTCTAATCTCGATTCTTAGGCATAGCCAGACAACATAGATTTTTTACTTTACGCAAAGAGATGACATGGCCTTTTGGTCTATGCAGCGCAATGAGACTTGCTACTACGCAATGCATGCTTCTACTATATGCAGTGAAGCGTTCTATCCAGCACAACACTTCATCCATAAATCATAAATAATAATTTAGGAACAAAGACTGAAAGAATATCCATCCAAGGGGTACCTGATGAGTGAAGGTGCAAACGGCTCAGAAGCCGCAGGCTCTCAATACACAGCAGCCCTCAATGCAGATAAGCCATCACCACCAGCATTATGCTCAGTCCGTGTGACGATTTTGTGGGGGGTCCTGCAGAGGAAGAGTTGCTCTCATTTGAAGAAATTGTCGAAGCACTGGCTACAGGAGAGCTGGGTACTGGGGCGGGTGTCATAGCAGGCAAAGGGGCCTCCTCCACCTCCCTGTCAGACAGTTCGGGTAAGGGGGACTGGGCCGGAGGAAACGCCTGAGGATTCATTACTTCCAAGAGACCGCCAGGTGTAACTGGGGACATGTAGCTGGGAATGGGATCCATCCTCAGACATTTGTTCCTTTTGTATGCAGCTGCTGTCTTGGGGAAGTCAGTGATGAGACCATTGATTCCGGCGTCCATCACATATGTGTTGATTTCCACGGTGGGATCTGACAGGAAATCCCAGGGTTGAGATACAAACTCATTCCTGAACAGCTGAACGTATACCGATAGATTATGCGATTGCAGCCTCTTAGCCACACCACTGGTGCCAATAATGAAGTAGTCACTTGTCTGATAGACGGATTGCTTGGTGATGACAACAGAATGAGAGAAGTTTCGGATGTCTTCAATAGCTGAGTCAGAAACATTACAAATATCTTCGAGAATTTCATAGACAAGTTCATAAGCTGTGCCCTGCTTAAATCTGCGGAGAACAGAGCTGTTGCTGGATTCAATCATTACCCTTTTTGTTGTATTCTTCTCATAATTGGCATGCTTCAAGGCACCAAGGACTGCGCCAATGATATCTAAATGACGATGCTCCTCAAGGTAAGCTACGTTCTCTACACGGATCAGGACACCAGAAACATTACTGTTTCTGGCTAAATCCAGAAACTGAGACAGCTTCAACAGCATTCCAGAATTTTTAAAGGCTGGATTCCTGAAGAGTCGGTATCTTTCCGCATAGGGGTTGAATATTTGAGGTTTTAATTTTTGTTGGATTTCATTCCATGTGACATCAAATGTACATATCCCCTTGTCCACCTGAATCTCGGGAATGGTTCTGATAAAGTTCAATAAGGTGGTTTGAGCAGCATTTGTGCTTTCCATTAGATTTATGGAGTGAGCGCAAAATGCTATGGAATCCTTCGTCATCTGAACAGAACAATCAATAATGTCTGTACCGTCCAAAATAGCATGGTTATATGCATCTGTTGTAGAACTGGGATAATCACCACTAGATCCCTGGTGGGAGATTACAAGAGGACCTTGTCCAGGATTACTTCTTCCATTTTTAGAAAAGCAATCAATTGCCGCTGATGCTGTTAGGGGAAAATCAGACAGTACACCATCAACAGAGAAGCCACTATAATCAACAAATTGCCTGTACTCAGCCACTGGATCATAGCTGTAATTATAGGCAAGTACATTGTCATTTGCAAAATCAGATGCAAAGACTTCAAGCCCTTCTCGATGCGCATCAGCCGCGAAGGATGTATGGGCGTGCAAGTACCCATCAGCATCCACAGGCCATATGACGGACTTCGGAACAAGAATTCCACTGGAGAACGTCTTCACAAATGTAAGATGTCGCAGCAAAAAACCATACGGCTTACGGGTTGAAGGCTCAGTTACATTTTGCCCTAAAACACGGAGAATCAATTTTGTCACATTGCCGTTAATTCGTTTTGAAATACTGCGTAGAAAATTCACATCTGTTGATGAGATATAATCAATAACCACGCGCTTAGATAAAGAAATTGCATAGCTTCTCATACTCAAGTTAAATCGTCGGTAAAATGAAACACTCTGAATATTCAACCACAAACCCGGAGCCTTGAGCTTAGCCACAGCCTCAACAGTCAATATGTCAAAAACACTGTAATCAAACCTAGGAGTGCGAGATGGCAGTGCTTGTGTTAAGGAAACGACTGATAGATCCTTCAGCGTGAAATCCATGGGAAAATACCCAGTCACGTTGGCATCATCTACAGGGTAAGTTCTGAGTCTCTCCTCGTAGAATTGTGCAACGTTTGAAGCATTGTCTAGCTTGAGATTTGGGAAACAGATCCCGATCTGATCTTTTGTTAGCTGGACATCGCACCACAGTATTAAATCGGGTAAACTGGTTGACAGTGCTAAAGCATAGGCATCATAACTTGAATCAGGAAGCAGCCCCGAGAAGCCGCCCCGAGCTATCACTTTCGGAGGTCGAGTGCTCAATATATCCCATCTAGAGTGTGAATTCCGAGATCCCCGGGCAGCGGCTAGAGATGCCGAGTGAAGAAGACAGAACAATAGGAGAGCGGAAAGACCGCCCATCGCCGGAGCAATTCCCCGGAAAAGCTCGCCTGGGGTTCTAACAGCACTGTAACTTCCGGGTAATTCCCTGTGCGGATTCGCAACAGCCCGCTCGCAACAAACAGCGAGATTTCAACCGCTTAAGAAGAATCAACTAGAAGCAGCTGCAGTCACGATCCTTGACCTGGCCCCTCCCGAAGGAGAGAGGAGGGAGGGAGGGAGGGAGGGAGGGAGGGAGGGAGGCGTGGAGGTCGAACTGCCAGCGCGCGAGTGGGGACATTTAGTTAGGAATCATGCAATTTTAACAGTATCATAATTAATGAATCACTCCAAACTAGCATGGTACTTAACATTAGTTTTCCAATCTAAAAACACTTCAAATTTTTAAAAACAAAATGCATGCCTGAAAAATGTACATATTTGGAAAATAGGTTTTTAAACCAAATATTTTTCTTTATTTCAAGCCAAAAACACTTATAAACATACAGAAAAACACAAAATAATTTTTACATTCTTATATACTTGTCTCTCTCCCCCAAATTTATCTCATACCTCACATCGCATTTATCCATATATATAGATTTCACTGAAAAAATAGTGATTATGTAGACTACTATGAGGGAAGAAAACATTTTGTATATCCTTTATTCATAAGAAGTGGAGAGAAGTTTTTACTCCTCCATTGGTTCCTTCCAAAAGTTTTCATAAAAACAGTTCATTCTCATTCCATACACTTTGAAGGACAACTATGATTCATCTCCTTTGATTTCAACTGCACCAAATAGATGAAGGTTTCAGGCACAGCAGTAGCACCTTTTGGGCGAATAACCATAAAGGTTTTTTCTCGAATTCAATGGATTATTTTCATATTGTGCAGGACGTAAACGTCATGATAGTGAATTTTTTCCATCGAATATTGAAATAGAAAACTCATAACCTGGAGAGAATCTTTCTCACGTTAAATTTACAATTAATTTATATTAGATCTAAAAAAATATTACCTTGTCTTAGGAACTTTCATTAATTAATATGTTAATCGTTCAAAACCCTTTTCAGATTACCATCGTTTCATCAAGAGCACCCAGAGTAAAGCCCCTCTAGTGGCAATTCACACGTGGTCTTTTGATCTCCAAACAACATCGATATATTAAAAGGTGTTGGTGTGGCATATCGATCATCTTTCGTTGTTCTTGATCACTTCAATATCCTTTAGGCTCGAAGAAGTTCTTCTCGTTCTGGAGAATATAAGAGGAATCAAGTGAAAAGTCTGTTGTGCACAACAATTTTCAATTTTCAATTAACCCTACACAATAGTCATGTTAGTCTATTTATAGATTTAGGGTTTAGGTTAAAATGTGATTTAATTGCTCAATGACCCTTAAATAATATAATAAACCTTACATAACCTCATGTCATATATTATTATTATTATTATTATTATTATTATTATTATTATTATTATTATTATTATTATGGTGTGTGCTAGCTGGCACAATGATAAATATTATTTTACTGGCTTGCAAATGAATATTTAACACTATAAACGAACTTGATCCGCTCACCCTCCTCTGGATTTACTAAATACCCAAATAAACATTTAATTAAATATTTATTCATAAATACAAATTTTATTCACGATATGACAAATAAATATTAATTAAATATTCAATAAATAAAATAAATATTTTATTCCCAATCTGTCAAATAAATATTTATTAAATATTTGCGATCAATAAAACCTGAATAAAATTATCCCTCAGTCTTGAGAATAATATTTATTCTAATAATTAAATTCAAATAGATTTTAATTAAGATCAATGAAAACACTTAGTGTGTGACCCTCTAGAATTATTTCTCATTAACATTAGGCAAACTTACCTAAAGTCCAAGATTATTGTGCAACAATTAGTCTAGGAATCCAAGAGAAAAAAGTTAATGTTGCAATGTCAACAACCACACATGAATACTTACTGTGTATAATAATCTCTTTGTCACAACATCTCGTCATGTAGGTCGCACGCTCGTGTCACCAACCTAGGCGCTTGATATGTCTTTCTTTGACCATCAGAAATAAACTCGTCATTACACCATGACCATGGAATTTAATGCGATAGTTCAATTAAAATCAAAGGGTTGAGATATAAACTTCCATAAATATGGAAGGGATAAATCCTTCATCGACCTATCAATTAATAACATTTCATTCGTGACACACTCATCGTACCCTGCTTCTTGTGAACATATAGCATCACAGTTTTGTTATGTACATCAAAGTATGTGATTCATAACAAGAATTAATAATAATCATAATGTATAAGGACCATTACACATGCTCGTATATAGAAATGTTAGATGACATATAAACATGCAGAATTCCTATTAGCAGGTATGTTCTCATAATCTCTCATATCAGAAATTACCAAGTGTGAACTTCATGAGAAGAAGTATAATTTGCTTACGAGTACTCGCACCTGACAACCAACATTCTATGTGTCCCATCATAGTATATTATTCGATCATAGAACTGTATTTAAGAATGTCTTCATGGAATTTTAAGGTCTTCATTATAGAGAGGAACTGCCATGACCTTACCATTACAACAGATACTCTAAGACATTACTAAATTAAATTCATGCATAAAAATGAACAGTATGTAACAAGATGATTTTTAATATTCATATCTTTGAATATACATGTAGTCCAAAATAAAAAAATAGTTGGTTTTAGAATACCAACTCCAACGGGCTCCCACTTGGACTAGAGCCAACAACCTATGACTTTTAGTTTTCTTGACCTCGCATGATAATCATGTTTCTGCTGAGTTACAAATTTAGTCATCGAGTCCACCAAGTTGTCTTTATATGGATATTTTGGTCATTGAAACTTCACCAATTTGAGAAAAATCTCTCAAGAGATGGTACTTATGAAGATATGTTTCGTCCGCTGATGTGACATTGGCTCCATTGAAAGTGCCACTACTATAGTATTATCACAATATAATATGATTGGATCTTTGCTATTAGGTACCAAGTTAATCTATTAGAAAAAGTTTTGTATCCAAATTTCTTCTTTAGTTACTTCAGAAGAATAAATATACTCGGAAAATGTTGTAGAATATGCAACAATGTCTTATTTTGAGATCTTCCATCTCATAACACCACCATTGAGAGTGAATATATATATAATCTATGATTTTAGATCATCTTGATATGTTTAGAATCTAGCCTTTTCATATCCTCTAATGACTAGTTATTCATCCCCCCATAGACTAGGAACATATCCTTAGTTCACCTCAGATACTCAAAGATAGTCTTGACTTCCATCAATGATAGTCACCTAGGTCATATTGATATCTTCCTATCACACTTGAGGTGTAGGTGACATCTATCCCAATACATAGCATATCATACATGACTGACCAATCGTCGATGTGTGTGAAATCCTTTTCATCCTTTGTCTTTCTTCATGTTTTTGAGGACACATTTTCATGGAAAGATGAATGCCATGTGACATTGGAAATAATCCCCTCTTTGATTGTTCTATACCGAATCTCTTCAGTATCTTGTTAATATATGTACCTCATCATAGACCAAGAAGCATTTGGAATCTATCACGATGTATCTTGATCCCAATAATATATGTTTCTTGCCCAATTCCTACATGGAGAAGCATGTGTTTAACCAAGCTTTAAAGGATGGTAAGACTGGTATATCATTTCCAACAAGTAGTATGTCATCAACATAAAATATTAAGAAGACGGTCACACTCCCACTAAACCGATTATAGAAATAAGGCTCAAATTCATTCTTTAGAAAACTAACTTTCATTATAGCCTCATCAAACTGAATGTTCCATGACTTGGATACTTGTTTTAATCCATAAATGTATCTTTGTAATTTTCATAACTTGTTGGCATCCTTTGGTGTCACAAACCCTTTAGGTTGTGTCAGATAGACATCTTCCTGAAGGTTCCCATTAAGGAATGTTGTTTTGACATCCATTTTCTCAATCTCATTTTCATGGTAATCCATAATGGAAAGTATAATTTTGATGGATTTCAGCATAGCAAATGGTGAACTGGTTTCTTTATAGTTTATTCCTTGATGATGTTTGAACCCTTTTGTAACCAGTCATTCCTTATAAGTACTAACTTGTCCATCCATGTCCAGTTTCTTCATGAATACCCATTTACAACCAATGGGATTTACATCCACTGGAGGATCTACCAAAATCAATACTTAGTTTTGGTATGTGGAATCCATTTCAGAATTCATAGCTTCTTTCCATTTGGAAACATCGGTTCCACTTACTACTTCCTCAAAGGTCATAAGATCATTATTATCAACTAATAATGAGTTGTCATCCTTGGTGTCTATAAAATCATATCATTCAATTTCTATAACATTTCTCATACTTCTATACAATACCTATCTCTCTGGATCTTCTTCTTCCATAGGGATTTGTGGAATTTATTCTTATGCCAACTCTTGTGTATCATGAGCTTAAACATTATCAAATTAAATCTCTTTACCACTATCTCTTTTATAGATATGCTCTCTCTCGAGGAATATGGAATGTATTGCCATTGTTACCTCTTTTCTGAGGGTTCGTATAGGTAATATCCCATTGTTTCCTTGGGGTATCCTATAAAGGCACACTTTGTGCCCTGGGGTGCAAGTTTTTTGCCTAAAGAGGCATAAAAAAACTCTCCACATCCCCACACATGTAAGTACGACAACACAAGTTTATTTCCACTTTACAGTTGGTGTGAAATACCATCTACCACTTTAGTTAGCACTTGGTTTAGTTTTTTTGTTTCTCTCTCTAACGCATATCCCTAAAAGGATGATAAAAGACTCACACGACTCATCATTGATTTCATCATGTCCAACAGGGTGTGGTTTCTTCTTTCAATTACACCATTCCATTATGGTGTATATAGATGGGTGAGTTGGGATAAAATCATAAACTCTTATAAATAATAAATGAAGTCTTGATTAAGATATTATCCACCACGGTATATGTGAAGTTTCTTAATCTTCTTACCAAGATGGTTCTCAAATTCATTCTTAAATTATTTGAATCATCCAAAAGAATCCGACTTATACCTTATTAAGTAGACATATTCATATCTACTAAAATCATCAGTAAAAGTTATGAAGTATGTGTACCCACCCCATTCCTTAACTAGAAATAGTCCACACACATCAGTATGAACTAATTCAAGAAGCTCCTTAGCCCTTTCACCTTTTCCACTAAGTGGGGATTTGGTCATTTTACCTTGTAAACATGCATGAATACAACAAGTTACTTTAGTTAAAAGGAATCCAAATATTCATATTGGTGTAATTTGGTCAAATGCATTTTGTTTACATGACATAGATAGTGATTCCATAATTAACTATGGTATGAGTTATGTGAAGTAATTTTTTTATCAATTTCCATTACTTGGTTCATGTAATATAACACATAAATACTTTTATTTAATAGTTTATTACCATAACAAATGCCATCCTTATAAAAGAAGCAACATTTATTCCCAAATTTAAATATAAATCAATTTTTATCAAGTTTGGATTTAGAAATAATGTTTTTGGTAACAAATGACACCTAATAAAAATATTTTAAAAGAAAGATCATTGGAAGCATAAGGTGTTAGTCCCTAATAGCCATGACAACAAGTCTGGCTTCATTCGCTGCTCGTAGATCTGTCTACCCTCAGTTTATCTTCCTGAATCTACTTGGTTCCTATATTTTAATACATATGTGAGAACCACATGATATATCTAATACCCAATTTGTAGAAATAGAAAAATTGAACTCGATAACAAATGCATAAGAAGATTCCCCTTTCTTCTTTTCTTTGGTGCCATTTTTCTTCCATTGGACCTTCTTGTCACATGAAAAAAATATAGCATCATATTCCATTGCATGTCCCTTTATCCTTATCTTCTTAGAAGGGATTTTTAAGGAATCTTTGGGCTTAGATCTCTTCATCATACCTTTCCTTTTGTTCATCATAAGTATAAAATCCTTTTCATGCTTTTCCTCCTTATCAACTTGGCAAAGTAGTGTGAGAATATCTGGAAGATACTTCTCTATGTTGTACATACTGAAATTAACAATAAATATGAAGATGCTTTGAGGAAGTGATGCATGAATGAGATTATTTCACAGTTCTTTAGGCAATTTAAACCCTAGATTTTCTAGGCGCTAAATGTAGCCAATGAGTTTGACTACATGAGTCCCATATAGTGCACTATCTCCAAGTTTTTTTTTAAATAGAACCTTGTATATCCCAAACCGTAATTTTATTTCTCTCTCTTCGTAAGGACCATAAAGATGATAGAGCATTCTATATGCATCTATGTCTCCATGTGACTTCATGAGTTCATTAGACATGGATGAAATTATTAAACATTGAATTTCGACCACGTCACTCAAGTTTTTATCATAGAAAAAACTATACATCAATTTCCATCTTTACAGGCGGATCATGCATTAAGGATTTTAACACGTAATTTTTCCATTAATGGCACACCACTACCCGTAGGCATCAGAACCATTCCTAGAAGTTACTACCAATAAAGAGATGTTCTTTACCTAAAATTGATAATAGGGATAATGTGGATAAAGAAATTTATATTATTATAGAATAGTAAAAGTGCAGATTATTAGTACTTTACTTGATTACAATTTATGCGAGACATAATGAATTAAATTTGTATTAAGTCTCCCATTATTTTATAAAGTCCCAACATCCCTCACCACCGAACTCCAAAAGTATAGTTTCTCATGCATTCTAGTGGAGAGGATCCATACACCCCTTCTCATAACCCAAGTGAGGGATCAATCAATTACTCAAAGGTATTTAGGTAGGTAGGTCTTTTCCAACTATGGGATTGCAACTCCTGGATTTGTTGAGTGGACTCCCCAATCCTGAAATCCTAACTATAATTTTCTAAACACTTGCCTCTAAGTTACATCGAGTCTAAAAAAGGCTACTTATCTTGATGTAATTTGGTTAATTCAACCCAAAAATTTCATAATGACTCCACGATAAAAGTAAGTATCCCAATGAGGGTTGGTTAAACACATAGTTCTATGACTTTTATTCCTAATCAAGTAATGAAAGGATTAGTATGACTTAATATTAAGTTGAGGGATTTTATTTATTATGTATAATGGTTTATTGTTTTATCCTCTATATGTCTTGTTAATATTAAGTGGATTTTAAATAAGTGATTAACTCGGTTTTGATAAAACATTTATGAAAAATCCATTTATTTAAATTATATTTTTCATATTAGTCTATTTATTATTTATGTGATCATAGTCTTGCATCCATAAAATAAATAATGCATGGTATAGTAATAAATAAATAAATTATATGATCATGAGCTTATATAATGGTTGATTTATTGAGAAGAAATAAACCAACCCATGACTCTAGGGGAAAACTCCTTGTGTCGGTCTTGGCATGAGTTATAGAATTCCACTTATCCACCTATGTTTCACCTGGGTTTCTCACATCTCGGTTCTATCTTTAATCACATCCATGCACCTTGGGATACTTTTTTTTATTACATATGCTTATAACTCACCCACAGGTGAGGAGAACCAAAGGATTGATTAAGTAGAATTACATAAATAAACTCAGACATGTAGGTCCTATATAATAAAAGAGGAAGGGATGACATGTAGATTATCATATTAAATTTAATAATAAATAATTTCATACCCATGTAATAAAATAAAATTAAATAAAAAACCAAATCATACACAGGTATGGTCAAAGATCATTAATGGTCATAGACATGCAACAAATATAAAAAAGTATACCAACTAGTATTCATTTTTATTGGTTCTTTATTATTAAGATAGACACACCTACATAAATAAAAAAAAATTAATTCCTTTCATCTCAATGAGAATCCAAAGTATTTTAGAGATACCCACCGTAAAAGAATTCATGGAAAATAAACAACATAACTGATAATTATAGATAAATACAATAAATTAATTGAGAATTTATTACTTTTTCAAAACTTTTATTACAAATCCAAACACATATGGTGCCCACAGTGTAATTAGTTTTTAATTATACAATTAAATATTTTAGTGTAATTTAATTCTATTCTTTATTGGGAGACTACATGGTGTGTACCGATGAGCTACACATCATGTTCTTTATTTTCCATGTATTCAAGATAAATTCATGGGGCCTCGGTGTGTATCTCAATCAAACTATAAGGTGTGTACTAAATAGATACACTTCATGTGTTCTGCTAGCCGCGTGTCTGCATAACTCGCTGAATGACTTGACATGTTCTTCAGACACAAAACCACACAATGTTTAATCCAGCTAAACACTGTGTGTTCTCCTTACCTTGTGTTTGTGTAACACACCGATTTACTCAATGTATAATTTAGACGTGGGAATTAATGGGTAACACAATGTATACACTAGATATACACTGTGTGTCCCATTAATTATCCAGGCTGTAAATCTCACATGGTTAGAAATCGTGTATTTGACCACACAGTATGAATTTCTCTACTAAATCATGTAGAATACATGACGTGTATTTCAACTATACACTTTGTATTTTGAAAAATCGTGTGCTAGGTTGGCCTAGTCTATACGCAATGTGAAATAAATACACCGCGTACAATAGTTGCTTGGTGTGTCGTGTATACCATGACACATATAGGTACAATGAACTTAGGTACATGACGTGTACTCCAGCTATATATCGTGTAACCCAATCAAATGACCAGAAACTTTCACACATCTTGATGGAATCTCTAATCATTCTTCATATATTCTTGAGCATTAAGAAAATATGAATATTTAATGATAAATATAAAAATATCAAAAGTATGTTAATTAAACTCCGGGTTAAATAATGAATAATCTAGAAATAAAATATCTAACCACTATAGTTCATATAGATCAACAGTCAAATAAATAATTATAAATTTAAATATGACCGCTCAGATACCAATTGGAGAAAGAACCTTTTGGGTGAATAACCATAAAGTTTTTTCTAGATTCAATATTATTATCATATTTTTAAAGACATAAAATTCACGACCAGTTATTTTTTTGATCAAATATTGACATAGAAATCCTGAAACCTAGAGAGGATCTTTTGCATGTTAATTTTTTAATTAATTTAAATTAGATATGAAGAAATATTACCACATATTAGGATCTTTCATTGATGAAGATGCTGATCATGTGAAACTATTTTAGAATTATTTTCGTTGCATAGGGAGGACCCAAAGTAGACCCCCTCTAGAGATGATACACATGTGGTCCTTTGATCTCTGAACAACATCAATAGATTGTAGGGTGCTAGCGCAACAAATCAATCATCTTGAATTATTCTTCTTGATCACTTTAAGAGACTTCAAGCTTGAAGGAGTTCTTCTTGTTCTTGAGAAGATGAGAAAATGGGGAATATAGAGAGAAGTTTATTGTGTACAATGATTCTCAATTCTTTATTAACCCTACACAATAGACATAATAGTCAATTTATAGAGTTATGGTTTATGTTAAAATTTTATTTAACTACACAATGACCCTTAAATAATATAATAAACCTATATAACCCCATACCATATAATAATAATATTAGTATTTGATGGTGTGTGCTATCTGGAACAATGATAAATATTATTTTACCAAATTACAAATTAATATTTATTACTTTATACAATCTTGGTCTGCTCATCCTCAGGATTTATCGAATACCCGAATAAATATTTAATTAAGTATTAATTCATAAATAAATGTTATATTAATAGTCTGTCAAATAAATAATTATTAAATATTCAATACGTAAAATAAATATTCTATTCATAGTCTAGAAAATAAATATTTATTAAATATTTTTTATCAATAAAACCTAAATAAAATTATTCTTCAGTCTTGAGAATAATATTTATTCTAATAATTAAATTCAAATAAAATATAATTGAGATCAATGGAAATACTTAGTGTATTCTTTCTCGTTGGTATTAGTCATACTTGCATAAAGTCTAAGATTGTTATCTAACAATGGGTCAAGACACCCAAAAGAAAGAAGATAATGTCTCAACTTCAACAAACACACACAAATTATTACTATGTAATATAAACCATTTGTAATAATATCTTATCAAGCAGGTTGCACACTTGTGTCACCAACTTTTGTGCTTGATATATCTTTCTTGACTATTTGAAATAAACTTTCCATTACACCATGGCCATGGAAATTAACAAGACTATTCAATTTCAATCAAAGGGTCAAGATATCAACTTCTATAAAAATAGAAGCGACAAATATTTACTTGACTTATCAATTAATACCATTTCATTCATAATGTACCCCATATACCCTTTTTCCCATGAACATATGAAATCACAGTTTTGGTCAGTACATCAAATTACACGAGTCATGAAAAACATTATTAATAGTATTAATGTCCAAGGACCATTACACATGTACACATATGGGAATGTATGATGACACATAAACATGAGGAATTCCTACTGGTGTGTTTGTTCTCATAATCTCTCATCTTGCAAATTACCAAGTGTGAACTTCAGGAGAAGAAGTCTCATATGATTACTAGTACTCACACCTGAAAATTGACATTTTATAAGTCCCTTCTATATAACTATATTTAAGAATATCATCATGGAATTTTAAGGTTCTCATCATAGTGTGGAACCACTATGATTATATCAATGTGATAGATACTCTAGGACATTATTACATTAAAGTCATGCATAAAAATAAATAGTATGCAATAAGATGTTTTATTAATATTAAAATATTCAAATATATATGTAATCCATAATACAAGTAGTTGGTTCTAGAACACCAAATACAACAATGGAAATGTATTAGTTATTATGTATGGTCCATTCCACTTATAACTAAGCTTACCAGACATGAGATTCATCCTTGAAGAAAACAATAGAAATTTATCTCCAATCTGAAATTCTCCTTTCGAGATGAGCCTATCATGGATAAATATTCATCTATTCGTGTACAATAGGGAGTTCTCATAAGCTTCTCTTATTAACTACTGAAGTTCCATTCTTTGGATTTTCTTTTTACTCTCTAGCCTTACAAAATATTATATTCACCATCTTCACAAACCAGTAGGCATTGTGCTATAAAATAATAGGCGGGTGATAATTCTTTCAATAAAAAATTCTATAAGGGGACATACCTAAGATGGTTTTGTAAGCAGTTCTGTATTCCATAATGCATCTTCCAACTTATTTTTTCAATCCTTTTAGGTGTTTTGTACTATCTTTTAAAAAATCCTCTTACTCTATTTAATGGAGACCTCAACCTACCCATTTTATTGTGGTTAGTATTCAGTTGTTGTCTTATGGTTCACTCCATACTTCCTCATTGGGGATTCCATGTCCATGTTGTAAAAATGTATCCCTTGGTCATTGATTATTGCTTGAGTTACTCTTATCCTACAAAAAATGATTGATTTTAGAAACTAAATCACAAAATTTTCATCATCAGTTTTTATTTCTTTTTCCTTAATCAATTTAAAAAATAATTCACTACTAATAAGGTATAGGAAAATCTAATGGAAATAAGAAATATTCCCATGAAATCTAATCCCTCTACATCAAATATTTCACAAAAAAACAAAGGTTATTGGTGGAATTTCTTGTCTTTTAGAAATTCCACCAATAAATTGATAGTTTGGACATGATTTATAGAATTCATGTGAGTTTTTAAAAATTTAGGAAAAAATAAACCTACTTATAACACCTTCCTAAATATTATTTGAGGTCCGAAATGTCCCCCACATGAAAGTGTATGACTAAATAAAATCACATACTTGACCTCTTCCTTAGGGACACATTTTCACATACTTGACCTATCCCTCTTCTATAAATAATATTCATCCTATACATAATATTTTGAATCATATTTTTGTTTAAGAGTTTGATTCTTAGTGATAAGGGAGTACCTTTTATGTGACCAAATAATTCACCAATTTAGTTTACTAGGGTACTTGAGTAAATCTGTATATCTACTCTTTTGGGAAGGAGTCATCCAGGTTTATTTTAGTTAGTGGTTCTACCTCGACAATATGTGGTAATCTACTCATGCGATCTACAACTATATTACAATTGTTAATATTGTCCTTGATCTCTAAATCAATTTTTTGTAGCAAAAAAATATATCTCAATAACCTTGGTTTTGCTTAATATTTCTTGATAAGATACCTGAGTGTGGTATGGTTAGAAAAAATGGCTACTTTACTTCCTAATAAATATGACTAGAACTTATCTAGTTCATCAATAATTGAAAAAACTATTTGTTTATTATTGTGCAATTTATTCAGGTTCTGTCTAGGATTTGAGAATTACAAGTTATCACATGTGTGTTCCCATCAATATTTTTGGATAGCATAGCCCCTACACCTTTTTTGAGGAATAAAAAAAGACTTGAAAAGGAGTGTTTTAATTATGTCTAAAAATCACAGGGTTTGTGCTCAATCACTCTTTAATTCTATCAATAGTTATGACACATGAGTCATAAAACAAAAAATATGTATCCTTTTTCAGAAAGTTAGTCACGGGTAAATAAATTTTACTAAAATCATTAATAAAACTCATGTAAAATCCAGTATGAACCAAAAAATATCCAACATGTCTCACAAAGATCAGACGAGTTAGTATAGAAATGAGGTCAACTTTAGACTTATCTACTTAAATTCTATCTTTTGAAATTGTATATCCAATTTTTTTTATTTTCTCTTCTATAAAATGGAATTTTTCAATGTTTAACACTAACCTCCTTTTAATTCATTTCTTTAAAACATTTTACATCTTATTTAAATATGTTTCAAAACCTATTCCATAAATATTAATATCATTAAGGAATAACTCTATGAAACTATAAATTAGATATTTAAATATTCTTATCATATGACATTAAAAATTACCTAGAGAATTGAATAATTCAAAGGGAATCCTTTAGTAAGAAAACCTACCAAATTTACATGTGAATGTGGTCTTGTCCTGGTTATTTTAATCTTTTAGAACTTAAAAATACCTAGAGAATCCATCAAGAAAATAGTAATAACTTTTCCCAGCTAGCCTCTCTTATATTTAGTCTATAAAAGGAATGTGGAAGTGGTCTTTTCAGTCCACATGGTCCAATTTTTTATAGACAATACATAAACTCCCATTATTCTAAACTATAGTGGGTATGAATTCATTATTCTATTTTTTTACAATTTTTGAATCAATTTTTCTTGGGTACAATCTGAATTTGACTCACCTATTGGAATTTTGAGATAGGGTATATAAGTTCAACTCCTAAAATTTTCTCAGCTCTATTTTTTTTAATTCTATGATTCTCAAGTTTATCCTCTTTTGAGGTTGTCTCATAGGTTTAGATTCAAATTCCAAAATAATCATATGTACACAAGTTGAAGGGATATTCCCAAGAATGTCTCCTTATGACTAGCCAATACCCCTATAATTCTATTTCAATGTTTCTAGTAGTTGGTGATATTCATTGATCCTTATTTTTTTTTGAAATTATGATTGGTAGTTTCTCATTTTAATCAAGTAAATAACATTTTTGAGTGGAAGGAATACATTTTAGTTCATGGTCAGGGGGTAATCTAATGATAGTTTCATCTCAACACCTTCCATGTTTGAAACCTATACATGTAAGGAAGAAGTGTCAGTGACAGTTTTAAATAAATCATAAAAATATCCCTCACCAATTTCTTTAAACTAACTGGCACACAAAATCTATCACAAATTAAGTTTTACTTTCCAAAAAAGATTCATAAATTATGATATTCTAGGGATTCTCCAAATCGAATTATATAATCAAAAATTTCAATATCCTCCTTAAAACAATAAGTAATTTCATAATTGTTTAATTTAAAAATAGATTCCTCATCAAGGGGGTATTTATTTTTGAATCTAAAATACTAAAATTAACAGTTTGTTCCCCCAAAATCCATGGAAAGTGTTTCTTTATTAAAATTTATTATGGTTTTAAAAGTTTTAAGGAAGGGACTACCTAGAATTATTGTGGAATGATAATTACCTCATTTTTCTTCTATATTCAATATGTAGAAGTCATCAAGGAAGAAAAATCCTTCCAATCTTACTAGAACATCCTCTAGAACTCCAACTGGGTAGGAAGTGGTTCGATTGGCGAGTTATACAACAACACTAGTCAACTTGACATCTCCTATCTAAAAATAATAAAAGACTAATTATGTGATAACATTCATTGATTAGACCAATTCACACAATTAATTAGTAAAATTAATGTCTTCTATGGTGAGAGGGATAGTGAATTTACTCAGATCATAAAATTTCCTAGGAAATTATAGTGTTACAAGGGTAGAGTCATTTCTACCTAAACTTAACTTTTCATGTCCTTAAAGTTTCCTCTTCTTTGTGATTTTTTTTTGAGAAATTTCACATTCCTTGGGATTTCATGATCGCCTCCATGAAAGGGATATTAATCTCCACTCCTTTGAATGTCACCTAGAACTCTTGTTGTGATGCAT
The DNA here is from genome assembly GCA_963277665.1 of Viscum album. NCBI lineage: Eukaryota > Viridiplantae > Streptophyta > Magnoliopsida > Santalales > Viscaceae > Viscum > Viscum album. The sequence continues at coordinate 993,788,500 of OY728134.1, forward strand.
CTTTATTTATTCTCTTAGGTGGTTTAATTATTTTGGGGATGGGAGGTTGAGACCAATATAGGCCTTCCATCTTGGAATTTATCTTTTCCATTTTTACAAAGGCTATCTCCATAACCACTTAATCTTCTTGTTTCTTATAAAGAATAGATTTTTAGGTTCCTTGGGATATCCATTTTCAGATCCAACTTCCATGGTTGGTTCTTTATTACCCTTAACCTCATTTCCACTCCTTAAATATATAGAGCTAACATTTCATTTAGGGTTAAGAATTGATTGGGTAGGATGATTACTTGAACCTCAATTTTTCAAGTCATTGAGGGTAGATATGATCTATAAAATTTATCCTTTTAGATCATTTAAATATAAACCATGAGTGATAAGGGTGGTTTTCTAGATGGTTTGAGATTCCAAAAGCTATTTTAGTATGTCTTATATTGAGGGTTCTTGAGTTGGGACTTATTGACAGCTTGTAACAGGTCAAGAGGAATTTCTTTAAAAGGGAAGGTGTTCAAAATGTTGTTGAAAGGTCTTCTAGAAGGGTGGACTTTTTGGATATTTATTTCTAGATCTAAAATGAGTATTAGAATACTCTCTGCATCCTTGGTTACTGATTGGTTGTGGATGGTATTTCATTTAGTGCAAAACTTCACAATTCTCAATTCCTTTAACTTGAGGGTATCCGTCTATGTAGTCCTCTAAGGAGTGAAAAAGTTAGTAGAAACTTGGGGGTGTGGCAGGTGATACTACTTAAACCCTATTCAAAGTAAATTATCTCACAAGAGAGGTTAATTATTAAATTTTATTTTCAATTAATGGAGAGTTAGAACTATTTACCTTGTATACTCCACTTTTAGTATATCTCATACAAAATTGTTGGTAATTTGGGAAAATCCTATCCATTAACTCTATAACTTTAGTAAGTGATTTTTCATTCAATGATCCTCTAGATGAATTATTGAATAGGTTACAACCATTTTCTACTAACCCTTGGTAAAAGAATACCAGGAAATGATGGTATTTGAAAGGCTGATGTGGGAAAAATGTTGTAATCCACTTGAATCTCTCCCAGAACTCATATAGTGTTTATACACTTTCTTGTTTGATTATATATATATATATTTATTTCCTCATCTTGGAACTCCTTGAAAAAGGTAAAAAATTCTTGTGGAAAGTATTATAAATATCATCCTAGGTAGTGACCTCTCCATGTCGGAGGTTACAAAGCCATTCCTTGGTCGATCCTTCAAGGGATAAGGGAAACACCTTTCCAACTAACTTGATATTTAGGGACTCTTATGGGTTTGAAATTTCTAAAAACCTCAATAAATTTTTTCATGTTTCAGTTTGGGTCCTTCTCCACCAAACTATAAAACTTAGTTTGGAGTGGGATATCTATATTTATAAGATCAAAATATTATTTTATATTAGGTTGTTTAATACAATTATTATTATTTTAATTATATGTATATAAATCTCTCACAAAGTCCTATTCATTTGAACTATGTTTCCACCCATATTTTCACTTCTTAAGGTGACTCCAGTGGAGAATAAAAGAGGATGGAGAATTAGTTAATGAAATTATGAAAAAGTCTCTCTTTACTTCCTCAATTATTATTAAGCTCCTAATTCTTTCTAAAACATTCCTTTCAACCTCAAGATCAAAATAAATGAGGTGATTTGATCTATATTTGGTCATGTATCCAAATAATTTTGAATGAAAAAATAAGAAAAAGTAAAAGCACAACACCAAAATCCCCAAAATTGGAACCATGTTGATGAGAGACCTGTCATGGGGCCATCAAAAAACAAAAATTTTCAACCCAAATTAATTCAGTAGTAGTGGGTCCTAGGTTGCCTCCAAAGAGGACAATGTTTTAGGTTTGTTTTCATTTTTCATAGTGGGTTTGGTGTATGCTAAAAATGGTGACCATATTTGATTGTGGATGGAATTCAATTGGTTTTAGATTTATATTTTTAAAATTAATGGTTCATCCTCAGATAACCCCCTTAATTTCCTATTAAATAATTATTTGATTTTACTATCACGATCTCTCTCTAATTAGATTGAACCTTAACTAATTATCCTATCCATGGTGATATCAGATTAAGTAGTGAGATGAAATGATTTCTGCATCTACTGACCTCACATATAAAAGTGATTGTATATCTATAATTACTCTTGAATCAACATAGTAATCTCAATAATAGATAGTGGAGAGGTTCTAGGTGGGTTGTGTGTGAAAACTGAGAGTGAGAGAAGAATGAATTGAATGCAAAGAACAATGGAAACCTCTAGTAGTCATAAGAAAACAATAACTTCTAAAAGATTAATAAAAGAGAATAATAAAATAAGAGTCTAATTTATCAATAAAGATAAAGGGAATTTCCTTGGATAAAACACTAATGGCCTAATCTTCCATAATTGGAGTCATTACTAAAAAATGAAATGAAAATAAGAAAAATAACAATAGTGACTCGACTCATCTCCCTCTCGAGTAAATATTTTCTCTTTATAGAGATTATTTAGGGTTTTTCTCATGCGCTTCAACACCTTCAAGCCTCACATAATAATCATAGGCTTCTTCTTAATCCTCCAATGATTTATGTGAAACACCCTGACCCAAATCACAAGTTCTGGGTTAGGATGCCACATGACCTCATACTTGACTCCCTATATGCAAGAGTTTTCTAACTAGCGGCGAGGGCCAAGAGGGACATCACAGGGAGATTATTCCCTTGGTATCATACTATAATTAGTATAAAATGAAAGTGATAACAATAAAAAATAATAAGTAAGGAATAATAAATCATCAGAGTAGAAACATACACATAAAGTACCAACCCATCCATTAACAGTATGGCATGTCAGTCACACTATCCAAAATGAAGAAAAAGGATCCACACAAGTGATGGATAAATATATGAGATAAAATTAACTAATAAAAAGTATATGTAGAAATAAAAGGAAAATTTTCATTTTGTAACACCCCACACCCTCATTCCCATACTACTTAATTTACCACTATAGGGATTTTTCCTTTCACTGGATCCCTAGACATGACATCTATATGCACACTGAGATTTCCACATAGGGTGTGATTATGAAACCAAGTGGGACGCCACCAATGGGTCCTTAACATAAGTCCATGATATATACTAGTATATTCCATAAAAATGAATAAAGCATGGATAAGAATCAAGTATATAACACAAGAACAACATATATTTCAGGTCCATATTGACCAACTCTACCTACTTAAGCTTCATGTAGAAAGGAATTCCAACCAACTTCCTGACACCCCCCTTGATGGTATCATCCATAAACACATTTGACAAGTCCCCCTTCCAAGGGATAGTCAATGTAAATTTCAATAAATCATCTGACATATCCTCCTATAGGAGATAATATATTTGGATCAACCTTTATTATCATCTGTATAAGGAAAAGGAAAAACACATGCAATGCATAGATACATGATGACATATCAAACATCATGTTATGTCAAGTAAGAGTCATAGAAATTACAAATCTACATGCGAGGAAACATCAGGCACATGTCTCACTGGGCTACACACATACACCTCATGTGATAAAAAATCAACCATAGGGCTCACATCCTACACATGCACATCAAATGACCACGGAAAGAATCTATATAAACATGTGATAATTATAAGGACCACATACCTTAAGTGAAATGATATTTCTATGATTGGGGTTTATTTTTGAGTCCAATTTCACCACTATGAATCCTAGAACTATTCCCAGTCCACCATGATTTAGAATTATAAGATTAAATTTAAAGAGAATACATGCCTAAAAGGTAGGAAAAATCACACATACCTAAGAAGATCCTCTACCGACAACAATCTAGGTCTAAACGACATGCAGACGCCAATTATATGATTTTGGTTTCTGTTCTATCAATAACAATCAATTCCTTTATTATACCATTAAAAAACCCTTAGATTTGATCTATAAATCAAGAATATAATTGGTTTAACCAAGGAAAATAAGAGATAATTGATCTAGATCAAGATAAAACTCAACGGATTTGGAAACGTGGAATCAAACCAATGTTCGGGCGTCGAAGGGAAGAGATGAAAGGAGATTGGAGATCTTAAAATTTACAGAAGAGAGATCCTAGGCTACTGAGGGTTGAGGGAGTCTTGAGAGAGCAAGAAAATAACAAAGGGGTTAGGTTTTTAAAAAATTGTATATAACCTACATTCCTTATTGGGCCCTGAGCGGAACCACTAATGAGTCAGTGGCCTCCACTGGCTGGCCGGTGGCCCCTATGAAAAAGAACCTACACCAAGAAGTCCCACTGATTGGATATAATCTCCCCAATAACTTTTTGTTTGGATATAATGCTTTACTTTAGATCCTACAAACTCCATTAGCTAGTTGGAAGAGATTATATAGCTTTTCAAGTTACAACATAGCCCACCAGCCATGCCCTTTCTAATTCCAGCATCCCCAAAACCTCTAACTCCCCTAAAAAATCAAAAAATATATGAAAATATATGTACAAGTTGAAATGATCCATACCTTAAATATTGGGTGACACAATTCTCTCCCTCCAATGACTTCTCCTTCTAAAGAAGTGTCTCCATAGGTCTTCTCAAACAATATGGGCCACTATGCTCGAATGTCTATCTCTCATTCCCAAGTCTCTTATTAAATATGGTTATGCTACTATTGAACCCAAACAAGAGGAATGACCTTCCCTCATATAACCTTATTTCTTTGGTCAATAATCTAAATGGTCAGCTATAAAAAAGACGCATCTGGTTCCAACTCAAAATTTGTGTAGTCGATTGTATAGGATTGGTCTCATACTTCTAAAGTTGAGACACGTGGAACCCATTATGTATACCTTGATATTTTGGAGGTAGATCCAACTGATAGACCCTTGTAATAATTCATTCAATGATCTCAAAACTCCTAACATTCCACTATTCTATTTTCCCTTTCTCCCTATGTTGTTTATTCCCCAACTAAGGGTACACCTGCAAGAAAACTCTGTCACCCACAACGAACTCTAAGGGCTGTCTCCTTCAGTAAACATATGATTTTCATCTTCTATGATCCATAAATAATCTCTTTTTAATCAACTACACCCATTATAAGGGCTTTTACACTATACTAGGCCCAAAAATGGAAGATTCACTTGTATCGTGGAAACATTATGGAAAACGACATGAAAGTCCACAGAGAACCTAAAATAAATTAATCCAAATTGAAGATTAGAAACTGTTATTTTAAGTGAACTTTATCAGATTCAAGTGATCATCCCAAGATCCTTCGAAATCTAGAACACAAGCCCGTAGAATTTTATATAAAGTCTGAATCATTCTCTATAGCTTCCCATTAGTCTATGGATGATAGGTTATACTCAGTATTAAATAAGTTCACATCACCTTCCATAATCATTTCCAAAATCATGACATGAACCGAGCATCTATGTCATATACCATCCTTGAAGGCACTCTATGAAACTATAAAATCTCTCAAATAGAAATCTTTCCTAGATCATCAATCAAGTTCATCTCCCAGATCAATAAGAAATGAGCCACCTTAGTCAAAAAATCCATTAAAACCCACACAGTATCTCAACCTATTGGGGTCCTATGAAACCTTATCATGAAGTCCATAATCAACTCATTCCACTTTCACACAAGCACTAAAAGTGGTTGGAGAATCCCTCCATGTCTCTGATGCTCGAGCTTGATGCATTGACTAGTCAAAAAATGGGAGATAAATCCTGCAATGTCCCTTTTCATATCAGTACACTAGAATTTTCATATAATGTCATGATAAATTTTGGTTAATATTGGGTGCACTGCCCATTATGAATCATGTGAGTAATTCATCATCTCTTCCCTCATAGAAGAAGGAACCATCACTATACTATGAAGTATAATCACATCACATCCATCTAAGGACCACCCTGGAATAGAATCATTTACTACCAACCTCTCATGGATCCTAGTACAATCTAGATTAGACTCTTGAAATGAATTTACTCATTCCACCAACAAGGATGTGATCACCATGGGTTCCCTAGTCACTACCCTCGACCCCCCATTACACTTACCTTATAGCCTTCTATCAAAGATATTAGCTTCCGCCCTACTTATGATGTCCAATTTCCAATTTCCTATGTCTTCCTACTAAGAGAATATATAACTAAATTCCCTTTTATAGGAGAATACATTATCTTAAAGTTGAAAATCTATAAGTATTCTACCTAATACCTCTAATGAAGATTCATGTATCATTGGGAGAAAATATAATGCACACTCTTGTGGTCAATGTACTCAATAAATCTCTCACTGAATGAGTAGTTTCACCAATATAACACAACTTCCAACTCTAAGTTATGATTAGGGTAGTTCCACTCATGGGGTTACAACTGAAAATACCTTTAAGCAGTTGTATTATCTTTCTACATCAAGAAATATCCCAATCCAACACCTGGTGCATATAAACACACTACATACCCAAATATAGGATTAGGAATAATCACAATTGGATCCAATATCACTCTCTTATTCATCTTTAGGAAGGCCTCTTCACACTGGTATATCCATTCAAACTTGATACCAATTTTGGTAATCATGGACATAAGGGTTGTCGAGTGAGAAAATTCTAGAACGAACTTCCTATAATACCCATCCAAACCAAGGAAAATCTAAATCCTGAGCACATCCCCAGGACATTCCCAAGACATAAATGATTCTAACTTCTCCATATCAATATATATATTCCTGATTGAGAAACTGCATGCCCAAGAAAACACACCACTTGGATCCAAAATTGACACTTCGATAACTTGGTGTAAAGTTGATGTGCTCAAATCATACTCAATATGACCTCAAGGTGATTAACATGCGATTAAAATGTCTTGAAATATATCAAGATTCCATCAATGATCACAATGATGAATTAGTCCAAGCATGGGAGAAAAATATTGTTTATAAGACCCATAAACACCATCAGAGAATTCGCTATTCTGAAAGGAATAAAGAGATACTCATATATCCTCTACATGATTCTAAACACTATCTTTGACATGTATTCATATCTAACCCAAATCTGATGGTTTTAAAAATGTATTGAAATATTTGGAATCTACTAGGCTCCCTTTAATTGATCAAAAAAGTCACCAATCTTTGGAAATGGGTACTTGTTATTCATGGTTATTTAGTGAAACTTCCTGTAGTCCACACAAATATAAAGTATACCATACTCCTTAGAGGACAACTATAGATCATTATAAGGGGAATTTATTGATTTGATGAAGCCCTTGGATTCAATATCTTAAAGTTTTACCTTATTATCTTTCAATTTAGTTAGTGCCATGATATATAGAGGAATTGATATAGGTCAGGCACTAATCATGAGCTCTATTTCAAACTCAAATCCCATATCTAGAGGTAACCCTAAGAAATATCCAGGGAAGAAATCCTAGAACTGCCCCCCCATAGGAGGAAAAGAAGAGGGATTCACTGTCTAATCCACTTCAAGGATGATGCCAACCACCAAAACTAAAAAGGATTCTCTCTGATAAGGATTTAGTCTCACCCTAATTGCTTCGACATAACATTTACCAGTCAAAACTAACATCTATCCATTAGGTGATTTAAAATATACTCATCCCCAATTGTAATTAATTTGTTCTTAGTAGCTATTCAATCAGTCTATTCCAAGGATTACATCGAAACCTGACCTCTATAAAATTATGAAGCTCCATACATGCTCAAAGCCAAAAATCACCATAAAAAATTTTAGAAAGATATAAAGACGATCCACTTTATTTCCCAAGGGTGCAATGATAAATAAAAACTTAGAAGATAACTTAACTTGTAAGTCTAACCTGGTAAAAAATTGATCAGTTATGAATGAATGGGATGCACCTGTATTAAAAAAAGTAACAGAGTGTAGAAAAAATTAGTACCGTATCTAAAACTATTAAAGGTACCTCTCTAGCACCATTCAGAGATGGATTAGCCGCATGTACCCTAATAATAAACGTCCACGATTCCTTAGAGGGTCTTGAGTCACCTAATTCACTGAATCTTGTGGGGTTTTTGCCTTCTGCTGAGGTTATACACCCACTACATGGCTTGACTTTATTGCATGCATCCATGAAGCCTTATAATAGAACACTTTAAAAGACTGATCTTGCCACATCAGTGAAAGTTATTAAGAGAAACATGATATTCCTTTGAGATAGCATCCTTTCCACCCATAGTTATAACACCTAACATCATCATCTCCCACAGAGGGAGTCAAAGAACCTTTGTTCTGAACTGACTGTCTCTAAGATCCCGACCATTTAATGAGGTGTGTTTTTATTTTAATTTTGATTAAACTCTATTAAAATGGTTTAGGGAAATATTACTAAGAGTAGGGAAGGTCTCAGGGGTTTGGGAATTGAATAAGATTGAAAGTGGGGTTTATAGTGCATTGCGCTTGGTTAGTGTTAACTGCTCACTGTGTCACGAACCACCCCCCAGGGCCCATGCCGTGACTACCCCAAGCCCGCCTTCCATAGGCCAGGGGTTGGATACTAGCACCAAAAGGAATATCCCCTAAAACAGGAAGACATTGCCTTTAAACCTGTACAAAAACACGGTCCGAGAACACAACAAGAAGCAACTGTGAAGTAAAATCCTATAGCAAAAGTGTGCTGAAAGTAAAGGGGATGGAATACAAGCCCAACTGGAAGAGTACAAGTACAACTGAAAAGTAAAAAATAGTTGAAAAGGTGAAAACAACTCCTGGATCTTCCACCACAGATCCTACCTGAAGGGTAGGTACAACTCACGATCAGTAGTCCCTGCGTCGCATCACACCAAACGGTCCACCCCGGATCCTACCTGAAGGGTAGGTACAGATCGCATCCTCAGCACTCCACATCCATCTATCTCCTTCATGTACCACTAGGTCCTGGATCCCTCAAACCTTAGCCCATATGCTCGTCGTCTGCACAAGACACAACAAGGTGCGGGCAAAACCCGTGTAGGGGTGAATATAACGATACTCGGTAGGAACCCCGAGACCCCGAAGGTCTCCTAGAATTCCACAAAGAAAAACCACAAGGTAACACCATAAAGGTAAAGTACCAATAACATAACCTCAATAACAAGCACAGAGTAAAGACAACTCACACCGGGATTTATTCTAGGGGGTAGTAATAAGTAACATCCCCAGTCACAACGTCGAACGCATTGAATACTAGAGAACTTCTCCTCTATCGAGTATAGTGGGCCTTCCTGGTCACTCTGAGCCGCTTCCCACTAACCTTGAACTATTTAGGTACTCCTCCCCATCACGTACTATGGGTCTGTCGGGTCACATAGAGCCACCCACCCCCATCGTGGTCTGCTAAGGTACTCCTCCCCATCGCATACCGTGACCGCTCCACACCGTGGCCTACTAGGTCACACAGAACCACCCACCCCAATCATGGTCTTCTAAGGTACTCCTCCCCATCGCGTACCACAACCATTGAGTAACTCCGAGTTGAAAAGTCAGTAGTCATCAGGTCTCAGCCAGCCGTAGGGTTCTGTACGTAGTGCACTTGGGAGAACCATTCCCCAAGCCATCAGTCCCATATCAACTAGCACTAAGTCTCACAAGGAATTAACCCAATGACCTGACATGTCATGAGGGTTCCAACACAATAGATGACGCGCCAATCAGACACCTGTTCTGTGCGTTATTGGCATTTCAGTGCCGAGGGCCCAGTTGGATTCGGCTGTGATCCAACCTGGTTGTACTCCAAGTTTCTCCAAAACTCTAATGGAGTAAGTCAAAAGGTCTGTCTTGCTCCAAGGGTCCCAACGCCATAGAAGAGTCGTCAAACGGGCGTCCGGTCCTCAAGATAAACCCCTTTGAGTGTTTTTGGGCCCAGTAGGGCCCGAGTCCAGTCCGACCCGGTCGGACCGACCCGGCCCGACCCTGTCTAGGATGGGCCGAGGTGGTCTCGGTCCACTGGGTTGATGTTCGATCTGACCTGCAAGAGGGGTGGCCCACAAGGGCGGCCCAACTAGAATAGGGTGGCCTGACCAAAATAGGATGACCCGCAAGGGGGCAGCCCGACCCGTGTGGGGCGGCGGCCCGACCTGGGGGTGGCGGCCCACTGGGGCAGTGGCTTGGTCCGAGGGTGGTGGCCTGACTCAAGGATGACAACCCGGCGTGAGGGCGACCGCCTGCTCCGAGGGTGGTGTCCCGGCTCGAGGGCGACGACCCGGCTCGAGGGCGGTGGCCTGGCGTGAGGGCGGCAACCTACTCTGAGGGCAGCAGCCCACTCTGAAGGGGCGGCCCGGTCCTAGGGCGGTGACCCAACTCAAGGGCGGTGACCTGCTCTGTGGGCGGCGACCCGGTCCGAGGGCAGTTACCCAACTTGAGGGTGGTGACTCGGTGTGAGGGCGGCGGCCCGGCGTGAGGGCGGTGGCCCGGCTCAAGGGCAGTGGCTCAGCATGAGGGTGGCAGCTGGTTCCAAGGGCAGTGGCCCACTCTAAGGGCAGGGGCCTGGTTTGAGGGTGGCAGATGGGTTTGAGGGCGGCGGCCCGGTCCGAGGGCGGTGGCCCGATCCAAGGGTGGCGGCCCAGTTCAGTCCAACGCGGGGGGTGTAACCCCCCGATCTCTTGGATTCCTGAACGGCCCGAAGTCCGTTCGGTTGGCGAGGCGACGACGGCGTGAGGGCGCCGCTCGGTCACTGCGAAACCCGCTGGAGGTGAGTTCGGCCTCTGTTTAGGCTTTCGTTTGCCAGCAGCGTGATGATCGCGCTACCTCCCTTCCCGCAGCCGATCATCGTGTCGGCCGCCTCCTCCGTTCTCCGGGGCTGACGAGCCACGACCTTCCTCTTGCGGCGTGTGTCGACGTACTTGTGGTCTTCCAAGGAGGCACAAGGATGTGGAAAAGATATTGGAGGGTTCGGGTCGGGTTCGTTAGGCCTGAACCCTCCACGTTATCTCCTAAACATGAGGAGGGTTAAGGGTTTAATAACAATTGAATTAATCAACAAGATAAACCCCACAAGAAACCCCACAAAGACAAATGAATTTCGGGTCAACCCGTTAGTCGGTTGACCCACGTTCTTCATATTATTCAAGAACGGGGAAGAGGAAAATTATTTAAATATCATAAATGAAAATAACCCCTTACCTAGAAATGTTGGAGGAACGTCTGTGCTTTAAGGTGGATCACTTTCTTCATTCGCGCGACTGGTTCCTAGAGACGCCACTCGCACGTCGCCCTTTGGTTCGGTGTCATCCGTCACCTCCCTCTGGGTTGGCTTTGTCTTTTAAGGGTCTATTTTGCGGTGTTCCTTCAGCACTTTGCTGCTTGGTGAAGCTCCCCGATACCCCTTCCCTAGATCCATATATATAGGAGAGGGTGAGGGTAGGTAACGACGTGGGGGAATAATGGGGCTCAATAATTAGGAAGCTTCCTAATTTCCCCAATGTCGTCGTTACTTAAGGTTGACAGGTCAACCCATTTAATGGCTTGACACATCGCCAACCCCACCCTTTAATTGGTCCGTTGGAGGTTTATGAAATAAAATAAAAAAAAATTATTTTATTTCATTTCATTTAAAAAGTTTCAAAAACTTAACTTTTTCTCCAGACCTACTGTGGTCAAAGTAAAGCCTCCCTTAAGTGAATCACAGCACTGCGGATTCAAAAGTGCCCTCAGATTTTTAATCCGATCAATGATTCAAAAGTTATAAAATGCCACTTGTGCCTTTACTGAACGTAACCAAAAAAAAAGTTCAATAAATTATTAACAGTCACCATCGACCTGCGCCGATCAAAGTTAGGCTCTGCTTAAGTGAAACATGCCCCAACGAACCCAACCGTACTCTCAAATTTTCAATCTGAGTTACCATTTAAATGTTATGGATTTTATAATAAAATAATTGTTACTTAATTATTTTATTTACGGCCAAAAACTAACTTTCACTGGTGGCCCACGCCGGCCAATATTAGTATCTCCCTAAAGAGAGCATACACTTATGAGTTCAACGGTGGTTTCAGATTTTTAATCCGAGTTACCCTTCCTGAGTTATAATCATTTGAAAAATAAAATAATATTATTTAATCATTTTATTTACGGTTATTCCATTTTCAGGTTTTCTCATAGGAGTCCCACACCGACTAAACATAAGTCGTGCCTAGGGTAAACCCTCCATCCTGAGCACAATGGTGCCTTCAGATTTTTGATCCGGGAAACTGTTTAAGAGTTATTCTACTTTTTTAAGAAAATTTCTTATGTGTGATATTTAAAGTTTAACAAAACTTCGACGGATCATTCCGGGAACTCCGGACCTCAGAATCACATGCCGTTAGATTTCAAGGTCTCAAAATAATTCCATATAATTAAAAAAATTATACAGAAATCCAGGTCTTTACATTCTCCCCACCTTAGGGATTTACATCCTCAAAAGCCATAACATAGACTAAGGAAATAAATGGGGGTACTGAGTACGAATATGAGCCTCCCACCCCCATGTGCTCTCCTGGAGGTTCTCGTGCTGCCAATGAATGCGCACTAGAGGTATCAACCGCCTATGAAGGACCCGCTCCTGTCAATCCTCAATCTCTACTGGAACCTTCGTAAACCTCACCCCATTGTCTAAGTCCAGCTCGCCATGGTCGATGACATGAGATGGGTTGTGCACGTATCTCCTAAGCTAAGATAAATGAAAGACGACGTGCACCTTCTCTAACTGCGGTGGAAGTGCCAAGCGGTATGCCACCTCACCTATCCTCTGAAGTATCAGAAATGGCCTGATAAACCTCGAAGATAACTTGTCGCCCCTGTCAAATCTCCACAAACCTCTTCGAGGTGAGACTTGTTGGAAGACATGGTCTCCCTCCTCCTGTCGGCATAAGACTTCTGCTGGCTCTGAATAGTTTTCACTTGCTAATAAGTGAGGCATCATGATACAACTCTGCCACTTCTTCCTTCATCTAGGGCCATCAATACTTTCGTCGGAGGTCCTGGTATATCTTCACTACTCCAAGATGTACCGTAAAAGAGGATGTATGGATCTCCCTCAACACCTCCTTCCGAAGCGTCACTGGTACCATGGTGCATCTTCTGAAGAAGATGATGTGCTCCCCACATTCAGAAAATCCTTCAAGAGACTGTCCTGAGGATATCTGAGCATGTCTGGCCTCACAGTCAATGTCTCAAGTTTCCCCCCCAAAATTTGGTGAAGAATTGGGGAGTGACAGTTATAGACTGGAGGTAAGCTGCTCCATCATTATCTACGAAGGATATCCGCAGCGTGACTAGCTGCTCTAATGCCTCACTCAACAGTTGTAGACCTGATGTACATGGATTTTACATGTATTTTTTTATAATTTTATAACTTAGTTTTAATTAATTGGTTTAACCATTTTTTATATTTTTAGTTTATTTTCGTAATTTTGTAGTAGTTTAGATATATTGATAATTTTTTAGTTAATTTATATACTTATATTAGTGATTTAGTATTTTTATTAGTTATATTAATTTTATATATTTAAAACTATATTATTATTATTATTAATTTCTCTAATTTTAGTTTAGTTTATTTTATTAATTTTTATTAATAGTATTATACTTAATTACATATGAATTAACATTTAATTCTTATCACTATTTATTATTATTATTATTATTATTATTATTTTTACTTAATTAGATAATTAGTTTTTTTTATTTGAATTTAACATTTTATTTTTTTATTCACCCTAACTACCCACGCACCACCCACTCCCCTTTGACCCCTTCCCCTTTCCCATGTCACCCCTTCCCATCTCCCCTTTTTTCTCTACCCAACCCCACCCTCCTAATTTCCTCTCCCTCTCTCCAATCACACACGCCACACCCTTTTCTTTTTTTGAACCCCCTCTCTCCAATCACTCGCTCTCTCCCCTGCCTAAACCCTCGGCCCCTCCATATCTCACCTGCGACCCCCACATCTCCATCCCGTCCGCCTCCCATCTCCATCCCGCCTACCCCACTGGACCCGCCGCACGCCTCCCCTCTCCAGTCCGAAGACCCCGCACCCCATCGCTCCTCGCTAACCCAGCACCCTGCTGGACCCGCTGCTCCCTCCTCTCATCCGAAGCCTGTCGCCCCACTTCCCCAGGTCCACCCCGCTACCCCACCGCTTCCCCTGTTCACCTGTACCCTCAAAATTTCCCTCTCCCCTTGGCCTCCATCCCACTCTTTGGCACCATCCTAATACCGCTCCTGGATTCACCCATCGCACCATCTCACCCCCATTTCTCATTTGCAGCGCACCGTCCACCAACCGTCCGAGCACCCGCGGCAGGTCCTCATCACCATTATAAGGTACGACTCCCTCGCTCAAGCTGCCTCTATGTCACGCCACACCAGGAGCCGACCAGTCTCCGCTACATCTCCGACATCTTCCATTCCGGTGGGCACGCCATTGGTGCGCGACATCATCACTTGCCGAAGGTTGCTGCGCATGGCGAAAATAAAGACTGACAAGATCATTTCTTCGGTAACGTGGTGTTATTTCACATGATATATCATTTTATTACCACATTTATTCTTTCAATCAGGATGTCGGGGTAATTTTCTTAGTGTCGGGATGTTGGTTGAATAATTAAAATGATTGTGCATGCCATGCAACGATATTGTTTGATGATTAATTGTCAATTAAATTTATTTTAATTGAATGTTTATCTGTTTAAATTATCTTTGCACTAAATTAAATGCTGAAATTAAAACTGGCCATTTTAATAATAAGTTGACGCGGTGGTTCGAGATGGTAAACTGCGTTGACCGATGATAACTACAAATTGGTGACACAACTTTGTGAGAAATGGGTTGTGTCATTTCACCGTATAGTTCGGTACTTGAATGAGTTTTTTTTAATTTATTTATGACACCAGAGAATGGCACCTTAAATAAATTAAGAAATTTAAATTGAGGATCTAAAAAATGCTTATATTTTTGGAACTGGCGATAATTAAGCAGAATAAATATTTAATCACATTAAAGAATACCTTGCATGGCTACGTAACAATTTAATTATGACATCATCATCCCTAACACATTTTGTTGATTTAGAGTCCATCATCCCTTTTAATTAAAATTTACTGTATTTCTTTTGTCTTCTCACCTTTTAGTTTAAGTAAAATAAAAAAAAGAAAACTCAAAATAGGAATTCCCTCAACTTTTGTCCTTCTAAACATTGTCCAATGAAATATTTTTAGTGAACTAGATTATGTGCTCTCTGTGGTTCGACCCTGCTCGCCACTTTTACAGTAGCAAGTTGGTTATAAAAATTTTCAAATTGGACACACTACGATGCTCGTACCAAATTTATGGTGCCGTTTCCAGGGATCACGTGCATGTCTAGCATTAAGAAAATTTCAAGTAGACCTTGCTTTAGGCAATGTTCGCCTAAATGGTGAACACTCGTAATTCTGATCCGTCAAAGAATGACCCATCCCTTGATCCACAACTTGAACATCAAATAAAGGGAAAAGAACAAATCGATACCTCGGCCGCAAATGCAATGCATCTACTAGAGGAAAGCGTTGAAACTCACATTCCGACACTTCCTAGTGGACAATTCCACCCACTTTTCCAAAACCGTCTTGATAATCAAAGACCTCGAACTACTATGAGACAGGAGTTGTGACCCAACACAGTCAGAGTTAGCTCAGGCATAACAAGACCGAGAATTCAAGCAACGCACTTTGAATTGAAGCTGTCCATGATCAACCTACTCCAACAACATGAAAAATTTCATGTATTGAGCAACGAAGACCCTTATATGCATGTGAACAGATTTCTTGAAGTCTATGACACATTTAAATATAACGGAGTAACAGATGATGCTTTGATCTTGCGACTATTTTCATTCTCTTTGTAAGGTAAAACAAAGGACTGGTTGGAAAGTCTCGACCCAGAAACAGTTTTCACTTGGGAAGTGTTGAGAAGAAAATTTCTTGATCGATATTTCACAATAGCTCAATCTTTGAAAAACAAGAGAGACCTCGACTCCTTTTGTCAAAGTGAATACGAATCATTAGAAGAAGCTTGGGAAAGATTCAAGTCCATGTTAAGACGTTGTCCTCATCATGGGATGAAGTTGGCAAACTAGTTGTAAGATTTCTACTATGGAATTCAACCTGAGAGTAAGTCTGCAATCAACACAGCTACTGGCAATGCATTCATGGAAATGGATCCTGAGGATCTATACATATTAATTCAAAACATGGCCGAACATAGTTTCCAGTGGCCAGAATATTTTTCAATAAGAAAGGCAGGAGTGCATCAAGTTGATTCCCATACATTCATGGCTACACAATTTGAAGCTCTCAACAAGAGGATTGAAAACTTGTCAATAAAACCGCCTAAGTCAGTCCATGTTGTTCAAACTGAACACTGTCCACACTGTGGTGGTCCTCATGATTATCCCATGTGTCCATATAACACTATAGAGACCAAGATGTCTGAAGCTAACTTCATCAGTTACAACCGAGGAAATTATGGAAATAATTACAACACAAACTGGCAAGGCAATACCAAAAATCAAGGTTGGAAGGAACCATTGGCTACTCAACCAATGAACCAGAACATGGGTCCACCTGGGTTCACTGCTCAACCTTCTTTTAGACCCGCCATGCAATCACAAGATCAAGGATCTCAACAGAAATACTGACCACCATTCCATCAGCAACAACAATATAAGGAGGAAAATCAAACAACGGACTGTGCCCCTGCTGCAACGCAAGGTCAAAAAGATTGGGGAGAAACTATAGAAAAGTTAATGATGTCTAATCAATCACGGTTTGAATCACAAGAGATGGAAACCCAAAACTTACAAGCTTCCATGCGCAACATTGAAAATCAAGTCGGTCAGTTAGCCACACAAATGCAAAACCGACAGCAAGGAACTCTACCAAGTAACACAAGAGTCAACCCAAGAGAAGAAGCAAAAGCTATCACATTGTGAAGTGGCACACAATTACCAGATCACCAAATGCCTAATGTTCATCCAATAGACGAGACACCTCTACCTGCCACTGAGAATGGAGACTCAACAAACAAAGCAATCCAACTTGAAACCAAAGAGGAGGAAGATCAAAACAAACTTGCAAAAAATGAAAAGGCAAGAAAGGAAAAGGAAAATGAGGCACTCAATGAAAGAGTGAAAGACCACATACCACCTCCTCTATTTCCACAAAGACTGAAGCAAAGGAAGTTGAATGTTCAATTTTCAAAATTCATGGAGATGTTTAAAAAGCTTCAAATAAATATTCCTTTTGCGAAATCCATCACACAAATGCCCCACTATGCTAAATTTCTCAAGGAACTTCTGTCAAAAAGAAGAAAATTAGATGATTTGGGAACAATCATAATGAACGAGGAATGTTCAGAGGTCATACCCAAATCCATACCTCCAAAACTAAGAGACCCTGGGAGTTTCACTATTCCTTGCAATATTGGAGGATGTCAATTCGGAAGAGCTTTGTGCGACCTTGGAGCTAGTGTAAATCTCATGCCTTCTGGAATCCTTAAAGAACTGGTCATCACAGAATTAAAGACAATGAGGGTCGCCTTGCAAATGGCTGACCGATTAGTGAAGCATCCTTGAGGGATTCTATTGGACGTACTTGTCAAGGTTGATAAATATTACTTCCCTACTGATTTCATTGTCCCTGATATGAAAGAAGACAAGGACGTCCCACTCATTCTCGAGAGACCCTTCTTAGCAACATGCAGAGCATTGGTTGATGTCCAAGAGGGAAAGTTAATTTTTAGAATTGGGGATGAGAACATAACATTTGATGTCCTAAAGGCTATGGAAAAACCGTCTGTAGCTGACTGTCATTTCTTGGATACGATTGAATAATGGGATGAGTTAGCAAGCGATGCACTGGATCTCGCAGATTTACACAAAGAAAACTAAGAGTTTACTGAATCAATCGAGGTAGTGGAATTCACCAGAAACATAGTCGAGCCTTTTGATAGACATGAATTCACTTCACTCATTCCATCACTTGAAAAGCCTCCAACAATTGAGCTTAAACCCCTTCCATAAAACCCAAAATACAGTTACTTGGGAGATTTAAACACCTTACCAGTCATCATAAATGCAAATCTTTTGAGTGAACAAGAAAGAAAATTGCTCAATGTCCTGTCACAAAGAAAGCCAGCAATAGGTTGGACGATTTCAGATCTAAAAGGTATAAGTCCTACCATATATACTCATAGAATACATATGAAAGATAATTCAAAACCTTGCAGGCAACCACAACGACGCTTAACACCTCCCATGAAAGAATTAGTCAAGAAAGAAGTAATTAAACTTCTTGATGCTAGTTTAATATTTCCAATCTCTAATAGTCAGTGGGTTATCCCATTGCATGTAGTACCTAAAAAGGGTGGAACTACAGTAGTTGATAATGATAAAGGATAATTGATAACCACAAGAACAGTGACTGGATGGAGAGTGTGCGTCGACTATCAAAAATTGAATGATGCCACCAGAATGGATCACTTCCCATTACCCTTTATTGATCAAATCCTCGAATGATTGGCAAGACAAGATTACTATTGTTTTCTAGATGGATACTCAGGCTATAATAAAATAGCAGTGACACCAAAGGATCAAGAGAAAAGAACGTTCACTTGTCCATATGGTACTTTTGCTTATTGTAGAATGCCTTTTGGAATGTGTAATGCACCAGCCACATTTCAACGATGCATGATGGCAATGTTCCATGATATGATTGAAGAGTTCTTGGAAATATTAATGGATGACTTCTCTCTGTATGGGGATTCTTTTGATGACTGTCTAGAATATTTGGATAAGGTTTTCTCAAGATGCGAAGAAAAGAATCTGGTGCTTAATTAGGAAAAGTCACACTTCATGGTACAAAGTGGAATAGTTTTAGGTCATCAAATTTCAAAGAAAGGAATTGAAGTTGACACCGCAAAGATTAGTACAATCTCTGAGTTACCCATGACTTCTTCAATTCGTTCCATTCGAGGTTTTCTTGGGCATGTTGGATTCTATAGACACTTCATTAAGTATTTCTCTGTTATTGCCTGACCCCTTACGAACTTATTGGGAAAAGATGTCACATTCCACTTCGACCCTGAATGTCAAGAAGCATTTAAATTATTAAGGCAACATTTGGTTGAAGCCCTGATAATTATTTCACCTGATTGGGAGCAGCAATTCGAGTTAATGTGTGATGCTAGTGACTGGGCAGTTAGAGCTACCTTGGGACAAAGAAAAGAAAGGATCTTTAGGCCATTATACTATGCTATCCACACTTTAAATGAAGCTCAACATAATTACACAACAACTGAAAAAGAGCTGCTAGCAGTTGTATTTGCTTTCGACAAATTTTGATCCCATCTATTGTTCTCAAAAGTCACTATCTATACGGATCACTCTGCACTTCGGTATCTGATGACCAAGAAAGATGAAAAACCCAGACTCATTCGATGGATACTGTTACTTTAGGAATTTGATATTAAAGTCAAGGACAAAAAGGGAACAAATAATGTACTTTCTGATCATTTATCATGCCTCGACCATGAAACAAGTGAAATCAATGTCGAACTAATCAATGAAACATTTCCCGATGAACAACTCTATGCCATTGAGACAATCACACCCTGGTATGCTGATTTCGTGAACTACTTAGCTTTAGGTGTGATACATCCAGATTTATCAAAGGAACAGAGGAAAATATTTTTGAATGAAGCACGACATTACTACTGGGATGATCATTTACTTTTCAAAGACTATGTGGATGGAATGATAAGAAGATGCATCCCTGAAGAATAAGTTGATAGTGTTTTGAACTTGTGCCACACTAGAGAAGCTGGGAGATACCATGAGATTCATCAAACAATCAGCAAAGTGTTACAATGTGGTTTGTACTGGCTAACCATGAATCATGATATTCGTGAATTTGTCATGAATTGTGATAAATGCCAAAGAATTGGGGGTATAAGCTGGAAGCGTGAAATGACACAACACTCAATCATGGGCATTGAAATTTTTGACATATGGGGAATTGACTTCATGGGTCATTTTCCTAAATCTTTTGGGAAATCCTATATCCTTGTCTTTGTGGACTATGTGTCAAAATGGTTGGAAGTTGAAGCATTTTCGGAAAATACTGCTCGAGTCGTCATCAAAATTTTAAAGCAACACATTTTTACCTGGTTCGAAATTCCAAGGCTCATCATCAGTAACCATGGTACTCACTTCAATAATGTGATGTTTCAGAAGCTAATGAATTTCCATGGATGTCACCACTACATGAGCACCCCATACCATCCACAGACCAATGGCCAAGCTGAGGTTTCAAACCGAGAAATTAATGGTATTTTGGAGAAAACTGTAAATACATCTAGGAAAGATTGGGTCACCAAACTTGATGATGCACTTTGGGCCTACAGAACTGCCTACAAGAAACCTATTGGAATGTCCCCATATCAATTGGTCTTTGGAAATACCTACCACTTACCTGTAGAATTGGAATATAAATCTTATTGGGCTATGAAGAAACTGAATTTTGATTTCAAAACTACCCAAGAGAAGCATTTTCTACAGATTAATGAACTAGATGGGATGAGGAGAGAATCATATAACAATGCTTTGATTTACAAAGAGAAAACTCGAGCCTGGCATGACAAATGGATCCAACAAAGAAATTTTTCAGCAGGTGACAAAGTTCTCCTCTTCAACTCACGACTTCGAATCATGGCTGGGAAACTTAAGTCAAAGTGGTCGGGTCCTTACACTGTCAAAATTGTTTATCCACATGGTGCTGTCGAAATTTTTGATGGGAAGATGCCTCCATTCAAAGTTAATGGTCAATGCCTTAAACATTACCACAATTAAGATACGATAGGCATCATTGAAGAACTACAATTACAATGAGAAGTTATCTGTATGGCTGAAGACGTTAAACTTAGCACTGATCGGGAGGCAACCCGACTGCTTCTTCATTATTTAGTCTTTTTTTACTCTATCTCTATCTCTCTATCTCTTTTGTGGATGCAGCTAAAAAAATGTCTAGCTCTTCTGATTCTTCTGTGGTCATCGATGAGCTTGTTCCGTCTCCCTCTGACTTAGTACGACGGATGACTCAACATCTAGATGATATCGAGCAACGGATTTAGGAACTTTCATTAGAGATTCATGCTCAGTAACCAGCACCACCACAAAGAGCACAGATTCCATTTATTCCTCACCAGATTCACTCTCACTATGCTACGGAGGTGGTTAATCCCACTAAGTGTCCCTGTGAGATCGATGACACAACCACTAGTTCTCGCAATAGCAGAGGAGTTCTGAGATGATGGACCAAGGTGATTGAACATTGTCCATCCATCTGGCTGAAGACGTAAAACTTAGCACTTCCTGGGAGGCAACCCATGTTCCAGTTTCATTTTTTCCACTTTCTTCTTTTAACTATTCTAGTTTGTTTGAGAAAATTAAACATGTCATGTGTGAAATTTTTTAGCTACTCCTGATATTTGTGTGCACTTGTCACTCTCCTACATATCTGCTTCCATTTATGTGATCCTTGGTGTTATCTTTATGATATGATGCGGGTATGCGTTGTCCATGTGTAGATTTTACAGGTACATCATTTCTAGAGCTTCATTGGATACAAATAGCCTCTCCACGTTTATCTGCACTTATACAGGGAAGTGTTTTATTTTTTTCATATTTTATGCTTCCAACAACACCATGTAAACTAAAAAAAACAAGAAAATTTTGAAAAAAAACTAACATTATTGTCATTGATGAACCCACATAAAAGCTACTGTATTTTTGTAACAACACAGCTGGGAACATACCACTTATGTCCCTAGGCAGTTTGAGCACCTGATTCTTGTTTAGGAATTCTTTGATCCTTGCTCTCATGACTTAGATGATTGCTTATATTATTTCATGCTTCGAAAATGTTTTTCAAAAAACTTGTATATTTTTGAGACACTTATTTGCACTCATTCTCATCTGTGCTATCCAACATTATATTTCCATACCCGTGAGGACTATGGCCCATTTTACATCATCTCTTATTTATCTTTTTCTTGAGGGAATCTCAACCATGTTATGTCTTCTAGAACTTTCCATGTTTTTCCATCAAAGCGATGGGAATTTTTGAAAGTTGCACTAAAATGATCGAGACATATATTTGTTTTTTCAGCCCCATTAACTTACTAAGTCACCCATACATTTTCTCTATCGTATAGCCCTTAGAATCCATGAAGGATCCACCCAAGTTCCCAGGGTGGGATTATGGTTCTTGATATTTTCTTGTTACAATAGAAATGTTATATCACCTTGGGTGATACACTTATTGTGTGATATTACTATTTTATGTGATTTTACTTATGGATCTATATCACATGATATTTTTGTATGCATGCATCATTTCAAACACTCTAGGATTTATGTGACATGCATTATATTAGGTACACATGGAGAAGCATGTTATGGTCTGTTACTTTGAAATAAAAAATTTTGGTTGTGGTAAAAAAAATTCTTTTCTTTTCCTATTGTGGTTTTAAATAAATGATGACTAATATAGGGGTTTTAACTACAATTAATTGAAATATTTTAATAGTAATTGATAAAATGATATAAAACATAAATACTGTAATTTGGAAGCTTACTTTACCCTGAGATAGCCAGTGGACCTGGATATAGATAGTTGGGTGTAGTGGCACTATTGTGGTAATGTTCATTAGGATAATGTATGTGGAGTAGTTTGTTTATGGCTATTTGTGCCCCTTATTTTTTGTAACCAAGTAAACTTTATATAATTTTCCCTGAAACATGTGTTTGGTATTATAGAGGGATACCTCCATGATGAAGTTTGTTGATAGGGAGATGAGAGGAAATTGTTGAGAATACACTCCCAGTAGTGTTAACAGATCCCCCATTGATTCTAGGTGATATGTAAGAAGAGAAGTTCCATGATAATTTTACTTGATTTATGCAATTTATGGAGAGAGATCCAGTGTAGGTGGTACTAAGTATATTTGATCTAATTAGAGAGTTCTAGCTACAACATCATCCGATGTTCATCAGAGAGGGTGGTATTGAGGTAGTTGAGTTTGGGATTTAGTCTATCTAGATGCTCCTTGACCACTTAGACACTCCTCTAGAGATGATGGTTAAGTTGGTGGTTTATATGTTACGGGAACCAATTAATCACTGGAGGGATATTTAGGTTCAAGATGATTAGTTAGAGGGTATAACTTGGAATAATTTCTAAGATATGTCCATGGATCACTTTTACCCAAATAACTTGAGACATTAAAGGGTTTTATAGTTTATATGTTTGACTCAAGGGAATATTTTAGGGATGGATTATGCTGGATACTTCATTGAATTGCTATGTTTTATTCTGATGTTTATCAAGGGATGAAACAACTACAAAAAACGTTTTTAGGATATATATATATTTGAGATCAAATATCAGGTAAATATTTTTCATTTGAAGGAGTTTATTGAGGTGGTGAATCTGGATCTCATATTTGACGGAAACTTGATAGAGGTATTTAGTGGTGGATAGATGGTTCCATCTAGGTGATCTGGTGGTACGTTCTCAAATATTAGGAATCATCATTATGAGAAATTTTTAAAAGGTGGTGGTGGGAAGATCAACTAGGGGAGAGGATTGACCTCTCAAGACAATGATCCTGTGTTTGATTATCAGTGAAGAAAACCTAATCATATGCAAGGTTGGTGTCATCAATCATCAGTGGAGTGTCAATCTTACATTAGTATGGGACACATACAAAGGTTCTATAGAAACCCTCATCAGGTGGGTATTGATGGAGGAATTATGCCAATATAGAACACTGGAAGAAGATATTCTACCCTCTATCATTCCAGTAGTTAGATTTCTACTGTTCGTACCAGTCAGGGTGGAGGATGAGGCACTCTAAGATAAAAGTTGTTGTATTAGTAGAGTAGTGCAGCACATGGGACTTAGATAGAAGCTCAGGGTGGAGGGACATGTTAACATCATGCAATTCATTCTACACCCATAAGTAGCGAGGCTTGGTATTTTAATGTCCAAGTTATGTTTTTTTAGATTTTATGCTTTATAATTCTTTATTTGACATTGGAGCTTATTTTATATCTTCTTAGTTTGTGAATGATTTGGGTTTGACATTGGAGTTCCTGTTTGGGGTTATATTGATCGACACACCATTGGGGGTGTAATAGGAGGGTATTAATTTTTGTAAAGGGTGTTCCCTTGAGTTAAGTGAGTACCATTTACATTTGTATTTGTTTGTGATTGAGATGTCAGGATTTGACTTGATTCTAGGCATGGAATGGTTAGTTTCATACTAGGATCACATTGATTGTTACCATAGGAGGTGACATTCACATTTCTTGAGGGTGAAAACTTTGTTTATTATGGAAAATGGGATATCTAGATAGGTTATGTAGGGCTAGTACATCAGTAGTTGAATGATATCATAGCTTAGGTTTTGAGCCTTGTACTATATGATGAGGGAGTATAGTAGGATTTCTGTTCCACCTATTCTGGGTCAGTTTCAGGATGTATTTCCTAAAAAGTTTTCAGGGTTCCCACCTAAGAGATAGATTGAGTTTAGTTTGATGTTAAGAGATTATCTAATTTACATTCCACCTTATCAAATGTCACCAATAGAGCTTCAACTTCTTAACACTTGGATGGAGGTATTGGAATCTAAAGGCTTCATTTTTCTGAGTACGCTACTTTAGGGATCTACATTTCTTTTTTCCAAGAAGGATGATAGAATTTTGCAGTTATGTGTCGATTATTAGAATATCAAATAGATGAAAATTATGAATCAATATTCTCTTCTATGCATTGATGACATTTTTCACTAGCTGTGGGGTTACTGTGTATTCTCCAAGATCAATTTGTGATCAGGGTATCATCAACGATAGGTGAGAACTTATGATATACCATAGATTGATTTCAAAAGTAGGTATGGATTTTATGATTTTTTTGTGATTTTGTTTGGGAAAATTAACACTGTTGTTTCTTTCATGGAATTAATGAACTTAATCTTTCACCCATACTTAGATCAGTTTGTGGTTTTCTCTGTTAATGAAATCTTAGTGTACTACCAAACTAGAGGTGATCATTCCAAATATCATGACATCATCCTATGTATATTGAAATAAAATAGGTTATACACCATGCTATATAAGTTCCAATTATGGATTGACATATTACATTTCTTGGGTAACATCATCTTGGAAGAAGGTGTATCTATGGACACTGAGAAGGCTTGATGGTTCTTTCTTGGGAGTAGCCCAAGATTTTTTTTGATATTCAAAGATTTTTGGGTTTATAAAGTTATTAATGAAATTTCATCAAGGAATTTTCTTTCTTCAAATTACTGCTCTTGAGATTTTCCAAAAAGGGAATAGATTTTCGGTGGTTTGGAGCATGTGAGATTGCCGTCTAGAGAGGTAGAGGAATTTAACCACAGTACTGATTATGATCTTACCTAAACTGGGTATGGTGTATACTCTGTATTATGATGCATCTGGAATCAGGATTGAAAAAATACTGATGCAGTAAGATCAAGTCATGGTGTATGGATCATGGTAGTTGAGACCACATAAAGGGAACTATCCTATGCATTATCTTGAGTTGTCCACAGTGGTTCACACCTTGAAATACTGGAAACCTCATTTTTTGGGTAAAAGGTTTATTATTTATACCAATCATAAGAGCCTTAAATATATCTTTTCTCAGAAAGGTTTAAATATTATACCATTGGGATGAGTTGAGTATATGAAATATTTTGATTTCAAGCTGGATTATATATCGAGAAAAAGAAGAAGTGTTGTTGTTGATTTGTGTTAGAAAATACAGAATCTAGTAGTTCAGAAGTCTAGTTTAGAGTGAAAGATTATGGATTTGTTCACTGAGATATACATAGGTGTTCCAGAGGATAAAGAATAGATGAAACTCATGTCTTTATCCATTGTACCCTCCCTTATGACTTAGTTCAAGAGGAGGCAATATGTTGATCCAGAGTACCAAGAATTGAGTGATTTCTTTGATTGTGGGGAGCTACTACTTGACCGAACCATTCATTTAAATGATATTATCCATGTTTATGGATTCATTTATGTACCTAAAGGTAATCAAGATGAGATGATGTGTGATTTACATGTTTCTAAGTGGGTGTCACACCCTAGTTTTTTCAAAATATACCATGATCTTAGTATACAATATTAGTTCCCCAAAATAAAAAAAAAGTGAATGTAGGTTTTATGACACGATGATACACCAATCAGCTTTTGAAGACCAATCATCAATGACCTACTAGTCTTTTACACTTGTTTACCATCCTGAAATGAAAGTTGGATGATGTTACTATGGATTTCATGGTGGTTATTTTGAGGAAACTTTAGAAGAGTGATGTGATATGGGTGATTATGGAGCAAGTGACAATGGTATCCCATTTCTTAACTATCTAAGAGAATTTCACAATATATTAGTTGGGTGACTTGTTTATTCAAGAGATAGTATGTTTTCACGGGGTGCCTTAGAGTATTATTTTAGATAGGAATACTCATTTTAATTTATGCTTCTAGAAAGGATTTCATAATTCTCTTGGTATATAGGTTCTTATGAGTATATCTTACCACCCACAGATAGATAAGAAATCAAAGAAAACTATCTAGGTGTCAGAGGGAATGCTTAGAGAATGCATTCTAGATTTTTGTGAAAATTTGAAGACACATCTAGAACTTGTTAAGTTAACATATTAAAAAATTTACTAGGATTCAATTCAGATGGAAACATACAATGCATGATATGGTAGACCATATAGATCACATTTATGTAGGATTAATGTGGCGGGGTTAGAATTGTTTGGGTCAAGTGTTAGAGAAATCAGAGCAAGTCCAGTTAATCAAGAAGTGAATGGAGACAAACCATAGTAGAAAAAATAGATACACTGATCGACATCATTTACCTATCATATTTTTAGTAATTTAACTTTTGTTTCTTTATGTGTCTCTAAGATTGGGTCACTATTGGATTTAAAATTAGGGAAAGTTGGTGCCCAGGTATGTCGGGCCATTCGAGATTATGGAGAAAATCAATCTATTAGTTTATCAATTGACTCTTACATAGTGCTATATTATTACTCATGATGTGTTACACTTGTCATATCTTTATAAATATTACCTCATCCCTTCTCATGTGATTTATGTTGAACTTGGGGATGATGCATCCTCTAAGGAGCATCTGATTCGTATTTTGGATCATAGTGAGAAAATTATTTAGGGTAAGACTGTATATTTAGTCTGAGTACCATGGAATCATGTTTGTGTTCAAAAGGAAAATTGGGAAAGGTAATCTACTGTGCAGACTCAATGGCCCAAAATTTTTAACTTGGAGGCTTAGTGATGCTGGGAAGTGCATCTTAAGGATGAGCTATTGTATGTTGGGGAGAATTTAAGATATCAACCTGTTGATGAGGTATGTTTTTATTTCAATTCTTTTTTAATTCCCTTTAAATGGTTTTTGTAATTATTACTAAGAGTAGGGAAGGTATTAGGAGAATCCCAAGGGTTAAAGACTTGAAAAATATGGAAAAGATATGTTACAATTCATAACACATATTTAACACATGATTAGTGCTCATAGTAAACCATGACCATGCAACACAATTTATGGGGAATCACGATTGTGAAAACCATTCAAGTTGGGTCTAGATCCATTCTCAAGACTTCCAAATAGTTCTATATGCTGTGTGGGTGGCCCAGGTAACCGTGAAACATGAGTTTTCCTTGGATATTGGAGCTTGCACAACTGGTGCACAGTTTGGAAAACTGTGTGGCCAAACCATTCAATTCATTAAATGTGTATAATTTACCAATTTTCCCTCTTAGACTTTATAATTTTTCACTTAGATTTCTCCCTAATTTCACTCATAGTATCCTGGGGTGTGAACCAAAATTTCTTTCATCTCTCAAGGGTGTATCTTCTTCAATTTTAGGGAGTTTGAAGTGTTTTTTCTTACAATTTGAAGCCTTGGGTAAGTCTATGAGGAAGTTTCTTTCAATTTTCTAGATAATTCATAACCTTTTTATTCCTCTTCTTCTAAGTCTCATGAGCCCTATTTATAGGGAGTTATATTATTTTGTTGTTATGATCATTTTATCTTGAATTAAAGGTTGATTTTGGATGATTTTTTGTATATGAACCAAAGGTAAGTGGTCAAAAAGATATTTTCCCATATCCTTAATGTTGTTCATGTGTATTTGGTATTTGTTATTGTGACAAAATTCTACATAATTTATTCCTTATTTAAGAATAATATATTGGTCTTTTAAATGATGTGCTAGACCCTTCATGGATCCTATTGGGTTCATTCATGACAATGGGTTATTCTAATTCCCTAGTAATGGTGTGAATGGTTTTAAAATAATGTAATAGAGGGTTTATGACTTTGAACTGGTTAGACTTGATGCATGATTTGTTATAATGATATAAGGGGTTGTTTGGCATTAATTGGGAATTAAATGGTTTATGACTTGATTAGGGGAGAAATGGTAAATGGTTAAATAGAAATGATTAAATTTTTAAATGGTGTTAAATAAAATTTAATAGATGTGATATAATAATAAAGTATGAAATGGTTGAATTTTGTAATTGGGTAAAAGGTGTTGAGTATGTTAAACAATGGTGAACAGTGATTGTTGAAATAAAAAACCATTGATATTGTAACATGTTAAAAGTTAAATGATGATAAACCTTGGAAATTGTGAATAATGGTATGGGTTAGGGTGTTAGACTAAGGATTATCATCTTTGGGCTGGGCCAAACTAATGCTTTATGCAACATCGACGTTATAAATGGTTTCGATATTGGACTGATTCTCCAAGAAATAATAGTTTTAGAATGGGGTAGGTTCTTAGACTGATTCTCCTTGGTAACTTTAATTGAATTGATTAATAAATTCCCACATTTTAAATAAAGTGTTTAACCCCTGTGATATATGGTTCAAACTTCCAGCGTGGATTGAAGCAGGTTTGATTGGACAAGTGTCATAGTAGAACCTGAGGGCCCAAGAGACTAATTGATAACTATTTATTTTTAAAGCCTATTTTCATTTAAATCCTTGTACATTATTAATTATAAAAAATACACTATTTTTTATACTGGATATTTCTTTAGACACTTTTAGTGGTGGCCTACTGATATGTACACACAACCTACTTGGGAAACTATTGGTACTTGAGTAGACTTCATGGTTGTTGGTCTGGATAAGGGAAAATGCCTAGTGATTGATGTATCATTTGGAACTTATGGGATGGAGTGGAGATTAATAGACTGGAATTGATGTTGGGACCGTTTTTTGGGATTTTCATTTGTGTCTTTCTTTTGGGTTTCCTTTTAACACATGACACTATTATGACATGACATGTTTACTATATTGGTTCTTGGTCAATTACTTAGTTTTGTGAATTGGTTATCTGATGTGTGGTTACCCACTTGTTATTTATTATTATTTCCAATTAATATATATTATTATTTCTATTGTTTTATTACTCTGATAATTCGGGTATAGTCTCCCCACATTTTTCATTAGACCCTCACTGCTAGTCATCAGCCTCTAGTGTATGAGTATGCACACCTGAGGTTATGTGATGAACCAGTCTTGATACTAGTTTGAGTGAATAGGGATAGGATGTTACACTATTAACTACTACCTCAACATCCATCCCCCAACTTCCTCATCTTATTACTAGAAGAAACAACTGAAACTATACTAGCAAAACTACTTATCGATCCACTAGTAGCTGGAAGAAGACCTATAACTCTATCTTCCTCATTTCCCTTCTCTATATCTAGATCCTTATGAAGTACTATAACATATGTCTTCAAATAAAAACTCTTGACTTGGAATTTTAGCCCTCAAAAAAGAATGATCTCAAACTTACTAAATTTCTATGCATTGTTCCTAGAAAGAAGAGAAGCAAAATGAATCAACTCAGTGAATCAGACTGAATAGGTAGACATTAACATCATTCCCTACTAAATCTTAATGAAATACTGAGCATGGTCTAGCTTCAACGACTTAGGGAATAAATCCTTGAAGAATAATTCCTATAAATTAACTCATGTTAGCCCTTCACATATACCATCTAGAAACATAATGTCCCACCACTGTCCAATAGCTCTCTAAATCATAAAGGCTGTAAGTATTAACTTTTGATCCTCTCGGGTCTCCATTATATTGAATATACTCTTAATGATTCTTATCCAGTCCTCTACATCCTGGGGGATTCTAGTGCCCTAGAAATCTGGGGAATAATGGAGTTGGAAATCACGATTATAGTTGACCATAATAAGCCCAACAATGTGGGATCCTCTGCTATGAACAAGTACTAACTGGAAGAGTCCTAGATGGATTAGTTCTATAGCTTGAACTATTGTGGTAACCACATGAGCATGCTCATATGAATCCTCCTGCATAGAAGGTGGTGCAACCATCCTCTCATGTAGAATCATTCTGATTAGATTTCTTAATAGGACATGAAAGACATCCATGATGAAACATTTACTAAAACATCATAGTAAGTATTTGAGAAAGCTAAAATTTAAACCAAAAGGACTGGTAATATATCACAAGAACACAAAAGGGATATAATATGGTTTAACCTAAGAGGCTACCCATAAAGAATGAGGCATAGCCCCCTAATCACTACTAATATCCCAATCCAAGCATCTGGTATCTGCATGTTAGTCACATCCATACATATATACTCAAGCATAGAATACTCTAGAACAAATAAAATAATGCAAGAAATGATACACCAAAATCACAATGCATAAACTTCAACAATAATTTTAATTATTTGGTCTATATATAATATAAGAAACATGCATATAGCATGTGATCCTATGTTCCTAGACATGATGCATTAACGGACACCAAATACCATAGAAAAATATAACAAAATCATGTGGATCACCCAAGATTAATTTAAATCAAGGTAAAATCTAACAACATGAGAATCAATTCCCACTTTCATAAAAAACGAAGGTCCGCTGTACATTGATGGCCAAGCACTGACAAAGTCCCCCCGCTTGAGTCCCAACCATCCTATATTCTATCTATCCTATCCCAAATCAAGTAAAGGGAAGGAAAAAAAGTTACTGAATCTGACCTTTGATACCATTTTATAACACCTTGACATAAATCATTAGGCTCGGGGTGAAATTCCACATGACCTCATGCATGCCTCCTCATACACAAGAGGTTTACAACAAGAATCATGGGCCAATATGGACATCATGGGGATACTATTACCTTTATATGAGATAAAAATTAGAGTATACAATGTAAGCAATAAAAATAAAAATAAACAAGTAAGGAATAATAAAAAATTAGTGTTGAAGAATACACATAAATTACTAGCCCATGAAATAGCAGTATGACATGTCAGTCACACAATCCACAATAAAGAAAAAGTATCCCCATATGTGGTGGATCAAAAAATGTGATAAAAGTAACTAAAAAAATCAATAAAAGACATCTAAGTTCTAATACTATCCTGTAACACCCCATACCCTCTTGATCATCTTAATCAAATGCCTGCTATAAGGCCCTTTCCATTCATAGGATCCCTGGCCATGAAATCTATATGTTCAATGTGATACTTGTGTTTTATGTGAGTACAAAACCTAATACGGCACCACCAATGGGTCATTAACATACGTGCATAAGATATACTGGTGCATTCCAGGAAAATGAACAAATTGTAAATAAGAAAAAGTTTATCACATAACCCCAACATATATGTTGAGTCCTTAGATACCATCTATAACTTCTTTGGATCCATGATGGATGTAATTTCATCTAACCACCAGAAATATCTCCCTAAATGGGATTTTCTATAAACACATCTAACACATCCCACATGAAGGGATATCCCATGTAAATATCAACCAATCATCTAACACATACCCATCAGGGGATAATTCATATACCTTAACCCGAACACTCAACTATAGAAGACATAGGAATAACAAATGAAATGAATATATGCAGGATGACAAATCAAACATCATGTCATGTCAAGAAATATTCATAGCCATTAAAAATCCAAATGTAAGAAATCACAAAGAACAGGTCTCATGAGGCTACAACACACACCTCATGTGATAAAAAATCCAGCATTGGTCTCATGGGATACACACGCATGCCAACCAATCATTCCATGAACTCGTATAAACATGCGCTATTGATAAGGACCACCGCCATATGTGCAATGATGTTTCAATGATAAGGGTCATTATTCAAGTCTAATTAAACTAATACGAATCCTAGAACAATTCCATATTCTTTATGATTTAGAATTATAGGATCAAGGTTGAAGGGAATCCAAACCCAAAAGGTAGGACAAGATCACACATACCAGATAAGATCTACTACCAAAAACTGTCTAGGTCCAAATAATGTAGAGATGCCAATTCTTTGAATCTAGGTGCTGATTCTATCAACGTTCAACAATTCCTTATTAGACCATGGAAAACCATTTGATTCAATAAATACATCTAGAATCTAATTAGTTTTACCAATTAAAAGAATAGATAATTTATCTCGATCAATATAGAATTCCTCGTATTTGGAAACAAGGGATCAAAC
Organism: Viscum album; assembly: GCA_963277665.1. Lineage (NCBI taxonomy): Eukaryota > Viridiplantae > Streptophyta > Magnoliopsida > Santalales > Viscaceae > Viscum > Viscum album. The sequence continues at coordinate 993,821,228 of OY728134.1, forward strand.
TAATGTTTCGATTTCTAAGGTAGGAGTCAGAAAGATATGGGAGAGACCAAAATCACAAGAAGAGAGAACCTAGGGTGATAAGGGTCTAGGGAGTTCTAAGAGTGAAATAAAACAAGATAAGGTCAAGTTAAAAAAAACAAATATAAATATAATTCCTTACTTGGTCCTGAGTGGCACCTCTAACTGGACAATGGCCTCCATTGGATAGAGAATGGATCCTAGGAAGAAGCACTTATGACCATAAGTTCCACTGACTAGCCATTGGGATAAAAAAATTTACTATATATGTTATAGACCCCACTGGATGTCTGATAGAGCTATTATAAATTTTCAAGCTATAACATCACTACCTAGCCATGCTCTATCATATTTTAGCATCCCAAACACCTCAAAATGACCTTAAAACACTACAAAACATATATAAAAAGATACATTCAAGCTGAAATGAGGTGTACCTTAAATAGAGGGTGTCAAATTATATACCTTCTAAATATTCCTCAAGTTCAATGCCCGAATCCTTCTTTTTTGATTACCACCACGTGCATAGTTTGAGGGTCATGAAAAATTTAGTTGAGTTTATTTCAAATCTTCCTCTTGACTCACACCCTTCCCATGATATCAGTCCTCTTATTTAGCTTGGTGATTTCCATGTAGATTGTTTATTAGATATCAACCATGGTATTGTGGGACTAGAGGAATATTTTTTTATGTATTTTTCATTTTTGGGGTATTTTGGATTTTATTAAGCTATCCGATAACCTATACATAGATCTTACAGAAGATCAATCCTTATGGTAGATTCATTAATTTTTGTTCATCATGTGGTTGATTGAAATAAATGTGATATCGATCTATGTTGGGCGTGGATAGGAATTCATGGTTGATTTTGAGGTATGGTTGATTGGATCTTCATTTTTGGTAACCTCATTCTCATGGTTAATTGTTTTCAACAGTTGGTTGAGTATTATTTTGATCAGTATCTCACATTTGATTGTTGAAATAGTGGGTTCCCTAGAACCAACTATGCAGTACTTTTTGATTACTATATCATGTGTACAGTTAGCTATGCATGATGTTATCTTACCATTATAGTGTAGACTTTTCTTCATCCACTATAATAATGGTAATGTCCAAAGGTTAATTTTTGTGTTGAGAGGTTATAGCAAATCCTAGGCTATAATGAGAACCTCGAGATATAATGATATGCATGATGTTATCTTACCATTATAGTGTAGACTTTTCTTCATCCACTATAATAATGGTAATGTCCAAAGGTTAATTTTCATGTTGAGAGGTTATAGCAGATCCTAGGCTATAATGAGAACCTCAAGATATAATGACATTGAACTTAAATATATGTTCTATAGTCTAGATACATCTTATTGACTAGACACAGTAGATGTATTACTATCAGGTGCTAGGGGCTCATAATCATTGAGAATTCTTCTCATGAAGTTCGCACTTGGTGATCTCTAGTAGTGAGATCACGAGGACATACCCGTCAATAGGAACACCACATGTTTTGGGTGTCATTGGTTGTTACTATCTACAGACATGTGTATTGGTATTCTGACTTGAGACCATTAACAATGTATATCATTTGATTATGTACTTTGATGCAAGACAAAAACCATGGCAGTGATGTCGTGGCGAGGTAGTTTGTGTTGGGTGCGTCGTTGGTGGTATGACATTGGATGAATGGTCAAGAAAGGATTTATCGCTTCCAAGTTCAGTAAGTGATATAACTCAGGCCTGGTTGATCAGGATGGTGCCACCTTCATAAGTCTTTCTCCAAAGCAGTAGAAAAGAAAATCCATCCAGATAGATCAACAAATAATAAATCAAGATAAGGACGATGACACAATAGTGCGTCCTGCTTTATGAGATATTTAATGACAAAGATATTATAGTACATAGTCAGTGTTCGTAGGAAGGTAGTCATTGCTATGACTATCCTTATCTCTTTAGGGGCCATGATGGGTTGTTAGAATTTGCTCTTGGTCTATGTATTTATTCACTGCTATCGAGATAAGGGCCTAGAGGGTCACACACAATAGCGTATTCAAGAATCCTCCCTATTCAATTGAATAGGTATATGGACATAGTGGGCCCCACCATGGGGTCTAAGCATTGTCCAAGTTATTGATCACCGATGAATTAAATAAATTCATTATTATTCAAGTTATGAATAATTGGGATTGAATTTATTTAATGTATTTACAAGTTTAGTAAATACGAGAAAAATATTAACCGAATGAATATTATTTTAATATTCAAGGTTCGTTTAATATTAAGCGGGATAGCGAGTCGAGTTAAATGAATCAATTTTATCATGTAATATATTATATATATATTACAAGTATGTGATAAAATAATAAATAATATTGGTGTAGTTAAGTTCATCAAAATTATTTATTTACTGAACGTTGAAATAAACAGGGGCTGGGGAACCCTACCGGGTATTTATCAACGTCACTATAAATTTAAGAGGAGGCTCTCTCTTATGTTGGTAAATTCACTGTTCATTCATTTTTATGGAATTAAAATTGAGATCCTCTCTATCCTCCTGCTTCCTAGAGAGAGAAGCTGATGATCCAAGAGTTCGGATCAAGTTCTTCCTCAAGCATCGAAGAGATCTCGATGCGGTGATCCTCAAGATGTCGAAAGCATCGTCGGATCACCGCGCTAGCACCCAAAATTTGATGATCGACATTCCAATGGTTTTTTGGAGTGCGTGTGGATGATATAGAGAGATCCTGCTTTGGATCCTTCAAGCGATGATCGCCATCGACTAGTTGCAGTCGACCGCGACTTCAGATTTGAAACGGGTATGTTTTCATTTTTAGTTTTGTGCTCTTAATAATTTACGTGAGATACTCAGACCTCTCCGGGGCTCAGATCGTCGGTGATGACAAGTTTTGTCATCCCGCTGATGAAAAATTTTAAAATCCCCGGCCCACTGGCTTTCGCTGCGGGCCCCAGAACTTAACATCGATCATCTACATTATGGAAAGTTGAGGACTTTAAAACATGAAAATCACAATGTTATTATAAGATTATTATATTTAAGATCAAAATAAATAAAAAAATTTAAAAACATAGATTTGATCCATTTTTCACGAAGTTCCATATTTTACTAGAGTAACCAAATTTAATGATTTTTAGGGTTTTTCCTATATTAGAGCTTCAATTTATATGAAACGAAATTAGAAAAAAATAAAAATGTTGGCTCATAGAAATAGAGAATTGTAATTTAACTTTTATTTTAGTGTATATGTAGAGGGGATAAATATATTTAGTACATGTAAGAAGTTATTTCACTATAAATATTTAATATATTCTATTTTTTCAATCATTAAATTTGTACTTGGGTTTTTGGAATGTTTGTGGCTTTGTTTTACTAAAATCCCTAGGGAATTATTTTTCCCCTCTATGGATATCAGGTATTCTATAAAAACCACATAAATAATAATGTACTAATTTTATTTCTATTTTTTCCATTTTTTATTCTCTAATTTCTAAAAAAATTGGTATCATATCTTGGTTTAGTTTCAAGGGTTAGAAATAGTTCATGAAAAATGGAAACAAATGAAGTATATTTGAATATCATTCCATTTTATACTAATGGATTTGAATTTTAGAAGATGTGTATTAAATATTATCTGTATTAGAAGAAGATACACCTACAACTAATGGGGTAAAACTAACGACTGTGTTATATGTTGATTTGTAACTCCCTTAGTTCTAGGAAAATTTTTATTACCCTAACATATATTTGTATCATTCATAAACAAGTTTTTTCCATTCTATTGAAATATTTTAATTTTAATAAAAAGTAATTAATATAATATATGGATCAAACAAAAAATATTTTATTTTCTTATAATTAAGAATCATGAAAAATGTACATGAAAACATGTATTACGAAAAATTGATGATCACATCTCTTAAAAGTGCATAAATTAAAATGGTAAAATCAATAGAAAATAAAATATTAGTATAAATAGTAAATCCCCTCATTCATTTTCATTCTTGAGAATCACTAGTAGTAAAACCAAACCTATAATAAAAAAAATCATGAAATGAGAAAGGATATTGAAAAATAAAGATAGAAAACTATAAGAATGAGAAGTGTGTTGTGTGGAGATAGAATGAGATTGATTTATAGAATGTAATGTGGGTAATAAAGTTTTTATACAACTCTCATAAAAGGGTATATAGTCATTGGGTATATCACCAGTAAAAATTTTACTAGTTTAAAATTACTAATATGCAGTAAACAAACATATAGTTTATTTATTTATTTTTTTAAAAATATTTTTTCATTAGAAATATATATTTTTTCAATAAAATAAGTTATTTTTTAATATAATTAAAATATACTAATTCATTTTTGAAAATACCATTGGTTATAAAGAAATTGTTTTTTTTGAATCACATATTTTTATAAAATTTATTACTTGTAAAGAACGATGTTAATAAAATAATTTGATAAAATTCAAGGAATTATTATCAAAATAACTCAATAACTTTCAATAAATAATTATTTAACTATAAAGAATAATAATCTAATTATTAATGTCTAAAAAAATTTGTTTAAAGACATTATTTTTATTATAAGTTATATGTTTTAATTTAAATTATAAATTTATTACATATATAGTAGTAAATATAATGAAATTTATTCTGTATACATATATAAAAATTAATAACCAACAATACATTGATTATCAATTGATTAGAAATATAGATAAAACCATTTAATGTTAAAAAAATATTTTTGAAAGAATTGTTTTTATGTGTGTAATGTATTTTTAGAATAATAAATTGAATTAATCACTATAATATAATGATGAAATGTATTGATTATATATAAAATAAAATAAATCAACATTTATATAATGTTTATTATATGTAAAGGAATAATAATAAATTCCTTTTTATGTTTTAAAATACATTTTTTCCTAAAAACATGTTTTCCCCATATTTTGATTTCTTATATTAAAAATAGTTTTTATAAATTTTCGAAATTTAATCCAATAAAATGGATTTTATATTTTGAATCATAATTTCCAATTTATTTAATATATTTAATTTTATTTTTTGGTATAAAAATAAGTTACTGAGATAAAAGTTGATTTACCACAGTGATGGTAAAATTTGGTAAATGAGGTTCACTAAGGCATAAAGGCCTAAAATATCCTAAATTTTTTTACTTAAATGAGTTTATGAGGACATTATAAACCTAATCTTATATTATATTTACTCTTTTTTGAAATTGGATTAAATTTACATGATCAATTACATTCTTTACTCAATAAGGAATGAATATTTGAAAAAGTTCCTCTCAAGATCACCTATAAAAGGACCCTTGTAATGCACATTGAAAATCACATCGCTACTTTAGTTTCCTCTCTAATAACTAAACCAATTCACTCCCTAAAAATCAAAATTCACATTTTTAACTAGTGGTTACAATAAGGAATCATAAATCCTTCATTTCTATGAGACTCTTTAAGAGAAATCTCAAGTCTTCAACGTAAGTGTTATCTTTTCCTTAATCATTATTCTTTATCTTCTTTATATAAAACTTCATAAATATGATTTATCACATTAATAATTTTTTTTGAAATCAATAATCTTATTTAAAATTGATATTATTACTATATCGTAACATGTTTTTACTCATTTTAACGTTATATCACGTTCTAGTTTGGGTAGGTTCTATGAACTAATTGAACAATATTATAATATTTATATCATTAATTATTAAAAAAAATTAAATAATGGAAATATTATATAATAATTATTAATTTAATATTTTTTTTAAAATTTTAAAATTTAAATATATATAATTACTTTCCTCAATTTTTTTTATTTTATCGAAATTTACAAAAAAATATATTTTAATCGATCTTGATAAAATTTCTCCATACTTCCATAAAATTATTATTATTATTTATAAAAATATCAAACACACTTATGTGACCTCTATGAAAATTTTGGAGCTTATTAATATATGATCTAGGACCAATTACTAGAGCCACTATACTGAATCTACCACATAACAAACATAACAATTAACACTTGAATTTCAATTTTTAAAAAGAATGATTAATAAATAGGTAATAATAAATTATAAATTAAAGTTATAAAGTAAAAAATAAAAATAAAAATAAATATAGTTCTTATATAGATAAATAATACACCCCAATAGGTTATAAATGAGGTTAGACCACATCTGACGATGCGGGAATCCAATATAAGGGTTTTTCATCTCAATTTTCCTTCTTTGAGACATATTTGGTATTATACACCTATTTTTATTTATATAGTGTATATACTTCATATATAATATATTTTTTCACAATTACCTCTTTATTAATTCAATTTAAAGTCATATGTTAACTTATTTCTTTTAAAGTCTTTTGATTGAAAAAATACCAAAGTCTTAAGGTTTTTTTGTTAAGTTAATTTTATTACATTGAGTTATAATATTTTTTAACACATTAAAGATGATAAAATTTTACCATCATCAACTTTAATTTTATCTATTAATATTCCTCTCCATGAATTCATACTTTTATAAAGTAATTTTTATTATCATCATTTTTTAAATTATTTCCTTTTGAAATAAATTTTATTAATAATGTAATGATTTTTGATGAATCAATCTATTTTCATTGGGTCATATAATTTATTATTTGACTATGCTACAATAAGTTTTTCATATTCTTCCCTAACTATATTTTGTATGTTATTTTATTTTTCTCTATAAGTAAATTACATTTTTATATCATAATCTTCTTCTTTGATGGATTTCTTTCTTTATAAAATTATGATGTTATTAAGAATAATTATTATCTATATAATAGATATTTTTACTTTATGTCCATACTCTTTTTTCCATAAATTTTTACATTTTATATTTTGTAATAAAAATATGCTTTATATTTTATACACTTTATATTTCTCTTGATATATTTTCAAAAGAAATTTTTATAACTTTTTCATTAATGCGAGTTTTCTATAAAATTTTCTAATTAGTTTAATAAGGCATTTATGATCACTTACATACATTTTATATCCTCCACTACACATTTTTACTTGAACTTTTTTATTTTCGAGGTTCCATTTCAGTGGATTATTTTAAAATAATTTTTTAAAAAGTTTTTTTGTCACCTTCTAAAAAAATTTAAAAGTTACTTGTAACTTCATTTTTTATTAAAATGTATAAATGTTTTATAGAAATATGTTAATTATTTCACAAAAATTTTCCATTCTATCACAAAATATTTTTCTCCTATTGGGTAATTTACATTATCACTCTCTAAATACACTTATAACATACTTCTTTGTGGAGGTTGAATTTTGGTATCAATCAATCCATTCCTTAATGTTTTTTTTGTGATACCATTTTAAAATGCCTTGTGAGACTTTTTATTTGCATGTATTCATATTGATAATATGTTTTATTTATCTCATATGGAACACATGTGTGTGTGTTTTAAGTTTTTGATGGTTGGTATTATATATCCCTTCAATGGATTGGGTAAAGTTTTATATCTCATGAGATAATGATTTTGTTTGTAGTTATGATTAAGAGTATCTTTTTTCACAAGTTTATATGTGGACATGATTATGGATATATTTGTTAAAGATTTTATGCATGTAAAAGATAATATTTATCTTTGTTCAAAAGTTTGTCTATGGACATGATTTCATGTAGATTTGTGCAAAATTATATATGTGGACATGAAAATAGGTATATTTTTTTAGAAGTTTGTGTGTGGAAATGATTGTTGGTAGCTTTGTTCACAATTTTGTACATGGTAATGATTATAGTTAGCTTTGTTCACAAGTTTGTACATTGAAATGATTCTAGCTAGCTTTGTTCATAAGTATATGCATATACATGATTGTAGGTATTTTTTTACAAGTTTGTGTGTGGACATTATTATGGTTAGTTTGTGAACATGTTTGTTTATGGATATGATTGCAAGTAGGTATCTTAACAATGGAATGATATCCATTACTTATGATTATTCAATATTTATATTTTATTCCATATGCCTATTTTATGTTCCATGTCACAGGATTACTATCTATTTTCTCCATATTCTTATGCTAGGTATATGTATGATCCTTTGAGGTTATATGTCATTATTATATTCCTTATGGACAAATTTTAGGCTTTAATTATATTTTTAACCAGATATTTCTCAAATGATCACGTTTTCTCACATTCTTATGATCTAACCATTTACGACTCATTGATAATTTCCCCCCTTACTAAGTATTTGAGCTCACTCCTTATGTTTCCATTTCCTATTTAATGAATATGGGTATTAAGTATGATCTGTCTAGAAGTATAGAAAGAAGGTTATTTATGGGATATTTTGAAGAAATAACGTGAAATAAGAAATTTATGTTGTTATTCTCCTGATACACCAAAACATTGGGTTTTGGTATTGTGAATTTATTTACGAGATGTAATTTATAAGTCATGAAAATTATACAAAATATATTCATGTTATGATTGGGTCATTATAATTGGTATGAAAGATAATATATAAAGAATATGGTTTAGCATTGGATTTGGGAGTGTGGTTATGGGGAGCTTTAGTTAGTATCAGAGTGGGATTTACTTACTTTTTGGTATTAGGTTATGAAATATAATAGAACCCAGCTTGAATTATACAAGGTTAAATTGAATGTATATTAGGTTAAAATGAAGGTTTTATAAAGTAAAATATATTAATAGTGACTCTTTATATTCATATGACCATTTAATCAAATTTTCATAAGATATTATGATTTATTACTCAGGATAACCCTTAATATTTTAGTAAATGGATGGAACTAGGAGAAACCGAGTTAAAAATGGGTATGATGGAGAATGCGATGTTTATCCCAATGAGTAACCAAATAAGTTAGGACATAGAGTAAAAACCTATATTAGGTTATGAGAAATAATTTTAACCATGTTGTCCTATGCACCAATAAAAGAGTAACATGCTATTGATTCCTTTATGCATTAACCATGATTATATTTTAATGGATCTTTAAATCCACTAATTTATGAGTAATAATTCAGCTCAAAATAAAAGTTATTTTTCATTCTCTAGAGCATGGAGCATGAAAAGTTTGTTTGAGATTTTAATCATCTATAAGGAGAATATGATCAATAGTGGGCCTAAATTATAAAAATATGGTCATAGGAGGGAATTAACTTGATGAAATGGGAAGAGTTTATAGATGTATTTTTCAATAAATACTTTCCTATAACTCTTCTCACTAAAATGGAGAGATAATTCCTAGAGCTGATTCAAAAGGATGATGAATCAATTAGTTCATTTTATTATATTTAGTGCCCTATAAATAACTAGAATTTTACTTTTTATTACTGATATATTCAAAGGATTTTATATTAATAAATATCATATAACATGATTATTTAAATTTCACATAATATCACTATGATATTGTATTTAGAGTATATTTCATAATTAATGGTCATAGAAATTCCCCACTATGATGATAACCTTGAGGCGATATGAAAATATTCTCAAATATATGCTCTCTGGACAGATAAAATCTATTTAATAGGACATATGTTACAATATATCTGGAATAAGGGGATTATAAGACATATACACTTCTTTTCATGAAATTCACACTTAGTAATATAAAAGAGGGGATTTTATGAGAACTAACCTTCTAGAAGAAAATACACATGTTATATGTTTCATTGGATGTTCCAATTTGTGGATGTATGTATTAGTCCTTAGAATTGTGATTATTATTAACGTGTATCATGAGTTTTTACTATGATGTATTGATAAAAACCATGATGACATATCCTTATAGTGAATAAAGATATATTTAGTGAATTATGAGTGATATTACCTTAATGAATTAGTTAATAAAGTATTTTTCCCTTATGATTTAATAAAATAATGTATTTATGGAACTTCAATTGGAATAGAAATATCTAATTATGTTTGTGGTCATGGAGGTTTATCAGCGAATTTATTTCATGGAACTCAAAAAAATACATATCAAGTATATTAGTTAATGACATAAGTGATGCAACCTATATGATGATATATCTATACAGAGGTATTATATTATACATTGAGTATTCATAGGAGGTTGTTATCATTGTGAAATTAACATATTTCTCTATAATTTCCTCTAAGTGTTATCAGATTCTAATTGTAGTATTTAGGATAGTTAGCCTAATTCCACTAAGAAAGAGGCTTAGAGGGTCACACACTAAGTGTATAAAAAACCTCAATTGAATTCATTTTGAATTTTATATTAAAATAAAATATTATTCTCATGTTATAAGGAATAATATTTATTTAGGTTATGTCGATAACATTAATTAATTCATCAATTTTCTAAAGAATATATATGAGAGTTGAATATAAAATAAATATTTATTCACTAGTTTGGTGAATATAATATTTATATATTTTATTGGATGGATAATATAGTGATATTTATTTATTTAAATAAACAATCTCCATTCAAGGTATGATAAATGCCAAGGAGGATTTACCAGCTAAGTTAAGGGTCTAGGAGAAATGATATATTTATTATCATTTAAATTAATATTTTTTTAGTAAATGATATTTAAATAATCCATGGGTTTAGCACATGTTAAGGGAATAATAATAAAATTATTATTATTATTATTTGATGTGGAGTTCGCTTATAATTAAGAGATTGGTTAAGGGCCTTTGTGAAATAACTTATTCTACGACCTAAGTATATAAAACTAATTATATCATTTCTAGGGTATAAAAGGACCATTGTTAACAAAAATCAACTTTATATAATTCTCTCATAATTAAACAAAAAATTATCTATAACACTATAAAAAATTGAGAGCATCAACCCTCCTCACCCCTCTCATGTCCTTGAGAGAACTAGAAGATTACTTCATGCCTTGGAGGGGTTCTTGTTGGGATCAACTATGAAATATGCAGAAAGTTGGAATTTTCTATTCTATCACTTAAAGATTATATGATGATTCTCTAATGTTTGTGGAGCATGTGTGGATACTTCTAGAGGGATTCTTCCCTTGAATAATTCATTACAATGATAATACAATAGGATTAGCCTAACAAAAATATATGGTGTGTAGCTACTGTACTCTCTATGTGATAAGTTTTCCATAGTATTAAATTCTTGATTCATTTCCATTTATTCTTGCAACTACACAACATGTTTGATAATCATACACACTACGTACTTCCTGGGCATTGCTAGTGTTACACATCATGTATATTAATGGAATGACACATAGTCCTAAATGACTTGATGACTACATAGTTTAACTCATGAAAACACATGCGGCATAATATCATGACACACCCTGTACAATACAAGCCATGTAAGTATGTGGTATATGATAAGGACCATATAGAGAAAAGTAAAATTCCATGAAAGTGAAAGTACATTCCATGTAGAAGGGTGCGTATCATGTTGAATCAATTTTAATTTTAATTTAATTAATTAATTAATTATAATTATAGTGTATGGGAATCTCCAGGACTATTTGGATGAAAAATTATGTTTAATGAATGAATAAATTAATAATATAATTAATTTATTAATTTGGGAATTTTATCATAATTAATAATAGAATGAAAAGAATTCTAGAAAGTTTTAAATGTGTATTCATTACATGCATGGATGACCATGATCTTGACTGACCTATGTATGTATTGTGATTATTTTAATTTAATTAATATTTAATGTATTTTTTGTTAATTATTATTAAATTAAAATGATTATCTATAAATAATCCCTTCATATTTTTTATGTATAAGTCTACATGTCCACAGTTTCTTTTATGTAACCCCATAACCTAGGTTCCCATCACCTATGTGTGAGTAGACATATATAAAGAATGAATTTCCTAAGTGAGTGGAGGCAGTTCAAGGCTGAGTCGAGGTCAAACCAACCATAGAGATACATAGGTGAATAACTATAATGTTGTAACTCAAATCATGATCAGTTCAAGAATTTATTTTCCTCAGGCTAATGGTTAATTTATTATCCCCTCAACAAACCAACCAATAGTAAAATTTAGGATCATTCCACATATATTTATTTTATTTCTATCTTATTCATGGTTAATTATTTTATTATGATATGCATGTTTATTTATAATCACATAAATTAAATGAATTAACAATTATGTAATATAGAATAAAATAAATGGATTATGAATGAATTATTTTATCAATACATGGTTATTCACTTCTATAAAACCCACTTAATATTAAGAAGCATGTAAAAGTACAAAATAAATAATATTTACATATAAATATAAAAAATAATAAATTAAAATATTAAGTCTGTAAATATTTCCACTACCCAATTTAGTATAAAACCATAGATTGAAGTGTTGGAATAGCCCTCATTGGGGAACTTTAGTTTATCAGCAAATTTTAATGAATGCTTTGAGTTTACTTAACTAAATTTTTATCAAGAGTATTTTTATTTACCAAAAATATAATAATATGTAGGAAAGTGTTAAGGAAATATAATTCCAAGATTTCATGATTGGGTATTCCCCTCAACAAATCAAGGTGCTATGATTTAATATATTTAGAAATTCCTACCTACATAAATACCATTGAGTAATATTTAACAGGCCCACATCTAGGTTATGAGAAGGGGAAAAGATCCATGAAACTAAAATATCCACATGATAGGATACTCCAAATAAAATTGTGAGGATTATTAGGATTTGATAAAATGATATTAATAAATTAAATTCATTACATCACATTTTGTAAATCAAGATAATGTTATAAAATCTTCTTTTATTTAATGTTTAAAATTGTAAGTAAATTCATATGAACACTATGATCATTTTTTGGATCAAACCATGTCCTCGCCTATAAAGTTTTTCAATAATGGTATTGTTATTTATATAGAACACTTATTTAATTTTTTTTACTCTTTGTGTTGTAATTCCCTATCCTTGATCAGCCTCCTCATTAAGATAGAAAAGGTGAAAAGGATGTTTATTTTAACATCTTGACCCGAATCATCGAGTTTGAGCCTGAGTACCACATGACATCAGGCATACCACCCTATATAATAGAGGTTATCGAATAGTAGTGAGGGTATAAAAGAGAGTCATGGAGAGACTATAACTTTAATAAAAATGCAAAATAACAAATAAATATCAAACATGTAACACTTACAGTCAGAGTATGTTGAATCAATAAACATACCATCTATAATGAATGGATATAGAAATTAAAGACCTATAAAGTCATAACTAAATATAGAACACTGATCACCCACCAATAAAATCACATATACAATGAAATGACAAGCACAATAGAGGTTATGAAAATAATAGCATGTCTCACCTCCTCCTAGTCTCCAAACCCATAACGATTTATCCCACTCAACATTGAAATATAGCACTTATCCCAAACTATACCTACAATAATTGAGGGATAATCGGGTACCTAGATACTATGGACACCCAAGAAGGGTGTGAGTAAAACTCAGTAGGGAACCACCAACATGTTCCATTACCTAACTAGTAAAATTTAGTGTACACGAATGCGATAATCTTAGGAGAAATTAAATAATGAAAACATAAACTACAAAAGAATAACATATAATATCTAATGCACAAATAAGAAAACAAATCACATATACTGAGAGGCCATGTTATTAACAAGATACCATAAAACCTTAGTTGTACCTTCTTAGGCACGATGCTAGTAAGGATAACAATGCCTATCACACACACATCACAAGATGTGCCTCAAGTCCTAATATCGGTTGGCACCTTATGCCTATTAGTCTTTTCCCCAAATTACACCTATAAGGATATGCCACACACCCTACCTTGATAGTTTTAATTAACAGGAACACCACACACCCCACCCAGACAATGGTAGTTATCCTTATATGATGGTATTTACCTCCTAACATGTTTGATGTAATTGGATAATCACATCACCCCCACATTTCATTCTGCCATTTTGGCCTGTAACTGATGAAATATCATCTTCCATGCAAGGTATATTACTAATAATAATAAATTTTTTTTGGATAATTTTTTGATAATAATTAATATAATTTCCTCACATTGATATTTTTTATATTATTTAATAGAAAAATGTGTTTTGATCTTGAAATTAAAAATTGTATGAAATTTAAGTTTCTCCCCATTTAATTTTACCTTAGTAATTTTTTCATAAAATTTTATGTACGATGAATTGTGATTTGAAATTTTATGGCCTTATTATTAATGAAATATTATACATTTTTAATTTATCCATAAAACCTAGATCACACATTTGGAGGGCCTAAAATGAGAATTAATTCAAAGATGGTATAGATTTGACATATTTTATCTTATTTCACTATTTGGTCCATAGTTTTTTTTCCTTAAATGGAATGGTATAAATTTTTTCAAGTTATTAGATAATTAAATTACACACATTTAATTCAAATGGAGTAAAATATGGTTTGTGTGGGAACTTGGTCGAAAAGGCCTCTCAAGGAGTAAATTTTGGTGGCATAATTCTCCATGTTCCCTTGTTTACATTTCATACCCTAACCCACCCACACTCAATTTAAATGACATTTTACTCATTGGGAGGGTTTTTAGAAGAATTTTGAAATTTTGGATGAAATATTTAATCCCCTTTCAATCCCTATCCATTTTTAATAAGGAAGACTTTGTGTAGGGATCTCTTTTAGGAAGGCACTCCTCTCCCACTTCCACTTTGTGTTTCTTTGAGTTTGTGCTTTTAACCTCCTTTCTTATTTAATATAACATTTTTGTTCTTATATTTTACTATTTTATTTTCCTTCTTGGTGATTTAATATAATATAGATGATGATATTAGGTTCTTCCCTTTCAATTCTTTTCTTATGTAAATCATCTCAATGATGGAAACTCTATGCATGGAAGAGTGTCTTTCATTCACAACCAATCTAATTTTACGCCCTTAATTTAGTTTTTTTGAATCCATGAAAAAAATTTAATTCATAAATTGTGATCGATTAATTATGCTTGAATTTCTAAAGAACTTGATCAATTTTCACTTGACCGTAAGGCTGGAATTGTGTCAATCGTGATAGAGAAACTTTAATATATAAATATAATAAACTTGGGATAGAATTGTAGGGTAAAATTATAATACCCAATAACAATCAATTATCATTTATAGGAAGGATATTATTCCATAATTGACCATTTACTATAAGTTATATTTTGTATCGCAATAAAATTAGGGTGTTGTGATTAGAAGTATCGATTTTAACCTAGGGATCATTTCTTCCAATCTTTTTTGTCGTGTTAAATTTCATAGGGTTTGGAGGTTGAAAATGTAATGAACCAAACTTTTATAAATGAAATCCCTTTTTTAATTAATAAAATTCTTATTAAATTGCGTAATTATTGAAAAAAACATACACCACTTTGGTTATTTTAATTGTTATAGCCTTTCGGATTTAAAAGACCATGAGGCATCATAACCATAGATAACATAGTCACTGTACAATGACCATTAAGATTGGTATATATTAAGGGTTATGATAAAGTATAATTAACATAGATAGAAGAATCAGTGACCATGACCATTAAGATTATTATATATGAATCCCATTTATCATATCTTTCAAGGGATATAGAAGCACTGAGATTTTACCTTGACCAATCCCAAGTTGAGATTCAACAACTAAATAATGGGTGAAACTATTTATAGTATAAGTTCAAGCTTATTAATATCATGACCCAATCCATGTTCACTAAAATGTCCCAAGAAATCCCCACTACCACACACCTTATCCTTAGGGCGTATACTGATCTAATAATGGGATATGTATCTATACCCTAGTAATATGAATTTGTATATTTTTATTTGTAATAAAATAATGATTATATTTATCTTTTTATTATTACTTTATAAATGATTAAACAATGAGTTTGATAAAAATTATATTTTGATACAATGAAACTCGAATTGCATTTTTGGGAAATATAAAGTTTCAATCAAGAAACCCATTTTGATGAACTCAAGAATTTCTGAAATAAATATTATTTTAATAAAATATTATTATTAAATAATATTTATATAAATATAAATGATAATATACTTTTATTAATTAAAAAATTTAATTTTTTATAATGGTCATACAAATGTTATCGTTGTAAAAACCAATATTTTTCAATAAATGATGATTTTTATTTAAAAGTGTAAATTCTTATATTTTTGAGAATTATTCTGATAAAATAAATATTATTTTTAAAATTATCATGTTGAAATTATCCAATGGTAATTTTTTCATAATTTTCAGAGATAGTCGATTTTTTTGGGTAATAATTAAATAAAGTATAAATATGTGGTTTTTATTATAACATCATAAAAGCCTAAAAGTGATGTAATAAATACAATTAAGAGTATCAATGACCCAAATTATGTTTCCCCTTTAATATAATGTGTTTTTAAGTTATTTTATTTATTTTATAAACCCTTAATGAATCCTCCAAAACCTATATTATATTTTAAGGTTTTGAAATTAATTATTTATGAACACGACTCACTTAAAAATCACCAAGGGTATTATTTTAATGTGTTAGGTTATTATACTTATAAAATAATTAAATATACCCCTCTTTTTTATAAACCATGGGTAAAAACCATGGTAAGGTTTTAGGTTTTTATTACTTTATCATATAGAGTCCAAACCCTATGTTTTGAAATTAATATCAAATTTCCCTCTCTTTTACAATAAAAAATCTCCCAACCTCACACTAATATTCACTAAAATCCATTAAAGCATGAATTTTATCTTCCCTTTCCTCTCTAAATCCCTCATAAGGTTCCCCCAAGATCTTAATAATCTCCTCCCAAGTTTTTATAAGAACCCTCTCTAGGTAAGGGATCTCTCTCTCTCTTTTTTTCTATTCAATCACCTTAATTATATTTAGCCTTTTTAATCTCTATTGGTTAGGTATTAATGTGTTTATAAATATACATTTTTAGTCCAATTTATGTTCTAATAATTAGATATTATTTATCCCCTCTCTTTCTTACCTTTACTATACCTAAGTAAGGGATATCTCTCTCTCACTCTCTTATTTTACATTTAAGAATAGTATCGCCCAAATTTACCCAAGTTTTTAGAGTTAAGTGGTCACTTGTAGTTTATCCTGGGTTATCGATTCCTCAAAGACCTAAGAAGTAACCTACAGACACATACATTCTATGGACTATTTTTAGCTATTAAGTGGCCAACATTGGGTTGATTTTATATGGGTTTAAATGAACACTAAAAGTCTTAAGTGAATTAAAATTATGATAAGTGTAAAGACCGTAAAATTCAAGAGAAATTTTTTCTTAATTTTCTTTGGATTTTTACAAGAGCGCGGTTTCAGACGGCACCTGATTCCGAGGCCCGGAGTGCCCGGAATTAATTTCCGAAGTTTGGCTCGGGTACGTTCAGTGAACGAACGAGCGGGAATTCCTAACTTTTGATCCGGTGCTCGGAATTGAAATCCGAGGGCACCGATGAACTCGCAGCGCCGATATTCGCTTAATGAGACCTTTTCGGGAGTTGCGTTTGTTGCGGGTTGAAAGTTACGTTTTGGGGTTTTTCAGTTAAGTTAAATAAAATTGTGTAAAACAAATTTTATTTTAACTTATTAAAAAACCTACCTAAGGGGGTTGGAAGTGGGACCCACACCCACTTAACCTCCCTTGGGAGGATTAAGTGTGGTGGGGCCCACACGAACCCCTAAGTCTTTTCATTTTCTCTCAACATACTTAACCCCTCTTTTAATGGCTTAAGTTACCCTTATTTAATTAAGGGAGTTAAACCCCCTTTTTGAATTTCAAATATTGAAATTCTTTTGTGTTGTGTTAATAAAATAAGAGGTAGTCTTATTTTATTTAGAGTTCTTTGTTTGTCTTTGGAGAGCTTTCTCATCTTCAAGCTCTGTCGAAGAACGAAGAACGTCTTCATCCTCAACGAAGAACGATAACACTTCGTCAAGGATCATCGACTCGGCGACCCGGTATCTTCGGACCTCTTCTTCCTCCTCAGACCTTCTTCGTCGGCAAACGAAGATCCGCCAACGTCGTGTCTCTTCGGGCTTAGCACTTCGTCAACGGATTTGACGAACGACGACCACGACACCCGACCTTCGCGACGCCGTCTTTCGCGGAGCGTAGCCGAACCTTTGAATCTTAAACCCGAGGTAGGGGTTTTTGTTTTCATTTTGGTTTCCTTACTCTTTTTTTTTGATCATGAATGATAAGTATAACGTGTGGCTTATTTATTTAAGTTTCGTTTTTATTTCTTTAACGTGAGGGGGGCCGGACCGCACGAACACGGCCGAATCCCCCCTCCATCGTTCATGTTTGTTTATGCTGGTGGAAACAAGTAGCGTGGTGCCGTCGCACCACGCGGACGATCGTTCTTTTATTTTTACGCAACGCCGTCGCGCTTCGCTGAGGAGAGTCTTCAAGAACGCGACGCCGTCGCGCCGCGTTGGAAGGATTCATGGCACGGCGAAAGGGGCGCGGTGCCGTCGCACCGCGCCGGACGACGAACACCGCGGCCGGTTCCGGGCCGCGGCGGGACGAGAAGACCGCGGCCGGTTCCGGGCCGCGGCGGGACGAGGAGACCGCGGCCGGTTCCGGGCCGCGGCGGAAGGAAAGACCGGCGGCCGGGCCGCCGGCGTCGGAAGTCGAGGGCGGGACCGGAATTTCCGGTCCCGTTGGTAAAAACCGGCCGGCCAGCGGGCCGGCCGGATGTCATAAAACCGGGGGATTAAACCCCCGGCCGGTTCTCCAAACCCCCCTCTTAATGAGGGGGGCGGTTCAATTAAAGAAGGAGGGGGGGGGGGGGGGGCAAAGCCCCCCCGGTTTTTATCCAGCCGGCCCCCACTTGCGGGGGCCGTTTTTTTTGCAAAGGCACGGCTTATAGCCGTGCCGCCTTGATGAAACGCGGGGCTTAGCCCCGCGTGCCTCCCGCGAGCGCCGCGGCCCGCCGCCGCCACGCGGCCCGCCGCCGCCGCCACCGCGGCCCGCCGCCGCGCCGCCGCCCGCCGCCGCCGTCCGCCGCCGCCGTCCGCCGCCGCCGGCCGCCGCGCCGTCCAGAGGGGGGGGGGGGTCGGGCCGGGTCGGCCCGGACCCGGACCCCCCGTTTCGGACCAGATTCGGTTCTTGGCTCATAACTTGAGCCTCGGACCTCCGAATGACGAACCGTCTGCGGCAACGCGATCCTTGGATCGAGACGGTCGTTTCGGTATATCGCACTCAAGGTTTCGGGTTACTTTGAGTTCGGCCGGGTTGGTTCGTTCACGAAACCAACCGGGCCTTCGGAGCGGAAACGCTCATATCTTGAGCTACGGACGTCCGATTGACGTGCCGTCAGTCGCGTAGTGTTCCTCTTAGTGAGACGGATCTTTTGGAATACTCCGCCCGAGGTTTGGACGCAGGTGGAGTACGGTCGGGTTGGTTTTGCCTTAAAAACCAACCGGGCCCCGGAGACGAAAATGCCAATAACTCTCAGACCGGGCGTCCGATCGACGCGCCCTCTGTTGCGTTGAGTTCCTGTTGACGATACGGAACTTTTGGATACATCAACTCTGGTCTTCGTGACAGTTGATGTATCAGCCTCTCGGCTCGTGGAGCGGACCCTCCGTACGAGCTTGCTGTGTGCGGGAACCCTAGTGCTGGCTGCGACTGTTCTACTGCTACGACTGCTACTGTGACTTCGACGACGACAGTACAGAGATCCTGTGTGGATTCGACGACGACGACTACAGCACTCAGCGATCCTACGTGGATCAGTGCTACAGGTTCTGTGTGAGCCCGATCCTGTGTGGGTCCTTGCGCTCAGCGGTTCTGTGTGAGCCAGCGCCTACAGGTTCTGTGTGAGCCCGATCCTGTGTGGGTCTTTGCGGGGGTTAGTTACCTATCGATCCTTCGTGGGTCCGACGACTTAGATGGATCAGTGATCATCTTCATCGTCCTTGAAGAAGTATACCTGTGTGAGCTGAATCCTGTTGCTTTCCTGTGTGGATTTTGTTGTGCAATCCTGTGTGGATTATGTTCTGCTATCCTATGTGGAATACGTATACTTTCCTGCGTGGACTGAGTTGTACTTGGGCTCGGAGGTTGGAGCGTATTTGAATTGATGACTTAGGTATATGTATGGGCATATATCTAAGCAGTGTCGGTTGATACTTCGTGATTGTACTTTTCTTCGTGGTTTATCCTTTGTGGATTTTGAGAGACCTTCAGGGGTCTCGGGGTCCCTACTGAGTAGCTTATACTCACCCCTGCACGGGCTTTGCCCGCACTACGTTGTGTTGGTTGCAGACGACGGACAGCGTTGACCTTAGCTGAGGCTTGCACAGCGGGATGGTACCCGGAGGTGGACCACTGGGCGGGACGTGCTCGGAGCGGACGGCGGGACCCGTGGAGCAGAGGAGCTATCTGTACCCACCCTTCAGGTGGGATTTCCAGTGGACAGCTCGAAGTAGCGGCTTTTACTTTTCAGTTGCTGTTTTCCCCTTTTTGAGTTGTACTTTACTTTCAGTTTGGGTTTGTATTCTGGCCCATTTACTTTTCCGCACTTTCAGTTGTACTCTGCTTGTTTAGTGTTTACTTTCCGCTTGTTTACTCTGTAGTGTGTGTTACTTTTCAAAGGCAATGCCTTCCCTTTTTATCGGGAATTACGCCTTGGTGCTAGTCGCCAGCCCCTGGCCTATGGAAGGCGGGCTTGGGGTAGTCACGGCACGGACCCCGAGGGCGGGTCGTGACAATAAGGGTTGATCCTAGGTTATTAAAAGGGTTGAATTGTATGCATTCTTTTTTTTTTATTTAAAAATATTCCAATTTCTTATATTTGAGATGGGTTCATTTAAGGAGATCAAAAAAATCATCACTTATTGGTTTAATGCCCACACACCCTAATAATAATAAACTATACACTTGAATGGTAAAAGTTTTGAGCACTCCAAGGTAAAGGTTTGTTTTATCACTTGAAGTGTGTGACCTTAAATTCAATAAGGATGAAGATGTTTTAAAGTTATCAAATAAAAATCTCTTTTAAAATAATTGATTAGCCATTAATGGAGTGAGAAATAACATCCAATCCAACCCCTTGATACTCCCTTGGATCAACCCATAAGTTTGTTAGCCCTCCATTGATCCTATGGTTTCAATGGAAGCAGGAAGTAGACTCATGAGGGAGGAATTAGAGAAGTAAAAAATAATAATGAAATAACGATTACTCAACCATTGTGTGATAATCTCACAAGGGTTGGTGTGAAAAAGTTCACACCTTGAACCAATGGTATCAAAGTGATATGAATAACAATATAATAAGATTAGAAGAAGAACTTTTATTAAGAAACTAAAGTGAAGTGAACAACTTACATGTGGAAGACAAATTTGAGACAACAAAAGCACAGCATAACATTACAATGAAAGTAAGCTCAAAATATGATAAACTGATCCACCACCACTACCATAAATAGAAATTTTGGTAGCCTTGGGTCGAGCCTCCAACAATACAAAGCATACCACTTTATTATGGTAGGCCTAGGGTGGTGGAAAGTAAGGAAGAGTGGACTTCTTTATCCTTGACTCGAAGTGGAAACCAACTTGCATCCACCGAACAAACGCGCATATATTTCCTTCTAGATAGTCAAATTAGAGTGGTCCATAGAATAAAAATGTTAAGATCTGGATGTCTCCTATCTCTATGTAAAATTTCATCCCAAATAAATTTGTGGTTGCTGATATATGATTAAATTGGTGAGTTGTTTTTCTGGGACCTAGAATCTGGTCCAGAATTTTATCTCTAACTTGAGCCGTCTGAATAACCACAATGGAGGCAGAATTAGCACTGTCTCCTGAATAATTATATGTTCCTATATATGTCTTATATCATCCCATGAAATTTGGGCTTAATTAGGCCTGTATTTTGGGCCCCACATTCTCATCAGTGGGTTGGTCTCCAATATGCCTTCTCGAGAATTGTTTGCATGAAATCCCATTTTGGTGGTCTTCCAATGTAAATATTCCAACACTACACAAGCATGAATTGTTCCCAATATAATTAGAAACCTGAAAATTAAATATGAAAATAAAATCAATATCATTGGGTACTTTAAATGTTGTTAAAATATGTACTATATAATAGTGCATTTTAAGAAGGAATTACAATCATAATGTGAAATGATGTTCAAAGTGTAAAATGCACTAAAATGGTGTTTATGAATAATAAAGAACATGAATATTATATATATTAACAATTAATATTAGCCTCATTCTATGGCTAATCAAATCACCTTATTTGTGTTTAACCTTTTGAATATCAATTGATTATGTTTTCTTGTATTTATAAATATCCCTTTGCTATCCAGTTTATTTTCTAAAAGTGGGATATAATTTATCCCCTCTCATTATAACCTTCATCTAAGTAATTACTATGTCAAAGAAAGGGATCCCCTCCTTCTACTATTTATTCAAGCACCTTCTTTATATTATGTATTTTTATTTCCAATTGGTCAGGATGGAATATGTTTTCACACATACCTATAATTGTCCTTATTATTTCAAAGTGATGACATACCCCTTTAACTATCATTAAACCCTTCTATGAATATATATGTACCACTATTATGTCGCTGAAATTATCCTGCGATTTTCCATGAAAAAAATTTGTGTAGTGAATACCCATCCCAATTACCACTCAATTGTATTAACCTAGATGTACCTATACATCATTAATTGGGTAATTACATGTATATAACCCAAACTCTTTGGTTGTGGGATTATAAGTGATGAAATATATCCTTATGTTGTATGATCTATGTGGAACACTTATGTATGTAAATGATATGAATGTGATAGGTGAACCTAAAATTATATAGACCTTTAATGTATTGGATAATGTTTTATCTCATTAGATACCATGCATGGTGCATGAGAGGTTATCCCAAGCACACTATATTATGATGCCTTGGTGGTTATCCTTAACATATATTTATGATGTCATGTTTTATCTTGTTTCCACATTACCATGTTTCCTATATGATATCACATTATATCATGCCTCATTGTTCAATATTATGACTCACACCTCTCTTATGTTACCTTGATATGACTCTTGGATCATATGTACTGCTTTACCTTATGCTATGTTTTGTTTTTTATCTTACTACTTTTTATAGATCACCCCTTTTTTATGTACATACCCAGGTTATCCCATGAAATATTAGAGGATAAATGGAATATAAGGCCATGTTCTGAAGTTTTTAATAACATTGGTGTATCTATGTATCAAGTTAATGTGCTATATACCTAATTTCCCAAATAAACCAGGCCTCACAATATTTTGGGTTCATAATAAGTTTTATTTTATGTAATAAATCATGAAATAAAGTATATTAAAGACATGGGCTTTCATATTTGGTATTAGAGGAAAGTCTAGTTATTTTTGGGGATTAAGACCAGGAAACCCTAGTAAAAGCTTTAGGGATAAGACTAAACATAAGAAAACAACCCTTTTTTTAAATTATAGTGTAAGTGGATTATAAGAAAATAAATTACTACCTGAATAATACAAGTGGATGTGGATCTGGAAAAAATGATCTAGGGTTATAACCCTACAAATGGTGCATTGGGATTTGACTCAATCGTTACCTGGTGCATAACCACAGGCCTTTCTGCACACCTGGTTTGACACTCCTAGGGGATATGATTTGGTAAATTCAAAATTACTTTATAAATAATTATGAAGAGAAAAGAATTCCCATACTATTTTATATTAGGAAATAGATCATGGATAACTTATTTTGAAACCTAGAAAATTCATAGGTAAATGAATATATGTCATTTATGAGTTATCACTTCAATGTTTACATTTTCCCTTTTATGTGTTTATTATTTTATAAATTATCATTCCTTAATCTATTTTGGATGAAGTAAATTATTAGAACTAGAATCAAATATTAAAATGTGGTCTTATTGACCATTTTGAACTTCAAATGTCCTATGTGACTATGAATCTATTCATTCTTTCATATCATGAAAATTTAGTATAACTATTCAAACAACACCTCAAAACATGTAAGTCAAGTTATTGTTGAAGATGAAAATGGGTCAATTGTTCCATCCTAAGAATATAACTCATCCCATGTCAAAATTTATGGTTTTAACTTCCTAGTGAACCTTGTGATAATACCTTTAGTGGAATTTTATGTAATTATTGGTATGGATTATCTTTATTTATATGGAGCCAACGTAATTTATTAAGAGAAGGAAATCACCCTCTATACAATGAATCCCACTCTGGCTCTATATAAGTGAAAGGAGGCAGATGAATTTTTTTTGGTATCATCATTTCAAGTATAGATATTACTGCCATATAATAAAGCTTATTTAGATAAAATGTTTGAGACTAAATAAAATATTATCCATGATGACATTCCCATTGTAAGGGAATATGATAATTTTCTTCTCTAAGAATTGTATAGTCATTATCTAAGACGTGAGGTTGGTTTCTCAATCAAGCTTATACCCTGATATATTCTAATATCTAAGACTCCATATAGAATGGATTTTGTTTAATAAGAAGATATAAAGAATCATATGTTGGAGAACTTGGATAAAGGGTTTATAAATCCAAGTGCTTCATCATGGGCTTCCCTAGTCCTCTTCTTCAATAATTAGAATGTGTTATTGTGCCTCTGCATTGATTATCATGAGATCAACAAAATCATGATAAAGAACAAGTATCCTATTACAAGTATTGATGATATGTTTGATTATCTATGTGGAGACCAGTACTTATCCAAGGTGGATCTTCAGTTGGGATATTATCAAGTAAAGGTGATGAAGGAGGATATCTATATGGCCACTTTTCATGTAAGGTATGGGCACTATGAGTTCATAGTAATGACATCTGGACTAAAAAATTCTCCAACTATCTTCATGGACTTGATGAATATAGTCTTTAGAGACTAACTTTATAAATTTGTGGTAGTCTTTATAGATGATATGCTTATCTACTATAAAAGAAACAAGGAACATGAGGATCACTTGAGTGTTTTACTAAAGACCTTGTAGAAAGAAAAGTTTTATGGAAAGTACAGTAAATGTGAGTTTTGGTTTGAGAAAGTAACATTCTTAGGGAATGTTATCAGTAAAAAAGGGATATCTGGGAATCTTTCAAAAAAATAGGCAACTGAAGGATGGATCAGCCCAATATCTATGAAAAAAATCTATATTTTCCTTAGATTATATGGGTACTATCATCAATTTTTTAGAAACTTCACATGATTTTTAATACCATTAACCAAGATTACTCAGAAGGGAGTCTAGTTTTTTTGAACTAATGAATGTGAGGAAATATTTAAAGAGTTAAAGAAGATACATATAATTCTATGCTCACATTACACACCAGTGGGAAAGGATTTGTGATGTTCAATGATGTATCCAAAAACTCCTGGGTTCTATACTCATTCAATACAATAAAGTGATATCCTATTCCTCTTATCAATATCTATGACTAGAACTACCCAACCCATGATATATAATTGGCAGTAGTGATCTTCATGTTAAATATTTTGAGGTATTATCACTAGGGGAGAAGTATGAAATATAAATAGATCATAAAAGTCTTGAGTATATATTTTAAAAAAAGTTTCTTAACATGTTCCAATGAATTAGGTTAGAGATGATCAAGGATTATGATTTTTTAATCCATTACCATCCAGGGAAGGCGAACAAAATTGAATATGCTCTGAGAAAAAAGGATCTTATATTCCTATCCATGATAAGGATTGTAAGGGATCAAAACTTCATGGACATGGGAATAATAAAATTAAATTTATCCCACCTTTATAAAATAAATTCTCAAAGATATATTCTTGATAGGATCAAGGAGGCCCATAAATATGATGAGTTTCTATTGAAGAAGAAAGTGAATATTCTAGAGTTCAACTTTTCTAAAGATGGAGTTATATGGTTTGGTACCTAGATATGCATCCCATAAAAACCAAAATTGAATAGGGAACTTCTAGATGATGCTTATAGATCATCCTTCTGTATTTATCTAGGAATCACTACAATGTATAAATATGTGAAGAAAAACTTCTAGTTTGATATCATGAAGAGGGAGATTATAGAATTTGTATCTCAATTCTTGGTATGCCAACAAGTCAAGGGTAAAAGATATAAGTTTAAGGTTATAATGAAACCATCACACACATTAGTATGGAAATGGGAAAATATAACCATGGATTTTATCATTGGACTCCACAAGACACCTACAAGAAATAACACTATATGAGTAGTAGTCAATCGCCTTACAAAGTTAGTTCATTTCATTACCATCAAGGAAGAGTTATCTCTTGAAAAACTCACCATGATATACATAATATAAGTGTAAAGTCTGTATATAGTGACACTCTCCATTGTATCTGATTGAGATCAGAGGTTTACCTTAAGGTTTTGGATAATCCTTTAGAAAATGTTAGATACAGATCATAATTTTAGTATTACTTATCACCCTCATATGGATGATCAATATGAAAGAATCATTTAAACTCTAAATGATATGTTGAGATCATTTTCAATGGATTTATAATGATTTTGGGTTCAAAAAATTTCCATAGCAGAGTTCTTATATAATAATAGTTTCTATTCTAGCATTTAAATAGAATATTATGAGGACATATATGGGAAGAGGTTTCAAACTCCAATATGATGGGATGAAGTTGGAGTGTAAAAACTTATGGGACCTAATTTTTTCCAAGAGATGATAGATAAGGTTCAAACCATTAAACATCATATGAAATCTGTACAAATTCAATGGAAAATATATGTATACAATCACTGATGTGATCAAGAGTTTTAGGTCAGAGATAAATTATTCCTTCATATATCGCTATGAAAGAAATTCATGATGTTTGGAAAGAAAGGAAATATTATTCCTAGATACATCAACCACTTTGATATCCTTGATCACATTAGAACTATAACCTATCGACTATCACTCCAACATAATAATCTCACGTACATGATGTATTATATTTATTTATATTAAGGAATTACATACCAAAACCCTAACATCCACTAAATCCATAGGTGGTACCCTTAAAGAATGATATTTCATATAAGGAGAAGATGGTGAAATTATTATATAGTAGAGACAAAGTACAATGAAACAAGACAACTCTCCTGGTCAAAGTGTTATGACAGAACCACATGTTTGAGGGAGCGAAGTGGGAATTGGAAGAGGAGAAGTAATAAAATTACCCTCATCATTTTTAATATATGAAATGAGCATTTCAAGGGTGAAATTTCTGAAGGGGTTAAGAATTTAACGACCAAAAATTTCATAAATGAAATTATTTTTTATGAATTAATATATTATTAATTAATTTAAATAGAGAAAAAACATACACTACTTTGGTTATTTTAACTATTATAGCCTATCATATTTAAAATAGTGTTAAGAATCATAACTCTAACACCCCAATATTTTAAAAGAAGAAAATTATATTCGATAGCATATTCAACATGAAAAACCTAGCTTAAAAGACTGTGAGATATATAGCTGTTATAACCTAGCCATTAAATTGATAGGTATAAATATTATTAACTAATTTATGATATATATATATATATATAAATTTCTTACTCAACATAAATTTATTTATAAATTCCTAGTAAATAGTTAATCAATTTTTGGTAAAGTCATTTTATTCTTCAAAGATATTTTTTTTTCAAAAATGTTTTTTTTCTTTTTGTGAGAAAATATTATAATTAATTTATATAGATTGCAACATCCTGTTACTATTTTAAAGTATTCTTAATATCACCTTTTGATAATTCTTTGTTTGGGTTTAGTTTGGGGTTGTTTCGGCTGAAAACTCTAGAAATTTTGAAAGTTTTTGGGTTGTGCATGGTTATTGCATGGTTTCCCAAACCATGTGCCCTGCTAAAGAAAACTGTGAAAAATGAGATAGTGAGGTTTTGTACAGTTGGCATATGGTTTGGAAAACTATGTACCCACCTAGGAGAAACCATGTAACTCATTTAAAAGGGATGTACGATTAGGGAACACAAATTTTCTAACCATTTTCCCTACCCAAGAAACCATGCATATGATATTTTTTAATCTGAATTTTAATTTTAAAATTCTTAAAACCCACCTTTTAAGTCCTCGATTGGCCGATATGACCCCATATCATTTTATTCTTCCTCAGAGGCTCCCAATTGGAGATTTTTCTCCTCTAAAATCTCTCAAAAGCATATCAAATCTTGGAGAACGATGTTAAATCTCTTCCCAGCAAGTTTCTTCTTCACGTTCTCCTCCTCCTGCTCTATCTCTTCTCTCACCTAGGGTTTTATGGACTTTTATTATATTGGAAGATATAAAACCTTTTTTGGATCTTAAACCTAGGTTTGATTCTTGGGTTCTCATTGTCAATGTTCTTTGTTGGGGTTTCCCAAGTAGGGATTTTTGCTTTGAGATCCCATGATCCCGAGGTGGGTGGTTCCATTATGATGGCCAATTTCTATTAACCCTAAATTACTTAATTTAAATTCAATTGTTTAATTTAAATGAAATTGATTGATTTCAATTGTTTTTTTTTGAAAAACCTAATTCCATTGAATTGGGTAATTCAGTTTTGAAATTGAATTTGGTATGAAATTAGGAAAACTCCCCAATTCCATTTAATTTGGGTGTGTTTGTGAAATTGATGGAATTTTGTAAAATTTAAAATTTTGAATTTAAATTGTGAAATTGGATAGAATTTTGTTAAATTAAATTATTGAATTTAATTTGTGGAATCTGAATTGTGAAATTGATTTAATGAAATTGATTTAAAATTGGTATGTGATAAAAATGGATCGAAATGATTTTTATGGAAGCCCATTGGTTTTATCTTAGAAAAAGGCATAATTTGATTAAAAACTAATTTTGGGTTTTAAATGGAAAATTGGAATATTTGAAATGGATAATGGGATGAAATTTATATTTAAAAAGTCTTAAAATAAATTTCCCATCTTTTTTTGTTATTAGAGCATATGAAAGCCTTAGGTAGTTAGTGAAAATTCAAAAAACACTATATGATTTACAATACTAACAATAAATTTGTAGCATGTCACATCTACAAAGGTATGGTGATGAGTACTCCTTGGTCAGTATCAAGGGGAACATGTGTACACATTTTCATGTCAACTATTTGAGTGTGTGGAGTCCCTTAGCTTGGAACTATCGTAACTTGAGGAATATGACCATGTTGTTCATTTTTTTTGTATTTGAAATGTATATATTCCAATGTTTGTAAACTGTTTTACATGCCTTATGAATTTATATAAACCATTTTATATAATTTTGTTAATCCATTTACTTAAAGTATTTCCATATTTGTAAATTTAAATTTTTATTTATTTTAAATATTCTTTTGGAATGCCATACCTATTTATTTAAAATTTAAAGCTTTATTTTGTTAATAAATTGTAGGAATATTTTATAAAATCCTTGGTGAGACCCTATTGGGATTTTAGCTCACACCCTACCTGTGGCTTCTGGTGTTTTTAGATTATCTTATTCTAGGTTTGATAAAGGGTAAGGCGCTACTTGGAGGTGGTAGTAGCTATTGATCTTTGGTATTGGAGAGTTGCATCCATTAGGACTTGGGTTATTATCTTATTTTATAGTACTTTACGTAGTACTTTGGTTTGTTTACCTGTTTAACTTCTGGTACACTTCATCCCATGGAGTTTCTTTTGTATGCATACTGAATTGTTTATATTGATTCTATAAAGTTTGTGGAAAATTTGTTCCCAATTTATTTTTGTATGATTCCAGGTTCTAGTATCCAACTCATGAGGATTGGTAACACCCTTCGGGCTATGTCAGTGTCGGTCTGGGCATCAGGGTACCTGGGTGTTGGGGTCGGTTCATGACAAAGTGGTATCAGAGCTATAGGTTGAGCTTCTTGTCTTAATGTTAATATGCAGTAGTGTATTCTTGTTGGGACTTAGAAGGTAGTTACAATTGAGTGCCTAGACAGATCTCAACACAATTAACCTTAAGTCACTAGAGGTGGTTAGGGAAATACATCTTGAGAATTTGTTATAGTCTTTTCCCTATTTTTGATTTGGATAGATTGAAATCCAAATACTTTATGTCTATCTATTAGGATTGATTTCCCTTGTTTCTCTATTTGAGTGTTTATATGATGTTTTATTTATTATCTGCTGATGTTGTGTAGCATCATGCCTTTGAGAATACACATGAATCAGATCCAGGAGGAAGATACTATTGAACCTCAGTGAGAAAATCCTCTTGTGGACTAGAGTTTGGTTTAGGTGATTGTGTATATTGTCCAAGCTCTGAGACATGCACCAACAACAGTTTCTGTTTAGGCTCCAGATATGGAACCTTGGAGGGATATTCTCCAGGATCATTCTTAGGAGTTCCTTTTCTAGATTCCACCAACACTCAAAGGCTCCAATGATCCTAAAGAGGTTGAGAAATGGTTAAGCAGGTTGGAATGTTTGTTTGAGTTATTGATGAAAATTGATGAAATAAAGGTTAAGTGTGCCACCTTTATGCTAGAAGGTATATGCAGGAGATTATGGGACATGATGGTGATAGCGAAGAAACATGAGGTATTAGATTATAAAGACTTCAAGGATCTTTTCATTGACCATTTATATCCATATTCGATGTTGTTGTCCAAGTCTATTGAATTTTTTAAACTTGAGAAGGTTGATAGAACCGTGAAAAAGTATACAAACCATTTTGCTAAGCCAATGTAGTTTTCACCTAAGATAGTATAAAATGAGAAGATGAAGAAATGACGGTTCAAGTTGGGACTTAAAGCTGATATTCTCTCTCAAGTTTTCTTACTAAAGATTCCTTCTTATGCTGATGTGATGGATAGATCATTGATGGTTGAAATTGACCTAGATGGCAAGTCAAGGTTTTCAGAAGTTCATTTTTCTCCTAGTGGTAGTGTGAATTACTCTAAAGAAAAAGGAAGTGTGATAAATATCATGGTGGTTCTTGATATCAGGGTTTCTCAAAACCTCATATAGTTCCTAGAAAAGGCCCTTTGATTTGTTTTTAGTGTGGAAAGACATGGCATTAAAAGAGGGTTTGTACTGAGGCACCCAAGAATTGTGGCTCCTATGGATACTCAGGTCACTTATAGAAGTTATTCCATGTATATTGTAATCCTCATAGTGGAATGGGATCATTAACACCTATTAAAATAGTGGTTCAATTAGATGCTTCATGAGAAAAGGGGTTCTGTACATATGTATCTAGAATGAAGATTCTTCACGCAATAAAAGATTTTACAGAGGAACCAGATATGGGTACAACAACTTTGAAAGGTACCATCACTATAACTTCATCATTAGTGACTACTTTATTTGATATTTGTGCATCTCATTCATTTATTTAAAACCATGTTGTTAATATGATAAATCTTCCTAAGGAGATTTTATCTTATGTGATAGATATTAATACACCCCTTGTAATGAAGAGAGAGATGGGTCTCTATAGTCCCACTTGTGTTTTCTCATTATCAGATGTTGATATTTCTTGGAGTTTTCTATTTCTTAACATGAAACCACTTGAAATCATCTTCGTGATGGATTGTCTCATAGCCAATAAATCCTAGATTGATTTTTATCTTCAACAGGTCTCCTTTAGTACACCTGATGGTGTGTGTCATATCTTTCATGGAGAATGGGACCTAGGGTTGAGTAGGGCCATACCTTCTTATCTGGATTTGGGGAAAGTGATATCTATGTTCACCTTTGATCCATAGCAAGAATCTATGATTAGTAATCTCCCTCTTATTTTCATCGAGTTTCCCAATGTGTTTTGTTCTGAATTATTTCATTTACCACTGATATGGGAGGTAGATTTTTCTATTGATTTAGTGAATAGTACTCAACCCATGTCAATTCCCTCTTACCGCATGTCACTCATTGAAATGAAAGATATGAAGACTCAACTATATGATCTTCTAGAGAAAGGATTTATATGCTTGAGTGTGGAACCTTGGGTGACGCTGGTTCTCTTTGCTAAGAAAGCTGATGGTTCCCTTCACATTTGTGTTGATTACCAAAAATTCAATAGATTCATGGTAAAGAACAAGTATTTGTTTCCATGGATTAATGATATGTTTGATCAATTAAAAGGGTAAAAGTGGTTCTCAAATATTGATCTTTGATGAATAGGATTTTATATGAGTATCTTGATACCTTTGTGGTAGTATTTTTGAATTATATCATTATTTACTCTAAGTACAAGGAGGATCATGTGTGTCATATAAGAGCAGTTCTGGAATTATTGAGAAATCACCATCTTTATTCCAATATTTCAAAATGTGATTTCTAGATTCAGGGAGTTAAATTATTAGGACACATGGTGTCAGAACATTTTATTTTAGTTGATCCTGAAAAGGTAAAGGCTGTTATAACATGGGAACAACCACAAAATGTTTTTGAGATCTGGAGCTTCTTGGGTATAGTTGGGTATTATCACCAGTTTTTTAAGGACTTCTCAAAGTTGGATTCTATGATGAAAACTATAACTCATAAGGGAATGATGTTTTCTTTGGATTAAAAATATTAGATTTCTTTTGTTGAGATAAAACATATTTGGACTACTGTGTCAGTGTTGACTCTTCCAGAGGCCAGGCAGGGCTATGTGGTCTTCTATGATATATCAGGTTTAGGTTTGGGATACGTTCTTATGAAAGGTGATCATATCATTTATTATGGATATAGTTATCTTAGTACACACCCAAAGAATTATCCAACCCATGACATTGAACTTATATCTGTGATGCATGTGCTTAAGAGTTGGTGTCACTACCTTTTTAGAAAATTTTTTATAGTGTTTTCAGACCACAATATCTTGAGTTATATCTTATCTCAAAAATATTTTAATCTTATATAGAGGTGTTGGGTAGAGTAACTTAAATCTTTTGAATTTAACATTACTTATAACCTAGGGAAAGTGAATGTAATCACAGATGATTTGAGTAGAAAACTTCTAACCCAGGCTATGAAAGAATCATTAGAAGAGTAGAACTTGATGAATCTTTTTACATAGTTGCATATTGGAGTCTAATAATCTAGGACCTAGGTTTCCTTGACCAGTGTTCAGTTAATATATGACCTTCTCGAGATGATTATTTAGGAAAAAAAACTTGATGATGAGTCCCATATCATTGAATACTCTCTTTATGGTGGGGATACCATGGTAGATTGGGCATTCTCCACAGAGGTAATTCTTTGTTATCAAAATCGCTTCGTTGTTCCATTAGCAGTAAGAAAATATGTGATGGGGGATTTACATAATTCCCATTGGGTTGTGCACTTAGGAACCAAAAATATGTTTTATGACATGAGGTGTAGATTCTGGTGGCCAGATAGAAAGAGTTATACATATTCTTGAGGATATGATCCCTACTTGTGTTATCGAATTTGGTGGAGCTTAGTATGACCATCTAGGGCTGTTTGAGTTTTCTTATAACAATATTTACTAGTACGTGATCATAATGGATCCTTTTTAGGCCTTGTATGGCTTTCCTTGTAGATATCTATTGTGTTGGTCACAGATAAGTGAAAATTTCTTGGTTGGACTGAGTTTGGTTCAAGAGATGACAAAAAAGATTCAATTGATTCATCAGAGGATTTTAAAATCATAGATCTGATATAAATCTTATTCTGATCATCATTGCAGACTGTTAGAATTTTTAGTCAGTGATTGGTTGTTCTTGAAAGTTTCACCTCAGTTGGGTCATTGATGACTTGGGAGGCAAGGGAAGATTTCTCCTCATTTTGTGGGACCTTTTTAGGTTGCTGATTAGGTGGGAAAAGTTTATTACCAATTTTCACTTCCATCGTATCTGACATAGATACATAAGGTGTTCCATGTATCTTAGCTATGAAAGTATCTATATGATCCATCTCATGTTCGGAGCTAGAGTGATCTTGAGGTTGAACCTGATTTATCCATGACTGAATGACCAACCATGATAATTGATTCTAAAACCAAGGCACTATGTGGGAGGACGATACCTTTGGTTCGATTTCTCTGGCAACAGGATTCCAATTCTCATGAGACATGGGAGAGGGAGGCACTAATGAGAGAGCATTTACCTCATCTTTTTTGGAATGGGAGCTTCTTAGTAGGATTTCTAGGGACAAAAATATTCTATAGCGGGGAGGTTATAACATCCTATTAATGTTTTCAAGTATTTTTAAACCCCTATTTTGATCATTATTTGGCTGGGTTTCATTTAAGATTGTTTTGGGTGAAAAATCTAGAAATTTTGTAAAGTTTTGGGGTTGTGTATGGTTGGCGCAAGATTTTCCCAAACCATGCCCCGTACTAAAGAAAACCGTGAAAACTAAGAGAGTGAGGTTTTACATGTTTGGTGTTTGGTTTTGAAAACATGCACCCACCTAGGAGAAACCATGAATCCCATTTAATAGGAGTGCACAGTTAGGGCACAATTTTTGTCTAATTGTGCAAACCTTCCCAAGAAACCATGCATACATGATTTTTTAATATGAATTTTAATTTTAAAATTACCAAAACCCACATTTTAGGTCCTTGACAAGACAATACGACCCCATATCATTTTATTCTTCCTTGGAGGTTCTCAAGAGGATATTTTCCCCACTATACCCTCCGAGAAGTGGATAGAATCTTGGAAAATGACATTCAATCTCTTCCTAGTAAGTTTCCTCTTCCCATTATCCTCTTTCCACTCTTTCTCTTCTCTTTGCTAGAGTTTTGTGGATCATCATGCTATTGTAATATATAATAACCTTTGTTTTGGATATTAAATATAGGTTTTATTCTTAGGTTCTAATTTTTGATGTTCTTCATTAGAGTTTCCTAATTATGGATTTGTGTTTCGAGATCCCATGATCCTGAGGAAGGTGGTTTTGTTATGATGGCCAATTTCTATTAACCCTAAATTTCTTAATTTAAATTCAATTGTTTGATTTAAATGCAATTGATTTATTTCAATTAAATTTATTTCAATTGCCCCACCGTTGGTGGTGGGGTGGTAAGGGCTTGGGGGGGTGAGGGGCAGGTCGCGGGGTCAAGTCCCCGGGCGCCTCCTCCGTTCGCTGGGGCTGACGAGCCGCGACCTTCCTCTTACGGCGTGTGTCGACGTACTTGTGGTCTTCCAAGGAGGTGCAAGGATGTGGAAAAGATAGTGGAGGGTTCGGGTCGGGTTTGTTAGGCCTGCACCCTCCAAGTTATCTCCTAAACATGAGGTGGGTTAAGGGTTTAATAACAATTGAATTAATCAACAAGATAAACCCCACAAGATACCCCACAACGACCTCCCGCAAAGACGAATGAATTTCGGGTCAACCCGTTAGTCGATTGACCTGCATTCTTCGTATTATTCAAGAACGGGGAAGAGGAAAATTATTTAAATATCATAAATGAAAATAACCCCTTACCTAGAAATGTTGGAGGAACGTCTGTGCTTGAAGGTGGATCATTTTCTTCATTCCCACGACCGGTTCCCAGAGACGCCACTCGCACGTCGCCCTTTGGTTCAGTGTTGTCCGTCACCTCCCTCTGGGATGGATTGATCTTTTAAGGGTCTATTTTGCGGCATTCCTTCAGCACTTTTCTGCTTGGTGAAGCTCCCCGATACCCCTTCCCTAGCACCATATATATAGGAGAGGGTGAGGGTAGGTAACGACATGGGGGAATAATGGGGCTCAATAATTAGGAAGCTTCATAATTTCCCCAATGTCGTTGTTACTTAAGGTTGACAGGTCAACCCATTTAATGTCTTGACACATCGCCAACCCCACCCTTTAATTGGTCCGTTGGAGGTTTATGAAATAAAATAAAAAAATTATTTTATTTCATTTCATTTAAAAAGTTGTAAAAACTTAACTTTTTCTCCAGACCTACTGCGGTCAAAGTAAAGCCTCCCTTAAGCGAATCCCAGCACTGCGGATTCAAAAGTGCCCTCATATTTTTAATCCGATCAATGATTCAAAAGTTATAAAATGCCACTCATGCCTTTACTGGACATAACCGAAAAAAAAGTTCAATAAATTATTAACAGTCACCCTCGACCTGCGTCGGTCAAGGTTAGGCTCTACTTAAGTGAAACATGCCCCAAAGAACCCAACAATACTCTCAAATTTTCAATCCGAGTTACCATTTAAATGTTATGGATTTTATAATAAAATAATTGTTACTTAATTATTTTATTTACGTCCAAAAACTAACATTCACTAGTGGCCCACGCCGGCCAATATTAGTATCTTCCTAAAGAGAGCATACACTTATGAGTTCAACAGTGGTCTTAGATTTTTAATCCGAGTTACCCTTCCTGAGTTATAATCATTTGAAAAATAAAATAATATTATTTAATTATTTTATTTACGGTTATTCCATTTTCAGGTTTTATCATAGGAGGCCCACGCCGACTAAATATAAGTCGTGCCTAGGGTAAACCCTCCATCCTGAGCACAACAGTGCCTTCAGATTTTTGATCCGTGAAACTGTTTAAGAGTTATTCTACTTTTTTTAAGAAAATTTCTTATGTGTTCTATTTAAAGTTTAACAAAAATTCGACGGATCATTCCGGGCACTCTGAACCTCGGAATCACATGCCGTTAGATTTCACGGTCTCAAAATAATTCCATATAATTAAAAAAATTATACAGAAATACAGGTCTTTACATTCTCCCCACCTTAGGGATTTACATCCTCAAAAGCCATAACATAGACTAAGGAAACAAATGGGGGTACTGAGTATGAATATGAGCCTCCCACCCCCATGTGCTCTCCTGGAGGTTCTCGTGCTGCCAGTGAATGCGCACTAGAGGTATCAACCACCCACGAAGGACTCGCTCCTGTCAATCTTCAATCTCTACTGGAACCTTCATAAACCTCACCCCATCGTCTAAGTCCAGCTCGCCATGGTCGATGACATGAGATGGGTTGTGCACGTATCTCCTTAGCTAGGATACATGAAAGACGACGTGCACCTTCTCTAACTGCGGTGGAAGTGCCAAGCGGTATGCCACCTCACCTATCCTCTGAAGTATCAGAAATGTCCTGATAAACCTCAGAGATAACTTTTCACCCCTCTCAAATCTCCACAAACCTCTTCGAGGTGAGACTTGTTGGAAGACATGGTCTCCCTCCTCCTGTCGGCATAAGACTTCTGCCGTCTCTGAACAGTTTTCACTTGCTAATAAGTGAGGCATCATGATACAACTCTGCCACTGCTTCCTTCATCTAGGGCCATCAATACTACCGTCGGAGGTCCTGGTATATCTTCACTACTCCAAGATGTACCATAAAATAGGATGTATGGATCTCCCTCAACACCTCCTTCCGAAGCATCACTGGTACCATAGTGCGTCTTCTGAAGAGGATGACGTGCTCCCCACCTTCAGAAAATCCTTCAAGAGACTGTCCTGAGGATATCTGAGCATGTCTGGCCTCACAGTCAATGTCTCAAGTTTTGCCCCCTAGAATTTGCTGAAGAATTGGGGAGTGACAGTTATAGACTGGAGGTAAGCTGCTCCATCATTATCTACGAAGGATATCCGCAGCGTGACTAGCTGCTCTGATGCCCCACTCAACAGTTGTAGACCTGATGTACATGGATTTTACATGTATTTTTTATAATTTTATAACTTAGTTTTAATTAATTAGTTTAACCATTTTTTATATTTTTAGTTTATTTTCGTAATTTTGTAGTAGTTTAGATATATTGATAATTTTTTAGTTAATTTATATACTTATATTAGTGATTTAGTATTTTTATTAGTTATATTAATTTTATATATTTAAAACTATATTATTATTATTATTAATTTCTCTAATTTTAGTTTAGTTTATTTTATTAATTTTTATTAATAGTATTATACTTAATTACATATGAATTAACATTTAATTCTTATCACTATTTATTGTTATTATTATTATTATTATTATTGTTTTTACTTAATTAGATAATTAGTTTTTTTATTTGAATTTAACATTTTATTTTTTTATTCACCCTAACTACCCACGCACCACCCCACTCCCCTTTGACCCCTTCCCCTTTCCCACATCACCCCTTCCCATCTCCCATTTTTTCTCTACCCAACCCCACCCTCCTAATTTCCTCTCCCTCTCTCCAATCACACACGCCACACCCTTTTCTTTTTTTTGAACCCCCTCTCTCCAATCACTCGCTCTCTCCCTTGCCTAAACCCTCGGCCCCTCCTTATCTCACCCATGACCCCCGCATCTCCATCCAGTCCGCCTCCCATCTCCATCCCGCCTACCCCACTGGACCCACCACATGCCTCCCCTATCCAGTCCGAAGACCCCGCACCTCGTCGCTCCTCGCTAACCCAGCACCCCGCTGGACCCGCTGCTCCCTCGTCTCATCCGCAGCCCGTTGCCCCGCTTCCCCAGGTCCACCCCGCTACCCCGCCGCTTCCCCTATTCACCTGGACCCTCAAAATTTCCCTCTCCCCTTGGCCTCCATCCCACTCTTTGGCACCATCCTAATACCGCTCCTGGATTCACCCGTCGCACCTTCTCACCCCCATTTCTCATTTGCAGCGCACCGTCCACCAACCGTCTGAGCACCCGTGGAAGGTCCTCATCACCATTCTAAGGTGTGACTCCCTCGCTCAAGCTGCCTCTATGTCACGTAACAACAGGAGCCGACCAGTCTCCGCTACATCGCCAACATCTTCCATTCCGGTGGGCACGCCATTGGTGCGCGGCATCATCACTTGCCGAAGGTTGCTGCGCATGGCGAAAATAAAGACTGACATGATCATTTCTTCGGTAATGCGGTGTTATTTCACATGATATATCATTTTATTACCGCGTTTATTCTTTCAATTAGGATGTTGGGGTAATTTTCTTAGTGTCGGGATGTTGGTTGAATAATTAAAATGATTGCGCATGCCATGCAACGATATTGTTTGATGATTAATTGTCAATTAAATTTATTTTAATTGAATGTTTATCTGTTTAAATTATCTTTGCACTAAATTAAATGCTGAAATTAAAACTGGCCATTTTAATAATAAGTTGACGTGGTGGTTCGGGAAGGTAAACTGCATTGACCGATGGTAACAGCAAATTGGTGACACAACTTTGTGAGAAATGGGTTGTGTAATTTCACCATATAGTTCGGTACTTGAACGAGTTTTTTTAATTTATTTATGACACCAGATAATGGGACCTTAAATAAATTAAGAAATTTAAATTGAGCATCTAAAAAATGCTTATATTTTTGGAACTGGTGATAATTAAGCAGAATAAATATTTAATCACATTAAAGAATACCTTGCATGATTGCGTAACAATTTAATTGCGACATCAGCATCCCCAAAAAATTTTGTTGATTTAGAGTCCATTATCCTTTTTAATTAAAATTTACTGTATTTCTTTTGTCTTCTCACCTTTTAGTTTAAGTAAAATGAAAAAAATAAAACTCAAAATAGGAATTCCCTCAACTTTTTTTCCGTCTAAACATTGTCCAACGAAATATTTTTAGTGAACTAGATTCCGTGCTCTCTGTGGTTTGACCCTGCTCGCTACTTTTATAGTAGCCAGCTGGTTATAAAAATTTGCAAATTGGACACACTACGGCGCTCATACCAAATTTATGGTGCTGTTTCTAGGGAGCACGTGCACGTCTAGCATTAAGAAAATTTCAAGTAGACCTTGCTTTAGGCACTGTTCGCCTAAATGGCGAACACTCGTAATTCTGATCCGTCAAAGAATGACCCATCCCTTGATCCACAACTTGAACATCAAAGAAAGGGAAAAGAACAAATCGGTACCTCAGCCGCAAATTCAATGCATCTACTAGAGGAAAGCATTGAAACTCACATTCCGACGCTTCCTAGTGGACAAGTCCACCCACTTTTCCAAAACCGTCTCGATAATCAAAGACCTAGAACTACTATGAGACAGGAGTTGCGACCCAACACAGTCAGAGTTAGCTCAGGCATAACAAGACTGAGAATTCAAGAAACGCACTTTGAATTGAAGCCATCCATGATCAACCTGCTCCAACAACATGAAAAATTTCATGTATTGAGCAACGAAGACCCTTATATGCATGTGAACAGATTTCTTGAAGTCTGTGACACATTTAAATATAATGGAGTAACAGATGATGCTTTGATCTTGCGGCTATTTCCATTATCTTTGTAAGGTAAAGCAAAGGACTGGTTGGAAAGTCTCGACCTAGAAGCAGTTTTCACTTGGGAAGTGTTGAGAAGAAAATTTCTTGATCGATATTTCACAATAGCTCAATCTTTGAAAAACAAGAGAGACCTCAACTCCTTTTGTCAAAGTGAATACGAATCATTAGGAGAAGCTGGGGAAAGATTCAAGTCCATGTTAAGACGTTGTCCTCATCATGGGATGAAGTTGGCAAACCAGTTGCAAGCTTTCTACTATAGACTTCAACCTGAGAGTAAGTCTGCAATCAACACAGCTACTAGCAATGCATTCATGGAAATGGATCCTGAGGATCTATACATATTAATTCAAAACATTGCCGAACACAATTTCCAGTGGCCAGAATATTTTTCAATAAGAAAGGTAGGAGTGCATCAAGTTGATTCCCATACATTCATGGCTACACAATTTGAAGCTCTCAACAAGAGGATTGACAACTTGTCAATAAACCCGCCTAAGCCAGTCCATGTTGTTCAAACTGAACACTGTCCACACTGTGGTGGTCCTCATGATTATCCCATGTGTCCATATAACACTATAGAGACCAAGATGTATGAAGATAACTTCATCAGTTACAACCGAGGAAATTATGGAAATAATTACAACACAAACTGGCAAGGAAATACCCAAAATCAAGGTTGGAAGGAACCATTGGCTACTCAGCCAATGAACTAGAACATGGGTCCACCTGGGTTCACTGCTCAACCTGATTCCAGACCCACCATGCAATCACAAGATCAAGGATCTCAACAGAAATACCGACCACCATTCCATCAGCAACAACAATATAAGGAGGAAAAGCAAACAACAAAATATGTCCCTGCTGCAACACAAGGTCAAAAAGATTGGGGAGAAACTATAGCAATGTTAATGATGTTTAATCAATCACGGTTTGAATCACAAGAGATGGAAACCCAAAACTTACAAGCTTCCATGCGCAAAATTGAAAATCAAGTCGGTCAGTTAGCCGCACAAATGGAAAATCGACAGCAAGGAACTCTACCAAGTAACACAAGAGTCAACCCAAGAGAAGAAGAAAAAGCCATCACATTGCGAAGTGGCACACAGTTACCAGAGCACCAAATGCCTAATGTTCATCCAATAGATGAGACACCTCTACCTGCCACTGAGAATGGCGACTCAACAAACAAAGCAATCCAACTTGAAACCAAATAGGAGGAATATCAAAACAAACTTGCAAAAAATGAAAATGCAAGAAAGGAAAAGGAAAATGAGGCACTCAATGAAAGAGTGAAATCCCACATACCACCTCCTCCATTTCCACAAAGACTGAAGCAAAGGAAGTTGGATGTTCAATTTTCAAAATTTATGGAGATGTTTAAAAAGCTTCAAATAAATATTCCTTTTGCGAAAGCCATCACACAAATTCCCCACTATGCTAAATTTCTCAAGGAACTTCTGTCAAAAAGAAGAAAATTAGATGACGTGGGAACAATTATAATGCACGAGGAATGTTCAGAGGTCATACCCAAATCCATACCTCCAAAACTAAGAGACCCTGGGATTTTCACTATTCCTTGCAATATTGGAGGATGTCAATTCAGAAGAGCTTTGTGTGACCTTGGAGCTAGTGTAAATCTCATGCCTTCTTTAATCCTTAAAGAACTGGGAATCACAGAATTAAAGCCAACGAGGGTCGCCTTGAAAATGGTTGACCGATTAGTGAAGCATCCTCGAGGGATTATATAGGATGTACTTGTCAAGGTTGATAAATATTACTTCCCTACTGATTTGATTGTCCTCAATATGGAAGAAGACAAGGACGTCCCACTCATTCTCGAGAGACCCTTCTTATCAACATGCAGAGCATTGGTTTATGTCCAAGAGGGAAAGTTAATTTTTATAATTGGGGATGAGAACATAACATTTGATGTCCTAAAGGCTATTGAAAAACCATCTGTAGCTGACTGTCATTTCTTGGATACGATTGAAGAATGGGATGAGTTAGCAAGCGATGCACTGGATCTCGCAGATTTACACAAAGAAAATGAAGAGTTTACTGAATCAATCGAGGTAGTGGAATTCACTAGAAACATAGTCAAGCCTTTAGATAGACATGAATTCACTTCACTCATTCCATCACTTGAAAATCCTCCAACACTTGAGCTTAAACCCCTTCCATCAAACCCAAGATACAATTACTTGGGAGATTTAAACACCTTACCAGTCATCATAAATGCCAATCTTTCGAGTGAAAAAGAAATCAAATTGCTCAATGTCTTGTCACAAAGAAATCCAGCAATAGGTTGGACGATTGCAGATCTAAAAGGTATAAGTCCTACCATCTGTACTCACAGAATACATATGAAAGATAATTCAAAACCATACAGGCAACCACAACGATGCTTAACACCTCCCATGAAAGAATTAGTCAAGAAAGAAGTCATTAAACTTCTTAATGCTAGTTTAATATTTACAATCTCTAATAGTCAGTGGGTTAGCCCATTGCAAGTAGTACCTAAAAAGGGTGGAACTACAGTAGTTGAGAATGATAAAGGAGAATTGATAACCATAGGAAGAGTGACTGGACGGAGAGTGTGCGTCGACTATAAAAAATTGAATGATGCCACCAGAATGGATCACTTCCCATTACCCTTTATTGATCAAATCCTTGAACGATTGGCAGGACAAGTTTACTATTGTTTTCTAGATGGATACTCAGGCTATAATAAAATAGAATTGACACCAAAGGATCAAGAGAAAAGCACATTCACTTGTCCATATGGTACTTTTTCTTATTGGAGAATGCCTTTTGGAATGTGTAATGCACCAGCCACATTTCAAAGATGCATGATGGAAATGTTCCATGATATGATTGAAGAGTTCTTGGAAATATTAATGGATGATTTCTCTGTGTATGGGGATTCTTTTTATGACTATCTAGAACATTTGGATAAGGTTTTGTCAATATGCGAAGAAAAGAATCTGGTGCTTAATTGGGAAAAGTCACACTTCATGGTACAAAGTGGAATAGTTTTAGGTCATCAAATTTCAAAGAAAGGAATTGAAGTTGACCCTGCAAAGATTAGTACAATCTCCAAGTTACCCATGACTTCTTCAGTTCATTCCATTCGAGGTTTTCTTGGGCATGTTGGATTCTATAGACGCTTCATTAAGGATTTATCTGTTATTGCCCGACCCCTTACGAACTTATTGGGAAAAGGTGTCATGTTCCACTTCGACCCTGAATGTCAAGAAGCATTTAAATTATTAAGGCAGTGTTTGGTTGAAGCCCCGATAATTATTTCACCTGATTGTGAGCAGCCATTCGAGTTAATGTGTGATGCTAGTGACTGGGCAGTTAGAGTTGCCTTGGGACAAAGAAAATAAAGGATCTTTAGGCCATTATACTATGATATCCACACTTTAAATGAAGCTCAACATAATTACAAAAAAACTGAAAAAGAGATGCTAGAAGTTGTATTTTATTTTGACAAATTTTGATCCCATCTATTGTTCTCAAAAGTCACTATCTATACGGATCACTCTGCACTTCGGTATGTGATGACCAAGAAAGATGCAAAACCCAGACTCATTCGATGGATACTATTACTTTAGGAATTTTATATTAAAGTCAAGGACAAAAAGGGAACAGATAATGTCCT
Source organism: Viscum album (assembly GCA_963277665.1). Taxonomy (NCBI): domain Eukaryota; kingdom Viridiplantae; phylum Streptophyta; class Magnoliopsida; order Santalales; family Viscaceae; genus Viscum; species Viscum album. Next base: position 993,865,186 of record OY728134.1, read on the forward strand.
TGATGATCATTTATCATGCCTCGACCATGAAACAAGTGAAATCAATGTCGAACTAATCAATGAAACATTTCCCGATGAACAAATCTATGCCATTGAGACAATCACACCCTGGTATGCTGATTTCGTGAACTACTTAGCTTCTGGTGTGATACATCCAGATTTATCAAAGGAATAGAAGAAAAGATTTTTGAATGAAGCACGACATTACTACTGGGATGATCATTTAATTTTCAAAGACTATGTGGATGTAATGATAAGAAGATGCATCCCTGAAGAAGAAGTTGATAGTGTTTTGAACTTGTGCCACACTAGAGAAGCTGGGGACACCATGGGATTCATCAAACAATCAGAAAAGTGTTACAATTTGGTTTGTACTGTCTGACCATGAATCATGATATTCGTGAATTTGTCATGAATTGTGATAAATGACAAAGAACTGGGGGTATAAGCTGGAAGCGCGAAATGACACAACACTCAATCATGGGCATTGAAATTTTTTACATATGGGGAATTGAATTCATGGGTCCTTTTACTAAATATTTTGGGAAATCCTATATCCTTGTCTTTGTGGACTATGTGTCAAAATGGGTGGAAGCTGAAGCATTTTTGGAAAATACTGCTCGAGTCGTCATCAAATTTTTAAAGCAACACATTTTTACCTAGTTCGAAATTCCAAGGCTAATCATCAGTAACCATGGTACTCACTTCAATAATGCACTATTTCAGAATCTAATGAATCACCATGGATGTCACCACTACATGAGAACGCCATACCATCCACAGACCAATGGCCAAGATGAGGTTTCAAACCGAGAAATTAAGGGTATTTTGGAGAAAACTGTAAATACATCTAGGAAAGATTGGGTCACCAAACTTGATGATGCACTTTGGGCCTACAGAATTGCCTACAAGAAAACTATTGGAATGTCCCCATATCAATTGGTCTTTGGAAAAACCTACCACTTACCTGTATAATTGGAACATAAATCTTATTGGGCTATGAAGAAACTGAATTTTGATTTCAAAACTTCCCAAGAGAAGCGTTTTCTACAGATTAATGAACTAGAAGAGATGAGGAGAGAATCATATAACAATTATTTGATTTACAAAGAGAAAACTCGAGCCTGGCATGACAAATGAATCCAACAAAGAAATTTTTCAGCAGGTGAAAAAGTTCTCCTCTTTAAATCACGACTTCGAATCGTGGCTGGGAAACTCAAGTCAAAGTGGTCGGGTCCTTACACTATCAAAATTGTTTATCCACATGGTTCTGTCGAAATTTTTGATGGGAAGATGCCTCCATTAAAAGTTAATGGTCAATGCCTTAAACTTTACCACACTTCAGATACGATAGGCATCATTGAATAACTACAATTACAATGAGAAGTTATCCGTCTGGCTGAAGACGTTAAACTTAGCACTGATCAGGAGGCAACCCGACTGCTTCTTCATTATTTAGTCTTTTTTTCTTACTCTATCTCTATCTCTCTATCTATTTTGTGGATGCAGCTAAAAAAATGTCTAGCTCTTCTGATTCTTCTGTGGTCATCGATGCGCTTGTTCCGTCTCCCTCTGACTTAGTACGACAGATGACTCAACATATGGATGATATCGAGCACCGTCTTGAGGAACTTTCATTAGAGATTCATGCTCAATAACCAGTACCACCACAAAGAGCACAGATTCCATTCCTTCCTCACCAGATTCACGCTCACTATGCTACGGAGGTGGTTAATCCCACTAAGTGTCCCCTTGAGATCAATGACACAACCACTAGTTCTCGCAAGAGCAGAGGAGTTCTGAGCTGATGGACTAAGGTGATTGAACATTGTCCATCCGTCTGGCTGAAGAAGTAAAACTTAGCACTTCCTGGGAGGCAACCCATGTTCCAGTTTCATTTTTTCCACTTTCTTATTTTAACTATTCTAGTTTGTTTGAGAAAATAAAACATGTCATGTGTGAAATTTTTTAGCTACTCCTAATATTTGTGTGCACTTGTCACTCTGCTGCATATCTGCTTCCATTTATGTGATCCTTGGTGTTATCTTTATGATATGATGCGGGTATGTGTTTTCCATGTGTAGATTTTATAGGTACATCATTTCTGGAGCTTTATTGGATACAAATAGCCTCTCTACGTTTATCTGCACTTATACAGGTAAGTGTTTTATTTTTGTCATATTTTATGCTTCCAACAACACCATGTAAACTAAAAAAAACAAGAAAATTTTGAAAAAAAACTAACATTATTGTCATTGATGAACCCACATAAAAGCTACTATATTTTTGTCACAACACAGTCGGGAACATACCACTTATGTCCCTAGGAATTTTGAGCACCTGATTCTTGTTTAGTAATTCTTTGATCCTTTCTCTCATGACTTAGATGATTGCTGATATTATTTCATGCTTCGAAAATGTTTTTCAAAAAACTTGTATATTTTTGAGACACTTATTTTCACTCATTCTCATCTGTGCTATCCAAAATTATATTTCCATACCCATGAGGACTCTGGCCCATTTTACATCATCTTTTATTTATCTTTTTCTTGAGGGAATCTCAACCATGTTATGTCTTCTAGAACTTGCCATGTTTTTCCATCAAAGCGATAGGAATTTTTGAAAGTGGCACTAAAATGATCGAGGCATCTGTTTGTTTTTTCAGCCCCATTAACTTACTAAGCCACCCATACATTTTCTCTATCGTATAGCCCTTATAATCCATGAAGGATCCACCCATGTTCCCAGGGTGGGATTACGGTTCTTGATATTTTCTTGTTAAAATAGAAATGTTATATCACCTTGGGTGATACACTTATTGTGTGATATTACTATTTTATGTGATTTTACTTATGGATTGATATCACATGATATTTTTGTATGCATGAATCATTTAAAACACTCTAGGATTTATGTGACATACATCATATTAGGTACACATGTAGAAGCATGTTATGGTCTGTTACTTTGAAATAAATTTTTTTGGTTGTGGTAAAAAAAATTATTTTCTTTTCCTATTGTGGTTTTAAATAAATGGTGACTAATATAGGGGTTTTAACTATAATTAATTGAAATATTTTAATAGTAATTTATAAAATGATATAAAACATAAATATTGTAATTTGGAATCTTACTTTACCCTGATATAGCCAGTGGACCTGGATATGGATAGTTGGGTGTAGTGGCACTATTGTGGTAATGTTCATTAGGATAATGTATGTGGAGTAGTCTGTTTATGGCTATTTGTGACCCTTATTTTTTGTAACCAAGTAAAATTTATATAATTTTCCCTGAAACATTTGTTTGGTATTATAGAGGGATACCTCCATGATGAAGTTTGTTGATTGGGAGATGAGAGGAAATTGTTGAGAATACACTCCCAGTATTGTTAACAGATCCCCTATTGATTCTAGGTGATATGGAAGAAGAGAAGTTCCATGATAATTTTACTTGATTTATGCAATTTATAGAGAGAGATCCAGTGTAGGTGGTGCTGAGTATATTTGATCTAATTAGAGAGTTCTAGCTACAACATCATCTGATGTTCATCAGAGAGGGTGGCATTGAGGTAGTTGAGTTTGGGATTTAGTCTATCTAGATGCTCCTTGACCACTTAGACACTCCTCTAGAGATGATGGTTAAGTTGGTGGTTTATATGTTACGGGAACCAATTAATCACTGGAGGGATATTTAGGTTAAAGATGATTATTTAGAGGGTATAACTTGGAATGATTTCTAAGATATGTCCATGGAACACTTTTACCCAAATAACTTGAGACATGAAAGGGTTTCATAGTTTATATGTTTGACTTAAGGGAATATTTTAGGGATGGATTATGCTGGATACTTCATTGACTTGCTATGTTTTATTCTGATGTTTATCAAGGGATGAAGCAACTACAAAAAACGTTTTCAGGATATATATATATTTGAGATCAAATATCAGGTAAATATTTTTCATTTGAAGGAGTTTATTGAGGTGGTGAATCTAGATCTCATATTTGAGGGGAACTTGATAGAAGTATTTAGTGGTGGATAGATGGTTTCGTCTAGGTGATCTGGTGGTACGTTCTCAAATATTAGGAATCATCATTATGAGAAATTTTTAAAAGGTGGTGGTGGGAAGATCAACAAGGGGAGAGGATTGACCTCTCAAGACAATGATCCTGTGTTTGATTATCAATGCATAAAACCTAATCATATGCAAGTTTGGTGTCAACAATCATTAGTGGAGTGTCAATCTTACAGTAGTATGGTACACATACAAAGGTTCTATAGAAACTCTCATTAGGTGGGTATTGATGGAGGAATTAGGCCAATATAGAGCACTAGAAGAAGATATTCTACCCTCTATCATTCCAGTAGTTATATTTCTACTGTTCGTACCAGTCAGGGTGGAGGATGAGGCACTCTAAGATAAAATTTGTTGTATTAGTAGAGTAGTGCAGCACATGGGACTTGCATAGAAGCTCAGGGTGGAGGGACATGGCAATATCATTCAATTCATTCTACACCCATAAGTAGCGAGGCTTGGTATTTGAATGTCCAAGTTATGTTTTTTTTAGATTTTATGCTTTATAATTCTTTATTTGACATTGGAGCTTATTTTATATCTTCTTAGTTTGTGAATGATTTGGGTTTGACATTGGAGTTCCTGTTTGGGGTTATATTGATCGACACACCATTGGGGGTGTAATAGGAGGGTATCAATTTTTGTAAAGGGTGTTCCCTTGAGTTAAGTGAGTACCATTTACTTTTGTATTTGTTTGTGATTGAGATGTCAGGCTTTGACTTGATTCTAGGCATGGAATGGTTAGTTTCATACTAGGATCACATTTATTGTTACCATAGGAGGTGACATTCACATTTCTTGAGGGTGAAAACTATGTTTATTATGGAAAATGGGATATCCAGATAGGTTATGTAGGACCATTACATCAGTAGTTGAATGATATCATAGCTTAGGTTTTGATCCTTGTACTATATGATGAGGGAGTAGAGTAGGATTTCTGTTCCACCTATTATGGGTCAGTTTCAGGATGTGTTTCCTAAGAAGTTTTCAGTGTTCCCACCTAAGAGATAGATTGAGTTTATTTTGATGTTAAGAGATTATCTAATTTACATTCCACCTTATCAAATGTCACCAATAGAGCTTCAACTTCTTAACACTTGGATAGAGGTATTGGAATCTAAAGGCTTCATTTGTCTGAGTACGCTACTTTAGGGATCTCCAATTCTTTTTTCCAAGAAGGATGATATAATTTTGCAATTATGTGTCAATTATTAGAATATAAAATAGATGAAAATTATGAATCAATATCCTCTTATATGCATTGATGACATTTTTCACTAGCTGTGGGGTTACTGTGTATTCTCCAAGATCAATTTGTGATCAGGGTATCATCAACGATAGGTGAGATCTTATGATATACCATAGAATGCTTTCAAAAGTAGGTATGGATTGTATGATTTTTTTGTGATTTTGTTTGGGAAAATTAACACTGTTGTTTCTTTCATGGCATTAATGAACTTAATCTTTCACCCATACTTAGATCAGTTTGTGGTTTTCTATATTAATGAAATTTAGTGTACTACCAAACTAGAGGTGATCATTACAAATATCATGACATCATCCTATGTATATTGAAATAACATAGGTTATACACCATGCTATATAAGTTCCAATTATGGATTGACATATTACATTTCTTAGGTAACATCATCTTGGAAGAAGGTGTATCTATGGACACTGAGAAGGATTGATGGTTCTTTCTTGGGAGTAGCCCAAGATTTTTTTTGATATTCAAAGATTTTTGGGTTTATAAAGTTATTAATGAAATTTCATTAAGGACTTTTCTTTCTTCAAATTACTGCTCTTGAGATTTTCCAAAAAGGGAATAAATTTTGGGTGGTTTGGAGCATGTGAGAGTGCCTTCTAGAGAGGTAGAGGAATTTAACCACAGTATTGATTATGATCTTACCTAAACTGGGTATGGTGTATACTCTGTATTATGATGCATCTGGAATCAGGATTGAAAAAATACTGATGCAGTAAGATCAAGTCATGGTGTATGGATCATGGTAGTTGAGACCACATAAAGGGAACTATCCTATGCATTATCTTGAGTTGGCCACAGTGGTTCACACCTTGAAATACCGGAAACATCATTTTTTGGGTAAAAGGTTTATTATTTATACCAATCATAAGAGCCTTAAATATATCTTTTCTCAGAAAGGTTTAAATATTATACCATTGGGATGAGTTGAGTATATGAAATATTTGGATTTCAAGCTATATTATATATCAAGAAAAAGAAGTGTTGTTGATGATTTGTGTTAGAAAATACAGACTCTGGTAGTTCAGAAGTCTAGTTTAGAGTGAAAGATGATGGATTTGTTCACTGAGATATACATAGGTGTTCCAGAGGAGAAAGAATATATGAAACTCATGTCTTTATCCATTGTACCCTCCCTTATGACTTAGTTCAAGAGGAGGCAATATGTTGATCCATAGTACCAAGCATTGAGTGATTTATTTGATTGTGGGGAGATACTACTTGACCGAACCATTCATGTAAATGATATTATCCATGTTTATGGCTGCATTTACACACCTAAAGGTAATCAGGACGAGATGATGTGTGATTTCCATGCTTCTAAGTGGGTGTCACACCCTAGTTTGTTCAAAATATTCCATGATCTTAGTAGACAATATTAGTTACCCAAAATAAAAAAATTGACTATAGGTTTTATGACACGATGATACACCAATCAGCTTTTGAATACCAATCATCAATGACCTACTAGTCTTTTACACTTGTTTACCATCCTGAAATGAAAGTTGGATGATGTTACTATGGATTTCATGGTGGTTATTTTGAGGACACTTTAGAAGAGTGATGTGATATGGGTGATTATGGAGCAAGTGACAATGGTATTCCATTTCTTAACTATCTAAGAGAATTTCACAATATATTAGTTGGGTGACTTGTTTATTCAAGAGATAGTATGTTTTCACGGGGTGCCTTAGAGTATTATTTTAGATAGGAATACTCATTTTAATTTATGCTTCTAGAAAGTATTTCATAATTCTCTTGGTATATAGGTTCTTATGAGTATATCTTACCACCCACAGATAGATAAGAAATCAAAGAAAACTATCTAGGTGTTATAGGGAATGCTTAGAAAATGCATTCTAGATTTTTGTGAAAATTTGAAGATACATCTAGAACTTGTTAAGTTAACATATTAAAAAATTTACTAGGATTCAATTTAGATGGAAACATACAATTCATGATATGGTAGACCATATAGATCACATTTATGTAGGATTAATGTGGGAGGGTTAGAATTTTTTGGGTCAAGTCTTGCGCTAGAGAAATCAGAGCAAGTCCAGTTAATCAAGAAGTGAATGGAGACAAACCATAGTAGAAAAAATACATACACTGATCGACATCATTTACCTATCATATTTTTAGTAATTTAACTTTTGTTTCTTTATGTGTCTCTAAGATTAGGTCACTATTGGATTTAAAATTAGGGAAAGTTGGTGCCCAGGTATGTCGGGCCATTCGAGATTGTGGAGAAAATCAATCTGTTAGTATATCAATTGACTCTTCCATAGTGCTATATTATTACCCATGATGTGTTACACTTGTCATATATTTATAAATATTACCTCATCCCTTCTCATGTGATCGATGTTGAACTTGGGGATGATGCATCCTCTAAGGAGCATCTGATTCATATCGTGGATCATAATGAGAAAATTATTTAGGGTAAGACCGTATATTTAGTCTGAGTACCATGGAAGCATGTTTGTGTTCAAAAGGAAAATTGGGAAAGGTAATCTACTGTGCAGACTCAATGGCCCAAAATTTTTAACTTGGAGGCTTAGTGATGCTGGGAAGTGCATCTTAAGGATGAGCTATTGTATGTTGGGGAGATTGTAAGATATCAACCTGTTGATGAGGTATGTTTTTATTTTAATTCTTTTTTAATTCCCTTTAAATGGTTTTTGTAATTATTAATAAGAGTAGGGAAGGTATTAGGAGAATCCCCAGGGTTAAAGACTTGAAAAATATGGAAAAGAGATGTTACAATTCATAACACATAGTTAACACATGATTAGTGCTCATAGTGAACCATGACCATGAAACACAATTTATAGGGAATCACGATTGTGAAAACCATTCAAGTTGGGTCTAGATCCATTCTCAAGACTTCCAAATAGTTATATAAGCTGTGTGGGTGGCCCAGTTAACCGTACAACATGATTTCTCCTTGGATATTGGAGATTGCACAACTGGTGCACAGTTTGAAAAACGGTGTGGCCAAACCATTCAATTCATTAAATGTAGAGAATTTACCAATTTTACCTCTTAGACTTTATATTTTTTCACTTAGATTTTTCCCTAATTTCACTCATAGTATCCTGGGGTGTGAACCAAAATTTCTTTCATCTCTCAAGGGTGTATCTTCTTCAATTTTAGAGAGTTTGAAGTGTATTTTCTTACAATTTGAAGCCTTGGGTAAGTCATGAGGACGTTTATTTCAATTTTCTAGATAATTCATAACTTTTTTATTCCTCTTCTTCTAAGTCTCATGAGCCCTATTTATAGGGAGTTATATTATTTTGTTGTTATGATCATTTTATCTTGAATTAAAGGTTGATTTTGGATGATTTTTTGTATATGAACCTAAGGTAAGTGGTCAAAAAGATATTTTCCCATATCCTTAATGTTGTTCATGTGTATTTGGTATTTGTTATTGTGATAAAATGCTACATAATTTCTTCCTTATTTAAGAATAATATATTGGTCTTTTAAATGATGTGCTAGACCCTTCATGGATCCTATTGGGTTCATTCATGATAATGGGTTATTCTAATTCCCTAGTAATGGTGTGAATGGGTTTAAAATAATGTAATAGTGGGTTTATGACTCTGAACTGGTTAGACTTGATGCATGATTTGTTATAATTATATAAGGGGTTATTTGGCATTAATTGGGAATTAAATGGTTTATGACTTGATAAGGGGAGAAATGGTAAATGGTTAAATAGAAATGATTAAATTTTTAAATGGTGTTAAATAACATTTAATATATGTGATATAATAATAAAGTATGAAATGGTTGAATTTTGTAATTGGGTAAAAGGTGTTGAGTATGTTAAACAATGGTGAACAATGATTGTTGAAATAAAAAACCTTTGATATTGTAACATGTTAAAAGTTAAATGATGATAAACCTTGGAAATTGTGAATAATGGTATGGGTTAGGGTGTTAGACCAAGGATTATCATCTTTAGGCTGGGCCAGACTAATGCTTTATGCAACATCGACGTTATAAATGGTTTCGATATTGGACTGATTCTCCAAGAAATAATAGTTTTAGAATGGGGTAGGTTCTTAGACTGATTCTCCTTGGTAACTTGAATTGAATTGATTAATAAATTCCCATATTTTAAATAAAGTGTTTAACCCCTATGATATATGGTTCAAACTTCCAGCGTGGATTGAAGGAGGTTTGATTGGCCAAGTGTCATAATAGAACCTGGGGGCCCAAGAGACTAATTGATAACTATTTATTTTTAAAGCCTATTTTCATTTAAATCCTTGTACATTATTAATTATAAAAAATACACTATTTTTAATACTGGATATTTATTTAGACACTTTTATTGGTGGCCTACTGATATGTACACACAACCTACTTGGGAAACTATTGGTACTTGAGTAGACTTCATGGTTGTTGGTCTGGATAAGGGAAAATGCCTAGTGATTGATGTATCATTTGGAACTTATGGGATGGAGTGGAGATGAATAGACTGGAATTGATGTTGGGAACGTTTTTTGGGATTTTCATTTGTGTCTTTCTTTTGGGTTTCCTTTTAACACATGACACTATTATGACATGACATGTTTACTATATTGGTTCTTGGTCAATTACTTAGTTTTGTGAATTGGTTATCTGATGTGTGGTTACCCACTTGTTATTTATTATTATTTCCCATTAATATATATTATTATTTCCATTGTTTTATTACTCTGATAATTCGGGTATTTTCTCCCCACATTTTTCATTAGACCCTCACTGCTAGTCATCGGCCTCTAGTGTACGAGGATGCACACCTGAGGTTATGTGATGAACCAGTCTTGATACTAGTTTGAGTGAATAGGGCTAGGAAGTTTACACTATTAACCACTACCTCAACATCCATCCCCCAACTTCCTCATCTTATTACTAGAAGAATCAACTGGAACTATACTAGTGCAACCACTTATCGATCCACTAGTAGCTGGAATAAGACCTATAACTCTATATTCCTCATTGCCCTTCTCTATAGCTAGAGCCTTATGAAGTACTATAACATATGTCTTCAAATCAATACTCTTGACTTGGAATTTTAGCCCTTGAAAAAGAATGATCTCAAACTTACTAAATTTCTATGCCTTGTTCCTAGAAAGAAGAGGAGAAAAATGAATCAACTCAGTGAATCATACTGAATAGGTAGACATTAACATCATTCCCTACTAAAGCTTATTGAACTACTGAGCATGGTCTAGATTCAACGTCTTAGGGAATAAATTCTTGAAGAATAATTCCTATAAATTAACTCATGTTAGCCCTTCACATATACCATCTAGAATCATAATGTCCCACCACTGTCCAATAGCTCTCTGAATCATAAAGGCTGTAAGTATTAACTTTTGATCCTCTAGGGTCTCCACTAGATTTAATATACTCTTAATGATTCTTATCCAGTCCTCTACATCCTGGGGGATTCTAGTGCCCTAGAAATCTGGGGAATAATGGAGTTGGAAATCACGATTATAGTTGACCATCATAAGCCCAACCATGTGGGATCCTCTGCTATGAACAAGTACTAACTAGAAGAGTCCTAGATGGATTAGTTCTATAGCTTGAACTATTGTGGTAACCACATGAGCATGCTCATATGAATCCTCCTGCATAGAAGGTGGTGCAACCATCCTCTCATGTAGAATAATTCTGATTAGATTTCTTAATAGGATGTGAAAGACATACACGATGAAACATTTACTAAAATATCATAGTAAGTATTTGAGAAAGCTAAAATTTAAACCAAAAGGACTGGTAATATATCACAAGAACACAAAAGGGATATAATATGGTTTAACCTAAGAGGATACCCATAAAGAATGAGGCATATCCCCCTAAGCACTACTATTATCCCAATCCAAGCATCTGGTATCTGCTTGTTAGTCACATCCATACATATATACTCAAGCATAGACTACTCTGGAACAAATAAAATAATGCAAGAAATGATACACCAAAATCACAATGCATAAACTTCAACAAGAATTTTAATTATTTGGTCTATATATAATATAAGAAACATGCATATAGCATGTGATCCTATGTGCCTAGACATGATGCATTAACGGACACCAAATACCATAGATAAATATACGAAAATCATGTGGATCACCCAAGATTAATTTAAATCAAGGTAAAATCTAACAACATGAGCATCAATTCCCACTTTCATAAAAAAACGAATGTCCACTGTACATTGACGGCCAAGCACTGAAAAAGTTCCCCCGCTTGAGTCCCAACCATCCTATATTCTATCTATCCTATCCCAAATCAAGTAAAGGGAAGTAAAAAAGTTACTAAATATGACCTTTTATACCATTTTATAACACCTTGACATAAATCATTAGGCTCAGGGCGAAATTCCACATGACCTCATGCATGCCTCCTCATACACAAGAGGTTTACAACAAGAATCATGGGCCAATATGGACATCATGGGGATATTATTACCTCTATATGAGATAAAAATTAGAGTATACAATGTAAGTAATAAAAATAAAAATAAACAAGTAAGGAATAATAAAAAATTAATGTTGAAGAATACACATAAATTACCAGCCCATGAAATAGCAGTATGACATGTCAGTCACACAATCCACAATAAAGAAAAAGTATCCCCATATGTGGTGGATCAAAAAATGTGATAAAAGTAACTAAAAAAATAATTAAAAGACATCTAAGCTCTAATACTATCCTGTAACACCCCATACCCTCTTGATCATCTTAATCAACTGTCTGCTATAAGGCCCTTTCCATTCATAGGATCCCTGGCCATGAAATCTATATGTTCAATGAGATACTTGTGTTTTATGTTAGTACAAAACCTAATACGACACCACCAATGGGTCATTAACATACGTGCATAAGATATACCAGTCCATTCCAGGAAAATGAACAAATCGTAAATAAGAAAAAAATTTATCACATAACCCCAACATATATGTTGAGTTCTTAGAGACCATCTATAACTTCTTTGGATCCATGATGGATGTAATTTCATCTAACCACCGAAAATATCTCCCTAAATGGGATTTTCTATAAACACATCTAACACATCCCACATGAAGGGATATCCCATGTAAATATCGACCAATCATCTAACACATACCCATCGGGGGATAATTCATATACCTTAACCCGAACACTCAACTATAGAAGACATAGGAATAACAAATGAAATGAATATATGCAGGATGACAAATCAAACATCATGTCATTTCAAGAAATAGTTATAGCCATTAAAAATTCAAATGTAAGAAATCACAAAGAACAGGTCTCATGAGGCTACACACACACCTCACGTGATAAAAAATCCAGCATTGGTCTCATGGGATACACACGCATGCCAACCAATCATTCCATGAACTCATATAAACATGTGCTATTGATAAGGACCACCACCTTATGTGCAATTATGTTTCAATGATAAGGGTCATTATTCAAGTCTAATTACACTAATATGAATCCTAGAACAATTCCAGATTCTCTATGATTTAGAATTATAGGATCAAGGTTGAAGGGAATCCAAAACCAAAAGGTAGGACAAGATCACACATACCTGATAAGATCTACTACCAAAAACTGTCTAGGTCCAAATGATGTAGAGATGCCAATTCTTTGAATCTAGGTGCTGATTATATCAACAATCAACAATTCCTTATTAAACCATGGAAAACCATTTGATTCAATAAATACATCTAGAATCTAATTAGTTTTACCAATTAAAAGAATAGATAATTTATCTCGATTAATATAGAATTCCTCAGATTTGGAAACAAGGGATCAAACTAATGTTTGGATTTCTATGGTAGGAGTTAGAAAGATATGTGAGAGCCCAAAATCACAAGAAGAGAGCACCTAGGGTGATAAGGTTCTAAGGAGTTCTAAGAGTGAAATAAAACAAGATAAGGTCAATTTAAAAAAAAAATATAAATATAATTCCTTACTTGGTCCTGAGTGGCACCACTAACTGGACAATGGCCTCCATTGGCTAGAGAATGGATCCTAGGAAGAAGCACTTATGACCATAAGTTCCACTGACTAGCCATTGGGATCAAAAAATTTACTATATATATTATAGACCCCACTGGATGTCTGATAGAGCTATTATAAATTTTCAAGCTATAACATCACTACCTAGCCATGCTCTATCATATTTTAGCATCCCAAACACCTCAAAATGACCTCAAAACACTACAAAACATATATAAAAAGATACATTCAAGCTGAAATGAGGTGTACCTTAAGTAGAGGGTGTCAAATTATATACCTTCTAAATATTCCTCAAGTTCAATGCCCAAATCCTTCTTTTCTGATTACCACCACGTGCATAGTTTGAGGGTCATGATAAATTTAGGTGAGTTTATTTCAAATCTTCCTCTTGACTCACACCCTTCCCATGATATCAGTCCTCTTATTTAGCTTGGTGATTTCCATGTAGATTGTTTATTAGATATCAACCATGGTATTATGAGACTAGAGGAATATTTTTTTATGTATTTTTCATTTTTTGGGTATTTTGGATTTTATTAAGCTATCTGATAACCTATACATAGATCTTACAGAAGATCAATCCTTATTGTAGCTTCATTAATTTTTGTTCATCGTGTGGTTGATTGAAATCAATGTGATATCGATCTAAGTTGGCTGTGGATGGGAATTCATGGTTGATTTTGAGGTATGGTTGATTGGATCTTCATTTTTGGTAACCTCATTCTCATGGTAAATTGTTTTCCACAGTTGGTTGAGTTTTATTTTGATCAGTATCTCACATTTGATTGTTGAAATAGTGGGTGCCCTAGACCCAACTATGTAGTACTTTTTGATTACCATATCATGTGTACAGTTAGCTATGCATGATGTTATCTTACCATTATAGTGTAGACTTTTCTTCATCCACTATAATAATGGTAATGTAAAAGGTTAATTTTCGTGTTGAGAGGTTATAGCAGATCCTGGGCTATAATAAGAACATCGAGATACAATGACATTGGACTTAAATATATGTTCTATAGTCTAGATACATCTTATTGACTGGACACAGTAGATGTATGACTATCAGGTGCTGGGGGCTCATAATCATTGAGAATTCTTCTCATGAAGTTCGCACTTGGTGATCTCTAGTAGTGAGATCACGAGGACATACCCGTCAATAGGAACACCACATGTTTTGGGTGTCATTGGTTGTTCCTATCTACAGACATGTGTATTGGTATTCTAACTTGATACCATTAACAATTTATATCATTTGATTATGTACTTTTATGCAAGACAAAAACCATGACAGTGATGTCGTGGCGAGGTAGTTTGTGTTGGGTGCGTCATTGGTGGTATGACATTGGCTGAATGGTCAAGAAAGGATTTATCGCTTCCAAGTTCAGTAAGTTGTATATCTCAGGCCTGGTTGATCAGGATGGTGCCACCTTCATAAGTCTTTCTCCAAAGCAGTAGAAAAGAAAATCCATCCAGATAGATCAACAAATAATAAATCAAGATAAGGACGATGACACAATAGTGCGTCCTGCTTTATGAGATATTTAATGACAAAGATATTATAGTACACAGTCAGTGTTCGTAGGATGGTAGTCATTGCTATGAATATCCTTATCTCTTTAGGGGCCATGATGGGTTGTTAGAATTTGCTCTTGGTCTGTGTATTTATTCACTGATATCGAGATAAGGGCCTAGAGGGTCACACACAATAGCGTATTCAAGAATCCTCCCTATTCAGTTGAATAGGTATATGGACATAGTGGGCCCCGCCATGGGGTCCAAGCGTTGTCCAAGTTATTGATCACCGATGAATTAAATAAATTCATTATTATTCAAGTTATGAATAATTGGGATTGAATTTATTTAATGTATTTACAGGTTTAGTAAATACGTGAAAAATATTAACCGAACGAATATTATTTTAATATTCAAGGTTCGTTTAATATTAAGCAGGATAGCGAGTCGAGTTAAATGAATTGGTTTTATCACGTAATATATTATATATATATTACAAGTATGTGATAAAATAATAAATAATATTTGTGTAGTTAAGTTCATCAAAATTATTTATTTACTGAACATCGAAATAAACGGGGGCCGGGGAACCCTACCAGGTATTTATCAATGTCACTATAAATTTAAGAGGAGGCTCTCTCTTATGTTGGTAAATTCACTGTTCGTTCATTTGTATGGAATTAAAATTGAGAGCCTCTCTATCCGCCTGCTTCCTAGAGAGAGAAGCTGATGATCCAAGAGTTCAGATCAAGTTCTTCCTCAAGCATCGAAGAGATATCGATGCGGTGATCCTCAGGATGTCGAAAGCATCGTCGGATCACCGCGCTAGCACCCGGAATTTGATTATCGACATTCCAATGGATTTTTGGAGTGCGTGTGGATGATATATAGAGATCCTACTTTGGATCCTTCAAGTGATGATCGCCATCGACTAGTTGCAGTCGACCGCGACTTCAGATTTGAAACGGGTATGTTTTCCTTTTTAGTTTTATGCTCTTAATAATTTACGTGAGATACTCAGACCTCTCCGGGGCTCAGATCGTCAGTGATGACAAGTTTTGCTGTCCGGCTGATGAAAAATTTTAAAATCCCCGGCCCACTGTCTTTCGCTGCGGGCTCCAGAACTTAACATCGATCATCTACATTATGGATAGTTGAGGACTTTAAAACATGAAAATCACAATGTTATTATAAGATTATTATATTTAAGATCAAAATAAATAAAAAAATTTAAAAACATAGATTTGATCCATTTTTCATGAAGTTCCATATTTTACTAGAGTAACCAAATTTAATGATTTTTAGGGTTTTGCCTATATTAGAGGTTCAATTTATATGAAACAAAATTAGAAAAAAATAAAAATGTTGGATCATAGAAATAGAAAATTGTAATTTAACTTTTATTTTAGTGTATATGTGGAGAGGATAAATATATTTAGTACATGTAAGAAGTTATTTCACTATAAATATTTAATATATTCTATTTTTTCAATCATTAAATTTGTACTTGGATTTTTGGAATGTTTGTGGATTTGTTTTACTAAAATCCCTAGGGAATTATTCCTCCCCTCTATGGATATCAGGTATTCTATAAAAACCACATAAATAATAATGTACTAATTTTATTTCTATTTTTTCCATTTTTTATTCTCTAATTTCTAAAAAAAGTGGTATCATATCTTGGTTTAGTTTCAAGGGTTAGAAATAGTTCATGAAAAATGGAAACAAATGAAGGATATTTGAATATCATTCCCTTTGATGCTAATGGATTTTAATTTTAGAAGATGTGTATTAAATATTATCTGTATTAGAAGAAGATACACCTACAACTAATGGGGGAAAACTAACGACTGTGTTATATATTGATTTGTAACTCCCTTAGTTTTAGGAAAAATTTTATTACCCTAACATATATTTGTATCATTCATAAACAATTTTTTCCCATTCTATTGAAATATTTTAATTTTAATAATAAGTAATTAATATAATATATAGATCAAACAAAAAATATTTTATTTGCTTATAATTAAGAATCATGAAAAATGTACATGAAAACATGTATTACGAAAAATTGATGATCACATCTCTTAAAAGTTCATAAATTAAAATGGGAAAATCAATAGAAAATAAAATATTAGTATAAATAGTAAATCCCCTCATTCATTTTCATTCTTGAGAATCACTAGTAGTAAAACCAAACCTATAATAAAAAAAATCATGAAATGAGAAAGGATATTGAAAAATAAAGACAGAAAACTATAAGAATGATAAGTGTGTTGTGTGGAGATAAAATGAGATTGATTTATATAATGTAATGTGGGTAATAAAGTTGTTATACAACTCTTATAAAAGGGTATATAGTCATTGGGTATATCACCAGTAAAAATTTTACTAGTTTAAAATTACGAATATGCAGTAAACAAACATATAGTTTATTTATTTATTTTTAAAAATATTTTTTCATTATAAATATATTTTTTTTCAATAAAATAAGTTATTTTTTAATATAATTAAAATATACTAATTCATTTTTAAAAATACCATTGGTTATAAAGAAACTATTTTTTTTGAATCATATATTTTTATAAAATTTATTACTTTTAAAGAACGATGTTAATAAAATAATTTGATAAAATTCAAGGAATTATTATCAAAATAACTCAATAACTTTCAATAAATAATTATTTAACTATAAATAAAAATAATCTAATTATTAATGTCTAAAAAAATTTGTTTAAAGCCATTATTTTTATTATATGTTATATGTTTTAATTTAAATTAGAAATTTATTACATATATAGTAGTAAATATAATGAAATTTATTCTGTATACATATATAAAAATTAATAACCAACAATACATTGATTATCAATTGGTTAGAAATATAGATAAAACCATTTAATGTTAAAGAAATATTTTTGAAAGAATTGTTTTTATGTGTGTAATGTATTTTATGAATAATAAATTGAATTAATCACTATAATATAATGATGAAATGTATTGATTATATATAAAATAAAATAAATCAACATTTATATAATGTTTATTATATGGAAAGGAATAATAATAAATTCCTTTTTATGTTTTAAAATACATTTTTTCCTAAAAACATGTTTTCCCCATATTTTGATTTCTTATATTAAAAATAGTTTTTATAAATTTTAGAAATTTAATCCAATAAAATGGATTTTATATTTTGAATCATCATTTCCAATTTATTTAATATATTTAATTTTATTTTTTGGTATAAAAATAAGTTACTGAGATAAAAGTTGATTTACCACAGTGAAGGTAAAATTTGGTAAATGAGGTTCACTAAGGCATAAAGGCCTAAAATATCCTAAAAAATTATACTTAAATGAGTTTATGAGGACATTATAAACCTAATCTTATCTTATCTTTACTCTTTTTTGAAATTGGATTAAATTTACATGATCAATTAAATTCTTTACTCAATAAGGAATGAATATTTAAAAAAATTCCTCTCAAGATCACCTATAAAAGGACCCCTGCAATGCACATTGAAAATCACATCGCTACTTCAGTTTCCTCTCAAATAACTAAACCAATTCACTCCCTAAAAATCAAAATTCACATTTTTAACTAGTGGTTACAATAAGGAGTCATAAATCCTTCATTTCTATGAGGCACTTTAAGAGAAATCTCAAGTCTTCAACGTAAGTGTTATCTTTTCCTTAATCATTATTCTTTATCTTCTTTATAAAAAACTTCATAAATATGATTTATCACATTAATAATTTTTTTTGAAATCAATAATCTTCTTTAAAATTGATATTATTAATATACTGTAACATGTTTTTACTCATTTTAACGTTATATCACGTTCTAGTTTGGGTAGGTTCTATGAACTAATTGAACAATATTATAATATTTATATCATTAATTATTAAAAAACTTAAATAATGGAAATATTATATAATAATTATGAATTAATATTTTTTTAAAATTTTAAATTTTAAATATATATTATTACTTTCCTCAATATTTTTTTTATTTTATCGAAATTTACAAAAAAAAAATATTTTAATCGATCTCGATAAAATTTCTCCATACTTCCATAAAATTGTTATTATTATTTATAAAAATATCAAACACACTTATGTGACCTCTATGAAAATTTTGGAGCTTATTAATATATGATCTAGGACCAATGACTAGAGCCAATATACTGAATCTAACACATAACAAACATAACAATTAACACTTGAATTTCAATTTTTAAAAGGAATGATTAATAAATAGTTAATAATAAATTATAAATTAAAGTTATAAATTAAAAAATAAAAATAAAAATAAATATAGTTCTTATATAGATAAATAATTCACCCCAATAGGTTATAAATGAGGTTAGACCACATCTGACGATATAGGAATTCAATATAAGGGTTTTTCATCTCAATTTTCCTTCTTTGAGACATGTTTGGTATTATACACCTATTTTTATTTATATAGTGTATATAATTCATATATAATATATTTTTTCACAATTACCTCTTTATTAATTCAATTTAAATTCATATTTTAACTTATTTATTTTAAAGTCTTCTGATTCAAAAAATACCAAAGTCTTAAGGTTTTTTTGTTAAGTTAATTTTATTACATTGAGTTATAATATTTTTTAACACATTAAAGATGATAAAATTTTACCATCATCAAATTTAATTTTATCTATTAATATTCCTCTCCATGCATTCATACTTTTATAAAGTAATTTTTATTATCATCATTTTTTAAATTATTTCCTTTTGAAATAAATTTTATAAATATTGTAATGATTTTTGATGAATCAATCTATTTTCATTGGGTCATATAATTTATTATTTTACTATGCTATAATAAGTTTTTTATATTCTTCCCTTACTATATTTTATATGTTATTTTATTTTTCTCTATAAGTAAATTACATTTTTATATCATAATCTTCTTCTTTGATGGATTTCTTTCTTTATAAAAATATGATGTTATTAAGAATAATTATTATCTATATAATAAATATTTTTACTTTATGTCCATACTCTTTTTTCCATAAATTTTTACATTTTATATTTTGTAATAAAAATATGCTTTATATTTTATACACTTTATATTTCTCTTGATATATTTTCAAAAGAAATTTTTATAACTTTTTCATTAATGCGAGTTTTCTATAAAATTTTCTAATTAGTTTAATAAGGCATTTATGATCACTTACATACATTTTATATCCTCCACTACACATTTTTACTTGAACTTTTTTATTTTCAAGGTTCCATTTCAGTGGATTATTTTAAAATAATTTTTTAAAAAGTTTTTTTGTCACCTTCTAAAAAATTTAAAAGTTACTTGTAACTTCATTTTTTATTAAAATGTATAAATGTTTTATAGAAAATATGTTAATTATTTCACAAAAATTTTCCATTCTATCACAAAATATTTTTCTCCTATTGGGTAATTTACATTATCACTCTCTAAATACACTTATAACATACTTCTTTGTGGAGGTTGAATTTTGTTATCAATCGATCCATTCCTTAATGTTTTTATGTGATACCATTTTAAAATGTCTTGTGAGACTTTTTATTTTCATGTATTCATGTTGATAATATGTTTTATTTATCTCATATGGAACACATGTGTGTGGGTTTTTAATTTTTGATGGTTGGTCTTATATACCCCTTCAATGGATTGGGTAAGGTTTTATATCTCATGAGATAATGATGTTGTTTGCAGTTATGATTAAGAGTATCTTTTTTCACAAGTTTATATGTGGACATGATTATGGATATATTTGTTAAAAATTTTATGCATGTAAAAGATAGTATATATCTTTGTTCAAAAGTTTGTCTATGGACATGATTTCATGTAGATTTGTGAAAAATTATATATGTGGACATGAAAATAGGTAGATTTTTTAGAAGTTTGTGTGTGGAAATGATTGTTGGTAGCTTTGTTCACAATTTTGTACATGGTCATGATTATAGTTAGCTTTGTTCACAAGTTTGTACATTGAAATGATTCTAGCTAGCTTTGTTCATAAGTATATGCATAGACATGATTGTAGGTATTTTTTTACAAGTTTGTGTGTGGACATTATTACGGTTAGTTTGTGCACAAGTTTGTGCATGGATATGATTGAAAGTAGGTATCTTAACAATGGAATGATATCCATTACTTATGCTTATTCAATATTTATATTTTATTCCATATGCCTATTTTATGTTCCATGTCGCATGATTACTATCTATTTTCTCCACATTCTTTCGCTAGGTATATGTATGATCCTTTGAGGTTATATGTTGTTATTATATTACTTATGGACAAATTTTAGGCTTTAATTATATTTTTAACTAGATATTTCTCAAATGATCATGTTTTCTCACATTCTTATGATCTAACCATTTACGACTCATTGATAATTTTCCCCCTTACTAAGTATTTGAGATCACTTCTTATGTTTCCATTTCCTATTTAATGAATATGGGTATTAAGTATGATCTGTCTAGAAGGATAGCACATGAGAAGGTTATTTATGGGATATTTTGAAGAAATAACGTGAAATAAGAAATTTATGTTGTTATTCTCCTGAGACACCAAAACATTGGGTTTTGGTATTATGAATTTATTTACGAGATGTAATTTCCAAGTCATGAAAATTATACAAAATATATTCATGTTATGATTAGGTCATTATAATTGGTATGAAAGATAATATATAAAGAATATGGTTTAGAATTGGATTTGGGAGTGTGGTTATGGGGAGCTTTAGTTAGTATCAGAGTGGGATTTACTTACTTTTTGGTATTAGGTTATTAAATATAATAGAACCCAGATTGAATTATACAAGGTTAAATTGAATGTATATTAGGTTAAAATGAAGGTGTCATAAAGTACAATATATTAATAGTGACTTTTTATATTCATATGTCCATTTAATAAAATTTTCATAAGATATTATGATTTATTACTCAGGATAACCCTTAATGTTTTAGTAAATGGATGGAACTAGGAGAAACCGAGTTAAAAATGGGTATGATGGAGAATGCGATGTTTATCCCAATGAGTAGCTAAATAAGTTAGGACATAGATTAAAAACCTATATTAGGTTATGAGAAATAATTTTAACCATGTTGTCCTATGCACCAATAAAAGAGTAACATGCTATTGATTCCTTTATGCATTAACCATGATTATATTTTAATGGATCTTTAAATCCACTAATTTATGAGTAATAATTCAGCTCAAAATAAAAGATATTTTTCATTCTCTAGAGCCTGGAGCATGAAAAGTTTGTTTGAGATTTTAATCATCTATAAGGAGAAGATGATCAATAGTGGGCCTAAATTATAAAAATATGGTCATAGGAGGGAATTAACTTGATGAAATGGGAAGAGTTTAGAGATGTATTTTTCAATAAATACTTTCCTATAACTCTTCTCACTAAAATGGAGAGAGAATTCCTAGAGACGATTCAAAAGGATGATGAATCGATTGGTTCATTTTATTATATTTAGTGCCCTAGAAATAACTAGAATTTTACTTTTGATTACTGATATATTCAAAGGATTTTATATTAATAAATATCATATAACATGATTATTTAACTTTCACATAATATCACTATGATATTGTATTTAGATTATATTTCATAATTAATGGTCATAGAAATTCCCCACTATGATGATAACCTTGAGGTGATATGAAAATATTCTCAAATATATGCTCTATGGACAGATAAAATCTATTTAATAGGACATATGTTACAATATATCTGGAATAAGGGGATTATAAGACATATACACTTCTTTTCGTGAAATTCACACTTAGTAATATAAAAGAGGAGATTTTATGAGAACTAACCTTCTAGAAGAAAATACACATGTTATATGTTTCATTGGATGTTCCTATTTGTGGATGTATGTATTAGTCCTTAGAATTGTGATTATTATTAACGTGTATCATGAGTTTTTACTATGATGTATTGATAAAAACCATGATGACATATCCTCATAGCGAATCAAGATATATTTAGTGAATTATGAGTGATATTACCTTAATGAATTAGTTAATAAAGTATTTTTCCCTTATGAGTGAATAGAATAAGGTATTTATGGAACTTCAATTGGAATAGAACTATCTAATTATGTTTGTGGTCAAGGAGGTTTATCAGCGAATTTATTTCATGGAACTCAAAAAAATACATATAAAGTATATTAGTTAATGACACAAGTGATGAAACCTATATGATGAGATATCTATACAGAGGTATTATATTATACATTGAGTATTCATAGGAGGTTGTTATCATTGTGAAATTAACATATTTCTCTATAAGTTCCTCTAAGTGTTACCAGATTCTAATTGTAGTATTTAGACTAGTTAGCCTAATTCCATTAAGAAAGAGGCTTAGAGGGTCACACACTAAGTGTATAAAAAACCTCAATTGAATTCATTTTGAATTTTATATTAAAATAAAATATTATTCTCATGTTATAAGGAATAATATTTATTTAGGTTATGTCGATAACATTAATTAATTCATCAATTTTTCTAAAGAATATATATGAGGGTTTAATATAAAATAAATATTTATTCACTAGTTTGGTGAATATAATATTTATATATTTTATTGGATGGATAATATAGTGATATTTATTTATTTAAATAAATAGTCTCCATTCAAGGTATGATAAATGCCAAGGAGGATTTACCAGCTAAGTTAAGGGTCTAGGAGAGATGATATATTTATTATCATTTAAATTAATATTTTTTTAGTAAATGATATTTAAATAATCCATGGGTTTAGCACATGTTAAGGGAATAATAATAAAATTATTATTATTATTATTTGATGTGGGGTTCGCTTATAATTAAGAGATTGGTTAAGGGCCTTTGTGAAATAACTTATTCTATGACCTAATTATATAAACCTAATTATATCATTTCTAGGGTATAAAAGGACCATTGTTAACAAAAATCAACTTTATATAATTCTCTCATAATTAAACAAAAAATTATCTATAACACTATAACAAATTGAGAGCATCAACCCTCCTCACCCCTCTCATGTCCTTGAGAGAACTAGAAGATTACTTCATGCCTTGGAGGGGTTCTTGTTGGGATCAAATATGAAATATGCAGAAAGTTGGAATTTTCTATTCTATCACTTAAATATTATATGATGATTCTCTAATGTTTGTGGAGCATGTGTGGATACTTCTAGAGGGATTCTACCCTTGAATACTTCATTACAATGATAGTATAATAGGAGTAGCCTAGCAAAAATATATGGTGTGTAGCTACTGTACTCTCTATGTGATAAGTTTTCTATAGTATTAAAATCTTGATTAATTTCCATTTATTTTTGCAACTACACAACATGTTTGATAATCATACACACTACGTACTTCCTGGGCATTGCTAGTGTTACACATCATGTATATTAATGGAATGACACATAGTCATAAATGACTTGATGACTATGTAGTTTAACACATGAAAACAAATGTGGCATAATATCATGACACACCCTGTACAATACAATGCATGTAAGTATGTGGTATATGATAAGGACCATATATAGAAAAGTAAAATTCCATGAAAGTGAAAGTACATTTCGTGTAGAAGGGTGCATATCATGCTGAATCAATTTTAATTTTATTTTAATTAATTAATTAATTAAAATTAAAGTGGATGGGAATATCCAGGACTATTTGGATGAAAAATTATGTTAAATGAATGAATAAATTAATAATATAATTAATTTATTAATTTGGGAATTTTATCTTAATTAATAATATAATGAAAATAATTCTAGAAAGTTTTAAATGTGTATTCATTACATGAATGGATGATCAAGATCTTGACTGACCTATGTATGTATTGTGATTAATTTAATTTAATTAATATTTAATGTATTTGTTGTTAATTATTATTAAATTAAAATGATTATCTATAAATAATCCCTTCATATTTTTTAGGTATAAGTCTACATGTCCACAGTTTCTTTTATGTAACCCCATAACCTAGGTTCCAATCACCTATGTGTTGGGCAAAAATCCCTCAAGGTAACATTGCAGTATTTTTGGGTTGATTGTGTTTGTTGACAAAGTAGGTTTCCATGGAGAATTGTCGAGTTCCCGAGAAGTTGTTGACATTCTATGTTGACAACGAACTATGACAAAGGAATGGACGATCTGGAGGGGGTACAAAAGAGCAGTACAAGGTGGCGCCGTTTTCCAGTGTTTGTCAAATTTATGGGCCTGAAAATCGTCAATGGAAAATGGAGTGATATGTTGTTGGCAAAGGTTGAGGAGAGAGAAATGAAGGAGGTGCGCGGAAAAATTAAGCGTGGCGCGCAAAACTAGCGGGTTGCGCGAAATCTTGAAGTGTGGCGCGCAAAACAGCGGGTTGCGCGAAATTGTATTTCGCGCAAAAGATGTTTCAAGGCCGAAAGCTTGAAAATCGGTAAAGGCATGAGGCGCGCGAAATTTTGGAGGCGTGCGCGAAAAATTGAAGTGGCGCGCAAAATAGCGGATGAAGTATTTCGCGCAAGAGGTGTTTCGAGCTCCGAAGCTCGGAAAATGGCAAAGGCATGAGGTGCGCGAAATTATGAAGCAGTGCGCGGAAAATGGTTGTGCGCGGAAGATTTGTATTTCGCGATCAAAGCAGATTACGCGCTCAAGGAGGGCTTTTCGCGCGGGGTCGATTTTGCCTATAAATATGAAGTGACCCTCCTCCATTCAAGAGAGTTCAAGACATAGAAAATACCCGAGCTCTGGTGCGCGAAATTGAAGTCAGAAAGGGTGTTGCGCGTAAGCTTAAAGTTTGCGCGTAAAGTCAGATTGCGCGAAAAGAAAAGGCTGCGCAGAAAGTTGGTGATTGGCGCGTAAAAAGAAAGATTGCGCGAAAAGTGGATTTCGCGCAAAAGTAGTGAATTGCGCGCAAGGCAGTTTCTAGGCTGCGCGTAATATTTGGAGGTTGCGCGAAAAAGAATTTCGCGCAAATCATAGAAATTGCGCGCAAGACACCGTAAGGGTTGCGCGTAAAAATTGAGGTTGCCCGATACCTTCGGTGCAAAGAGATATTCATAAACGGGTGAAAGTTAAACTTCAACAGAGCATCTACATACAAGAGAAGATGCATTCTTTCATGAAAATGAAGAGACCTACAGGTCTATAAACTGTGAGTGGATCCCTTCTGGAGCAGTGAGCTTAGGAAGAGGAAGTAGGTGATCCTCTCCACCGGCAGTGAGCCAGAGAGAGAGAGAGACAGGGAGTGACCCTTGGGAAAGCAGTGAGCTGACCCTAAACATTGTAAAGGCAGTGAGCCTGGGCATAGAAGTGATCTAGCCCGAACATTGTAAACCACAGCTAGTGAAGTTAGTGGATCTTGGTACGAACCGGCAACTTGTCGGCGTATGCTCCTTGGACGTAGCCCTTAGTGGTGAACCAAGTTAAAATCGCTGTGTCTGCCTGGTCGCTTCTCTGCATTGCACTCAAAGCATTATCATCAGATAAACTTGAAAAGAACTGAGCATAGTATACACACAAGAGCAAACAAAGTGACCCTTGTAACAAAGAGGTCAAGATCCAGTGGGGCAGGAAGTATTTTGAAAAATAATATCCATACCCTGATTCACCCCCCCTCTCAGGGAACATAGGCCCCTATTGGCCCTAACAATTGGTATCAGAGCGACTGGTTGCTTTTATCAGATTTGTTTGCTTCAACTTGGTGTAGTCGATCTGTGTTGTTGAAGATATTGTTTGCGCTTATCTCGGTCTACCATGGGAAAAAGAAAATCTTCAAAGAAGAATCAGAAGTCAGGTGGTATCCCTCAGTGTGGAAGTGTTTTTGGAAAAAGTGTGATTCAAATAAAAGAATCAAACAGCTTACTGAAGGAATCATGCAGTGAACAGAAAAATGATTTGGATAAATCATACCACAAAAATACTTACTCAGTCAATGATGCTGATGGAATGAGTGAAGAACCAGACTTTCCAAGTGAAGTTGGAACCACTGACGGTGAAGAAGAAGAAATTGAAGGAAGAATTGATATGCGAGCTGAGTTGGAGGCTGCTCTTGAAGAGATAGATGTTTGGAGGGCCAAAACCAAGAAAGCTAACAAAATTGTTCGCGATGCCAAACTCTACATGCAGCAGCAAGAAGAAGAGAAGTCTGAGCTGATGGAAGAAATTGAGAAACTTAATTTATCAACATCAGAGAACTCAGAATCCGTTAGTAAGTATAAGCTGAAGGTTGAAGAAGAGAAACGAGAGATCGATGGACTGAACAAAAAGGTGGAAGATGTCCATGGGACTGAAGAATTGGATCAGAAATCCACTGAGGAAATTAAATCTAAAGGCATACAGATCCATGCTCTGGAAACTGAGGTCAACAAGCTAAGAGTATTAAATCAAAGGCTTATTGATATAGTTACTGACCTAACAGAGAAGAATGATTCTCAAAGTGAGGAACTACAGAAGCTGGCCAAAGGAAAAGGAAAACAAAAGGCTGGTAAGTGTGAAGAGAATCAAGAGTCCGATGAAGTTCGAAATCTGAAAGCCAAAAATGATGATCTAGCAACACAGCTGTCTGAGTTAGTTCAGAAGAATCAAAAACTACAACAAGAAAATGCATGTTGCTCCGATTCTCTTGCTCAAGAAAAATTGAATGTAAAAGAGCAAAATGTCATGGTTAATAAGCTGAAGCATGAACTGGAAGATGAGATGAGTTGTGGAAAGAATCTCAGAAAAGAACTTGATGCTCAACTTGTATCAAGAGATTTGAATATTAAAAAGTTGGAAGAAGAGCTACAATCAGTCAAGAAGGAAATGGAGAATTCTAAATCCAGAGATAAGCCCAAGTTGAAGGATTCACTGCACTTATTATTTGATCATCCTTCGGCAGGTGATGATGAAATGAAGTCCAAATATGCTGCATCAGAGGAGAAGCATGAAAGGATTGTATCTTCCCAAAGGTCAACCTTTTTGGGAAAATCTGGAATTGGATATGATAATCCCACTCCTATGGATGATAAGAAAAATGCAGTGAAAAATTTCAAAGGTAACAAAAATCCTATAGGTTCTAGAGATAGGCCTATGAGGATAGTTTCAAGGAGTGATGATGTGTGTTATTTCTGCGGAGTTCATGGCCACACATCAAGCTTCTGTACAGAGGCTCTGGAGTACATTTCAGGCTGTGAAGAGAGAAACATTAATAAATCTAAGAACAGGAAGAAGTATCAGGAGAATTTAGAAAGAAGAGCTTCTCAGAGGAAAGCATATGTTAGATGCTATTACTGCGGAAGAATGGGACACACAATGAGTATGTGTCAGGAAGCTCAGGAGCCCAATATCAAAAGAAGAAATCAAGGGGCATCAACATCTCAGCAGAGAGATGATGAAATGAGGTATGCCTTTGAGGGAAAATGTTTTATATGTTCTCACTATGGGAACATGGCGAGACATTGCAGTAAGAAGAAAGCAGGAAAGGGAAAGGAACAAGAAAAGAGATCTCCACCACAAGAAGTGTACAAGAAAGAAGCCTGTACTGGGAGACAAAGTGGTAAGGAGAAGAATAGGCTTAAAGCCTCGGGGAAATCACATGGAGCTGAACGAAAGTTGTATCAGTCACCTCCTCTATCGTGCTCACAACAACTCTCAAGGAGAGAATGTGAACAAACCTGGAAGATTAAGGGGAGATCTACTCCAGTTGTGATAAAGAAGAATGAACGTTCAATGGAGGACCTACCACCAATGCAAAATAGGGTGGCGACTCATAAATCTGATAAAAGGCAGATAAGAAAAGAATGCCTAGTCATATGGCCAGAACAGTTGAATTTGGTCAGGCAGTTGGAGGAAGCAAGAAAGGAGTGTGATGCCCTCCAAGAAAGAATCAAAGGGTTGACCCATCAGGATCAACCACAATCCTCATCTTGAGGAGTCCGGAATAAACCCCTCTCCCTATGTATATAAATGCTATTAACTGATGATCCGTGTGTTTCAGGTTTTAGGGAGATACAATCCAAGGGGAAGTGGCATCTAAGGATGCAAAGTGAAGAAGTTAGATGCTCCAGAATTTCAATGAACTCAAATCTGGTACTAAAGCTGAAGAAGAAAGGGAGAAATGAAGCACAATAGGAGGAAATTGCGTTACTAACTCTATCTCTTGTTTCCTACACCGAGTTTCAACTCAGTAGGCTTAGAGATTTTGTTAATGGCTCAATTCCAGGTGGAAGCTGAGAATAGGTGATGTAGGAGAAGAACGAATGCTTATGGGTTTAAACAGTGGCCTAACCCCAGGAAGTGGTGCACAACCAAGGGGGAGCATTCAACCGAAAAAGTCAGATCAGGAGTGTTCGAACGGGGGAATACTCATTTCTGGAGAAGCAGCAATAGTCAAGAACTTCATGATTATTTATTTTGCTCTAACAATGTGGTATCAGCTGACCGTTTTCAGGATACCAAGAAGCTGTGAGAGAATATCAACAGTGCCTTAATAGCAATGACACAGTGAAAAGTTATCTGTTGAAAATACGGATGCGGTAAGAGACTCCGGGGGAGTAGAAGTGGCAGATGCAGACTTAGAAGAAGACACTGATGATGAACAAGAGATTCAAGTCTATGCATGCAAGGAATCCAAAGAGTCGAGCTGAAAATCATTGGAAAGATAACATTGGTTGAGCTGAAATGCTTTTCTGATGCAGCCGGAAATGAAAACTGGGTTCAGGCTATGAATGAAGAGCTTGATCAAGAACCAGATGTGGGAGATTGTTTCGAGGCCAGCAGACAAGAATGTCATCGGGACTGAATGGGTCTATCGCAACAAGATGAATGAAGATGGCACAGTGATTCGGAACAAAGCACGACTAGTGTGCAAGGGATACTCCCAGATAGAGGGAATAGATGTTGATGAGACATTTGCACCGGTTGCAAGGCTGGAGACAATCAGATTATTTTTGGCCATAGCAGTGCAAAGAAAGTTCAAAGTGTTCCAGATGGATGTCTGTTTCGCGCGGAATCCGGGGATGACCTCCTGGACGGGAGATTCAAACGTTCCGATCGGTTTCTAACGGGTTTGTTCGTAGAACCGGAAACATCCAATGATTCCACATCCGTTTGGACCTACTTTCCAAAGGCAGGCGCCCATTAGCTTGTGGACTAATGAGGCTTAGGAATTTGCATTGGTCGAGAGGATGGGAGGTCGGACTCATCACACCTTTTTGGGGGGAATTATTGTCTACTCCGGGACTCTCTATATAGATTTAAGTTATGTTCGTGAATCCTTATTACATTACCAAGTATAAAATGAGTTTTCCTTTAGTTTTAACAATCAATGATAAGAAATTTAGAGAATCTTTTATATGTATTCGAGGTTCTTCATCAATAGAGAATCATCTATATTTGTTTAGAGATTCTTGGTCAATGGTATCCTTCAAAACATTTATATAAAAGTCTCTTGGTCATTTATGATGACCAGGCTGGTTTTAAAGCCACTCAGCGGGGCACTTGAAGTTTAATGTCATTCAGAAGGACATAGATTATTTCAAAGTTGGGATCGAACCCATAAATGGGCTACCTACGTATCCTTTGTTTTGGAAAAGGAATCAGAACCCACGTAGTTCGAGAAATGGGGTATGATGTTTATGATTGATGGCTCAAAGATGAATGTCATAATTACTTTTACACTCTAAGCTCACGTGAGTCATGCTCGGTGTGAGAAACAAGAGGTATTGGTAAAATTTAGACAATTGTGCCATAAAAGATGCAATCATAAGAATTTGTTTGGGGCTTATGTATGGATGACTGCCCAGATAGATGAAGGTTTAGGATTTTACTTTTTTAGGGAGAAAATCCATGAACAGGGTCCATAAAGTTATGTGTGCTTTATGGAGATTTGAATACTCTAATCTTCGGGCTTACTCCTAAGGAGGATGCCTAAGTTAGGAGGGGAATTATGATTGGGTTTTACTCCTAAAAAGGAAACCCAAATCAAAGGTAAATTATGACTGGTTAAGAGAATTTTAAGGGGACTTGGGGTTTATTCCTGAAAAGGAAACCCAAGGTTATGACTGAGTCTTATTCCTGAAAAGGAGACCCAGGTTAGGAGACTTGGGGCTTACTCCTGAAAAGGAAACCCAAGGTTATGACTGAGTCTTATTCCTGAAAAGGAGACCCAGGTTAGGGATTATGGTTTGGGGCTTACTCCTGAGGAGGATGCCCAAGATTAAAGGACTTGATTGGGGCTTACTCCTGAGGAGGATGCCCAAGATTGGGAACTTTAAGGATTTGGGGCTTACTCCTGAGGAGGATGCCCAAGTTAAAAGATTTATAACTGGGCATTATTCCTGAAAAAAGGAAACCCAAGTTATGGATTAAGAATTTGGGGCTTACTCCTGAGGAGGATGCCCAAGATTGAAGGGATTTATAACTGGGGATTATTCCTAAAAAGGAAACCCAGGTTAAGGGGGATTCTCTCATCTTAAAGGATGAGGTTGAATGAATGAACTCTCAATCTTTGGTGATATAAAGATGTTTAAATCACCAGGTTTTGAGAGATATTTCACAGAATTCCTTTCAGATAAGGATGTCAAATCAAGAAATCATGCCATAGATGGCTTTGAAGAGTATCTTGAAGACTGAATCTTGAATAGGAAAGGTGAAATGGCTTAAGAGGGATGAAATGGGCAAGAAAGGCACCCAAAAAGGATAGGGGCGCGCAAGTCTTGAGAGGCGCGCAAGTGTAGCGGCGGCGCGCAAGTTTGGGTCGCGCAAGTATACTTGCGCGACCTGAGGGTACTTGCGCGATTTTCAATCAGCATTGAAATACTTGAGCGACTCTTCATAAAACCCTTTAGAATCCCCTTGAGTTTCTTCCAGAAAAGGGACGCGCAAGTTATATTGAAGGAATTAAGTTGGCGCGCAAGTGTTGGATAAGTTTCAACACTTAGGCCTTCCTTCTTCTCTTTAGATCTTCCGTCCTAGGTAAGAAATTACCTTAGAAGTGTTCCGGAAGCTTTGAGAAGAGACTTGGGCGTCGGGAGTTTCAATCCGAGTTTCTGGAAAAAGATCCTCTCAAATGGGGGGCCCACAGGGTCTATTTATAGGCAAAAGAAGACCCCGGGCGGTTACTGGGCGGTTACCAGGCGGTTACCACATATGTCGCGCAAGTCCCTTGCACGGCCATGAGGAGTCGCGCAAGTGTTGAGGCGGCGCGCAAGTGTACTTGCGCGACCATGAGAAAACTTGCGCGACCTATAGGCAATCTTCTCCTTTTCCATCCCTTTGTCGATTTTTGATGTTTCTTCAAAGGATTAATCACTTTGAGCTCAGATATTCCCTTTTCCGATCTTTAGATTCTGTGACGAAAGGAGCGTCAACAAAAGTCCCCCCTCAGAGTTGGATCCGGAAAGAAATGAGGATTTGACTCTGAGGAAATCGAATCCCTCCAAAGGAAAAGGGTGGCGCGCAAGTGTTGAGGCGCGCAGAGGGCGGCGCGCAAGTGTGCGGCGCGCAGGCCTTAATTGCTCTGGGTACGTCGCGCAGGTAGGCTTCCGAGCCTATAAATACACGGCCTCACCTCCGTACAAGTATCCGGATTTCCGGACTTCATACCTTCTCGAGCTCTCGCCGCGCAGGTCACCTAAGCCGCGTAAGTCTGCTCTGTTTTCCTTGATGTCGCGCTCCTGTAAAGGTATTCTTACTTGCGCGGTCTAGACTTGCGCGGTAAAAACTAGCGCGGCACGTGAACACTTGCGCGCCATGTTTTAGACTTGCGCGCCTTAATGCCTTTGCCATTTTTTCAAATTTTTTTTCACAAAATTTATGAAAAATAAACCCATTTTAAGAGTTATTTTATTCATCTTTTGTGCAGATTCAGTGGTTCCCAAGGGAATTGGAACGACTTATGAATTGGCTAGCAAGCGGATTGATGACATGATGAACATCATTGGCCATGATTACTATGATATCTGCAACAGCACTTTCCCAGATTTGGCTAAGTACTTGAAGAAATATCATCTTAATTTCCCACAGAGCATCTACCTGTCTCTATGTGGTCATGGTTACTTGCAAGGAGTCAATGTTCCAAATGCAAACAACTATACATCTGAAATGCAGCTGCGCTACTACTCCTTCATTTCGGTTATGCTGTGCATTAAGAGCAACAACAATGGTGTAAACTTTCAAATTCTCCTTGCATGCCATTTCCTTGCAGATATGAAAATGGCAAACCCATGGGCTGAAATGTTTTCCACTACCAGTTGGTGGAGAGAAGACAAACATGGTATTAGAGCAATATCTGAAAAGAGTACTCTCTCCAAATGGCTCTTTACTTCCAATGCTCCATTCTCAAATCCATGTATCCATCTTCCATGTCTCTTGGACAGAAACAGAGTCACTGTTTGATCAGCAGAAAATTTTTCTCAAACCGCACTCAAGAACATCCTTTTACAACTTTTTCAAGAGAGCTGGTATCACTGCATCTCTTTTTGTATTCAGTTGAATGAATGAATTCCAGGTGGTTGCTGATGAAGCTCGGGATGCCGTAAATCAAATGAAGTGTTATGTTGAAAGCCTCTTGTAATTCTTGAAAAAGAGAAGAGACTCCAATCTGTGGATGTCCTTCTAACTCTTGTGTATCAATGAAAAACAACTTTCGTCTCCGATCATCTGTACCTGCATTCTTCCATTACCTGCTTCAAATTTACTTAATCCAATGGGCTTAGTAATCATAGTTTGATTTTTACTAGGATTATTACAAATAACCCTACAAACTTTGAATCTTTTAACTGCTCAATATTACCTAAATCATACAAAAATGTATATTTAGTGAGCTGGAACTTGACTTTTATTCAGAGTTCCTTTGTCTTTTGTGTGGGCAGTTTAAAGTCATGCACACCGGACATAAAGGGGCTAATGTTTAAGGTCGAAATAGCTTTGACCGAAAATGGATAAAAAATGGATTCAATTCCTTGATAATTTATCTGAAAACATATTACCATACTCAAGCATGAGGGAAAAAGTGTAAACTATGGCTTAAGAATATTTGAATCTGAGGAATGATATGAAAAAAGAGCTAAAAAGGCATTAGAAGAAGCAGTTTCCAAGAATGAAGTTACTATTATTTAACAAAAACCCGTTAGGGGGTTGAAATATGCAGGGCCACCTATGGGCATTGGCTGCATAGTCAAATAAAATAGCATCTTTTGGATAACAAGTCTGTTATGTGGACTGTTTATGCAAGGCCACCTATGGGCACGTGCTGCATAGTCAGGCAAAAGAACTCCCAGAAATTTACTTTCCTAGTGCTAAAAAGCCAGTGAAAGTTTTATGGAGATTCAAATTTTCTAAAGCATAGAGTTTGTTGTATGGAAAGAGGTACTTGAATATGGAGAAGATATTTCCAAACAAGAATATCGAAGAACTGGATGAATATCACTCCTACGAAGGTCTGACCCAAACGTAGGGAAGAAGAATAACCCATAGACTTGAATACTTTCAGATCATGAAAAAGGATATGGGACAAATATGTTAAGGATGGCTATTTTTTTTTGCGGATCCCTACATACTGTCGTTTTAAGACAAATAAGGACAAAAGAGGCATTCTTCCCAAGAATGAAGTTACTATTATTTAACAAAACCCGTTAGGGGGTTGAAATATGCAGGGCCACCTATGGGCATTGGCTGCATAGTCAAATAAAATAGCATCTTTTGGCTGACAAGTCTGTTATGTGGACTGTTTATGCAAGGCCACCTATGGGCACGTGCTGCATAGTCAGGCAAAAGAATTCTCAGAAGTTTGACATTTTTGTGACTAGAAGTCATGAAAAGGGTTATGAAGATCTGAAAATATTTAAGGTTAGGATTATAACACATAAAGATGGGTATTGTCCAATGTATATAGAGATACATAGGTCAATGAAAACCATAATCATGTTGTGGCTGGGTCCTGAATTGAAATTTGGACTTCACTACGTATCTCATAAGAATGAGAATCAAGCCATACGTAGTTCTTGAAATGCAGTTTAACGTCGTGCAGGACGAAAGTATGAGTGATCTTAGTTTAGGGTCATAGAATTCGGACCATAATAATGAATACACAGTGTGTGTTTTCATGAGGACTTTTCAGCCAAGGGACTGAAAGTGAAATTTGGGGTTAGGCCCAAAAGACTTGGGACTGGATTCGAGGGACACTCGAATGTTCCTACGTATCCCATAAGGATGGGAATCAAGTCCACGTAGTTCTAGAACTACCCTTTGTACAAATTTGGTTCGTACATGTGAAGGGTGAAAGGGGACTTTAGTGCAATGATGGTTTAACCTGAGATAAAAAGTTTAGGTATTACCATGTATGTACGTAGTCTTTTGAAAATGAAAACCATGATTGAAAAAGAATCAATGTTAATAATGGTTCCTTTCCAAATGAGGAAATCAAAGAATATTGTAGTTTATTGTCGTACCGGACAAAAAGTGTTGTATAGTTTAACGTCATATAACAAGGACGAAAGTGAATCAATGTAAAGATATTGATTCCAGGGACGGTTTCACAAATCATCATCATATGAGATGGTGATGAACTGATGTGAAGAGATTGTTTTTGGGCTTGAACCCTGGGAGGTTGCCTACATACCCAGCCTGGAGGGCAAGGATCAAAGTCTGTGTAGTTCAATTAAAGAATGAATCAATGATCAAGTTGTTCTTGGGGACAACGATCTAATTAAAATTTTGTTGGGACTTACACATGGTTAGCGGCCCAAAGGGAGTGTTATGGTTGATGTTTGCTCTAAGCTCATGTGAGTCATACTCGGTGTGAGAAACAAGAGGTAATAACAACCTTAATGATGCACAGTTTAATGTCATGTAGGACGTAAAAAAAAAGGGACTATGCAGTTTAAAGTCTTGCAGTTAGGACTATTGGTGCTGCACAGTTTAGTGTCATGTAGCAGGGACAAAATACAGTTTAATGTCATGTAGGACATATTAAGGATTTTCTGTACAGTTTAACGTCATGTAGTTAGGACGATGGGGACAATACAGTTTAACGTCATATTGGACGAAAGTATGATTGTGCAGTTTTAATGTCATGCTGGACTTTTGATGATTATATAGTTTAACGTCTTTCCGGACGTGAGGGACTTCTATACAGTTTAGCGTCATGTAGTTAGGACGTCACAGTTTAAAATCTTGCTGGATATGGTAAATAGTTTATGGTCATATATATGGACCAGGGATGATGTAGTTTAAGGTCATACGGGACCATTGCTGTACAGTTTAAAGTCATGTAGCTAGGACTATTGGTGCTGTACAGTTTAAAGTCATGTAGCTAGGACTAAGGTGAACCAATATGAGGATATCAGTTCTGGGGACTTTTTACAGTTTATCGTCATGCTGGACGTTGGAAGTGCCACACAGTTTAATGTCATGTTGCTAGGACACAATATAGTTTAATGTCATCTCGGACAAAATATGGGAACTTCTATACAGTTTATTGTCATGTAGGACAAAATCAAGGACTATGCAGTTTAAAGTCTTGCAGTTAGGACTATTGGTGTTGCACAGTTTAGTGTCATGTTGCAGGGACATAAGTGCGAATAGTTTAAGGTCATATGCATGGACCGTACAGTTTATCGTCATGCTGGACGTATTATAGTTTAATGTCATCTCGGACGAAGTTGTAGTTTAAGGTCATACTGGACCAAGTTGTAGTTTAAGGTCATACTGGACCATTGCTGATGCAGTTTAAGGTCATGCTGTATGAACCAATTGTAAGTCTTGGTTCTGGGGACCATATTTGATGCTTATACAAAATACTTCTTCAGAAATCTGGCATTGGTTGGAGTCGTGATGAGTTCTCCATCCATTGAGATCAGAGAATACGCTCCATTGGAATAGACCTTATGTATTGAATAAGGTCCTTCCCATTTTGGTTCAAGCTTGGGAGGCTTCTTTCCTGGTATCATTGGTGTTCTAAGAACCAATACCAATTCTCCCTGAATGAATGAACGAAGACGAACTTTTTTGTTAAAAGCTCGAGCTATCCGATTCTGATAGATTTCCAAGTGGTGCAAAGTGCACAATCTTTTCTCATCTAACCGTTCCAATTCATTCAAACGCTTTTGGGATTGCTCATCTGTCGATAACTGATCACAAATGGCCATTCTGAGTGAGGGCAGTTGAACTTCAATTGGCAAGACTGCTTCTGTTCCATATACCAATGAATATGGAGTTGACCGCGTCGCATTGCGAGTGGTAGTCCGATAAGCCCATAAAGCATGATAGAGTTTATCAGGCCATGACCTCTTATCTTTATCCACCATCTTTTGCAGTATATTTGAAAGAGTCTTGTTGAAGGCCTCTATCTGGCCATTAGCCGCTGCATGATATCGAGATGAATGGTTGGACTTAATGTTGTATTCTTGATACAATTTCTTTACCTCAGAAGAACAGAAGTTGGTGCCGTTGTCCGTCAATATGGTATGAGGGACACCAAATCTAGTAATGATGTTAGACTTGATGAAGCTAACAATGCATTTAGAACTGACTTCTTTGAGAGGTACTGCCTCTGCCCATTTGGAAAAGAAATCAGTAGCAGTAAGAATGTACTTAAACTGCTTGGCCGTAGCTGAAGGGTAAGGTCCCACCACATCCATTCCCCATGTGGCAAATGGCCATGAGTATTTAGCTGTATGAAGCAACTCTGGAGGTTGATGAATGAAGTTGGCATATACTTGGCATGAATGACACTTCTTTGTGAAATTAACACAATCTTGTATCATTGAAGGCCAAAAGTATCCAAGCCTTCGAATTTGATCAGACAGTCTTTGTCCAGACTGGTGGGCACCACAGACCCCTGCATGTACTTCTTTTATGACAGCCATTGTCTCTTCACCATCAATACATCTGAAGAGAACTCCATCAAAACCACGTTTGTAGAGAATTTTCTCGAGGTGGTTTGGACTATCATAAAGAGTAAAATTGACCACACGTCGCCGAATTTGTTCTTTCTCGGCTCTATCAGGTGGAAGTGTTCCATTTTGAAGGTATTCCTTGATAGGTGACATCCATCCTGTAGTATGACCATACGGTTCAGGAATGAGACTAATTTCATTAATTTCCTCTGTTCTGACTTGAACATAAGGTGAAATTGCACGACGGTGGGTAATACAGATGGTTGTCTCATCCCGATTTGGATCTGCTAAAGCTGTGGCTATATTAGCCAGTGCATCAGCTTGAGTATTTTGTGATCTTGGGACATAAGAAAATGTCGGTTCTGAAGGGAATTCCGACATTAACTCTCTGACGTAATCATACAAAGGGATTAATTCTTCTTTTCTGATGGCATAATCCCCATTGATTTGTTTAATTACCAGGTCTGAATCACCTTTTACCTTTAAGTGATTCACTTGTGCTTGAAGCGCTAACTCCAAGCCTGTAATGAGAGCTTGGTATTCAGCTTCATTATTGGTACCACCTTCCCACAACAAAAAGGAATAAGGTAACACTGCCTTATCTGGAGAAATGAGCACAATTCCTAAACCAACTTTGTTGAATTTAGGATTTTCCATTTTCTTTCCTGTTGGACTTCTAGAAGCACCATCAAAATACATTTCCCATGTTTGAGGACTCTCTTGAATAGAAAAAACTTCCTCATCAGGGAGTTCGATATCTGAATACGTGTCTTCCACTGAAGGGTGTTCAGCCAGGAAATCAGCCAGAGCTTGGCCCTTAGTTGCCTTTTGAGACACATACTGGATGTCGAACTGCTGTAGAATAACCGCCCACCTTGCCAGACGTCCTGTAAGCATTGGACGACTAAGGATGAATTTGAGTGGATAATTACGAGATACCAATTGGACCTCGTGATGTTGCAGGTAGTGTCTCAGTTTCTGAACTGCAAAGATTAATGCTAGGCAGCACTTTTCAATACTCGAATATCGGGTTTCTGCTTCAAGCATAGTTCTACTGAGATAGTAGAGACTATTTTCATTCCCAGCATCATTCTTTTGAGCGAGAAAGGCACCTAATGATCGCTCTAAAGCTGTCACATAGAGGATAAGAGGTCTACCTTCAACAGGTGGCATGAGTACTGGTGGACTCAAGAGGTATTTCTTGAGAATATCAAATGCTTCTTGACATTCTTTAGTCCACTGGTAAGTGACTCCTTTCTTCAATAATTTGGTAAAGGGTAAACTTTTGCCTGCCAAATTGGCGATGAAACGCCGAATATAGGCTAAGTGTCCTTGAAGTCCTCTTAATTCTTTCAAATTCTGAGGAGGTGACATACCAAGGATTGATTTGGTCTTCTCAGGATCGACTTCAATACCACGATGGCGTACAACAAAGCCGAGGAATTTTCCTGAGGTTACCCCAAAAGCACATTTTAAGGGGTTCATCTTCAAATTATGTTGTCGAAGCTTGTGGAATATGACTTCCAAATCAGCCAAGTGATCAAAACGTTGTTTGGATTTAACCACCAAATCATCCACATAGCATTCAACAAATTTCCCTAGAAAAGGTTTGAAGATACGATGCATGGCGCGTTGATATGTTGCACCTGCATTCTTTAAACCAAAGGGCATCACCCGGTAACAAAACACACCTTGAGGAGCTCTGAAGGCTGTATATTCCTCATCTTCTGGGGCCATTCGGATCTGATTATATCCAGAATATCCATCCATGAAAGAAAGTACTTCATAGCCATCTGTCGCATCAATTAAGAGTTCTGTAATCGGGACTGGAAAATCATCTTTGGGACAATACCGATTAAGATCTCTGAAATCGATGCAAACCCTAATTTGTCCGTTCTTTTTCTTTACTGGGACAATATTAGCCAACCACTTGGGATATTGAACTTCTCTGACAAAGTTAGCTTTGATAAGCTTATCCACTTCAGCCTCGATTTTGGAAGCATAGGTTGGGTGTGTTCTTCTCGCGGCTTGCTTGAATCCTCGATGTTCTTTTGGCAAACCCAAATGATGGGTGGCAACATCAGGATCAAGGCCAGGCATCTCTGTATAATTCCAAGCAAAAATATCTTTATTTTGCTTTAGAAAAGAAATATACATCTCTTGTTCTTCAAGGGTCATGGCCGCACTAATTAAAGTGGGGCGTGGATCTTTCTCTGTTCCCAGATTTACTTCTCTGAGTTCATCCACAGTGGTAGAGATACCCTCTTCAAATGCTGGAGGAGCATCTCTAAGATCTTCCTCTTCCTCTTCATCATGTGTTATTTCTTCCGTTTCTACTTGCAAAGTAGATGAAAAAACGAAATTCTCATGATCATAAGAAATGTCAAAATTTTCACATTTTGAAGAAGAAGCT
Source organism: Viscum album (assembly GCA_963277665.1). NCBI lineage: Eukaryota > Viridiplantae > Streptophyta > Magnoliopsida > Santalales > Viscaceae > Viscum > Viscum album. Next base: position 993,905,375 of record OY728134.1, read on the forward strand.
TCCATTTCCGACCCTATTGATGATAAAGGGTCTTCTTTGGGAATCAAAGAGGAGATGATGGATCGAGAATCGACATCATTATTCACCTCTGGTGTTGCTATAACTTCTTCTGGCCTGATTAGCGAAGTATAGACTTGTTGGATTTCAGCAGACGAAATGAAAACGTCACCACTTATGCTTTCATCACTGCTTGGTAAATTACCAATTTCTCCCATGTTGTCTGGCTCGACTGCCGTAATTGACATTATGGATCTTTCCATAAGAGTATTTTGATTTGGGCCTATTTTGTCAATTTGACTGATAGGTAACACATAATCTGTACTCACATGTGAAAATGGATTTATTGGAATTTTTTCCAAACCATATGGAGCATTAACTTTGGTAATTTCCTTCATTGTAGATTTTTCTCTTCCCTTCATGTGATAAAATTCCGCCTCAATGTATTGAGACTCACATGTCTTGAACGGGGCCTTATCACCATACAATGTTCCAACTTGACCATCGAAACAGTATTTGAGACATTGATGGTATGATGACGGAATAGCTGCATGCTGATGTAGCCAGGGTCTTCCAAGCAAGATATTGAAAGCTGAATCTTGATCAACAATCATGAAATCTGAATTGGAAACAAGATCTCCAAACTGAGTTCTGAGTGTAACTTCTCCCAGTGGTTCTTGTTCATTTTTATCATATCCTTGCAACATCATGGTAGAAGGAGATAAATCAGATTCCGTAAGGCCCAATCGACGAAGTGTGCGAATGGGCATGAGGTTGACTCCTGAACCATTGTCAATAAAAGCTCTTCGAACATCTATACCATTGACTTTGCCAGATAGGTACAAAGGTTTTATGTGCCCATGCACAACATCATTTTCATCTTTATCAGTAAAAGATATCACTGCATGACATTCTGCAGGATTATTCTCTATGTGATAAATTTCAGCTGCAGCAATTTCAGCTTCAAACTCCTGCGGACTTGACAAAGCTTCGATGAGTGCTTCCCGAAGATCTCTTGATAGATTCAAAGCATCCAAAATTGATAATTTGGCTGGTACTTGGGCCAAGTGTTTCAATATATCATACTTTTGATCTAGAGGCCTGCGTTTCCCAATAGGAATATGTGGTTTAGCAGGTACTTTGGAAGCAGATGCTTTGGAAGCTGATGCATCTTGTATTGAAGTTGGCAACATCCTAGGTTTTGGAAGATTAGACTGATTAGATCCATTTACTTGTTGAGATAAATAAGATGGAACCTTTAATCGGTCTTCCAAAATAACTGTGCCAAAACTGAGTTGACCATCGGCAGAAGAACTTGCTTGTTCTTTTTGAGCTTGCTGAAGGGCTCTACCACGAGTTTCTGCTGCGTATACAGTGCTAGCAGGGGTAGAATTAGAGTAGTGGCTTCGGAAAGATCCACGTCTTCCCCTATATCCTGAACCTCTAGAACCTCTTTGGATTCCCTTATTTGATACAAGGAATTCAGGCTCATCAAGACTGGAATATGGATCTGTTAATTGAATCATATTAACAGAACCAAATATTAACTCTTCGTCTGAAAAAGACTCTGCCTGGTTAGCCTGTTTAGGCTGTGCCGTTTGGTGGGACGGTGCCCGTGGCTTTGAAGTAGATGGCATGAAATCTGCCAGAGTCAAAGACAATTTAGGCTTTGATACATACTCATCTTCTTCTGATTCCTCTTTCTTCTTAGAATTGCTCTGCCCTTTTGAGGATTTGTCTTTTGATGGAGGCTTTATTGCAGCTTTTGTAGGAGACACAATTGGCTTCTTCAATTGTGTTCGCAAAATGGAATGGGTCCGATTGATTGTCTTTCTGACCAACCAATCATCATATTTTTTCGCAGTTTTGCTTTTGACTTCCTGCCACTCGCCTCCTTCCTCTGAATCTGTAGCGGTAATACACGCTACATGAGCTAAAGAACCCTTCAATTTGACCTGTCCCAAATCGACCATATTTTGCAAGAGGTCTTTAAAGACAAAACACTCCTGGATGGGATGTCCCAACATTTGATGAAAGGGACAATAATTGGGACGGTCTTCATCTCCTTCCTTGTTTGGCCTCTTCGGCACTGGTAATTGAACCAAATTATTTTCCAGAGCTGAAATGAAGTAACCAGGAACCTGCTCACTTCGGAAAGAGTATGTTTTACTCTTCATATCCTCAAATTGTTTTCGTCGTTGATCTTTTTGATCATTTGGACGAAACAGCCTTTGTTGTTGGCGTTCAGGATGTGGAGCTCTTCGAGAAGATGAAGGTTTTGAAGTAGAAATAGGTACAGGTGCCTGTTTAAGCATAACTGTAGCAGTTTCTGCTTTACCCATTCTTCTTCCTGGAGCTGATGGAATTACACGAGATTTAACCTTAGCCTGTATAAGGGAATCTTCAATCTGTTGAGCGATTGAAGTAAGGTCTCGAAACCCTCCTGTGTATTTCACAGGGATCAATGGCGTGCGTAATTCGTCACGCAAATTTGCCACACAGATTGGCAACAATTCCTCCTGAGGGAGTGATAAACTCAAGGAATATGTTAATCCCTTCCAACGAGCAATGAAATCAGAGACTCTTTCATTCTCCCTTTGCTTGCAGTTTGTAAGATCAAAAACTGTCGTTTTGGGCAAAGTTGAGCTAAACTGAAGAAGGAACTTTTGACGAAGATCCTCCCATCCGATGACTGACCGGGATTGCAAGCTTGTATACCAAACAAAAGCTGGTCCTTGCAAGGTTCGCACGAAGCATCTGAGTTTCACTGCTTCTTGTTGCTCTGGAGTTCCCATCATAGGATCACAACAAGACACGTAATGCGTCAAATGTTGTTCAGGGTCGCCTGATCCATTGAAAGTAGGGAAAATAGGGTTTCCAAAACTGGATGGAGGAGAAATTGAATCTACCCATTCAGGGTAAACTTTCTTTTCAGGTTGAACTTGCGCCCGTTTCCCTTCCATAGTTTCTAACCGAGCTGTTAATGACTCAATAGTAGTTATTAACTTTTGAGAAACGTCAGGTTGAACTAGGTTTTGGGTAGGTGCAATGAACGGAGCTTGGACAGCCGTGGAAGTTGGTGCTGCAACTAATGGTAGTGCTGCCAACCGTTGTTGCGTTTGACCCGTAGGATTAGACCTCTGTGGGTGTACTGATAAAGGAGGATATTCCTGATCCATCTCAGTAGTTACAACAAATTCTTTCGGCTGTCTGACTTCAGCATTCTTAAGAAGAAGACTACTCTGAAGTAGTTCTGCATTCAACCTTCTTAATTCTTTCATTTCTTCCTCCTGTTGTGCAAACCTTTGCTCTAATGAGAGCGATTGACCTCCTTCAGAGGAAGGGTGAGAAGTAACCTGATTCTTTCCTTTCCCCTTATTAGATCCTTTTCGGAGAGGGGGAAGTGGGTTACTTGAAGGAATACCCAGATTTTGGGTAAGCCTTTGATTACGTGTGCGCACACCTTCTTCATTTAGGTCTGTGTGTGCGACTTCTTGAGCAGGAACCTCTTCGTCTGATCCCTCTGATTGAGCCTCATCTGGTTAATCAGCAGCAACGGCAGTGATGACATTAATGGATGCATATTTCATGGAATCCTTTCTATCAGCACTTCTGTGATATTGTCTTCTTCCATGTCCATGATGAGACATGGAATTCCGTTGACTTGATCCCTCAGGAATTTCTTGGATAACCGTCACTTGGAGAGAATCTCCTGACATCTTGGCTCTTCGTTCCTCTTGAGGCTTATTCCCCAATCGAGAGAATACTGACTTTCTCTGAGGGAGGGATTGAAGATTTGAAAAAGTCCCCAGTCCGGTGGACTGGGGATGTTCCTGCTGCTTCCGCTCAACTCCTCGAATCTCATTTGTTGACTCTGAGGGTTGGGTTAGAGAAGTCCCCAGTCTGGCAAGCTGGGGTGTCTCTTGACATGCTATGTCTGAGATCTTTTTAAAATCTCTCTTGATCTTGCGAATCTTAGTTCGGAAATTAGCAGGATGCATTAACCTGTATCCACTTTTATCACCTGGTTCAACAGACCGTTGGATGATTTCCGAAACTTCCGTCATTTGATGACGTGTTTGCTCCAGACGAGAGGCTTGTGCAATATTCTCGCCTGCTCGATGTAGGAGCAATTCAACAACTTGTTCTCTATGTACTTGACTTTGAGAGGAACTAGTTGAAGCTTGATCTCGAGTAAGATTTTGATTATGAACAAAGCCCATTGACTGTGGCCGGCCATGGGCAATAACATTGCATGAGACCATTTTCGGCGGGCTTTGCTGACCGGAAAGCACTGTGAAATGTAGTGCTCCGTGAACACCCCATCCTCTGATATGAACATTAGACGGAGCATTGGAAATTAACTGACGCAATCTTCTTAATGCGCCAAGGCATGAACGTTGAAGAGTTCTCTGTTGCTTTTCAGCCTTCGGATACCGAGAGACTGATAAAGATGCCAAATCAATCTGGCGTTGTAACCCTTCTATTATCTTAAGATGATTTTCATATTCATCATAAGATAATACCTTCTTCTTTAATTGACAAAGAGTCTTCCATATGTTGAGACGAATGTCATGGATTCCATCGTCCGTCAACATCTTTGGAATATCGTACTGGGAGTCAGCCAAAGGCCAAAACATGACTGGTACTTCACCTTTTGCCAGTTTTTTCCTCATGTTCAGCATTTCCTCTTTATCATTGAATGAAGATTCTTCTACCTGTTTGGACCAGAGTTGGTGTTTCCTTGTTGCTTCATCGGATTCAACAAGATTGGTAGAGACATCATTATTCATGCCGGAAGATGAATGACCCAGGGATGGTTCGGAGAATAACCTGAACCCCAGACTATCTTCTGATGGAGAAAGAGTTTCACCTGCCGATAGTAAAGCATCAGACATGACTGGCTTTACGTTTGCAAGTGCCTCAAGATAAGAGGGCTTTCTCGGTACTACATTGCCTTCTGAAGAATTTTCGAGACAATGTGAATCACTACTGCGGAGAGGACTTTCGCAGCGAAGTTCATCACCATGAGGAGGACCTTCATGATGGGTTACAACAAAAGATGAAATCTCTTGCTCCTTGGTCTTCTGACCACACAGAGGGTTCTTGTGGCTCTCATCTGAAGAAGAAACTTCAAGATTGACCGAATTTTCATGAAGCAAGTCTTCATGAGGAAGTGTCTGTTGAAGACCTTCAGAATTAATGTTCCCGTTATTAGGAACTGAGGGAGTAGAATCTTGAATTCCGACAGATAAATGTCTGAGGGCTTCAAGAACTCCAGCATCGAGCAAGGCTTGGTTGCAGATTGGCCTTTGATCTCCTGACTGTGCTGGGCGGATCTTTTTCTTAGATGCCTTCTTACTCGCTTTAGAAATCACTTGATGACGAAAGTGATTGCTCTGAGCAGGTGTATGTGCCTGATCAGGAAAGATGGTCAGGTTAGGCTGACAATCATCGCTCAAATCAGGTGTATGTGCCTGACTTGGTTGTCCGTATGATATGGGGGAGTAGGCCCCACAACCCTCTTGGACTGGAACAGATGTGTGTGTCTGTTCCGGAGTGAATTGTTGATGTGTCACTCCATTGCTAGGGATAGATTTATGTGTCTGTCCCTGAAATGATGCTGAAGATGTTATGATATCCTGGCAAGCATCCAGAATATGAGCAGGAATTTGCTTCTGCTCTTTCACCATTGACAAAATATGCTTGGTGACTTCAGCCGCCGGAACAGGAATATACGTCCATTCCGGGTTTGGAGTAGGTGTATGTGCCTGCTCCTATCCTCCTTTTCCTGTCAGTGAATCCTGACAGTACTCAAGTGTAGAGGCAGAGAGTTTAGTCTGCCTCCTGTTTGTCGTCGGGACTTTCCGACTGACTTCTCCATGCGCTACCAAACGAGACTGTTGGTAGGTTTGATTAGTATTAGCAGGTGTATGTGCCTGCTGTTTACACTTCGTCAAACGTGGTTGACGAGATCCATAATATGTAGTCAGACGAGCCTGCTGACTAACTGATGATGTATAAGCAGGTGTATGTTCCTGCCTATGGTACTCCGCCGGAATTGCCTGGCGGGATCGGCTTGATGCTGCCAGACGAGTCTGCTGGACAGCTGAATTAAAACGGGCAGGTGTGTGTGCCTGCTCGTTGTTTGCCACCAAGTTAGGTTGGTGGACTTCTCTGGAGATGGCAGGGATGACAACCTGCCTATTATTAACCGGATTCCGTCTCTGGTGATTCATCTTGCCTGCTCGGGTTCGGGGAACCTGAGCTGAATGCCTGGAGACGGTACCCTCATCATGTTGAGGGCGCACTACCGCACGAGTCTGGCGGCGATTGTTGATGGGAGCCCTTGAGAAGGACTCCTGTCTTTTTGAATTAAGGCCCCGAGGGACCTGCTCATTCACTTCCTCGGAGTAAGGGAGTGAATGGAAATTGCGTTCCGGGGATAACGACCCGAAACTGTTGGAGACGGTAGTCAGCACCGCCTGCTTCTTGATTGCTGGTCGCCGTTGTCCGGACGACCAGGTAGAATTGTTAACTTGGAGGGCTTGACGAGCGGCCTCCAGAGTTGGGATAGTACCGTTGCGACGGTACTCCTTAACCAGTGCATTAGAAATACAGCGTTGAAGACGCTGAGTTGGTGATGTCATCCTCAGAGCGGATGACGTTCCAGCAGGAGTAGTAGCATTGGTTTTCACAGCAGCAGACCTCACAGTAGAGGTGTTTCCAGCAGCAGTATTCACAGGGGTGAATTTAAGGAAAGCCATTTTTGCAGAAGATCTTTGAAAAAAGAGTGCCTGTTCCATATAACAGACACAATCAAGATGAATCCGGCTACTGCATCTTTTGGATGATCATATGTCAATGATTGCCTTGTTGGCCCAAGGGGCCTAACAGATAAGAAGCATATCACTTTAACTTGGTTAAGGATTCACGTCGGGTTCACCATTTTTGTTTCGCGCGGAATCCGGGGATGACCTCCTGGACGGGAGATTCAAACGTTCCGATCGGTTTCTAACGGGTTTGTTCGTAGAACCGGAAACATCCAATGATTCCACATCCGTTTGGACCTACTTTCCAAAGGCAGGCGCCCATTAGCTTGTGGACTAATGAGGCTTAGGAATTTGCATTGGTCGAGAGGATGGGAGGTCGGACTCATCACACCTTTTTGGGGGGAATTATTGTCTACTCCGGGACTCTCTATATAGATTTAAGTTATGTTCGTGAATCCTTATTACATTACCAAGTATAAAATGAGTTTTCCTTTAGTTTTAACAATCAATGATAAGAAATTTAGAGAATCTTTTATATGTATTCGAGGTTCTTCATCAATAGAGAATCATCTATATTTGTTTAGAGATTCTTGGTCAATGGTATCCTTCAAAACATTTATATAAAAGTCTCTTGGTCATTTATGATGACCAGGCTGGTTTTAAAGCCACTCAGCGGGGCACTTGAAGTTTAATGTCATTCAGAAGGACAGAGATTATTTCAAAGTTGGGATCGAACCCATAAATGGGCTACCTACGTATCCTTTGTTTTGGAAAAGGAATCAGAACCCACGTAGTTCGAGAAATGGGGTATGATGTTTATGATTGATGGCTCAAAGATGAATGTCATAATTACTTTTACACTCTAAGCTCACGTGAGTCATGCTCGGTGTGAGAAACAAGAGGTATTGGTAAAATTTAGACAATTGTGCCATAAAAGATGCAATCATAAGAATTTGTTTGGGGCTTATGTATGGATGACTGCCCAGATAGATGAAGGTTTAGGATTTTACTTTTTTAGGGAGAAAATCCATGAACAGGGTCCATAAAGTTATGTGTGCTTTATGGAGATTTGAATACTCTAATCTTCGGGCTTACTCCTAAGGAGGATGCCTAAGTTAGGAGGGGAATTATGATTGGGTTTTACTCCTGAAAAGGAAACCCAAATCAAAGGTAAATTATGACTGGTTAAGAGAATTTTAAGGGGACTTGGGGTTTATTCCTGAAAAGGAAACCCAAGGTTATGACTGAGTCTTATTCCTGAAAAGGAGACCCAGGTTAGGAGACTTGGGGCTTACTCCTGAAAAGGAAACCCAAGGTTATGACTGAGTCTTATTCCTGAAAAGGAGACCCAGGTTAGGGATTATGGTTTGGGGCTTACTCCTGAGGAGGATGCCCAAGATTAAAGGACTTGATTGGGGCTTACTCCTGAGGAGGATGCCCAAGATTGGGAACTTTAAGGATTTGGGGCTTACTCCTGAGGAGGATGCCCAAGTTAAAAGATTTATAACTGGGCATTATTCCTGAAAAAAAGGAAACCCAAGTTATGGATTAAGAATTTGGGGCTTACTCCTGAGGAGGATGCCCAAGATTGAAGGGATTTATAACTGGGGATTATTCCTAAAAAGGAAACCCAGGTTAAGGGGGATTCTCTCATCTTAAAGGATGAGGTTGAATGAATGAACTCTCAATCTTTGGTGATATAAAGATGTTTAAATCACCAGGTTTTGAGAGATATTTCACAGAATTCCTTTCAGATAAGGATGTCAAATCAAGAAATCATGCCATAGATGGCTTTGAAGAGTATCTTGAAGACTGAATCTTGAATAGGAAAGGTGAAATGGCTTAAGAGGGATGAAATGGGCAAGAAAGGCACCCAAAAAGGATAGGGGCGCGCAAGTCTTGAGAGGCGCGCAAGTGTAGCGGCGGCGCGCAAGTTTGGGTCGCGCAAGTATACTTGCGCGACCTGAGGGTACTTGCGCGATTTTCAATCAGCATTGAAATACTTGAGCGACTCTTCATAAAACCCTTTAGAATCCCCTTGAGTTTCTTCCAGAAAAGGGACGCGCAAGTTATATTGAAGGAATTAAGTCGGCGCGCAAGTGTTGGATAAGTTTCAACACTTAGGCCTTCCTTCTTCTCTTTAGATCTTCCGTCCTAGGTAAGAAATTACCTTAGAAGTGTTCCGGAAGCTTTGAGAAGAGACTTGGGCGTCGGGAGTTTCAATCCGAGTTTCTGGAAAAAGATCTTCTCAAATGGGGGGCCCACAGGGTCTATTTATAGGCAAAAGAAGACCCCGGGCGGTTACTGGGCGGTTACCAGGCGGTTACCACATATGTCGCGCAAGTCCCTTGCACGGCCATGAGGAGTCGCGCAAGTGTTGAGGCGGCGCGCAAGTGTACTTGCGCGACCATGAGAAAACTTGCGCGACCTATAGGCAATCTTCTCCTTTTCCATCCCTTTGTCGATTTTTGATGTTTCTTCAAAGGATTAATCACTTTGAGCTCAGATATTCCCTTTTCCGATCTTTAGATTCTGTGACGAAAGGAGCGTCAACAATGTCAAATCCGCATTCTTGAATGGGGTTCTGGAAGAAGAGGTGTATATTGAGCAGCCAGATGGTTTTCTCATTCATGAGGATGAGAACAAAGTTTGCAGGCTGAAGAAGGCGTTGTATGGGCTGAAACAAGCACCAAGGGCATGATACTCAAGGCTTGATCAGTACTTGAAGAAGCTTGGTTTCCAGCGTGGAGGAGTTGACTACAACCTCTATTTCAGCAATGACAGTAATCAAAGGATGATGGTGCTAGTGTGACACAAGGAAGGAATGGAACTTTCATTTCTCAATCCAAATATGCCAAGGAAGTTCTAAGAAGGTTTGGAATGGATAATTCCAAGGAAATGAAGACTCCGGTTTCTACCCGGATGATATTATCAAAAGATGAGGATGGCAAGGCAGTTAATATCACAGAATACAGGCAAATCATTGGAAGTCTGTTGTACTTAACCGCAACAAGGCCTGATATTGTTTTCGCCACATGCCAAGCAGCGAGATATCAGAGTAATCCCAAGGAAAGTCACATGCTTACAGTGAAAAGAATACTTCGGTATATCAAGGGCACGGTGTACTTCGGTTTGACATACAACGACAAATCTCAGACAGAGTTATTGGGACATACTGACGCAGACTGGGCCGGTTCAGCAGATGATAGAAAATCAACGTCAGGTGGTGCATTCTATCTTGGTGGATTGTGTATTTCTTGGCGCAGCAAGAAGCAGGATTGCATTTCATTAAGCACCGCAGAAGCTGAGTATATTGCGGCCACTCAAGCATGCACACAGTTATTGTGGATGAAGCAGCAGCTTGAAGATATGGGAGTTGGAGTGAAGTCTCCGATCGGAATCCAGTGCGACAACTCAAGTGCTATAAATCTTAGCAAAAATCCCGTCCATCATTCAAGGACAAAGCACATTGAGATTAAGTATCACTTTATCAAGGAGAAGGTTGAGCAGGGGATCGTGAAGTTGGAGTATGTGCCTACAGAGCTGCAGGTTGCAGACATTCTGACAAAGGCCTTACCCAAGGCAGCATTTGAGAGGCATCGACTGGCTCTGGGAGTTCAGTCGACTCCCCGCACTTGAAATAGTGTGGATATGGGACCCCCCCCTCTCCCCGAGGTATGGTGTGTTTTCCCTAATGCACTGATATGTGTTCTCTACTATGTTACAGACTACAAAAGAGTGACCTTTGGGTTCGTTGACAAAGGGGGAGAACAGTGCTTGTTATGGGGGAGAAAATCGTGCGGATATTTGATAAATCATAATTGATACGGGGAGAAGCTGACAGGTGGAGCAGCCAGAAAGGGGGAGCAATGAGAAAGGAGGAGTGTATTAAATCTGACGATGCTAAAAGTGATCGTTCAAAGCATAGAAATCATGACAGCTGAGGATCATGATAAAAGCAGTACAATGGTGTTGGAATGGTGTGAAAAGGTGTCCAGCCATCGACAATTGGTATCAGTTTAGTACAAATTGGTATCAGTGTGGTGTCAACAGTGGATGTCAGAGATGAAGTGATTCATTGATGAAATTCTCATTTACTCTTGTTTCTCACGCCGAGCATTGCTCATGTGGGCTTAGATTACATGTTAAGTGATTCCATGAACGCTATCATAATCGCAAGAGGCGAATGCTGGTAGCGACTGGAAGAAGACTCAGTGAAGTTCAAAGTGCAGAAAATCATCCTGAGCAAAATTCTAAAGAGTTGTCAACAAACCCAAAGGGGGAGATTGTTGGGCAAAAATCCCTCAAGGTAACATTGCAGTATTTTTGGGTTGATTGTGTTTGTTGACAAAGCAGGTTTCCATGGAGAATTGTCGAGTTCCCGAGAAGTTGTTGACATTCTATGTTGACAACGAACTATGACAAAGGAATGGACGATCTGGAGGCGGTACAAAAGAGCAGTACAAGGTGGCGCCGTTTTCCAGTGTTTGCCAAATTTATGGGCCTGAAAATCGTCAATGGAAAATGGAGTGATATGTTGTTGGCAAAGGTTGAGGAGAGAGAAATGAAGGAGGTGCGCGGAAAAATTAAGCGTGGCGCGCAAAACTAGCGGGTTGCGCGAAATCTTGAAGTGTGGCGCGCAAAACAGCGGGTTGCGCGAAATTGTATTTCGCGCAAAAGATGTTTCAAGGCCGAAAGCTTGAAAATCGGTAAAGGCATGAGGCGCGCGAAATTTTGGAGGCGTGCGCGAAAAATTGAAGTGGCGCGCAAAATAGCGGATGAAGTATTTCGCGCAAGAGGTGTTTCGAGCTCCGAAGCTCGGAAAATGGCAAAGGCATGAGGTGCGCGAAATTATGAAGCAGTGCGCGGAAAATAGTTGTGCGCGGAAGATTTGTATTTCGCGATCAAAGCAGATTACGCGCTCAAGGAGGGCTTTTCGCGCGGGGTCGATTTTGCCTATAAATATGAAGTGACCCTCCTCCATTCAAGAGAGTTCAAGACATAGAAAATACCCGAGCTCTGGTGCGCGAAATTGAAGTCAGAAAGGGTGTTGCGCGTAAGCTTAAAGTTTGCGCGTAAAGTCAGATTGCGCGAAAAGCAAAGGCTGCGCAGAAAGTTGGTGATTGGCGCGTAAAAAGAAAGATTGCGCGAAAAGTGGATTTCGCGCAAAAGTAGTGAATTGCGCGCAAGGCAGTTTCTAGGCTGCGCGTAATATTTGGAGGTTGCGCGAAAAAGAATTTCGCGCAAATCATAGAAATTGCGCGCAAGACACCGTAAGGGTTGCGCGTAAAAATTGAGGTTGCCCGATACCTTCGGTGCAAAGAGATATTCATCAACGGGTGAAAGTTAAACTTCAACAGAGCATCTACATACAAGAGAAGATGCATTCTTTCATGAAAATGAAGAGACCTACAGGTCTATAAACTGTGAGTGGATCCCTTCTGGAGCAGTGAGCTTAGGAAGAGGAAGTAGGTGATCCTCTCCACCGGCAGTGAGCCAGAGAGAGAGAGAGACAGGGAGTGACCCTTGGGAAAGCAGTGAGCTGACCCTAAACATTATAAAGGCAGTGAGCCTGGGCATAGAAGTGATCTAGCCCGAACATTGTAAACCACAGCTAGTGAAGTTAGTGGATCTTGGTACGAACCGGCAACTTGTCGGCGTATGCTCCTTGGACGTAGCCCTTAGTGGTGAACCAAGTTAAAATCGTTGTGTCTGCCTGGTCGCTTCTCTGCATTGCACTCAAAGCATTATCATCAGATAAACTTGAAAAGAACTGAGCATAGTATACACACAAGAGCAAACAAAGTGACCCTTGTAACAAAGAGGTCAAGATCCAGTGGGGCAGGAAGTATTTTGAAAAAGAATATCCATACCCTGATTCACCCCCCCTCTCAGGGAACATAGGCCCCTATTGGCCCTAACAATTGGTATCATAGCGACTGGTTGCTTTTATCAGATTTGTTTGCTTCAACTTGGTGTAGTCGATCTGTGTTGTTGAAGATATTGTTTGCGCTTATCTCGGTCTACCATGGGAAAAAGAAAATCTTCAAAGAAGAATCAGAAGTCAGGTGGTATCCCTCAGTGTGGAAGTGTTTTTGGAAAAAGTGTGATTCAAATAAAAGAATCAAACAGCTTACTGAAGGAATCATGCAGTGAACAAAAAAATGATTTGGATAAATCATACCACAAAAATACTTACTCAGTCAATGATGCTGATGGAATGAGTGAAGAACCAGACTTTCCAAGTGAAGTTGGAACCACTGACGGTGAAGAAGAAGAAATTGAAGGAAGAATTGATATGCGAGCTGAGTTGGAGGCTGCTCTTGAAGAGATAGATGTTTGGAGGGCCAAAACCAAGAAAGCTAACAAAATTGTTCGCAATGCCAAACTCTACATGCAGCAGCAAGAAGAAGAGAAGTCTGAGCTGATGGAAGAAATTGAGAAACTTAATTTATCAACATCAGAGAACTCAGAATCCGTTAGTAAGTATAAGCTGAAGGTTGAAGAACTGAAACGAGAGATCGATGGACTGAACAAAAAGGTGGAAGATGTCCATGGGACTGAAGAATTGGATCAGAAATCCACTGAGGAAATTAAATCTAAAGGCATACAGATCCATGCTCTGGAAACTGAGGTCAACAAGCTAAGAGTATTAAATCAAAGGCTTATTGATATAGTTACTGACCTAACAGAGAAGAATGATTCTCAAAGTGAGGAACTACAGAAGCTGGCCAAAGGAAAAGGAAAACAAAAGGCTGGTAAGTGTGAAGAGAATCAAGAGTCCGATGAAGTTCGAAATCTGAAAGCCAAAAATGATGATCTAGCAACACAGCTGTCTGAGTTAGTTCAGAAGAATCAAAAACTACAACAAGAAAATGCATGTTGCTCCGATTCTCTTGCTCAAGAAAAATTGAATGTAAAAGAGCAAAATGTCATGGTTAATAAGCTGAAGCATGAACTGGAAGATGAGATGAGTTGTGGAAAGAATCTCAGAAAAGAACTTGATGCTCAACTTGTATCAAGAGATTTGAATATTAAAAAGTTGGAAGAAGAGCTACAATCAGTCAAGAAGGAAATGGAGAATTCTAAATCCAGAGATAAGCCCAAGTTGAAGGATGCACTGCACTTATTATTTGATCATCCTTCGGCAGGTGATGATGAAATGAAGTCCAAATATGCTGCATCAGAGGAGAAGCATGAAAGGATTGTATCTTCCCAAAGGTCAACCTTTTTGGGAAAATCTGGAATTGGATATGATAATCCCACTCCTATGGATGATAAGAAAAATTCAGTGAAAAATTTCAAAGGTAACAAAAATCCTATAGGTTCTAGAGATAGGCCTATGAGGATAGTTTCAAGGAGTGATGATGTGTGTTATTTCTGCGGAGTTCATGGCCACACATCAAGCTTCTGTACAGAGGCTCTGGAGTACATTTCAGGCTGTGAAGAGAGAAACATTAATAAATCTAAGAACAGGAAGAAGTATCAGGAGAATTTAGAAAGAAGAGCTTCTCAGAGGAAAGCATATGTTAGATGCTATTACTGCGGAAGAATGGGACACACAATGAGTATGTGTCAGGAAGCTCAGGAGCCCAATATCAAAAGAAGAAATCAAGGGGCATCAACATCTCAGCAGAGAGATGATGAAATGAGGTATGCCTTTGAGGGAAAATGTTTTATATGTTCTCACTATGGGCACATGGCGAGACATTGCAGTAAGAAGAAATCAGGAAAGGGAAAGGAACAAGAAAAGAGATCTCCACCACAAGAAGTGTACAAGAAAGAAGCCTGTACTGGGAGACAAAGTGGTAAGGAGAAGAATAGGCTTAAAGCCTCGGGGAAATCACATGGAGCTGAACGAAAGTTGTATCAGTCACCTCCTCTATCGTGCTCACAACAACTCTCAAGGAGAGAATGTGAACAAACCTGGAAGATTAAGGGGAGATCTACTCCAGTTGTGATAAAGAAGAATGAACGTTCAATGGAGGACCTACCACCAATGCAAAATAGGGTGGCGACTCATAAATCTGATAAAAGGAAGATAAGAAAAGAATGCCTAGTCATATGGCCAGAACAGTTGAATTTGGTCAGGCAGTTGGAGGAAGCAAGAAAGGAGTGTGATGCCCTCCAAGAAAGAATCAAAGGGTTGACCCATCAGGATCAACCACAATCCTCATCTTGAGGAGTCCGGAATAAACCCCTCTCCCTATGTATATAAATGCTATTAACTGATGATCCGTGTGTTTCAGGTTTTAGGGAGATACAATCCAAGGGGAAGTGGCATCTAAGGATGCAAAGTGAAGAAGTTAGATGCTCCAGAATTTCAATGAACTCAAATCTGGTACTAAAGCTGAAGAAGAAAGGGAGAAATGAAGCACAATAGGAGGAAATTGCGTTACTAACTCTATCTCTTGTTTCCTACACCAAGTTTCAACTCAGTAGGCTTAGAGATTTTGTTAATGGCTCAATTCCAGGTGGAAGCTGAGAATAGGTGATGTAGGAGAAGAACGAATGCTTATGGGTTTAAACAGTGGCCTAACCCCAGGAAGTGGTGCACAACCAAGGGGGAGCATTCAACCGAAAAAGTCAGATCAGGAGTGTTCGAACGGGGGAATACTCATTTCTGGAGAAGCAGCAATAGTCAAGCACTTCATGATTATTTATTTTGCTCTAACAATGTGGTATCAGCTGACCGTTTTCAGGATACCAAGAAGCTGTGAGAGAATATCAACAGTGCCTTAATAGCAATGACACAGTGAAAAGTTATCTGTTGAAAATACGGATGCGGTAAGAGACTCCGAGGGAGTAGAAGTGGCAGATGCAGACTTAGAAGAAGACACTGATGATGAACAAGAGATTCAAGTCTATGCATGCAAGGAATCCAAAGAGTCGAGCTGAAAATCATTGGAAAGATAACATTGGTTGAGCTGAAATGCTTTTCTGATGCAGCCGGAAATGAAAACTGGGTTCAGGCTATGAATGAAGAGCTTGATCAAGAACCAGATGTGGGAGATTGTTTCGAGGCCAGCAGACAAGAATGTCATCGGGACTGAATGGGTCTATCGCAACAAGATGAATGAAGATGGCACAGTGATTCGGAACAAAGCACGACTAGTGTGCAAGGGATACTCCCAGATAGAGGGAATAGATGTTGATGAGACATTTGCACCGGTTGCAAGGCTGGAGACAATCAGATTATTTTTGGCCATAGCAGTGCAAAGAAAGTTCAAAGTGTTCCAGATGGATGTCAAATCCGCATTCTTGAATGGGGTTCTGGAAGAAGAGGTGTATATTGAGCAGCCAGATGGTTTTCTCATTCATGAGGATGAGAACAAAGTTTGCAGGCTGAAGAAGGCGTTGTATGGGCTGAAACAAGCACCAAGGGCATGGTACTCAAGGCTTGATCAGTACTTGAAGAAGCTTGGTTTCCAGCGTGGAGGAGTTGACTACAACCTCTATTTCAGCAATGACAGTAATCAAAGGATGATGGTGCTAGTGTGACACAAGGAAGGAATGGAACTTTCATTTCTCAATCCAAATATGCCAAGGAAGTTCTAAGAAGGTTTGGAATGGATAATTCCAAGGAAATGAAGACTCCGGTTTCTACCCGGATGATATTATCAAAAGATGAGGATGGCAAGGCAGTTAATATCACAGAATACAGGCAAATCATTGGAAGTCTGTTGTACTTAACCGCAACAAGGCCTGATATTGTTTTCGCCACATGCCAAGCAGCGAGATATCAGAGTAATCCCAAGGAAAGTCACATGCTTACAGTGAAAAGAATACTTCGGTATATCAAGGGCACGGTGTACTTCGGTTTGACATACAACGACAAATCTCAGACAGAGTTATTGGGATATACTGACGCAGACTGGGCCGGTTCAGCAGATGATTGAAAATCAACGTCAGGTGGTGCATTCTATCTTGGTGGATTGTGTATTTCTTGGCGCAGCAAGAAGCAGGATTGCATTTCATTAAGCACCGCAGAAGCTGAGTATATTGCGGCCACTCAAGCATGCACACAGTTATTGTGGATGAAGCAGCAGCTTGAAGATATGGGAGTTGAAGTGAAGTCTCCGATCGGAATCCAGTGCGACAACTCAAGTGCTATAAATCTTAGCAAAAATCCCGTCCATCATTCAAGGACAAAGCACATTGAGATTAAGTATCACTTTATCAAGGAGAAGGTTGAGCAGGGGATCGTGAAGTTGGAGTATGTGCCTACAGAGCTGCAGGTTGCAGACATTCTGACAAAGGCCTTACCCAAGGCAGCATTTGAGAGGCATCGACTGGCTCTGGGAGTTCAGTCGACTCCCCGCACTTGAAATAGTGTGGATATGGGACCCCCCCTCTCCCCGAGGTATGGTGTGTTTTCCCTAATGCGCTGATATGTGTTCTCTACTATGTTACAGACTACAAAAGAGTGACCTTTGGGTTCGTTGACAAAGGGGGAGAACAGTGCTTGTTATGGGGGAGAAAATCGTGCGGATATTTGATAAATCATAATTGATACGGGGAGAAGCTGACAGGTGGAGCAGCCAGAAAGGGGGAGTGTATTAAATCTGACGATGCTAAAAGTGATCGTTCAAAGCATAGAAATCATGACAGCTGAGGATCATGATAAAAGCAGTACAATGGTGTTGGAATGGTGTGAAAAGGTGTCCAGCCATCGACAATTGGTATCAGTTTAGTACAAATTGGTATCAGTGTGGTGTCAACAGTGGATGTCAGAGATGAAGTGATTCATTGATGAACTTCTCATTTACTCTTGTTTCTCACGCCGAGCATTGCTCATGTGGGCTTAGAGTACATGTTAAGTGATTCCATGAACGCTATCATAATCGCAAGAGGCGAATGCTGGTAGCGACTGGAAGAAGACTCAGTGAAGTTCAAAGTGCAGAAAATCATCCTGAGCAAAATTCTAAAGAGTTGTCAACAAACCCAAAGGGGGAGATTGTTGGGCAAAAATCCCTCAAGGTAACATTGCAGTATTTTTGGGTTGATTGTGTTTGTTGACAAAGCAGGTTTCCATGGAGAATTGTCGAGTTCCCGAGAAGTTGTTGACATTCTATGTTGACAACGAACTATGACAAAGGAATGGACGATCTGGAGGCGGTACAAAAGAGCAGTACAAGGTGGCGCCGTTTTCCAGTGTTTGCCAAATTTATGGGCCTGAAAATCGTCAATGGAAAATGGAGTGATATGTTGTTGGCAAAGGTTGAGGAGAGAGAAATGAAGGAGGTGCGCGGAAAAATTAAGCGTGGCGCGCAAAACTAGCGGGTTGCGCGAAATCTTGAAGTGTGGCGCGCAAAACAGCGGGTTGCGCGAAATTGTATTTCGCGCAAAAGATGTTTCAAGGCCGAAAGCTTGAAAATCGGTAAAGGCATGAGGCGCACGAAATTTTGGAGGCGTGCGCGAAAAATTGAAGTGGCGCGCAAAATAGCGGATGAAGTATTTCGCGCAAGAGGTGTTTCGAGCTCCGAAGCTCGGAAAATGGCAAAGGCATGAGGTGCGCGAAATTATGAAGCAGTGCGCGGAAAATGGTTGTGCGCGGAAGATTTGTATTTCGCGATCAAAGCAGATTACGCGCTCAAGGAGGGCTTTTCGCGCGGGGTCGATTTTGCCTATAAATATGAAGTGACCCTCCTCCATTCAAGAGAGTTCAAGACATAGAAAATACCCGAGCTCTGGTGCGTGAAATTGAAGTCAGAAAGGGTGTTGCGCGTAAGCTTAAAGTTTGCGCGTAAAGTCAGATTGCGCGAAAAGCAAAGGCTGCGCAGAAAGTTGGTGATTGGCGCGTAAAAAGAAAGATTGCGCGAAAAGTGGATTTCGCGCAAAAGTAGTGAATTGCGCGCAAGGCAGTTTCTAGGCTGCGCGTAATATTTGGAGGTTGCGCGAAAAAGAATTTCGCGCAAATCATAGAAATTGCGCGCAAGACACCGTAAGGGTTGCGCGTAAAAATTGAGGTTGCCCGATACCTTCGGTGCAAAGAGATATTCATCAACGGGTGAAAGTTAAACTTCAACAGAGCATCTACATACAAGAGAAGATGCATTCTTTCATGAAAATGAAGAGACCTACAGGTCTATAAACTGTGAGTGGATCCCTTCTGGAGCAGTGAGCTTAGGAAGAGGAAGTAGGTGATCCTCTCCACCGGCAGTGAGCCAGAGAGAGAGAGAGACAGGGAGTGACCCTTGGGAAAGCAGTGAGCTGACCCTAAACATTGTAAAGGCAGTGAGCCTGGGCATAGAAGTGATCTAGCCCGAACATTGTAAACCACAGCTAGTGAAGTTAGTGGATCTTGGTACGAACCGGCAACTTGTCGGCGTATGCTCCTTGGACGTAGCCCTTAGTGGTGAACCAAGTTAAAATCGCTGTGTCTGCCTGGTCGCTTCTCTGCATTGCACTCAAAGCATTATCATCAGATAAACTTGAAAAGAACTGAGCATAGTATACACACAAGAGCAAACAAAGTGACCCTTGTAACAAAGAGGTCAAGATCCAGTGGGGCAGGAAGTATTTTGAAAAATAATATCCATACCCTGATTCACCCCCCCTCTCAGGGAACATAGGCCCCTATTGGCCCTAACACTATGTGTGAGTAGACATATATAAAGAATGAATTTCCTAAGTGAGTGGAGGCAGTTCAAGGCTGAGTCGTGGTCAAACCAACCATGGAGATACATAGGTGAATAACTATAATGTTGTAACTGAAATCATGATCAGTTCAAGAATTTATTTTCCTCGGGCCAATGGTTAATTTATTATCCCCTCAATAAACCAACCAATAGTAAAATTTAGGATCATTCCACATATATTTATTTTTTTTTCTATCTTATTCATGGTAAATTATTTTATTATTATATGCATGTTTATTTATAATCACATAAATTAAATGAATTAACAATTATGTAAGATAGAATAAAATAAATGGATTATGCATAAATTATTTTATAAATACATGGTTATCACTTCTATAAAACCCACTTAATATTAAGAAGCATATAAAAGTACAAAATAAATAATATTTACATATAAATATAAAAAATAATAAATTAAAATATTAAGTCTATAAATATTTCCACTACCCAATTTAGTATAAAACCATAGATTAAAGTGTTGGAATAGCCCTCATTGGGGCACTTTAGTTTATCAGAAAATTTTAATGAATGTTTTGAGTTTACTTAACTAAATTTTTATGAAGAGTATTTTTATTTACCAAAAATATAATAATTTGTAGGAAAGTGTTAAGGAAATATAATTCCAAGATTTCATGATTGGGTATTCCACTCAACAAATCAAGGTGCTATGATTTAATATATTTAGAAATTCCTACCTACATAAATACCATTGAGTAATATTTAACAGGCCCACATCTAGGTTATGAGAAGGGGAAAAGATCCATGAAACTAAAATATCCAAGTGATAGGATACTCCAAATAAAATTGTGAGGATTATTAGGATTTGATAAAATGATATTAATAAATTAAATTCATTACATCACATTTTGTAAATCAAGATAATGTTATAAAATCTTCTTTTATTTAATGTTTAAAATTGTAAGTAAATCCATATGAACACTATGATCATTTTTTGGATCAAACCATGTCCTTGCCTATAAAGTTTTTCAATAATGGTATTGTTATTTATTTAGAACACTTATTTAATTTTTTTTACTCTTTGTGTTGTAATTCCCTATCCCTGATCAGCCTCCTCATTAAGATAGAAAAGGTGAAAAGGATGTTTATTTTAATATCTTGACCCGAATCATCGAGTTTGAGCTTGAGTACCACATGACATCAGGCATACCACCCTATATAATAGAGGTTATCGAATAGTAGTGAGGGTATAAAAGAGAGTCATGGAGAGACTATAAATTTAATAAAAATGCAAAATAACAAATAAATATCAAACATGTAACACTTACAGTCAGAGTATGTTGAATCAATAAACATACCATCTATAATGAATGGATATAGAAATGAAAGACCTAGAAAGTCATAACTAAATGCAGAACACTGATCACCCACCAATAAAATCACATATACAATGAAATGACAAGCACAATAGAGGTTATGCACATAATTGCAGGTCTCACATCCTCCTAGTCTCCAAACCCATAACGATTTATCCCACTCAACATTGAAATATAGCACTTATCCTAACCTATAACTACAATAATTGAGGGATAATCGGGTACCTAGATACTATGGACACCCAAGCAGGGTGTGAGTAAAACTTAGTAGGGAACCACCAACATGTTCCATTACCTAACTAGTAAAATTTAGTGTACATGAATGTGATAATCTTAGGAGAAATTAAATAATGAAAACATAAACTACACAAGAATAACATATAATATCTAATGCACAAATAAGAAAACAAATCAAATATACCGAGAGGCCATGTTATTAACAAGCTACTATAAAACCTTAGTTGTACCTTCTTAGGCACGACGCTAGTAAGGATAACAATGTCTATCACACACACATCACAAGATGTGCCTCAAGTCCCAATATCGGTTGGCACCTTATGCCTATTAGTCTTTTCCCCAAATTACACCTATAAGGATATGCCACACACCCTACCTTGATTGTTTTAATTAATAGAAACACCACACACCCCACCCAGACAATGGTAGTTATCCTTATATGATGGTATTTACCACCTAACATGTT
The DNA here is from genome assembly GCA_963277665.1 of Viscum album. Taxonomy (NCBI): domain Eukaryota; kingdom Viridiplantae; phylum Streptophyta; class Magnoliopsida; order Santalales; family Viscaceae; genus Viscum; species Viscum album. The sequence goes on from OY728134.1 coordinate 993,926,826, forward strand.
TGATGTAATTGGATAATCACATCACCCCCACATTTCATTCTGCCATTTCGGCCTATAACTGATGAGATCTCATCTTCCATGCAAGGTATATTACTAATAATAATAAATGTTTTTTTGAATAATTTTTTGATAATAATTAATATAATTTCCTCACATTGATATTTTTTATATTATTTAATAGAAAAATGTGTTTTGATCTTGAAATTAAAAATTGTATGAAATTTAAGTTTATCCACATTTAATTTTACCTTAGAAATTTTTTCATAAAATTTTATGTACGATGAATTTTGATTTGAAATTTTATGGCCTTATTATTAATGAAATATTATACATTTTTAATTTATCTATAAACCTAGCTCACACACTTGGAGGGCCTAAAATGGGCATTAATTCAAAGATGGTATAGATTTGACATATTTGATCTTATTTCACTATTTGGTCCATAGTTTTTTTCCTTAAATGGAATGGGATAAATTTTTTCAAGTTATTAGATAATTAAATTACACACATTTAATTCAAATGGAGTAAAATATGGTTTGTGTGGGAACTTGGTCGAAAAGGCCTCTCAAGGAGTAAATTTTGGTGGCATAATTCTGCATGTTCCCTTGTTTACATTTCATACCCTAACCCACCCACACTCAATTTAAATGATATTTTACTCATTGGGAGGGTTTTTAGAAGAATTTTTAAATTTTGGATGAAATATTTGATCCCCTTTCAATCCCTATCCATTCTTAATAAGGAAGACTTAGGGATCTCTTTTAGGAAGGCACTCCTATCCCACTTCCACTTTGTGTTTCTTTGAGTTTGTGATTTTAACCTCCTTTCTTCATTAATATAACATTTTTGTTCTTATATTTTACTATTTTATTTTCCTTCTTGGTGATTTAATATAATATAGATTATGATATTAGGTTCTTCCCTTTCAATTCTTTTCTTATGTAAATCATCTCCATGATGGAAACTCTATGCATGGAAGAGTGTATTTCATTCACAACCAATCTAATTTTACCCTCTTAATTTAGTTGTTTTGAATCCATGAAAAAAATTTAATTCATAAATTGTGATCGATTAATTATGCTTGAATTTCTAAAGAACTTGATCAATTTTCACTTGACCGTAAGGCTGGAATTGTGTCAATCGTGATAGAGAAACTTTAATATATAAATATAATAAACTTGGGATAGAATTTTAGGGTAAAAGTATAATACCCAATCACAATTAATTATCATTTATAGGAAGGATATTATTCCATAATTGACCATTTACTATAAGTTATATTTTGGATCATAATAAAATTAGGGTGTTGTGATTAGAAGTATCGATTTTAACCTAGGGATCATTTCTTCCAATCTTTTTTGTCGTGTTAAATTTCATAGGGTTTGGAGGTTGAAAATTTAATGAACCAAACTTTTATAAATGAAATCCCTTTTTTAATTAATAAAATTCTTATTAAATTGCGTAATTATAGAAAAAACATGCACCACTTTGGTTATTTTAATTGTTATAGCCTTTTGGATTTAAAAGACCATGAAGCATCATAACCATAGATAACATAGTCACTATACAATGACCATTAAGATTGGTTTATATTAAGGGTTATGATAAAGTCTAATTAACATAGATAGAAGAATCAGTGACCATGACCATTAAGATTATTATATATGAATCCCATTTATCATATCTTTCAAGGGAGATAGAAGCATCGGGATTTTACCTTGACCAATCCCAAGTTGAGATTCAACAACTAAATAATGGGTGAAACTATTTATAGTATAAGTTCAAGATTATTAATATCATGACCCAATCCATGTTCACTAAAATGTCCCAATAAATCCCCACTACCACACACCTTATCCTTAGGGCGTATACTGATGTAATAATGGGATATGTATCTATACCCAAGTAATATGAATTTGTATATTTTTATTTGTAATAAAATAATGATTATATTTATCTTTTTATTATTACTTTATAAATGATTAAACAATGAGTTTGATAAAAATTATATTTTGATACAATGAAACTCGAATTGCATTTTTGGGAAATATAAAGTTTTAATCAAGAAACCCATTTTGATGAACTCAAGAACTTCTGAAATAAATTTTATTTTAATAAAATATTATTATTAAATAATATTTAAATAAATATAAATGATAATATAGTTTTATTAATTAAATAATTTAATTTTTTATAATGGTCATAAAAATGTTATCGTTGTAAAAACCAATATTTTTCAATAAATGATGATTTTGATTTAAAAGTGTAAATTCTTATATTTTTGAGAATTATTCTGATAAAATAAATATTATTTTTAAAATTATCATGTTGAAATTATCCAATGGTAATTTTTTCATAATTTTCAGAGATAATCGATTTTTTGGGTAATAATTAAATAAAGTATAAATATGTGGTTTTTATTATAACATCATAAAAGCCTAAAAGTGATGTAATAAATACATTTAAGAGTATCAATGACCCAAATTATGTTTCCCCTTTATTATAATGTGTTTTTAAGTTATTTTATTTATTTTATAAACCCTTAATGAATCCTCCAAAACATATATTATATTTTATGGTTTTGAAATTAATTATTTATGAACAAGACTCACTTAAAAATCACCAAGGGTATTATTTTAATGTGTTAGGTTATTATACTTATAAAATAATTAAATATACCCCTCTTGTTTATAAACCATGGGTAAAAACCATGGTAAGGTTTTAGGTTTTTATTACTTTATCATATAGAGTCCAAACCCTATGTTTTGAAATTAATAACAAATTTCCCTCTCTTTTACAATAAAAAATCACCCAACCTCACACTAATATTCACTAAAATCCATTAAAGCATGAATTTTATCTTCCCTTTCCTCTCTCAATCCCTCATAAGGTTCTCCCAAGATCTTAATAATGTCCTCCCAAGTTTTTATAAGAACCCTATCTAGGTAAGGGATCTCTCTCTCTCTTTTTTTCTATTCAAGCACCTTAATTATATTTATCCTTTTTAATCTCTATTGGTTAGGTATTAATGTGTTTATAAATATACATTTTCAGTCCAATTTATGTTCTAATAATTAGATATTATTTATCCCCTCTCTTTCTTACCTTTATCAAAACTATTACTATCCTGAAGTAAGGGATATCTCTCTCTCACTCTCTTATTTTACATTCAAGAATAGTCTCGCCCAAATTTACCCAAGTTTTTAGAGTTAAGTGGTCACTTGTAGTTTATCTTGGGTTATCGATTCCTCAAAGACCTAATAAGTAACCTACATACACATACATTCTATGGACTGTTTTTAGCTATTAAGCGGCCAACATTGGGTTGATTTTATATGGGTTTAAATGAAGACTAAAAGTCTTAAGTGAATTCAAATTATGATAAGGGTTGATCCTAGGTTATTAAAAGAGTTGAATTGGATGCATTCTTTTTTTTTAAAAAATATTCTAATTTCTTATATTTGAGATGGGTTCATTTAAGGAGATCAAAAAAAATCATCACTTATTTGTTTAATGCCTACACACCCTAATACTAATAGCCTATACACTTGAAGGGTAAATTTTTTGAGCACTCCAAGGTAATGGTTTGTTTTATCACTTGAAGTGTGTGACCTTAAATTCAATAAGGATGAAGATGTTTTAAAGTTATCAAATAAAAATCTCTTTTAAAATAATTGATTAGCCATTAATGGAGTGATAAATAACATCCAATCCAACCCCTTGATACTCCATTGGATCAACCCATAAGTTTGTTAGCCCTCCATTGATCCTATGGTTTCAATGGAAGCAGGAAGTAGACTCGTGAGGGAGGAATTGGAGAAGTAAAAAATAATAATGAAATAACGATTACTCCACCATTGTGTGATAATCTCACAAGGGTTGGTGTGAAAAAGTTCACACCTTGAACCAATGGTATCAAAGGGATATGAATAACAATATAATAAGATTAGAAGAAGAAATTTTATTAAGAAACTAAAGTGAAGTGAACAACTTACATGTGGAAGACAAATTTGAGACAACAAAATCGCAGCATAACATTACAATGAAAGGAAGCTCAAAATATGATAAACAGATCCACCAACACTGCCTTAAATAGAAATTTTGGGAGCCTTGGGTCGAGACTCCAATAAAACAAATAATCCCACTTTATTATGGTAGTCCTAGGGTGGTGGAAAGTAAGGAAGAGTGGACTTCTTTATCCTTGACTCGAAGTGGAAACCAGCTTGCATCCACCGAACAAACGTGCATATATGTCCTTCTAGATAGTTGAATTAGAGTAGTCCATATAATACAAATGTTAAGATCCGGATGTCTCCTATCTCTCTGTAAAATTTCAGCCGAAATAAATTTGTGGTTGCTGATATATGATTAAATTGGTGAGTTGTTTTTCTGGGACCTAGAATCCAGCCCAGAATTTTATCTCTGACTTGAGCCGCCCGAATAACCACAATGGAGGAAGAATTAGCACTGTCTCCTAAATAATTATATGTTCATATATATGTCTTATATCATCCCATGAAATTTGGGCTTAATTGGGCCTGTATGTTGGGCCCCACATTCTCATCATTGGGATGATGTCCAATATGCCTTCTCCAGAATTGTTTGCATGAAATCCCATTTTGGTGGTCTTCCAATGTAAATATTTCAACACTCCACAAGAATTAATTGTTCCCAATATAATTAGAAACCTGAAAATTAAATATGAAAATAAAATCAATATCATTGGGTACTTTAAATGATGTTAAAAAAATGTACTATATAATAGTGAATTTTAAGAAGGAATTACAATCATAATGTGAAATGATGTTCAACATGTAAAATGAACTAAAATGGTGTTTATGAATAATAAAGCACATGAATATTATATATATTAACAATTAATATTAGCCTCATTCTATGGCTAATCAAAGCACCTTGTTTGTGTTTATCCTTTTGAATATCAATTGATTATGTTTTCTTGTATTTATAAATATCCCTTTACTATCCAGTTTATTTTCTAATAACGGGATATAATTTATCCCCTCTCATTATAACCTTCATCTAAGTCAAAACTATGTCAAAGAAAGGGATCCTATCCTTCTTCTATTTATTGAAGCACCTTCTTTATATTATGTATTTTTATTTCCAATTGGTCAGGATGGAATATGTTTTCATACATACCTATAATTGTCCTTATTATTTCAATGTGATGACATACCCCTTTAAATATCATTAAACCCTTGTATGAATATATATGTACCACTATTATGTCGCTGAAATTATCCTACGATTTTCCATGAAAAAAATTTGTGTAGTGAATACCCATCCCAATTACCACTCAATGGTATTCACCTAGATGTACCTATACATCATTAATTGGGTAATTACATGTATATAACCCAAAATCTTTGGTTGTGGGATTAGAAGTGATGAAATATATCCTTATGTTGTATGATCTATGTGGAACACTTATGCATGTACATGATATTAATGTGACAGGTGACCCTAAAATTATATAGACCTTTAATGTATTGGATAATGTTTTATCTCATTAGATACCATGCATGGTGCATGAGAGGTTATCCCAAGCACACTATATTATGATGCCTTGGTGGTTATCCTTAACATATATTTATGATGTCATGTTTTATGTTGTTTCCACATTACCATGTTTCCTATATGATATCACATTATATCATGCCTCATTGTTCAATATTATGACTCACACCTCTCTTATGTTACCTTGATATGACTCTTGGATCACATGTACTTCTTTACCTTATGCTATGTTTTGTTTTTTATCTTACTATTTTTTATAGATCACCCCTTTTTATGTACATACCCAGGTTATCCCATGAAATATTACAGGATAAATGGAATATAAGGCCATATTCTGAAGTTTTTAATAACATTGGTGTATCTATGTATCAAGTTAATGTGTTATATACCTAATTTCCCAAATAAACTAGGCCTCACAATATTTTGGGTTCATAATAAGTTTGATTTTATGTAATAAATAATGAAATAAAGTATATTAAAGACATGGGCTTTCATATTTGGTAATAGAGGAAAGTCTGGTTATTTTTGGGGATTAAGATCAGGAAACCCTAGTAAAAGCTTTAGGGATAAGACTAAACATAAGAAAACAACCCTTTTTTTAAATTATAGTGTAAATGGATTATAATAAAATAAATTCCTATCTAAATAATACAAGTGGATGTGGATCTGGAACAAATTATCTAGGGTTATAACCCTACAAATGGTGCATTGGGATTTGACTCAATCGTTACCTGGTGCATGACCACAGGCCTTTCTGCACACCTGGTTTGACACTCCTAGGGGATATGATTTGGTAAATTCAAAATTACTTTATAAATAATTATGAAGAGAAAAAAATTCCCAAACTATTTTATATTAGGAAATAGATCATGGATAACTTATTTTGAAACCTAGAAATTCATAGGTAAAGGAATATATGTCATTTATGAGTTATCGCTTCAATGTTTACATTTTCCCTTTTATGTGTTTATTAGTTTATAAATTATCATTCCTTAATCTATTTTAGATGAAATAAATTATTAGAACTAGAATAAAATAGTCAAATGTGGTCTTATTGACCATTTTGAACTTCAAATGTCCTATGTGACTATGAATCTATTCATTCTTTCATATCATGAAAATTTAGTATAACTATTCAAACAACACCTCAAAACATGTAAGTCAAGTTATTGGTGAAGTGGAAAATGGGTCAATTGTTCCATCCTAAGAATATAACTCATCCCATGTCAAAATTTATGGTTTTAACTTCCTAGTGAACCTTGTGATAGTACCTTTAGTGGAATTTTATGTAATTATTGGTATGGATTATCTTTCTTTATATGGAGCCAACATAATTTATTAAGAGAAGGAAATCACCCTCTATACTATGAATCCCACTTTGGATCTATATAAGTGAAAGGAGGCAGATGAATCTGTTTTGGTATCATCATCTCAAGCATAGATATTACCGCCTTATAATAAAGCTTATTTAGATCAAATTTTTGAGACTAAAGAAAATATTATCCATGATGACATTCCCATTGTAAGGGAATATGATAATTTTCTTCTCTAAGAATTGTATAGTCATTATCTAAGATGTGAGGTTGGTTTCTCAATCAAGCTTATACCCTGATATTTTCTAATATCCAAGACTCCATATAGAATGGCTTTTGATGAATAAGAAGATATAAAGAATCATCTGCTGGAGAACTTGGATAAAGGGTTTATAAATCCAAGTGATTCATCACGGGCTTCCCTAGTCCTCTTCTTCAATAATAAGAATGTGTTATTATGCCTCTATATTGATTATCGTGAGATCAACAAAATCATGATAAAGAATAAGTATCCTCTTACATGGATTGATGATATGTTTGATTATCTATGTGGAGACCAGTACTTATCCAAGGTGGATCTTCAGTTGGTATATTATCAAGTAAAGGTGATGAAGGAGGATATCTATATGGCCACTTTTCATGTAAGTTATGGGCACTATGAGTTCATAGTAATGACATATGAACTAAAAAAGTCTCCAACTATCTTCATGGACTTGATGAATACAGTCTTTAGAGATTAACTTTATAAATTTGTGGTAGTCTTTATAGATGATATGCTTATCTACTATAAAAGAAACAAGGAACATGAGGATCATTTGAGTTTTTTACTAAAGACCTTGTAGAAAGAAAAGTTTTATGGAAATTACAGTAAATGTGAGTTTTGGTTTGAGAAAGTAACATTCTTAGGGAATGTTATCAGTAAAAAAGGGATATCTGGGAATCTTTCAAAAAAATAGGCAACTGAAGGATGGATCAGACCAATATCTATGAAAAAAATATATATTTTCCTTAGATTAGATGGGTAGTATCATCAAATTTTTAGAAACTTCACATGATTTTTAATACCATTAACCAAGATTACTCAGAAGGGAGTCAAGTTTTTTTGAACTAATGAATGTGAGGATATATTTAAAGAGTTAAAGAAGATACATATAATTCTATGCTTGCATTACACACCAGTGGGAAAGGATTTGTGATCTTCAATGATGTATCCAAAAACTCTTGGGTTCTATACTCATTAAATACAATAAAGTGATATCCTATTCCACTTATCAATATCTATGACTAGAACTACCCAACCCATGATCTATAATTGGCAGTAGTGATCTTCATGTTAAATATTTGGAGGTATTATCACTAGGGGAGAAGTATGACATATAAATAGATCATAAAAGTCTTGAGTATATATTTTAAAAAAAGTTTCTTAATATGTTCCAATGAATTAGGTTAGAGATGATCAAGGATTATGATTTTTTAATCCATTACCATCTAGGGAAGGCGAACAAAATTGAATATTCTCTGAGAAAAAAGGATCTTATAACCCTATCCATGATAAGGATTGTAAGGGATAAAAACTTCATGGACATGGGAATAATAAAATTAAATTTATCCCACCTTTATAAAATAAATTCTCAAAGATATATTCTTTATAGGATCAAGGAGGCCCATAAATATGACGAGTTTCTATTGAAGAAGAAAGTGAATATTCTAGAGTTCAACTTTTCTAAAGATGAAGTTATATGGTTTGGTAATTAGATATGCATCCCATAAAAACCAAAATTGAATAGGGAACTTCTAGATGATTCTTATAGATCATCCTTCTGTATTTATCTAGGAATCACTACAATGTATAAATATGTGAAGAAAAACTTTTAGTTTGATATCATAAAGAGGGAGATTATAGAATTTGTATCTCAATTCTTGGTATGCCAACAAGTCAAGGGTAAAAGACATAAGTTTAAGGTTATAATGAAACCATCACACACATTAGTATGGAAATGGGAAAATATAACCATGGATTTTATCATTGGACTCCACAAGACACCTACAAGAAATAACACCATATGAGTAGTAGTCAATCGCCTTACAAAGTCAGTGCATTTCATTACCATCAAGGAAGAGTTATCTCTTGAAAAAATCACCATGATATACATAATATAAGTGTAAAGTCTGTATATAGTGACACTCTACATTGTATCTGATTGAGATCAGAGGTTTACCTTAAGGTTTTGGATAATCATTTAGAAAACGTTAGATACAGATCATAATTTTAGTACTACTTATCACCCTCATATGGATGATCAATATGAAAGAATCATTTAAACTCTAAATGATATGTTGAGATCATTTTCAATAGATTTACAATGATTTTGTGTTCAAAAAATTTCCATAACAGAGTTCTTATATAATAATAGTTTCTATTCTAGCATTTAAATGGAATATTATGAGGACATATATGGGAAGAGGTTTCAAACTCCAATATGTTGGGATGAAGTTGGAGTGTAAAAACTTATGGGACCTAATTTTTTCCAAGAGATGATAGATAAGGTTCAAACCATTAAACATCATATGAAATCTGTACAAATTCAATGGAAAATATATGTATACAATCATTGATGTGATCAAGAGTTTTAGGTTAGAGATAAATTATTCCTTCATATATCGCTATGAAAGAAATTCATGATGTTTGGAAATAAAGGAAAGATTATTCCTAGATACATCAACCACTTTGATATCCTTGATCACATTAGAACTATAACCTATCAACTATCACTCCAACATAATAATCTCACGTACATGATGTATTATATTTATTTATATTAAGGAATTACATACCAAAACCCTAACATCCACTAAATACAGAGGTGGTACCCTTAAAGAATGATATTTCATATAAGGAGAAGATGGTGAAATTATTAGATAGTAGAGAAAAAGTACAATGAAACAAGACAAATCTCCTCATCAAAGTGTTATGACAGAACCACATGTTTGAGGGAGAGAAGTGGGAATTGGAAGATGAGAAGCAATAAAATTACCCTCATCATTTTTAATATATGAAATGAGAATTTCAAGGGTGAAATTTATGAAGGGGTTAAGAATGTAACGACCAAAAATTTCATAAATGAAATTATTTTTTATGAATAAATATATTATTAATTAATGTAAATAGAGAAAGAACATACACTACTTTGGTTATTTTAACTATTATAGCCTATCATATTTAAAATAGTGTTAAGCATCTTAACTGTAACACCCCAATATTTTAAAAGAAGAAAATTATATTCGATAGCATATTCAACATGAAAAACCTAGCTTAAAAGACTGTGAGATATATAGCTGTTATAACCTAGCCATTAAATTGATAGGTATAAATATTATTAACTAATTTATGATATATATATATATATATATAAATTTATTACTCATCATAAATTTATTTATAAATTCCTAGTAAATAGTTAATCAATTTTTGGTAAAGTCATTTTATTCTTTAAAGATTTTTTTTTCAAAAATGTTTTTTTTCCTTTTGTGAGAAAATATTATAATTAATTTATAAAGATTTCAACATCCTGTTACTATTTTCAAGTATTCTTAATATCACCTTTTGATAATTCTTTGTTTGGGTTTAGTTTGGGGTTGTTTCGGCTGAAAACTCTAGAAATTTCGAAAGTTTTTTGGTTGTGCATGGTTGTTGTATGGTTTCCCAAACCATGTGCCCTGCTAAAGAAAACTGTGAAAAATGAGACAGTGAGGTTTTGTACAGTTGGAACATGGTTTGGAAAACTATGTACCCACCTAGGAGAAACCATGTAACTCATTTAAAAGGGATGTACGATTAGGGAACACAAATTTTCTAACCATCGTCCCTACCCAAGAAACCATGCATATGATATTTTTTAATCTGAATTTTAATTTTAAAATTCTTAAAACCCACCTTTTAAGTCCCCGATGGGCCGATATGACTCCATATCATTTTATTCTTCCTCAAAGGCTCCCAAGTGGAGATTTTTCTCCTCTAAAATCTCTCAAAAGCAGATCAAATCTTGGAGAACGATGTTAAATCTCTTCCCAGCAAGTTTCCTCTTCAAGTTCTCCTCCTCCTGCTCTATCTCTTCTCTCGCCTAGGGTTTTATGGACTTTTATTATATTGGAAGATATAAAAAAAATTTTGGATCTTAAACCTAGGTTTTATTCTTGGGTTCTCATTGTCAATGTTCTTTGTTAGAGTTTCCTGAGTAGGGATTTTTGCTTTGAGATCCCATGATCCCGCGGTGGGTGGTTCCATTATGATGGCCAATTTCTATTAACCCTAAATTACTTAATTTAAATTCAATTGTTTAATTTAAATGAAATTGCTTGATTTCAATTGTTTTTTTTTGAAAAACATAATTCCATTGAATTGGGGAATTCGGTTTTGAAATTGAATTTGGTATGAAATTAGGAAAACTACCCAATTCCATTTAATTTGGGTGTGTTTGTGAAATTGATGGAATTTTGTAAAATTTAAAATTTTGAATTTAAATTATGAAATTGGATAGAATTTTGTTAAATTAAATTATTGAATTTAATTTGTGGAATCTGAATTGTGAAATTGATTTAATGAAATTGATTTAAAATTGGTATGTGATAAAAATGGATCGAAATGATTTTTATGGAAGCCCATTGGCTTTATCTTAGAAAAAGTCATAATTTGATTAAAAACTAATTTTTTGGTTTTAAATGGTAAATTGGAATATTTGAAATGGATAATGGGATGAAATGTATATTTAAAAAGTCTTAAAATAAATTTCCCATCGTTTTTTGTTATTAGAGCATATGAAAGCCTTAGGTAGTTAGTGAAAATTCAAAAAACACTATATGATTTACAATACTAACAATGAATTTGTAGCATGTCACATCTCCAAAGGTATGGTGATGAGTAATCCTTGGTCAGTATCAAGGGGAACATGTGTACACATTTTCATGTCAACTATTTGAGTGTGTGGAGTCCCTTAGCTTGGAACTATCATACCTTGAGGAATATGACCATGTTGTTCATTTGTTTTTATTTGAAATGTATATATTCCAATGTTTGTAAACTGTTTTACAAGCCTTATGAATTTATATAAACCATTTTATATAATTTTTTTAATCCATTTACTTAAAGTATTTCCATCTTTGTAAATTTAAATTGTTATTTATTTTAAATATTCTTTTGTAATGCGATACCTATTTATTTAAAATTGAAAGCTTTATTTGGTTAATAAATTGTAGGAATATTTTATAAAATCCTTGGTGAGACCCTATTGGGATTTTAGCTCACACCCTACCTGTGGCTTCTGGTGTTTTTAGATTATCTTATTCTAGGTTTGATCATGGGTAAGGCACTACTTGGAGGTGGTAGTAGCTATTGATCTTTGGTATTGTAGAGTTGCATCCATTAGGACTTGGGTTATTATATTATTTTATAGTACTTGTTGTAATACTTTGGTTTGTTTACCTGTTTAACTTCTGGTACACCTCATCCCATGGAGTTTCTTTTGTATGCATACTGAATTGTTTATATTGATTCTATAAAGTTTGTGGAAAAGTTGTTCCCAATTTATTTTTATATGATTCCAGGTTCTAGTATCCAACTCATGAGGATTGGGAACACCCTTCGGGCTATGTCAGTGCCGGTCTGGGCATCAGGGTACCTGGGTGTTGGGGTCGGTTCATGACAAAGTGGTATCAGAGCTATAGGTTGAGCTTCTTGTCTTAATGTTAATATACAATTGTGTATTCTTGTTGGGACTTAGAAGGTAGTTACAATTGAGTGCCTAGACAGATCTCAACACAATTAACCTTAAGTCACTAGAGGTGGTTAGGGAAATACATCTTGAGAATTAGTTATAGTCTTTTCCATATTTTTGACTTGGATAGATTGAAATCCAAATCTTGTATGTCTATCTATTAGGATTGATTTCCCTTGTTTCTATATTTGAGTGTTTATATGATGTCTTATTTATTATCTGCTGATGTTTTGTAGCATCATGCCTTTGAGAAGACACATGAATCAGATCCAGAAGGAACATACTATTGAACCTCAGTGAGAAAATCCTCTTGTGGACTAGAGTTTGGTTTAGGTGATTGTGTATATTGTCCAAGCTCTGAGACAGGCACCAACAACAGTTTCTGTTTAGGCTCCAGATATGGAACCTTGGAGGGATATTCTACAGGATCATTCTTAGGAGTTCATTTTCTAGATTCTACCAACACTCAAAGGCTCCAATGATCCTAAAGAGGTTGAGAAATGGTTGAGTAGGTTGGAATGTTTGTTCAAGTTATTGATGAAAATTGATGAAATAAAGGTTAAGTGTGCCACCTTCATGCTAGAAGGGATGCGCAGGAGATTATGGGACATGATGGTGGTAGCGAAGAAACATGAGGGATTAGATTATAAAGACTTCAAGGATCTTTTCATTGACCATTTATATCTATATTTGATGTCGTTGTGCAAGTATATTGAATTTTTTAAACTTGAGCAGGTTGATAGAACCGTGACAAAGTATACAAACCATTTTGCTAATCCAATGTAGTTTTCACCTAAGATAGTATAAAATGAGAAGATGAAGAAATGATGGTTCAAGTTGGGACTTAAAGATGATATTCTCTCTCAAGTTTTCTTACTAAAGATTCATTCTTATACTGATGTGATGGATAGATCATTGATGGTTGAAATTGACCTGGATGGAAAGTCAAGGTTTTCAGAAGTTCATTTTTCTCCTAGTGGTAGTGTGAATTACTCTAAAGAAAAAGGAAGTGTGATAAATCTCGTGGTGGTTCTTGATAGCAGGGTTTCTCAAAACCTCATATAGTTCCTAGAAAAGGCCCTTTGATTTGTTTTTAGTGTGGCAAGACATGGCATTCAAAGAGGGTTTGTACTGAGGCACCCAATAATTGTTGCTCCTATGGATACTCAGGTCACCTATAGAAGTTATTCCATGTATATTGTAATCCTCATAGTGGAATGAGATCATAAACACCTATTAAAATAGTGGATCAATTAAGTGCTTCATGAGAAAAGGGGTTCTGTCCATATGTATCTAGAATGAAGATTCTTCATGCAGTAAAAGAGTTTACAGAGGAAGCAGATATGGGTACAAAAACTTTTAAAGGTACCATCACTCTAATTTCATCATTAGTGACTACTTTATTTTATATTGGTGCATCTCATTCATTTATTTAAAACCATGTTTTTAATATGATAAATCTTCCTAAAGAGATTTTATCTTATGTGATAGATATTAATACACCCCTTGTAATGAAGAGAGAGCTGGGTCTCTATAGTCCCGCTTGTGTTTTATCATTATCAAATGTCGATATTTCTTGGAGTTTTCTATTTCTTAACATGAAACCACTTGAAATCATCTTCATGATGAGTTGTCTCATTGCCAATAAATCCTGGATTTATTTTTATCTTCAACAGGTCTCCTTTAGTACACCTGATGGTGTGCGTCATATCTTTCATGGAGAATGGGACCTAGGGTTGAGTAGGGCCATACCTTCTTATCTGGATTTGGGGAAAGTGATATCTATGTTCACCTTTGATCCATAGCAAGAATCTATGATTAGTAATCTCCCTCCTATTTTCATCGAGTTTCCCAACGTGTTTTGTTCTGAATTCTTTCGTTTACCACTGATATGAGAGGTAGAGTTTTCTATTGATTTAGTGAATAGTACTCAACCCATGTGAATTCCTTATTACCACATGTCACATATTGAAATGAAAGAGATGAAGACTCAACTATATGATCTTCTAGAGAAAGGATTTATATGCTTGAGTGTGGAACCTTGGGTGACGGTGGTTCTCTTTGCTAAGAAAGCTGATGGTTCCTTTCACATTTGTGTTGATTACCAAAAATTCAATAGATTCATGGTAAAGAACAAGTATTTGTTTCCATGGATTAATGATATGTTTGATCAATTAAAAGGGTAAAAGTGGTTCTCAAATATTTATCTTTGATGAATAGAATTTTACATGAGTATCTTGATACCTTTGTGGTAGTCGTTTTGAATTATATCGTTATTTACTCTAAGTACAAGGAGGATCATGTGTGTCGTCTAAGAGCAGTTCTGGAATTATTGAGAAATCACCATCTTTATTCCAATATTTCAAAATGTGATTTCTAGATTTAGGGAGTAAAATTATTAGTACATGTGGTGTCAGAACATTTTATTTTAGTTGATCCTGAAAAGGTAAAGGCTATTATGACATGGGAACAACCATAAAATGTTTTTGAGATCTGAAGCTTCTTGGGTCTAGTTGGGTATTGTCACCAGTTTTTAAGGACTTCTCAAAGTTGGATTCTATGATGAAAACTCTAACTCATAAGGGAATGATGTTTTCTTTGGATTAAAAATATTAGATTTCTTTTGTTGAGATAAAACATATTTGGACTACTGTGTTAGTGTTGACTCTTCTAGAGGCCAGGCAGGGCTATGTGGTCTTCTGTGATATATTAGGTTCAGGTTTGGGATACATTCTTATGAAAGATGATCATATCATTTCTTATGGATGTAGTCATCTTAGGACACACCCAAATAATTATCCGACCCATGACATTGAACTTATAGCTGTGATGCATGTGCTTAAGAGTTGGTGTCACTACCTTTTTAGAAAAATTTTTATAGTGTTTTCAGACCACAAGATCTTGAGTTATATCTTATCTCAAAAATATTTTAATATTATATAGAGGTGTTGGGTGGATTACCTTAAATCATTTGAATTTAACATTACTTATAACCTAGGGAAAGTGAATGTAATCACATATGATTTGAGTAGAGAACTTCTAACCCAGGCTATGAAAGAATCATTAGAAGAGTGGAACTTGATGAATATTTTTACATAGTTGCATATTGGAGTCTAATAATCTAGGACCTAGGTTTACTTGACCAGTGTTTATTTAATATATGACCTTCTCGAGATGATTCTTTAGGAACAAAAACTTGATGATGAGTTCCATATCATTGAATACTCTCTTTATGGTGGGGATACCATGGTAGATTGGTCATTCTCCACAGAGGTAATTCTTTGTTATCAAAATCGCTTCGTTGTTCCATTAGCAGTAAGAAAAGATGTGATGGGGGATTTACATAATTCCCATTGGGTTGTGAACTTAGGAACCAAAAATATGTTTTATGACATGAGTGTAGATTCTGGTGGCCAGGTATGATATAGGGCATTGCTGATTTTGTCTCTCATTGTTATATGTGCCAACAGGTCAAGGCCATGCACTAGAAACCTTTAGGTTTGTTCCAAACACTTCTAGTGCCTACTTGGAAGTGGGAGGAGATCTCTATGAACTTTGTGGTTGGGTTGACAAATACCACAAGAAATAAGAATTTGATATCATTTGTGATCAATTGGATAACTAAATCAGCTCACTTTATATCCATTCATGATTTAAACAATGTTGAGGAGTTGGGAAATCTCTATGTGAAAGAGATTTTTATTTTTCATGGAGTTCCATATTCTATATTATTTGATAGGGATCCTTGGTTCACTTCACATTTTTTAAGAGGACTTTAGGAGGCACTGGGATCTCTGGTCTGTTTGAGGATGGCATACCATTCACAGTCAGATGGCCAGATAGAAAGAGTTATACATATTCTTGAGGATATGATCCGTACTTGTGTTATCGAATTTAGTGGAGCTTAGTATGACCATCTAGGTCTGTTTGAGTTTTATTATAAAAATATTTACTAGTACGTGATCATAATGGATCCTTTTTAGGCCTTGTATGGATTTCCTTGTAGATATCTGTTGTGTTGGTCGGAGATAAGTGAAAATTCCTTGGTTGGACTGAGTTTGGTTCAAGAGATGACAAAAAAGATTCAATTGATTCATCAGAGGACTTTAAAATCATAGAGCTGATATAAATCTTATTCTGATCATCATTGCAGACTGTTAGAATTTTTAGTCAGTGATTGGTTGTTCTTGAAAGTTTCACCTTGGTTGGGTCATTGATGACTTGGGAGGCAAGGGAAGATTTCTCCTCATTTTGTGGGACCTTTTTAGGTTGCTGATTAGGTGGGAAAAGTTTATTACCAATTTTCACTTCCACTGCAGCTAACATAGATACATAAGATGTTCCATGTATCTTAGCTATGAAAGTATCTATATGATCCATCTCATGTTCGGAGCTAGAGTGATCTTGAGGTTGAACCTGATTTATCCATGACTGAATGACCAACCATGATAATTGATTCTAAAACCAAGGCACTATGTGGGAGGACAATACCTTTGGTTCGATTTCTCTGGCAACAGGATTCCAATTCTCATGAGACGTGGGAGAGGGAGGCACTAATGAGAGAGCATTGACCTCATCTTTTTTGGAATGGGAGATTCTTAGTAGGATTTATAGGGGCAAAAAGATTTTATAGCGAGGAGGTTATAACATCCTATTAATGTTTTCAAGTATTCTTAAACCCCTATTTTGATCATTATTTGGCTGGGTTTCATTTAAGATTGTTTTGGGTGAAAAATCTAGAAGTTTTGTAAAGTTTTGGGGTTGTGTATGGTTGGCGCAAGATTTTCCCAAACCATGCACCATACTAAAGAAAACTGTGAAAACTGAGCGAGGTTTTACAAGTTTGGTGTATGGTTTTGAAAACATGCGCCCACCTAGGAGAAACCATGAATCCTATTTAATAGGAGTGCACAATTAGGGCACATTGTTTGTCTAATTGTGCAAACCTTCCCAGGAAACCATGCATACATGATTTTTTAATATGAATTTTAATTTTAAAATTACCAAAACCCACATTTTAGGTCCTCGACAAGACAGTACAACCCCATATCATTTTCTTCTTCCTTGGAGGTTCTCAAGAGGAGATTTTCCCCACTATACCATCCTAGAAGTAGATAGAATCTTGGAAAATGACGTTCAATCTCTTCCTAGTAAGTTTCCTCTTCCCATTATCCTCTTTCCACTCTTTCTCTTCTCTTTTCTAGAGTTTTGTGGATCATCATGCTATTGTAATATATAATAACCTTTGTTTTGGATATTAAATATAGGTTTTATTCTTAGGTTCTAATTTTTGATGTTCTTAATTAGAGTTTCCTAATTATGGATTTGTGTTTCGAGATCCCATGATCCTGAGGAAGGCGGTTCTGTTATGATGGCCAATTTCTATTAACCCTAAATTTCTTAATTTAAATTCAATTGTTTAATTTAAATGCAATTGATTGATTTCAATTAAATTGATTTCAATTGCCCCACCATTGGTGGTGGGGTGGTAAGGGCTTGGGGGGTGAGGGGCAGGTCGCGGGGTCAAGTCCCCAGGCTTGCGATTTACATGTAATTTTCTTCCTTGTGTGTGTGCCCCTTTTGTGGTTGTACCCAATTTTTTTAAATTGATTTCAATTGGTTTATTATAAAAAACTAATTCCATTGAATTGGGAAATTTGGTTTTGGAATTTTATTTGGCATGAAATTGGGGAAACCCCCCAATTCTATTTAATTGGGATGTGTTTGTGAAATTGATGGAATTTTGTGAATTTTAAATTTTTGAATTTAAATTATGAAATTAGATGGAATTTGGTTCAATTAAATTGTTAAATTTAATTTTTGGAATCTGAATTCTGAAATTGATTTGATGAAATTGATTTAAAATTGGTACTTGATAAAAATGTATTGAAATGATTTTTATGGATACCCATTGGTTTTATCTTAGAAAAATACATGATTTGATCAAAAAACTGTTTTTTAAATGGAAAATTGGAATATTTGAAATAGTGAATGGGATGAATTTTATTTTTAAGCAGTCTTAATATAAATTTCTCATCGTTGTTTATTGTTAGATCACATGCAATCCTTAGGTAGTTTGTGAGTTATTCAGACAACACTATATGATTTACAAAACTAACAGTGCATTTACAACATGTCACATCCTTGAAGGGATGGTGACAAGTACTCCTTGGTTAGTATAGAGTGGAACATGTGTACACATTTCCATGTCAATTATTTGAGTGCGTGGAGTTACTTATCCTAGAAATATTGTACCTTTAGGTATATGACCATGTTTCTCTCTTTTTTGTGTTTGAAATGTATATATGCCAATGCTTGTAAATTGTTTTACATGCCTTATGAATTTATATAAACTATTTTATATAAAATGTATATTAATCCATTTGTTTAAATTATTTACATATTTTTAAATGTAAACCATTATTTGTTATAAATATTATTTTTAAATTCCATACTTTTTTAAATTGAAATCTTTATTTGGTTAATAATTTCTTGGCATCTTTTTTGGAATCCTTGGTGAGACCCTAATGGGATTTTAGCTCACACCCTACCTGTGCCTTCAGGTGTTTGTATATTATCTTCTTCCAGGTTTTAGAAAGGGTAAGGTGTAACTTGGAGGTGGTATTTGTTGTTGATCCTTGGGATTAGAGAGTTTCTTCCATTAGGACTTGGGGTTTTATCCCATTTTTTGGTACTTTTCTATAGTAATTTGGGTTTTTTACCTATTTGAATTCTAGTATACCTCTCATTGTGAAGTTTATTTTCCACAAATTTTGTGGAAAAATCATTCCCACTTTCTTTTTGTATGATGTGAGGTGCTAGTAGCCAACTCATGGGGATCAGGAACGCCCTTCGAGCCATATCATTATCGATATGAGCATTAGGGTACTAGGGTGTCTAAGCTAGTTCATGATAGAGATTATAGAAAATTTATTTGATAAAATTAAATTAAATTTTGAAATTATCATATCAAAATTAACATACGGTGAAATTTCTAGATTTTTTCATAAATAATGATTTTTAGTGAATAGTGAAAAATACTGATTTTTGTAAAACTATCATTTATTTTCTAAAATTTAAGTATTTTAAAAGTACCATTATGATTTTAATTTGATTTAAAGTAACATAAGTATTATATATTTATATTTAATATAATTAATTACTTAATAATTTTTATACTATATTTTAGTATATGTCTATTTTTGGGATTAAAAAACACATTTTTCTAAAAACTGTTTTAAAGCGAATAAGGTTTTTACATTTTAATTAATTAAAATAACCCCTAATGGGTAATGATTTAAATGAAACATATATATTATATATATATACATATTAATTTATTTTCATATAATTATTATTACTAGTCATATATTTAATATAAAATATTATATTCTTGAAGAATACATTTCTTGAAAAACTGCTTTTTCATTACGTCTATGAGTTTAATTTTAAATTAAATTCTTCCAATTATATGAATTTAATTTGAAAAAATGGATTCCATATTTTTAATCATAATAATTTATACTATATAATAAGTTTAAATTAATTTTTTTCATAATAAATTGTGAAAATAGTAAAAATATGTTACCATAGTTAAGGTGAAAACGGATTTACCGGGGAGTTAAAATAAAAAGATAAGGATAAAAATGACCTAAAAAATTGTATAAATTCTATTTTATGGACATATTTTAACCTCATATCATGTAATTATTGATAATTATACATTTTTTATCCTTTTAGAATGTGGAAAATGTGGGTATCACTTTTTTCTTTTCAAAAATTACAAGTGTGTCACTCTCCTCACTTATAAAAGGGCCACCCCTCTCCTATCCTCTTTAGACATTCAAAGACTTTTGGATTGGCCAATACCTACCCAAATACATCCATAACTTCCATAACCATTACCCATATCCCATTTTTTTATCATAATTCCACCCCAAGTATGATTTTGGGGCTAACTTATCGATTTTATCAAAAGAAGAGGTATCGTTCTTAACCGAGAATTTTTATTTTATTTCCATATACACCTCCATAAAATATTATTAAATTTTTATGATATAATAAATAAATTATCTCAAAAATATTAATATTTTATTATGTTAATTTAATAAAATAAATACATATACTCTTCCATCAAATGTGAAATGAAACCATCATTCGTGTGTACGACGGACTATCGCCTTGTGAACCGATGCAATTTTCTTTTCATCATTACATCACATGGATTGTTATAATTATGGATTTAAAGTATATATATGAAATTTTAAGCATAATTATACTCATTTAATTATTATATCACATATAACTTCATACTTTTCATTCCAAGGTGGATACGACAACATCGCTCATGTGCACGACGAACTACAGCCACACGAAGCGATGTGATTTGTTGTTCACTAATGATTTTCATAGAATGTAATAAGTATAAATTTAATGAATATATGTGATATGTATATATATATATATATAATAATTATTATTTTCATGAAATATTTTTTATTATGAAAAGAAAATATATCATTTACTTTTTCCCTTTCCATTCACTGAGAAATGATAACACTATTCATGTATACATGCAGACTAGCACCTCCACAAAGCGATGCGATTCTTTCTTCATCACCACATCACTTGGATGATATATATAATTGTATTTATATAAATAATATGATATATATTAAATTTTTATCATTATATAATTAAAAAATAATACTTACCATCTTTCCATAATGATCGTTGAAAAATGGAATCATTACTCATGTGTACATACAACCTACCATCTCAAAGATCGTAACACAGTTCATTTTTCATAACCATTTTTCATGGATGGTTTTTGATTGCACCGCGATTCACTGTTTCATTTTCACCCTTACAACACTATGTTAAACTTGTTTTGTATTGTAAATTTAAAATATATAACAAATTAAAATTCACGTTTGATTAATTTATTTTTTTTTATCACTGTTAAAAGGGGAAATTATATATTTTTTATATTTTCATTGATGGTGGAGGTGATTTGGAGGCCCCTCAGATGATCTAGAAGAAAAATGGGCCAAACTGTATGGCATCCCATGGACATCTGTCCACTATTTTGGGAATTACTAGAATTATGTGCATCCAAATGGGCTGAATTTTTTTTACCTCTCCAAAACATCGTTTTCAACAACCCATATCAAGAAACCAAAGCCCAATTAATCCATATGATGGCCCATCCGAACCATTCTATCTAGGGGATATAATCTTCCAAAATTTAAAAGTTTGATTCAGTATTTTGACCATATTTCCCATTCCAAATGTCTAATGGCCTCTAAATTTGACATGGAGATATTAAAGAGGCCGGAAAATAACTATTATATTTTTTTCAAGTCGTGATATAGATTTTTACTATTACAAAATTAAGACACAAGTGGTATCTCAAAAATAGGGTGCTCAAAACTATGTTTCATTTTGGATATAAAAAGGCACCATGGTCACCTCATTTGGTAGTTCAGACAAGGAGTCAAGTGCTACCAATTTGGAGTTCCAGAAGAGTCCTCTCATAATACTAGAAGTTCTGGAGGCCCCTATCCTCATAGGGGGATCAAGAATGAAGAAGGAGTTCCACCTGAGCTTCCTCCTCCTTCTAATGTCAAGCTAAATGGTGGGAAATCATTGTGAGGGAGATACACCCATGTAAAGGGAGTTCCGACACTTGTACTACTACTGGTTTGATTTATTTTGGGTTTTAAAACATTTCATTCAGAAGTATCTTACTTTGATTTATCTTATTGATTAGCCAATAAAAACAAATATTTTGATTACATTTTAAGGGTATTAAATGTTCATTTTTGATCTTATGGGCCTGAGTTAGTGGATTTTAATTTTGAACATCCATTCTCATCATTTGTGCACTTCATGCCTAATATGCACCGATTTAGGCCCAATGTTTCATCTGATTTTAATGAATTTAACTATCCATATTTTAATTTGATGTTTTTGGAAATTTATATGCACTTAATTATAAACATTTTTTATTCAGGGATCAATGGATTATTCATAAAGAATGATGGAGATATTTGGTGATTAAAG
Source organism: Viscum album (assembly GCA_963277665.1). Classification (NCBI taxonomy): domain Eukaryota; kingdom Viridiplantae; phylum Streptophyta; class Magnoliopsida; order Santalales; family Viscaceae; genus Viscum; species Viscum album. The sequence continues at coordinate 993,949,513 of OY728134.1, forward strand.
GAAACAATTCTGAAGAAGGTAGATTGGATATCATCCCACTGATAGGACTGTGGAGCCCAAAATACAAGCCCAATGAAGCCCAACATTCATGGGAGACTATAATACATATAGAGGAACAAATAATTCTTCTGGTTCCAGTGCTAATTAGTCCTAAATGGTGGTGATTAAGGTGGCCCAATTTGAAGATTCAATTCTGGCCCAGATTCTGTGGCCCAGAAAAACAACCCACTATTTCAATCATATCTCCCTAAAAACAATGTATTTTGGGCTGAAATGTTACAGAATATTAGGGGACATCCGTAGATTCATTTAAGTCTTCTAGGGCCCACTCTAATTCTGCCTTCTAGAAGGTTCTTTAGGTGAGTCTTTCCGGTGGATGCAAGCTGGCTGCAACTTCGGGGCAAGAAGTGGAAAAGTCTCTCAACATTAATGTTCCACCCACCTTTCCCCAAAAAAATTAATTAAAGGCACATAGGATGTTGGGGGATCGGCCAAGACTTAAATTTTTCCTATTTAAGGCAGTAGTGGTGGAGGATTTAGGTATCTTGGATGCTTTGTTTCATTGTAATGTTTTGCTGTCCATTTGATGTTGTAATCGTTCTTCATTCTCATGTAAGTTATTTGAATCACATTAGTTCTTAATAAAAGTTCTTCATTTCCTCTTTTTATTTTCTTATTCTTATCACTTTGATACCGTTGCTTTAAGTTTTTAATTTATTCACACCATCACTTGTGAATTTATTCACACAACGGTGGAGTGATCGTTTCATTGTTTTATTTTTCTTCTCCAATTCTGTTTTTTTAAGTCGACTTCCCGCTTCCATTTATTTAATAGCATAAATGGAGGGCTAACCCCTTATGGTTTGGTCCTAGGGAGTTGAATGGGGAAGATTAGATGTTATTTTATGATCTAAAATTCTGTAATCATTTCATTAATTTAAGATTTCCATTTGATGATTTATTTTCTTCTTCATCTTTGCCAACTTTATCAATGACACATTTTGAGTGCTAGTACGATCCAATTCCTTGGAGTGATCATTAAATTGATCCTACAAGTGCATTTGTGATTAGCCTTGTAATTGTGTAGGGATTAAATTGGTGAATGATGTTGAGGAATTATATCATTTCGTGGATACATCTTGAATTACTAAAATGAATGTTATAAGAAAATAAATGCATCCAATCTAACCCTAGTAACAACTTAGGATCAACCCATCTCCATTAATTGTTTTAGACTAAGTAATTGTATGTTTTAATTTATTTTATTTAGATTAAATAAGTAGTTATTAAAATCAAATCAAGCCAAATATTTGGCCACTCCATAGCCAAATCCTTCCAAAATCAAAGTGTCTCTCGGTTTCTTCTTCGGTCCCTATGGATTCGACCCCTACCTGTACTACAATGACCGCATACCTGTAGGGTAAATTTGGGCGCAACCAAATTTTGGCGCCATTGCCGGGGACCCAAGTAAGTTACCTTAGACACTATCATCCTTTTATCACCCCACTTTCTCTATTCTCACCCCCATCTCTCTTATCTTTTCCCCATTTCTGTTTCTGTATATCCTGAGAATCTAGAATCCAACTTTATGTCTTCTCTAATGGAGTATCTTCAAAATCACCATGTCAGAAACTCATGCTGGAATCAAATGGAAATTCAATATTGGGAAACCTCTAAATTTGAAAATTTCTTTGATCAACCCTTGAATGATTACCCCGCACCCGATGAAATGTACAATCAATGGGATGATGATTGTTTAAAGGATCAATTTCCAGCCCTCTCGAGGAAGATTGAAGAGATAAAACTCAATGAAGTTCACAATTTACAATCTTCTATCCAGCCCAATCCTCAAAAACTCCTTGAAAAATTGTGTAATCAAATGGAGATGATGAGTTCCGAGGTATCATCGTTGAGATTAGAACTACAATGCATTAATACTTGTGAGGAACTCATCCATACACCAATTGTACCTTCCAAAACCTTATGTGATGTGTCTAGTTTCCCACAAGCCTCTCGTGAATTTATTGAAGAACCGACCTTTGGATTTGGGGTAGGGGAAGTGAATCAAGAAATTGTTGAAGGGTCTTTAAATCAGGAGGAAATTGATTTCATGTATTCACAAGAGGGGAATTTGACATCATGGATTGAGTCTCCTAAGTGTAACTCTATTGATGATTTTTCAAAAACACCAATCACTGAACCACTGAGAGAAGTCAAAAACATTGAGTCCATGCCCATTCCTAACACTATTCTTTCCAATTTTTTGGTTGAATCTTCTGTTCAAAATGAAACAATTTTGTCAAGAAATTTGGAAAATTAAGCTGAGTTGGATTCAAATTCTCAACCTGTGTCTAAATTTCCTATCCAAACTGAGCTCAAAATCATTGTCCTTCCTTCCCCACTCGAGTACCCTATAATCTTTGTTAAGCAAGAGCTTGGGGGTTTCATTCATTCATCTCATGAAACCCAAAAAGGTGGGTTGATCTTTGATTTATTAGGAAAGACTACAGAAGAAAAAGAATCAACCATTTCTGATATTCCTTGGATTTTCCCATTCATTTTAGAAAATAAGATTGTTCATGAATCAAATTCCAAATCTTCTTACCAACCACAAGGGATACGCATTCTCAATCATGTTGAAGTAGAGAAAGATGAGATCATTAAAATTTTTAAAGTTGGAATTGGCTAAGTTGGGGGGTTCAAGTCGAGCTAAAGACTTTAAATTAAGCGCTGCACGGGAGGCAACCCGTGGTTTTCATGTTTCAAATCATTGTGATTCATTTTTTTCATTTTCATTTTGATTTTGATTTTGATTTTTTATTTTTTATTTTTAAAAATATAGACTGTTGACCTGTTCTTCTTTTATGAGTAAGGATGGGTATAAAAGGGGAGCACCGTATTCATCCGTGTCACGCGGTGTGATCCCTGAGTAATACCTTACCCAGAAAATATTAAGAAGACAATGTATCATCAGTTTATTCTTATTATATGTTTTTGTAGGTATTTAAAAAAATAGATTGTTGACCTATTCTTCATTTATGAGTAAGGATGGGTATGAAAGGGGATCACCGTATTCATCTGTGTCACGCGGTGTGATCCCTGAGTAATACCTTACCCAGAAATTTAAGAGAAGACAATGTATCATCAGTTTATGTTATTTGTACCTTTTTTTTAGGTTAAAAAAAATACAAAAAAATATATATATTAAAAAAAAATTTAAAGGCATGTCATAGGTCATTGGGAAAAGCTGGTCACAACCATCCAAGCCATTGGGAGATAAACCAGAACTGAAGGGAGACATGGGAATGCATTTTCAACATCAACCACCAGGTGAATTCATTCCATAATTTTCATTTTCAATGTCTTCGTTGAACTTCTATCCTGCCCCTTCTATGTTTCAATTCTTTAAACACTGGGGACAGTGTATTCCAAGTTGGGGGGGGAGATGAAAATGTGTGGAAGGAAAAATGTCATTAACCTTGAACATGATAACACAAATTCCAAACTCTGAAATTGGATATCAAATAATTTTTCATGCCTTGATTCTGATTTTAATGCAAGTTTATGTTCATGTTCATAGATATTGGAAAGTGCGGTTTTCCGATGTGATTTTTCACTGTTATATTTTCATCCATTTAATAAAAAAACACAATGCACGTCCTCTAGATTGTGGGGTTTTAGTTTGAGTTCTTGGGGACCCATAATAAATAGCATAGGATTGGCGATCATTTTAATTTTAACATGAGTATTCAAAAAAAAAAATCAATTGCGCGTAGAGCAATGAATTGATATAATGTGTGGCTTTTGGCACTTGGGGATCGCAAATCCATAGTTTTCTGACCCGGAGTTGGGAATTTTATCTCTATTTGTGGTAATTTGAATTTGTTTTTGATTGAGTTAACTCGATATGATGCCTGAGTATGTGAGCTTCACTTGGTGCCCTAAGGTCTTTGAGCCTGGGAGTTATCGGCAAAGTCTTGCTACATGGGTTGAATCGATTGAGTTCAATTTCAATTACCATGGAAAAATTAAAAAAAAAACCAAAAAAAAAGAAAATAAAATATGAGTACTCATCTTATTATTAAAATTTTATTTCTCCTAGCGCTTCCATCTTTTCTCCCTCAAATGAAAATGAACCCCCATGTCTATTGTGACGCACAACACTTAATCATGCTTAATTGAATTTGGATGAAATATGGAAATGAATTTGAACAAAGGAATGGGATTGGTCTTGAGATATGCCTATGGACATAGCTTGTTTTAAATGATTTTGATGGGTTTCATAATTGTTTGGTATGTGATCTTTGGGTGAGAAATGTGTATTAAAATGTTTTTGGAAAAGGTCATTTGAATTTCATTTTTGTGAGATATATTTTTCTCGGGACTAGCAAAACTCAAGTTGGAGGGTGTGATTAGCCAATAAAAACACATATTTTGATTACATTTTAAGGGTATTAAATGTTCATTTTTGATCTTATGGGCCTGAGTTAGTGGATTTTAATTTTGAACATCCGTTCTCATCATTTGTGCACTTCATGCCTAATATGCACCAATTTAGGCCCAATGTTTCATCTGATTTTAAAGAATTTAACTATCCATATTTTAATTTGATGTTTTTGGAAATGGATATGCACTTAATTATTCACATTTTTTATTCAGGGATCAATGGATTATTCATAAAGGATGATGGAGATATTTGGCGATTAAAGGAAACAATTCTGAAGAAGGCAGATTGGATATCATCCCACTGATCGGACTGTGGGGCCCACAATACAGGCCCAATGAAGCCCAACATTCATGGGAGACTAGAAGAAATATATAGGAACAAATAATTCTTCTGGTTCCAGTGCTAATTCATCCTAAATGGTGGTGATTAAGGCGGCCCAATTTGAAGATTCAATTCTGGGCCAGATTCTGCGGCCCAGAAAAACAGCCCACTATTTCAATCATATCTCCCGAAACACAAAGTATTTTGGGCTAAAATTTTACAGGCTATTAGGGGACATCCGGATATTCATTTAAGTATTCTAGGGACCACTCTAATTCTTCCTTCTAGAAGGTACTTTAGGCGAGTCTTTCCGGTGGATGCAAGCTGGATGCAACTTCGGGTCAAGAAGTGGAAAAGTCTCTCAACATTAATGTTTCACCCACCTTTCCCCAACAAAATTAATTAAAGGCACATGGGATGTTGGGAGATCGGACAAGACTTAAATTTTCCTATTTAAGGCAGTAGTGGTGGAGGATTTAGGTATCTTGGATGCTTTGTTTCATTGTAATGTTTTGCTGTCCATTTGATGTTGTAATCGTTCTTCATTCTCATGTAAGTTATTTGAATCACATTAGTTCTTAATAAAAGTTCTTAATTTCCTATTTTTCTTTTCTTATTCTTATCACTTTGATACCGTTGATTTAAGGTTTGAATTTATTCACACCAGAACTTGTGAATTTATTCACACAACGGTGGAGTGATCATTTCATTGTTTTATTTTTCTTCTCCAATTCTGCCTTTTTAAGTCGACTTCCCGCTTCCATTTATTTAATAGCATAAATAGAGGGATAACCCCTTATGGGTTGGTCCTAGGGAGTTGAATGGGGAAGATTGGATGTTATTTTATGATCTAAAATTCTGTAATCATTTCATTAATTTAAGATTTCCATTTGATGATTTATTTTCTTCTTCATCTTTGCCAACTTTAACAATGATACATTTTGAGTGCTAGTACGATCCAATTCCTTGGAGTGATCATTAAATTGATCCTACAAGTGCATTGGTGATTAGCCTTGGAATTGTGTAGGGATTAAATTGGTGAATGATGTTGAGTAATTATTTCATTTCGTGGATACATCTTGAATTAGTGAAATGAATGTTATAAGAAAATAAATGCATCCAATCTAACCCTAGTAACAACTTAGGATCAACCCATCTCCATTAATTGTTTTAGAATAAGTAATTGTATGTTTTAATTTATTTTATTTAGATTAAATCAGTAGTTATTAAAATCAAATCAATCCAAATAGTTGGCCACTCCATAGAAAAATCCTTCCAAAATCAAAGTGTCTCTCGGTTTCTTCTTCGGTCCCTGTGGATTCGACCCCTACCTGTACTACAACGACCGCATACCTGTAGGGTAAATTTGGGTGCAACCACTTATTTTGATTTAACTGAATGAAATGCTATTTACTTTTAACCAATCAGTGTGAAGTTTTGAGTGCGTGACTTGTGTTTTTCTGATTGGACAACACAAGAATCCTTTTATTCCCCACTTATTTGAGATTTAAATTTGTTTTGAAAGCTATTATACCATGCATGTGATCTAGACCTTGGATATACGATTTTTATGTCAAGGTTTAACTCAACATGATTTGATATAAGAGCTTGTAAAGTAATCAGGATTCTAATTGATTTCAACCAAAGACTTACATCAAACCTTAATTAATCTTTGAGAATAATGAGCTTTGAATGTGTGCAGTGATATCACAATGAACCCCTTTATTTAATAATTATAAAACACCACATTTCCTTGTTAACTATTAAACTCTTTAATTAATTCATTTTATTTTTAAAACTATTTTCAAATCCACCCCCTATTTTAGTAATATTTATTAAAAATACACACTATAAGCTACCAACTCTCCTTGAGAGACGACCTAGGGTCTACCCTAGACTATGAAATATTCTTTAAATAACTATCAGTTTGACATGTCATGATAACAAGTTCAGTTTTAAAAGTATAATTGATTCATAAAAATGATAAATTTTTAATGATAATTATTTTTGAGATGATGGAACAATGAACACTTTGACTCCGGTCTACACATGAAATCCATTTTGAAATAATGAACTGAATGTCCTCTAAACACACGACGTGGACATAACTAATTAAGTATATAAATATTTAATTAAAAATAAATATAATAAATGATTTAATTATAAGGTATTAAATCTATAAAAGGTTCTTAAGAAATCAAATAATTTATTTAAGCTTATTATATAAAAGTTAAATGACATATATTGAAAGTCTGGACTTGAGGTAAGTGACTTCATCTCAATTTTACTTTATTGAGGAATATTTTAATGTTATAAAACTAATTTATTTTATATAGTTTATATATTAATCCTTAATAAATCATGGTATTTTAAGTTTCAATTTGAATTATTTAATCTAAGGGGCTTTGACTTGGAAGTTACCAAGTGAAAAATAACTTCACAACTCAATTAATTTTCATTGGGTTATATTAATTAACATTGTTTTGGATATTCTAAGATTATGTGTGTAATGAATTTTGATTATATTATGTTTTATTTCCACTTATTATATATATATATATATATATATTTACATTTTATATACATAATTGATTCATTTATTAATTCCCACTTCAACATTATGATCATTGTAAGGGTTGCTCATCTCAAATTATCTTCCTTAGGATATATGTTATGTTATACACCTATCTTCTTTTATGAGGTGTATCTACCACCAATTTGATATATTATATCATTAATATTATTATTTTCATGATATTTAAAATTTCATATGATGTTATTCTTTCATGTGGATTATGATTGAGGAGTTACCAAAGTAAAAAATACTTTATGATACAACCTCATTTCTTCTCGAGATTATTTATATTGAAGGTTATTTAGGAAGAAATATTATGATATTATTTTCTTAAACCACATATCTTTTCTTCTCCTCTAGTTATGAATGTGTTTCACATGTTTAATTTTCATTTCTTCCCTTTGGTTGAATGTATATAAAGAATGTTTTTTATAAGTGATACTAATCTTGTATCTTTCTTTTAGGTTGGTAATATTTCTATTCCATATCAATATTTTCTAAAATGTGTTCAAAAGTGTTATTTTATAAACATAAATTAATTTATAATTATATTTTTCATGATATTTTACCTACTTTAATTTGTTTAGAAGAATTAAATTTCTTAACTTTTTCTAAATGGGTCACTTTGACTCCCTTTACAAAATGTTTGAAAAGAATGTTTTTTAGTGTTTACAACACGAATATATTTTCTCAGTGTCATGAACACTCAATGTTTTAAATTTTACTTTTATGTTTCAAAGTTTATTTTCAAAGAAAATTATTTATTTAATCTATGATAATGTTTTAGATATTAAATAAGTGTTTTCAAAATAGAGAGAATATTTTCCTTAAGAAATGTTCTAAGTGACCTTTTAAATTCATTTTCCATATAAGATGACATCCTTTGATGTTACTCAAAGTGACAAGGTTATTTTCATTAAGAATTTTTTTAATCATATTTTAATGGTATTTAATTTCATCAACATCAACAAGACTTGATTTTATGTATGATTCATTGGGATATTTTGAAATTATACTATCCTTATTCTTTCTCTGGATGGATTATTATTATTTCATAGAGATTTTCTTGGAACCCGTTTATTTTCCATAGGTTAATAAAGATATAAAAGGATTAATTTATGTTTATATGAGTTTTTTGATAAGATTAAATAATTCCTATTTTATTATTATGTTATATTTCTTGTAAATCACTTTTGATGATGGGTGTTTCCATTATAAACCAAGGATGTGTGGTTTCGTTATAAACTAAGGACGAGTGGTTATGTTATTAACCAAGCAAGGGTGGTTATGTTATTAAACAATAATGGGTGGTTATTTTATTAACCAAGTATGGTTGGTCAGGTATTAACTAAGGATGGTTGGTTATTTTGTTAACTAAGGACTGGTGGTTACATTATAAATCGGGAATAGGTGGTTCTGTTATATCCCTCCAATGAATTGGGTTCACTAGAGATGGAAGTCAACCATACTAGTTATTATATTTGTAAGAGTGATATGAAGATGATGTTATAAGATATCAATATGTTTTATTTATGCTTGTTATGGGTATTTAATAATTCTTTTGATCAAGATTGACATCACATGGTTCATGATTATTTAATTCTATGACTCTAGTATTTTTTAAAGCCTTATTCCATGTTTCATTATTGATGATTCAAGTATTGATGGGTAGGAGTTATTTAATGTTATGATCATGCACTCTCATTATGTATCTATACCCTTATTCACTTATTATTCTCATTTATTACATTCAATTATTAATGCTTATGTTTACCCTTATTAAGAATTTTAGTTCACCCTTCTTATGTTTCATCTTACCCAAGTTATCAAGAACGAGGTTAAATGAATTATGTCTAGAATGGTTTTATATGAGTGATGATGATAAATTATTATGAAATAATAAAATGTCAGTATAGTGGGAAAGAAACTCTCTTGAAGTCATTGATATTGTTTATGTAAGATTTTTTCCTAATTATCCAAATCTCTAAACCTAAAATATCCTTAGGTATGTATGTGATCCAATTTTTTTTTGATGTTGTATGTTTTGGATGGTAAAAATTGGGTCACCTTTATTGGTGTGAAGTACATAAATTTAAGTTTTATGATTTTAGCACTGGATCCATAAGTGTGGGTTTAGGGCAGTTATAGTTAATATCTGAGGAAAAGTTTCGATAACTTTGGATATTAAGATGATTTCATGTGATGTTATCTTAATGGTTATAGATACCATCATAGCTTTATGAGTTTAAGGTTGATCATAAGTTTAAAGGTATTGGGAAACTTTAGGATTTATATGATATTTGATGATTACAGTTATTTTTAAGAATGTTCATAATATTCTGGGAATTTTATAATGATATAATTTAAGGAAAAGGAAAACCTGATGGTTGTGAAATAACTTATCGCATCCGGAAAGGCTATGGGGTTTGAACCCACAAACAAAGGGTGATAAGGGTGAAATGACTACCACTAGACTATGTGATATCATGGTTAGTAAGAAATCATTTTTTTTACTTAAATGTCTTGAAATATAATGATTAAGTTTATTTTTGGTTCATATGTTTTATTGTATATATAACCATGGTATTGAAAACTAATATGGCGATTAATGTTTGTTTTAGAAGATAATCTCTAATTTATTTTCTTTTAAGGTATAATATAATATTTGTGGTTAAAAACTATTTAATGTTGATATTTTTGAGTTTATTTGGGATATAGGGTTATCCATTTATAGAATGATTTAGTTTGAACTTGGGTATTGCAGTTGAATTTTGGATATTAATGTATTATTTCATCATTTAAAGGTTTATTTTAGGAAAAATATTACCATATACTAAACATTTTCGTTTTGGTTAATGTATAAATATAGAATTAATATCTATTTATCCTTTTATGTATCATGTGATCTATTTGAAGTTTATTTCAGTGCTTCGAGAATAACAAAAATTCATCTTGAATATTCATTATTTGGAGCAAAAAATGAGATTGGGGTGGAAATTGATTAAAGGATAAAATTAAACTTGTAAAGTAAGTATATTTTCCTTATATTCTTATGTCTATATGGTAAGAAATTCATTAACTCTAGGAAAAGGAGCTTGAAAAAAATGTTTCCCTATTACCATCATTTCTGATGAAATCGATGGTTTTTTTCACACCCCTTTGGTTTATGGTTTTGTGGATGTTAACCTTTTCATGATCATTCACTTTCTTATGATCAATGATCTCTGTCACTCTATATAATTATTTTGGAATTACTCTTTTATTATATGTCCAAATATTTACTTTCCACCAATTTTCTTATGTTTGGAAACTTAGTTATATGTTATTCCAGATGACCTTCATATTTCCCTTTCGCTTTTATCAAGGGGATGTTTTATTAGCACTTTTTATGATGTGGGCTATAAATAAAGGTATTTTAAAATATAAAAATATTTATTATTGATATAAAATTAAAAATTTTAGGATTAAATTTAATAAAGGGGGAGAATGTAACACCTTGATATTTTAAAAGAAGAACATTATGTTTGATAGCATATTCGACATGAAACAACCAACTTAAATGACCCGTGAGATATATGATCAAACCTAGACATTAAATTGGATGGAATTAATAATAATAACTAATTTATGAAATATATATATAAATTTGACTATAAATTATTTGTAAATAATAAATCAATTTTTGCTAAAGTAAATTTATTCTTTAAAAATAAGTTTTCTTCAAAAATGATTTTTATTAATTTTTGTGAGAAAATATTATAATTAATTTTTAGAGATTATAGAAAATTTATTTGATAAAATTAACTTCATTTTTAAAATCATCATATCAAATTTAACTTAAGGTGAAATGTTGGTATTTTTTAGAAAATATTGATTTCTCAGTGAATAGTGAAAAATACCGTTTTTTTGTAAAACTATAATTTCTTTTCAATAAATTAAGTAATTTAAAATTAAAATTATGATTTTAATTTGATTTAAATTAACATAAGTATTATTTATCTATATTTAATATAATTAATCACTTTTCAATCATCTTTACACAATATTTTATTATAAGTTTTTTTGGGTTTAAAAATGTTTTTTTTCTGAAAATTGTTTTAACGTGCATAATGTTCATCCATTTTAATAAATTAAAATAGTAACTAATTATGAATAATTTAAATAAAAATTATATATTATATATCTATAAATATGAATTAAAATTCATATAATTATTATTAATATTCATAGATCTAATATAAAATCATCATATGCTTGAAAAATACATTTCTTGAAAAAGAGTCTTTTTCATCCCAACTGTGGGTTTAATTTTAAATTAAATTATACAGATTATGTGAATTGAATTTGGAAAAATGGATTATATATTTTTTATTCTCATAATTTATTTTATATAATAATTTAAACTTAATTTTTTTCATAATTAATAGTAAAAATAGTAAAAATATTTTACCACGGTTAAAGTGAAAACAGGTTTACCGAGGGGTTAAACTAAAAAGATAAGGGTTAAAATTACCTAAAAAATAGTATAAATTCTACTTTATGGATTTATTTTGACCTTATACCATCTTATTAACTTTAATGGTACATTTTTGAGCCTGTTATAATGTGAAAATGTGGGTATCCCTTTTTCTTTTCAAAATTTACAAGTGTACCACTCACCTCACTTATAAAAGTGCCACCCCTCTCCTCTCCCATTCACACCTTAAAATAATTTTTATTGGGAAATATATTTAAAAATATCTCCCTTAATTCCGTCACTAATACCTATATCCCTTTATTTGATCATAAATTCATCTTATGATGGATTTTGGTGCTGACCTAAGGAGGTTATCCGAAGAAAAGTATCATGCTTAACCAAACATTTTTATTTTATTTTTTCTTACAACTCCTTAAAATATAATTAAATTATTATGATATAATAATAAAATTATATTAAATATAATTATATTTTATTACATTAATTTTATAACCAAAATCCATCTCCTCTTCCATCAAATGAGAAACAAAACTATCATTCATGTGTATGACGGACTACCACCTCATGAACTGATGTAATTCATTTTTCATCATCACCTCTTACAACTTGTTATAATTATATATTATAAGTATATATATGATATTTTAAAAATAATTATAATCCTATAATTATGATATCATATATACCTTATTACTTTCCATTCAGTGGGTGATACGATAACATTACTCGTGTGTATGACAGACTACCGCCTCACGAAGTGATGATATTCATTTTTCACTAACTCTTTTCATGAAAGGTAATAAGGATAAAGTTAATGAAAATATGTGATATATATATATATATGAAATAATTATTATACTAATTACATAATTATAATTATTAAAATAGAATATATCATTTACTTTTTACATTTTAATTCACCAAGAAATGATAACGTTGTTTGAGCATACGTGTGGACTACTAACTCCACGAAGCGATGCGACTCTTTTTTCATCACCCCATCACATTAATGATATATATAAGTTTATTTAAATAAATTATATCATATTTATTATATTTTTATTATTATATAAATATAAAATAAAACTTACCTTCTTTTTATAACGATCATTGAAAAAAGGAAACGTTACTCATGCGTATGTATGACCAACTATCTTCATGATCACAACATCGTTAATTTTTTATAACCATTATTAATGAATGATTTTAAAAGTAAAATTAATGTATAAAAATGATGATTATTTAATTATTATTATTCTTTAAATAATGGAACAATGACCTCTTTGACCTCGGTCAACACACCAAAACCATTTTGAAATAATGAACTGAAAGTCCTCAAAACACACGATGTAGATTTAACTGATTAAGTATTTAAATATGTAATTAAAAAGAAATTAAATAAATTATTTAAGTATAAGTTATTAAAAATATAAAATTTCCTTAATAAACCAAATAATTTATTTAATATTATTAAAGAGAAGTTAAATGACATACATGGAAAACTCAAGGTAAGTGACTTCGTCTCAATTTTCCTTCATTTAGGCATATTTTAATTTTATAAAAATTGTTATTTTATATATTTTATATAATACCTATTTTATATGTAATATCATTATTCCTTCATACATAATGTTATTTTAAGTTTCAATTTTAATTATTTCATCCAAGGGGGTTTGAATTGAAAGTTATCAAGTGGTAAATAATTTCATAACTCAATTTATTTTCATTGGGTTATATTGATTTCTTATTGCCTTGTATATTTTAAGATTATGTGTGTAATGAATTTTAATTATATTATATTATATATACACTTGTTTTATATGGATTTACATTTCATACACATAATCGATTCATTGATTAATCATCACTGCAAAGTTATGATCATTGTAAGGGTTGCTCATCTCAAATTATTTTCCTTGGGACATATATTATGTTATACCCCTATATTATTTTATGTGGTGTATCTACTAAAATTTTGATATTTCTTATCATAAATATCCTTATGTTCATGATATTTAAAGTTTAATATGATGTTATTCCTTCATGGGGTTTATGACTGAGGAGTTACCAAAGTGGAAAAGGATTTATGACCTAATATCCTTTAATTTCAAGATTGTTTATGTTAAAGGTTATTTAGAAGGAAATAATATGATATTATTTTCTTAAAACAAACATATTTCCTTATAATCTAGTTATAAATGCGTTTTACATGTTTAATCTCTATTTCATCCCTTATTTATTGAATAAATATCATGAATTGTTTTTGCAAGTGATATCAATCTTATATCTTTATTTTAGATCAGGAATATTTCTCTTCCATATCAATGTTGTATAAAATGTTTTAAAAAGTGTTATTTTATAAACATAAATGATTTTATAAATCTATTTTTCATGATATTTTACTTTCTTTTAAAAGGTTTTAAAAAAGAAATTTCTTAACGTTTTCTAAATGGGTGACTTTGAATCACTTTACAAAATGTTTAAAAATAATGTTTGTTTTAACATTTACAACATGAACATATTTTCCCAACATCATGAACAATACATATTTTTAATCTTCCTTTTTATATTTCAATGTTTATTTTCAAATAAATGTATTTCTTTAAAGTTTGACAAAGTTTTATATTTTAAATAAGTGTTTTAAAAATGGAAAGGATATTTTCCTCAAGTAATGATCAAAGTGATATTTAAAAATAATTTTCCATCTAATTTTACTCAAAGTGAAAAGGTTATTTACTCAATAATTTTTTTAATGATCTTTTAATGGTATTTCCATTCATCAATGTCAATAAACCATGATGTTACTTATTCTCTATTAGGTTATGTTGAAATGATAACATCCTTATTATTTCTATAGATGGATTATGATTATTTTAAAGAGATTACCATGGTACTAATTTATTTTCAGTAGGTTAATCAAGTTATAAAAGGATTAATGGATTTCTATATGTGTTTTCTGATGATATGATTCTTAGAAATTGTTTTTTATGATGGGTGGTTCCATTATAAATAAAGGACGGGTGGTTCCATTATAAAGAAAGGATGGGTGGTTTAGTTATAAAACAAGGGTGCGTGGTTATGTTATTAACCAAGTAGGGGTGGATAAAATATTAACCAAGGATGGATGGTTATGTAATTAACCAATTATTCATGATTACATTATTAACCAAGGATGGGTGTTTACATTATTAACCAAGGATAGGTGGAACTGTCATATTTGGTGCCCTATAACCAACTTATGTGTACTTTATGATAACCTTTATTCATTGTTTTGAATATTAATAAAATACTTATCATAACATGACTGTTCTTCTGTATTAAATAGTATGTGATAATGTCCTAAGAATGGCTATTTCACTAAAAGGTCAAAGAAGTTCCCCTATATGATGAGAACATAGAAGTGTCATGATAGTATTATTAAATACATGTTATATAGAAAGATGAAATAATTTTTGGGACACAAATGATACAGGATATCAGGGGTAAAGACTCATAGGACTTTGAGGCACCTTCGTATGATGTATTCCCTTGGTAATATCTAGTGTAAGATATTATGAGAACGTGAACCACCTATAGGAAATACACAATTATATGTGTCATTGGATGTTCCTATCTATAGAAATTTGTATTAATACTTAGACTTTAATATTATTATTAATGAGTGTTATAAGTCACATATTTTGATGTATTGAAGAATACTAGGATGGAATATGTTCACAGTAAGGTAGGATACATTGGGTGCATCACAAGTAGTAATTCATTATTGAATAATGAGAGAATGGGTTTGTACATTCTATTATTTAATAGAAGTTGATATCTTAGGACCTTTGATGGAAATTATATAGCCTAAATAAATTCATGTTCATAGTGTTCTATGGGAAAATATTATTTCCAAAAAGTCAAAGAAAGAGACATCAATCACATAGGTTGATGGTTTTAGCATGCAACCTTTTTGATTAGAGATATCATGATAAAGAGATTATATTACATAGTGAGAATCTGTATGAGGTATTATGTCATTGTGACATTAACTTATTTCTCTATGGGTGCCTTGGCATGTTTCTAGATACTAACCTTGGACTTTAGGCTGCTTCGCCTATTTACACTGAGAAATAGGCATAGAGGGTCACACACTAAGTGTATCCATAATCTCAATTAAATAATATATTATTTATTTATTATTTAACAAGTTGAATAAATATTATTTCTGCATTTAGTTTACTAATTTTTCATGTTTTCTTAACTGCATATATTTTGTCACTATTTATTCAAGAGAATATTATCTGGATAGAATATTTAAAAAATATTTATTTTCTATTTAGTGAATAAAACATTTTATTTATTTATTGTTGAATAATACAGTTATATCTATTTATTAAATAAATAGTCATTATTCAAGGACTGATAAATATTATGGAAGAATAACGACCAATTTTAATGGTCTAGTGAGAAATAATATATATTGAATACTATTTGATTAAATAATTAATTTAAATTTTTGATTTTTTCACTTGTCAAGAAATAGTAATAATGTTATTATTATAGAAATGGGGTTTTGTAGGGATTACATAAATTATAAAGGTTACTTGTGCAATTATATACTTCTAACCCTAGTGGTATATAAACCCAATTATATTATATTTCAAGAGAGTCAATTCATTTCTTTTGTTGTGAACAATAAAATCCAAAGAATCGTCTCAAAACCCTAGAGAGCTCCCTTCTCCAAGAATTTTTACAAGAATAGAGAGCATTCTTCCTCCACCTTCCACTATAGAGTCAATAGAGATCAAAGAGAATCTATTTGGAAGTGATTCTTGGGGTGATCAAAGGAGAATGATGCAAGTGATATGATCATCAATGATAGCACCCAGAGATTCCTATGGCGATGTTCGGATATTTGTGGAATGCATGTGGATCATCGCTATAAGGAATCTATTCTTTATTCTTATAATGCAATGATGGTACAATGTAGATCCATTGTCAAATCCATCAACGAAGAAATAATTTATCACAAGGTAATTATTTAATTGATTAAATTAATAATAAATTAATATGTGATGATCCTATGCTTTGGTTTCATCATTTATCCATTATCTGTATTATTTGATTCAAATATGTTGATCACAAAATTTATCATCCTATAAATCTTGGATTGATCATCGATCATGAAAAAAAGTCGTGTTGGGTATGACCCATCACATGCTACCTATGCACCCAGAACCTTCAAGAGGTATCAGAGTGGGTCACATAATTATTTATAATTATTTTAAAGATCGTTGATTGATTTATACATTTTTAGTTTAGTTTTCTATTACAGTTTAATCATTCTTAAATCAGAATTGAGAGATCTGCTTCTTCCTAATTATTTCTCATATATATAATCAAATCAATTAATTTTATGAATGAAATGAATTTGAAGATATCATTTAGAGGTGTCAAAGAATCTGGATGGATAACACAAGAGTAAATGCCTTGTAACTCAAAGGTACATGCCATGTACTAGTATTTAATTCACCAAGAATTAATTAAAAATTAATTCAAGGAATGTGAATTTATTACACATGATGAATTTAATTTTACATCGCAAGTTGACCATGCCAACCTTTAGCACGGTCATCTAGATTACATGCTGTGTAACTTCCGTACACGGTGTATAGTCCTTAAGTCATAGATGGTCCATGTATATTCTTACATGGCCTACCTGACTGGTGACCATGTAACTTGGAGACCGCACGCCTTGTATCCCATGTACACGTTGTGTACTCCAATATTTTCCATGGCATGGTCACATGCTGAGTACCTAGGCGTGTTCCTTGGATAGACAGTGTGTAACATCCCCAAATGATAAAGGGTTAAATGACTAAATGACATGACTCATGTCAACAAGGTGCACCTTCATTTTCGGGAGCCTACCTGGTTAGAACTCCACAGTTAAGCGTTCTTGGCCTGGAGTAGTGATCAGGACGGGTGACCTTCTGAGAAGTTTCCCAGGGTGTGTGTGAGTGAGGACAAAGCACACTGGAAAAGATAAGTATTGGCCTGTGGAGACTGTCATTAGTCAGATAACCCATTCAGGCATGTGGGTGGACCCTAGGGTAGGCCCCACGTGTCTGCGGGGCAACTGGGGGTACCTGGTGGGCAAGGACCCGATGACCATGTTAAGGTGGGGGTGTCTGTGCTGTCACCGGGACCCGGTTGTCACATTTGGTATCAGAGGGAGGTTACCCAGCCTTAAGTGCAGTGCACTGCCTGGGTTGAGATGTAGGGCCCACAACGAGGGTGTTGTGCTCTAAAGGGGGGTGATTGTAACATCCCCAAATGATAAAGGGTTAAATGACTAAATGATATGACTCATGTCAACAAGGTGCAACTTCCTTTTCGGGAGCCTACCTGGTTAGAACTCCACAGTTAAGCGTGCTTGGCCTGGAGTAGTGATCAGGATGGGTGACCTTATGGAAAGTTTCCCAGGGTGTGTGTGAGTGAGGACAAAGCACACTGGAAAGGACAAGTATTGGACTGTGGGGACTGTCATTAGTCAAATAACCCGTTCAGGCATGTGGGTGGACCCTAGGGTGGGCCCCACGTGTCTGTGGGGCAACTGGGGGTACCTGGTGGGCAAGGACCCAACAGCCATGTTAAGGCGGGGCTGTCTGTGCTGTCACCCAGACCCGGTTGTCACACAGTGAGAAAATTACACGCTGTGTAACTAGCTTGTACACACCATGTACTTATACCAAGTTACACAAAATTAAAAATTAATTTATTATACTAGGTAAACTTTATCAACATGCGCATGCATGTGGTCATTAAGTTGATTAGACACACCATGTGAAGGGTTTATATATATATATATATATATATATATATATATATATATATATAAATTCTTAATTAATTTCTATGTAGTGTTTAGAACTACGTGTCATGTATGAGTCGTATTGCAATTATTACTCCATGCATTGAATCATTGCACACTATGATAAAAATAATAATCATGTAAACTATGTGATCATTAAGTTGATAGTACACATCATGATATTACATGATAAGTCATGTATGCCACATGTCGCAAGAGTAAACAGTATACAAGTATAATACATGTTGGGTATTTGGGATGGGTACTCACCATGTTTCCTTCAAAGTACATTTTGCATTGTACACATTTAATTTTAAATAAATTTATTTAATATTTTTAAAATTATGATGGATGAGAATCTCAAGGAAATCCATATGAGAATTAAGATAAAAGAATTGACAAATGAAAGAAGACAATTAATTGATTCGATCATGATTTATCTTAAATAATAATGATTTATAATTGAATGCTAATTTAATTAAATGAGTAATCCATTGCATGCATATGGAAGATCATGAGTTTAGACCTAACCTTTGTATGTGATTGGTCTCTTTTTAATTTATTATTAAATTAAATTATCGGTCTATGTTCCATCTCAACTATTATTATGTAAGGGCCTATGTTCCCATGATTTCTTTTATGAAAACCCCTTCCCCTCACCAATGTATGAGTAAAATCATATGTAATGGATGAATCTCCCAAGATAGTGGAAGTGGTTCAAGTTTGGATCTGAGATAAAACCAATTCAAGATAAATACAAAGGTTGACATGTGGAAAACTGTAACACGAACCATAAATGGTTCAAGGTGTTTTCCCCTAAGTTAACGGTTAGTTTATAATCCTCTAGATAAAATAAAAATTAGTATAAGCTCGTGATCATACCAATTTATTATTTTATTTCTATCAAGTTTCATGGTTGTTTCATTATGGATGTTTTGTCTCAATCACATGAATTGATGAATTAATAAGCATTAAAGATAGAACTAAAATAAATTAGCATGTGCATAAATATTATCTAAGACTTGGTTAATCACTTAAGTAAATCCACTTAATATTAACATCCATTTAATAAAGATAATAATTGGAAATTTATTTATTAAAGATAAAATACCTCAATTATATATATTAATTCAGTATAGCCTTCCATTGATTCAATTAAAATTTAATCATAGTTCAAAGTTCTTGAAAAACCAAAGTTAGGGTGCATTCAATAATCAGGGAATTCTAACTTTAAGTTTTGGGTTGACATAACTTATTTCTCATCATTGGTTGACTTCCAAAGTAGGACTTGGTGTAATTGAGAGGAAAGGGTTGAGGAAATCCAATTTGAGGATTTCAGGATTGGGGAGTCCACTCAACAATCAAGGAACTAGGAGTTAATGCAGTTGGCATTTGGGATGCCAACCTAAAACCATTTAAATTGCTCGACCAACCAAATTTTGGGTAATGAGAAGGGTAACATGGATCCTTTCCACTAGAATGTCCAGAAAACACGATCTTCTGAAGCCAACAGGGAGGACTATTGGTTTTTAATAAAATTTTAGGAGATTAATAAATATAATATTTATTTATTTGCCAAAAATTTATTAGATAATGTACCAAAACTATGCTCATCTTATTTTTAGAAACAACAATAAAATGACTTCAAACATATCACTATGATCCATAATTAAGAAGGATAAACTTGTCACTGGAAAAAATTTCCAAGAATGGAAAAATATTATACACATTATCCTACTCCATGAAAGGAATTTTTTTGTGCTAGAAGAACCTATTCCTAATACTCCTAGTAATGAGGCTAATGAGAAAGAGTTTCCTCTCTATGAGAAACATTTTAACAATTCTATATATGTTAAATTCTTCATTCTTTAATCCATGGCCAATGAAATTTTGAATAAACATGAGGACATTGATGCATGTAGCATGATGTCTAACCTTCAGGATATCTATCAATAGAAGGTATGAAAAGAGAGATATGAGATCTCTAATGCTTTGTTTATAACTAATCTTGGCAAGTTGGAACCACCAGGGCCTCATGTAGTCAATATTATTGGATATATTAATTAATTAGACATATTAGGTATTAAATTCCTAGATGAGTTGTTCAAATATCTCATACTTTACTCATAAACAAGACCTTTATAGTTTTATTTTTAATTATAACATGATCAATAATGAGAAGAGTCATTCAGAACTTCCTACATTGATTCTTCAAGTGGATAAGGACATGGGGAATGAAAAACCCACAACCCTTATGTTGAATAAGAAAAGGGAGAATAAGGTAAAGGGTGCCAATAATTGTAACAAGTCTAAATCTCTTGATCACCATCCTTCCAAAAAGAGGAAGATCTGAAGGTAGAATAAATAAAATGAGGTAGTATGTTTTATGTAATAACCCCGACCCCAGTAGCCCAAAGTCAGTGTTTATTTTATTAAAATGTAATAGATACAATATATCACATCAAAAAAGATTTATCAATTTATTAGTATTGAAGAACTAGATATATAAATGATTCCCTTATTACATTGGTAATTAACCATAGAACATAACAAAAGAAAAATAAACTATTTCCTTAACACTTATTCAAAGATTTTATCTTCATTACCTGGGGAAAGAAAACAAATAAAAGGGTGAGATCAAATGCTCGGTAATAGTTATATACACCAGAAACATAAATCAATAATAATTGAATCAAATTAAATAAGGTATAATCAATATGGAAAGGTAAATAACTAAAAAACACATGCCATTTAATCAATAAATTGACAATGAAAATGCATCCATAGATTTTATCATAGTGAAAATCTCATGGATAGTAGTAAATAAATACTAAATGAAGGAAATTATAAATTATTGGATGTTATGTATCTAGAACATGAACCAATACCATCAAAACCTTTCACAATATGGTTTTATTCTATGGGTAGAAACCCATCTGATTATGCTTGGAAATAAAAGAAAAGGGTTTGTCACCAACTATTTTGTCTCATGAGACATGTCGATGCATCGAGGAGTTATATATTATCATCCCCCACATTCCACTAAAAGTATAAGAAATTTTTAATACATATACATAATTCATGAACAATATTCCTCATCAAAATATCTATATTGAGTAGAGGATACATATTTATAAATATTTCCCCAATTAAAACAACATTCAAAGTAAACACCGTATGTAAAAATGGTATATAACTTAGACAATAATCATATCCATAATACATGAAATATATATATATTTAATATAAATATAATTTTGAATTAATAATTATCTCAAAGGGGTAGTAAATACACCACATTAAAATGATCAGGTGCACAATACCAAGTAAGTCTCAATAAAATGGAAATTGAGATGAAGTCCCATTCAAGGATCATATCATTAATCAAATAAATAGATCACGTGTATTAAATATAAATCCACATAAAACAAGTGTAAATACAAAATAATATATTACAAATTAATTTTTCACATAACCTTATCATGACATAATCAATTAAATATAAGTTTAACCCAATGAATGAAAATTGAGTTAAGAAATCCCTCACCACTTTTTACTCAGTAAAATTATATGCCCCATAAAATTAATGATTATAAAATGAAATATTTAATACCATTAAGAAAAATATATTCACGATATAATATATTAAAGGGAATTATGTACACCACACATAAGAAATAAGGGTTGAATAAGGAATTGTCATGACCCGACCCTACCCGGGCTCAAGCAGCAACTACCCCAAGCCCGCCTCCATAAGCCAGGGGCTGGAAACCAGCGCCGAAGGCACAATAACTTGGGGAGGCCTTTGCCTATGTACCTGTACACACACACGCAACACACTCAATGCCAAAGTGCATAGTAAAAGAAAGAACAAGTAGAGTAAAAAGAACAACTGCTATATATATACCACAAAGTGCATCGACCTCTACAAGTACAAAGAAAGATGAAGGAACACTGAAAAGAAAAGGAGAAAAACACACGCCCAACCCAAAAGTGCCACAACCCGGAAACAGCTAAACAAAACAAATAGCTGACGGGTCTCCCACCTGGAACCCGGCTACGACTATCGCACGCGGTCCAAGCTCCCGAACTCCTATGCTCCACTGAAGTCGCACTCCACCTGTCCGTCATCTGCAAGGGCACACCAAGTGCGGGCAAATCCCAAGCAGGGGTGAGTATAAAAATACTTATTAGGATACCCCGAAGGCTCGAGGGAGCAACAAAGGAGGTACCGAAGGGTGAGCAGTAGAGCGAACAGAAAAGTAGAGGAGTACAACTGAAAGTGCAGTAAGAGTACAGTAAAGAGTCCAGCTCAACCCAACAAGAGGAAATAAGGTAGACTCGTCCAAACAAAAGGAGCTGGAAATGGTGAGAAGATGAACTTCCCGTTGATTCTTCGCTACCTATAGTAGGAGAGCAGACTCGTCCAACCATGAGAAGCTAGACATGGAAAGCACGTGGCATACCCCGCGCCTCTTCACCTCTCTTGGAAGGAGAGTAACCAAACCCAAGAAGTGGGTACTAGAACAAGGTATATACAAGCCCATATACTCAACAAGAAGCCCGAACAAGGTCGTAAGGGGATCTCCATCCTGTAGCTCAGGCCAAGAAAAGAGTAGCCAACAGTCCCAGAAGTAACACCATCGATGCCCAGCATCCCGCACGTCTGCCCCAAACTACAAGACAAGGGATCAATCACCACACCTCGACACTATCCGCTTTGGGCGGCACTGACTCGCCTGAACGGTTTTCGGTCACGTCACAAGGACGCGTCTCGATGGGGGAAAATCTCCTTGTACTTGCGAGTTCTGGGGGAACGTCAAACCACACCACGTCACTGCCCCACAGTCGAGAGGTCTGCTCAAAGTCGACAGGCGACCCCCTGCCCAGCCCCGCTGGAGGATCCCTGGAAGTCAACGGGTTCCCACTACAGGGAGACCCGAAAAGTCTATGGGTACCACACTGCCCAGTCCCTTAAAAGGGTAATCCACTAGAGGGAGACCCGGCTAAATTCAGCGACGGGACCACTGCCCAGCCCAGCTGGAGGTAACCCGACATCGGGGACCACTGCCCAGCCCAGCTGGAGGTAATCCCGACATCGGGGACCACTGCCCAGCCCAGCTGGAGGAAAGCCCGACATCCGGGACCACTACCCAGCCCAGCTGGAGGTAAGACCGGCGTTAGGGACCACTGCCCAGCCCAGCTGGAGGTAAGCCCGACATCGGGGACCACTGCCCAGCCCAGCTGGAGGTAAGCCCGGAACTGCTCTGGCCATCCCTGCTGGATGGTACTACTCAGTGAACACCGCTGTACTGGCCATCCCTGCTGGATGGTAACCCACTGGCGAACCCTGCTCGAAACAACCTCAGCCCTACTGGAACAACCTCAGCCCTGCTGGAACAACCTCAGCCCTGCTGGAAACAACCTCATCCCTGCTGGAACAACCTCAGCCCTGCTGGAACAACCTCAGCACTGCTGGAAACAACCTCAGCCCTACTGGAACAACCTCAGCCCTGCTGGAAACAACCTCAGCCCTGCTGGAACAACCTCAGCCCTGCTGGAACAACCTCAGCCCTGCTGGAACAACCTCAGTCCTACTGGCAACAACCTTAGACCTGCTGGAACAACCTCAGCCCTACTGGAACAACCTCAGCCCTGCTGGAAACAACCTCAGCCCTGCTGGAACAACCTCAGCCCTACTAGAACAACCTCCTGGGTAGAGGATCGGTGCCCGCGTAAAGTGTTGGTCACACCGAACAGGAGAAACTCCCCAGGCCTCACAAGGCGATCATGCTCCAATCCGCCGAGTCACTGTCGAATCGGACCAATTCAACTCACCCCAGAAAGTGGGGAAAACACCCACGCTGCACAGACACCCGTAGTCGCAGACGGTGTCACAGTCCAGTGAAATGGCACGGTACTGGAACCCCTCACAGCCATATAAGCAGAGGAACCAAACCATCTCTGCCGGCCAAACCAACGAGATCAAGACTAGGGGGAGACCACTCAACCCTGCTGGTCAGACAAAAGAGCACCAGGCTAGGGGAAACTCAACCCTGCTGGTCAAACAAACGAGCACAGAGCCAGGGGAAAACTCCACCCTGATGGTCAAACAAACGAGCACAGAGGGACCCTGTACGTTGCGAGAGGTCAAAGTACGTAAAGCAGATCACGGAACGCACGTGGGACCCACACGACGTGTGGCCCCATCTCAGCCCCAACCAAGCACACAAACATTCTTAGGTACCAACAACCACACGTACCTCCAAGCGCTCCCGTATACTCCCAGAGTATACCTTGTTCCAGCCCAAAGGCTAATGTGCACACGACACCCAGCGTCAACACGAAGGCACGACGTAACAACTCCACCTCAAAGGCCTAGGCACGGCCAACCACATCTCGTGGACCAATTATATCACTCTCCCAAGAGTGCACGATCACACGCTAAGGGTCCGCTACAAACAAGGTAGGAAGAACCACCACCAGAGCACCTCTCATGCTCCACATTTAACAAGATCACGCAAGAGGCTCCGCACCACCAAACGGATCGCACCGTTGTAATCCTCGCAGAAAAACACACGAGATCAACTACTTACTCGCCTCCAACGGATATCCGACAGAAAAGTCACCAACACCGCCTCACGCCCGAACGGCGTCCCGTGATCCTGAGCCTCAGCCCTGAAAACAGTCGGGCGCATCGCACCATTGCGATCCCCTTGGGAAAACACGTCAAAAGCACTAATCACATGAGTGCAATGAATATCCGGAGAAAAAGGTGCATCCCGGCGCACCGCACACGAGCGGTGCCACGTGGGACCCACATCCCGGTCCCGAAACTCAACGAACGGATCACACCATTACGATCCTCTCGAAAAAGTACACGAAATGGACTATTCACTTGTCCAAAACGGTCGCCCGGTGATAAAGCTGGAAATCACCGTCAACTCCCGAAACGACCCTCATGGGGTCCACACCATTGTGCAGAATTATAGCAGGTAGACTGCACCAACGCGATGCCCTCGGAAAAACACCCAACATCGACTGCTCTCACGCCCCGAACGGACGTCCAAGGAAAAGTCGCTGAAAGCTGCGCACAGCTCAAAAGACGGGCCGTGGGGCCCACGCCACAACTCCGGATTCAACGCCCGAAACTACCCTGGAAAACTTTGCCTTGGTGCCAGGGTTCCAATGCCACTGACGACGCTCAAAACGGACGTCAAACGCATCCGCGCCGTCCAAAACAAAATCCCCCGGAAAACGCCAATCACTTAAAGACGCGTTGCGCCTCCGAGGCCCCTCGTTTCGGGAATTAAAAATTCCCGAAACCATCTCAAAAAGTTCGTCTCTACTTAAGGGACCCGTCATCGCAGACGGCGCTAAAATCCGATGCCCGGTCTATGATTTATAAATCATTTCAATAATAATAATAATAATAATACTATTATTATTATTTTAAACCCCCTTTTTTTATATTATTTTTATCTTTTTTTTGACCGGTCTGTCGTCTCTCCCGACCAGACCCGCCTCCCGCGGGTCTTCCTCCTGCGCGACCGCCTCGCCGCACACCTCGTCGGAGTCTCGACCCCCCGGCCACCGGCCTGCCGCCGTCCTCCAGCCGAAGCCGTCGCCTGCTCCGGACCCCGCACTGCCTGCTGCCGAAGCCCGCACCTCCGCGATGCTCGCCCGGCCGAACAGGCCTCCGCCGTGCTCGCCCGGCCGAACAGGCCTCCTCCGCGCCTCCGCGACGCTCTCCCGGCCGAATGGGCCTCCTCCGCTCCTCCGCGGTGCTCACCCGGCCGAACCGGCCTCCGCCGCCCGGGAGAACCGCCAGACCACCCCCAACCACCGGATAACCAGCAATAACCCGCAAACTTCAGCGGTCTTTTACGATCGACTCCGAACTCGGATTTCGATTCCGAGTAGTGCGATGGACAAAGAATAAAATATTCTACAAATACATGTGATTTTCTTGATAATTCGACAGAGGTTCGATACAAATAAATTGGGCTCAATGTATATGCAGAAATAAAAATTGGAAACCGCAATGATCCTACCTGGTGGGGCTTAGCCCGTCGCTTCGCGATGATCCGCCGGCTGGATCCGCAACCGCCTTGGGAGGAGTAGGATAGGAGATGGGAAGGAGAGATTCCTTTGGTTTCTGTCTTCCGCCAGAGGGTGAACAAGGGGAAGAGGGTGAGGGGTTACTTAAATAGAAAAATTAATTTTAATTAATTAATTTTAAAACACCCCCAAATTCACCCGCGTCTGAAACATCCGACGGGGTCAAGGTTAAGCCTCCCCTAGGGTAAACACCACCTCCCAAGCACAACGCTGGTCTCAGAATTTTAACCCGAGGCCCCGTTCAAAAGTTATTAAACTTAGCGCCTGAGGCCGCCAAATTACGAAAACGCCCCTGGGGCCATTTTTCACAGACGGCCCGCGGCCGCAAAACTTATACCCCTCCTAGGGTAAACGGCACATTCCAAACTCAACGGTGCCCTCAGTTCTCCAATCCGAGCCACTTTTTAAGAGATACTCGAGTTTCACCAGTAAACGAATAAATAAATTAATTAATTTATCCGTTTAACATTCCAGAAGCGGGTGAGGGGTCCAAACATCCCACACCGACAAGTTTTATGTCATTAATAGGGTAAAAAGCCCATTCCGGACCCATCCGTACACTCGGATCCTTGATCCGGTGCACCGTTTAGGAGTTATTCCATTTATTTATCATTTCCAGTGTGAACGCACTGAAAATTTAATTCCGGCCACTCCGGGGCTCGGAATTGCACGCCGTCTGAAGGCACTGCTCTGGAATATTATCAAGAATATTCCAAAGTATTTCTCAGCAAAAACAGGATTCTTACATCATTCCCTCCTTCAAGATTTTTGTCCCCGAAAAGAAAAACTAGGGAGCAACACAGGGTACTAAGCCCACACCTGGCTTTCCCATACCCAGAAGAACCCATGCACAGCTCTGCGTCACCGCACACGGACCAAAGGATTGATCCGTTCACATGAGGTAAGCCCTTGCCGACGTCGTGCACCCAATTCAGACTTCGGGGTTAGGGCAAGGTGGTAGGGCACCTCGCCATCCCTTCGCACGGTCTCAAACGGCTCAAAGGCCCTTGGGGGTAACTCACCTCCCCGACCAAACCTTTACGTCACATGCCGCGACAGGAATCACCGCTTGGGCATGGGACAAGGCCCAGTGATTCCCTCCTTCAGAATATCCATATGGTGGAACACCCAAGGATATCTGGTCACGCAAGATTCCACAGTCTATGCTCTCTTACACGCTCAAAAGGCGAAGGAGTCAACACCATCGACTAAAGGAAAAGGTCTCACGCCTTTTTCCTTACCAACATAGGGTTACACCCGACGCCCTGCATCACCCTGGTAACACCTCAAATAAGGAGCAGGGAGAAAAGCCTTTCACACGCAGAGCCTAACAATTCTACTGCAAAAATTAGAAGAGTCTCAAGGGGTACCTCTCACCATCCCATGCTCTGCAGGATCGTAGACATCCAAAGCTCGCGGCTGTCCGTGGTCCCAACCGTCAGCTCTCGGAGCCTGACGTGGACCGCCTAGTGGTGATGGGGAGATCTTGTAAAGCCATCCCCCACTACCAGCTCCTTGTGCTCCTCTGCTAGCACTACCTCTCTGGGTACTACTCCGATCACGGCGCTGCCTCTACCGTGGTGGTGCGCCTGCTGCCTACCCAAATCTCCCAACAACTTGGGTCGGGCAGTCTCGTGCCAAGTGACCTCGCCCGTCACAAGCATAGCACCGAATCTCTCTGGGCTGCACTGGTGCCCTCTGGTGCCACTGTGATGTACGACCACGCCCCTGAGTCCGGTTTTCAGAAAGCCACCTGCGTTGAGGTTCTGCTTGCCGACGCCCACTAGCTGCGGCAGACGTCTCGACTCCGACGTGCCTGCTACCACCACCAACTCCAGAACGTGACATGAAGCTCTCTGTCACTAGCGACTGCTCTAGCATCCCGGCATATGTGGAAATTCCCAAGGGTAATATGACAACGCGAATCTCTCGGCGGAGACCCTGCTCAAAATTCCACGCTCGGATGTTGTCGTCACGGACCATGTCCGGGTAAAAGCGTGCACGGTCTGCAAAACTAGCCGCGTACTCGGCCACCGTCATCCCTCCCTACTGAAAATGCAGGAGCTCCTGAATCCGAACGGAGCGCAAGCAGGAGGGGCAAAACTCCTCACGAAACATCAACTGGAAGTCGCCCCACGAAAGCGACGACTCATCAAGAAGCTGAGTCACCAGACTCCACCAATGCCAAGCTGCTCCACGAAAAAGGTTGGTGGCCAAAGCCACTCTCTGATCTGTCGGCGTCTTCACAAGCCTGAAAAGGCGAACCACTACCTCGAGCCAAACCTCTACTGCCTGAGGGTCTGGCTCACCACTGAACCTCAGCGGTCTCTACCGCTGGAACTCACGAAGCGCGCTCAACCTGCGCTCAAGCTCAGCCTGCTCTGCTGAAATTGTCTGCTGCTCAACAGGTGGGGGTGCTGCTACCGGCCCACCTAGAGAAAGGGGTTCGCATGATGGGTCCTGGACTATGGCCTCGTAGCTCATAGGGTCGTCGTAATGAACCAAAGATGGTATCCTGGTTGGCTATCTTTGCGGAGACATCCTGAATATTATCAAGGAGTGCCGCGGTCAGATGAGCATAATGTATATACCAACAACAACAACGATGGGGAGCTGACTCAAGAAGGACAGTCAAGACTCAGTCCTATGTGATGCACAAACAAATTCCCCTGCAACAAGTGTCTCAGCATGCCGAGTCGACAAGCGGGTTATCAAGGTCTTGGTGAATGGATACGTCGGCCGCCGCACCATCACTGGACTCCCTGGCCTGAGAGCCGCCCTCGAGACACATTAACACTATTTCCCTATATCCCAACCAATTCCTTTTATTTTAGGGACGTACGAACATCGTCCTAAGGAATGGACCACCTTTGATACCACTTTGTCACGACCTGACCCTACCCGGGCTCGAGCCGCAACTACCCCAATCCCGCCTCCATAGGCCAGGGGCTGGCGACCAGCGCCGAAGGCACAATAACTCAGGGAGGCCTTTGCCTAAGTACCTGTACACACACACGCAACACAATCAATGCCAAAGTGCAGAGTAAAAGAAAGAACAAGCAGAGTAAAAAGTACAACTGCTATATATGTACCACAAAGTGCATCGACCTCTACAAGTACAAAGAAAGCTGAAGAAACACTGAAAAGAAAAGGAGAAAAACACATGCCCAACCCAAAAGTGCCACAACCCGACAACAGGTAAACAAAACAAACAGCTGACGGGTCTCCCACCTAGAACCCAGCTACGAACACCGCACGCGGACCAAGCTCCCGAACTCCTATGCTCCTCTGAAGTCGCGCTCCACCTGTCCGTCATCTGCAAGGGCACACCAAGTGCGGGCAAAGCCCAAGCAGGGGTGAGTATAAAAATACTCATTAGGATACCCCGAAGGCTCGAGGGAGAAAAAAAGGAGGTACCGAATAGTGAGCAGTAGAGAGAATAGAAAAGTAGAGGAGTACAACTGAAAGTGAAGTAAGAGTATAGTAAAGACTCCAGTTCAAACCAATAAGAGGAAAGAAGGTAGACTCGTCCAAACACAAGGAGCTGGAAACGGTGAGAATAGGAACTTCCTGTCGAGTCTTCTCTACCTATAGTAGGAGAGCATACTCGTCCAACCATGAGAAGCTAGACACGGAAAGCACGTGGCATACCCCGCGTGTCTTTGCCTCTCTTGGAAGGAGAGTAACCAAACCCAAGAAGTGGGTACTAGAACAAGGTATATACAAGCCCATATGCTCAACAAGAAGCCCGAACAAGGTCATAAGGGGATCTCCATCCCGTAGCTCAGCACAAGAAACGAGTAACCAATAGTCCCAGAAGTAACACCATCGATGCCCAACATCCCGCACGTCTGCCCCGAACTAAAAGCCAAGGGCTCAATCACCACACCTCGACACTATCCGCTTTGGGCGACACTGACTTGCCTGCACGGTTTTAGGTCGCGTCACAAGGATGCGTCTCAGTGGGGGAAAAGCTCCTCGTACTTGTGATTTCTGGGGGAACGTCAAACCACACCACGTCACTGCCCCGTAGTCGAGAGGTCTGCTCAAAGTCGACAGGCGACCCCCTGCCCAGCCCCGCTGGAGGATCCCTGGAAGTCAACGGGTTCCCACTACAGGGAGACCTGGAAAGTCGACGGGTTCCATACTGCTCAGTCCCGTAACAGGGTAATCCACTGGAGGACGACCCGGCTAAAGTCAGCGACAAGACCACTGCCCAGCCCAGCTGAAGGTAACCCGGCATCGGGGACCACTGCCCAGCCCAGTTGGAGGTAAGCCCGGCATCGGGGACCACTGCTCAGCCCAGCTGGAGGTAAGCCCGGCATCGGGGACCACTGCCCAGCCCAGCTGGAGGTAATCCCGGCATCGGGGACCACTGCCCAGCCCAGCTGGAGGTAAGGCCGGCATCGGGGACCACTGCCCAAACTAGTTGGAGGTAAGCCCGGAACTGCTCTGGCCATCCCTGTTGGATGGTACTGCTCGGTGAACATCGCTGTACTGGCCATCCCTACTGGATGGTAACCCACTGGCGAGCCCTGATCGAAACAACCTCAGCCCTGCTAGAATAACCTCATCCCTGCTGGAACAACCTCAGCCCTACTGGAAACAAACTCATCCCTGCTGGAGCAACCTCAGCCTTGCTGGAACAACCTCAGCCCTGCTGGAAACAACCTCAGCCCTGCTGGAACAACCTTAGCCCTGCTGGAAACAACCTCAGCCCTGCTGGAACAACCTCAGCCCTGCTGGAACAACCTCAGCCCTGCTGGAAACAACCTCATCCCTACTGGAAACAACCTCATCCCTCCTGGAATAACCTCAGCCCTGCTGGAACAACCTCATCCCTGCTGGAAACAACCTCATCCCTGCTGGAACAACCTCA
The DNA here is from genome assembly GCA_963277665.1 of Viscum album. Lineage (NCBI taxonomy): Eukaryota > Viridiplantae > Streptophyta > Magnoliopsida > Santalales > Viscaceae > Viscum > Viscum album. The sequence continues at coordinate 993,981,189 of OY728134.1, forward strand.
GCCCTGTTGGAACAACCTCCTGGGTAGAGGATCGGTGCCCGCGTAAAGTGTTGGTCACACCGAAACCACAAGCTCTACCAGGGAACACGGAGCAACAGGAGAAACTTCCCAGGCCTCACAAGGCGATCACGCTCCAATCCGCTGAGTCACTGTCGAAGCGGACCAAGTCAACTCACCCTAGAAAGTGGGGAAAACACCCACGCTGCACGGACACCCGTAGTCGCAGATGGTGTCGCAGTCCGGTGAAATGGCACAGTACTGGAACCCCTCACAGCCGAAGAAGCTGAGGAACAAAACCATCTCTGCCGGCCAAACCAACGAGATCAAGACCAGGGGGAGACCACTCAACCCTGCTGGTCAGACAAAAGAGCACCAGGCCAGGGGAAACTCAACCCTGCTGGTCAAACAAACGAGCACAGAGCCAGGGGAAAACTCCACCCTACTGGTCAAACAAACGAGCACAGAGGGACCCCCTACGTCGCGAGAGGTCAAAGTACGTAAAGAAGATCACGAAACGCACGTGGGGCCCACACGACGTGTGGCCCCATCTCAGCCCCAACCAAGCGCACAAACATTCTTAGGTACAAACAACCACACGTACCTCCAAGCGCTCCCGTATACTCCGAGAGTATACGTTGTTCCAGCCCAAAGGCTAACGTGCACACGACACCCAGCGTCAACACGAAGGCATGACCTAACAACTCCACCTCAAAGGCCCAGGCACGACCAACCACATCTCGTGGACCAATTATATCACTCTCGTAAGAGTGCACGATCACACGCCAAGGGTCCGCTACAAATGAGGTAGAACGAACCACAACACCTCTCATGCTCCACATTTAACAAGATCACGCAAGAGGCTCCGCACCACCAAATGGATTACACCATTGTAATCCTCACGAAAAAACACGCGAGATCGACTACTTACTCACCTCCAACGGATATCTGACGGAAAAGTCGCCAACACCGCCTCACGCCCGAACAACGTCCCGTGATCCCGAGCCTCGGCCCCAAAAACAGTCGGGCGCATCGTACCATTGCGATCCCCTCGGGAAAACACGTCAAAAGCACTACTCACATGAGTGCAATGAATATCCGGAGAAAAAGGTGCATCCCGGCGCACCGCACACGAGCGGTGCCACGTGGGACCCACATCCTGGTCCCGAAACTCAACGAACGGATTGCACCATTACGATCCTCTCGAAAAAGTACACGAAATGGACTATTCACTTGTCCAAAACGGTCGCCCGGTGATAAAACTGGAAATCACCGTCAACTCCTGAAACGGCCCTCGCGGGGCCCGCACCATTGTGCAGAATTACAGTGGGAAGACTGCGCCAACGTGATGCCCTCAAAAAAACACCAAACATCGACTGCTCGCACGCCCCGAACGGACGTCCGAGGAAAAGTCACTGAAAGCTGCGCACAGCTCAAAAGACGGGCCGTGGGGCCCACGCCTCAACTCCAGCCTCAACGCCCGAAACTACCCTAGAAAACTTCACCTCGGTGCCAGGTTTCCAATGCCACTGACAGTGCTCAAAACGGACGTCAGACGCGTCCGCTCCGTCCAAAACAAAATCCCCCGGAAAACGCCAATCACTTAAAGACGCGTCGCCCCTCCGAGGCCCCTCGTTTCGGGAATTAAAAATTCCCGAAACCATCTCAAAACGTTCGTCTCTACTTATGGGACGCGTCGTCGCAGATGGAGCCAAAATACGATGCCCGGTCTATGATTTATAAATCATTTCAATAATAATAATAATAATAAAATTATTATTATTATTTTAAACCCCCTTTTTTTATATTATTTTTACCTTTTTTTTGACCGGTCGGTCGTCTCGCCCGACTAGACCCGCCTCCCGCGGGTCTTCCTCCTGCGCGACTGCCTCGCCGCACACCTTGCCGGCATCTCGCCCCTCCGGCCACCGGCCTGCTGCCGTCCTCCAGCCAAAGCCGTCATCGTCGCCTGCTCTGGACCCCGCACCGCCTGCTGCCGAAGCCCGCACCTCTGCGGTGCTCACCTGGCCAAACAGGCCTCCGCCGCGCCTCCACGGTGCTCGCCCGGCCGAACAGGCCTCCGCCGCGCCTTCGCGACGCTCACCCGACCGAACCGACCTCCGCCGCTCCTCCGCGGAGCTCACCCGGCCGAACCGGCCTCCGTCGCCCGGGAGAACCGCCGGACCACCCCCCACCGCCGGATAACCAGCAAAACCCCGCAAACTTCGGTGGTCTTTTGCGATCGACTCCGAACTCGGATTTCGATTCCAAGTAGTGCGATGGACAGAGCATAAAATTTACTACAAATACATGTGATTTTCTCGATAATTCGACAGAGGTTCGATACAAATAAATTGAGCTCAATGTATATGCGGAAATAAAAATTGGAAAGCGCAACGATCCTACCTGGTGGGGCTTAGCCCGTCGCTTCGCGACGATCCGCCGGCTGGATCCGCAACCACCTTGGGAGGAGTAGGAGAGGAGATGGAAAGGAGAGCTTCCTTTGATTTCTGTCTTCCGCCAGAGGGTGAACAAGGGGAGGAGGGTGAGGGGTTACTTAAATAGAAAAATTAATTTTAATTAATTAATTTTAAAACACCCCCAAATTAACCCGCGTCTGAAACATCCGACGGGGTCGAGGTTAAGCCTCCCCTAGGGTAAAAACCACCTCCCGAGCACAACGGTGGTCTCGAAATTTTAATCTGAGGCCCCGTTCAAAAGTTATTAAACTTAGCGCCTGAGGCCGCCAAATTACGAAAACGCCCCTGGGGCCATTTTTCACAAACGGCCCGCGCCCGCAAAACTTATACCCCTCCTAGGGTAAAAGACACATTCCAAACTCAACGGTGCCCTCGGTTATCCAATCAGAGCCACCGTTTAAGAGATACTTGAGTTTCACTATTAAATGAATAAATAAATAAATTAATTTATCCGTTTAACATTCTAGAAGCGGGCGAGGGGTCCAAAAGTCCCGCGCCGACAAGTTTTATGTCGTTCCTAGGGTAAAAACCCCATTCCGGACCCATCCATACACTCGGATCCCTGATTCGGTGCACCGTTTAGGAGTTATCCGATTTATTTAGCATTTCCAGTGTGAACGCACTAAAAATTTAATTCCGGCCACTCTGGGGCTCGGAATCGCACGCCGTCTGAAGGCACTGCTCTGGAATATTATCAAGAATATTCCAAAGTCTTTCTCAGCAAAAAACCGGGTTCTTACAGAAATATATCCCATAGAAGTAAAAGTGATACGAGAAACCCCTTATAAAGATCATATCATTAGAGTGAGGATAAATCAATGAAATGATTATCTGTTGAAAATATAAATCCAAAAAATAAAATTGGAAATATAGTATAAAAAATTCATAGGTCATTTAACACATATTCTTGGCATAACATAACGAATGACATAGAAGTTTATCCCAAAAAATGGAAATTGAGTTTAGAAATCCCTTACCTTATGTCCAAAAGTGTTCCACGCTTATAATTAATGCCTTGGATAATAAAATTAGATTAATAAATTACTTAATTAAAAACCTATTCAACATATATTTTATTTATTATAATTTTATTAATTTTATTTATAGTTTTTCTTATGAGTTATAATGTTTAATTTCATTATTAGAGGAGTGTTCATTTCATGGTTTATGGTTGATTAACTTGTGTATAATTATGAGAGTTATTTTCAAATGAAATAAAAACTCTAGAAGTGGAATTATTTAGCATTAATGATATTAAAAAAGTTTAATTGGTATCATATATCATTTTTATATGTTATAAGGATGATTAATTAGATAAAATGTTGATGAAAATGTTTTACTTTTTTTTGCGGTTTTTAAGACCATCACAAACTTGCATCATTTTATTTAATATTATTTTTATATGTTGGTTATAGAACATTATATAACTTATAATATGTATATTAAAATATTATTTAACCATAATAATTGTTTTATTACCATAATTAAAGGTGATAATGGAAAGTGAAAACTTGTCGTCCACGAAGGCGGTGAATCAATACGCCGCAGACGATGTTTTCATTTTTAGAATAAAAGTAGGAGAGAAGAAATTTAGTGATGGATATTATATTAACACAATAAAATTATTGTTTATATATGATACTAGGGTCATCATTCCTATTTGTATAAGGGTATTTGAGGAGTTAATAGGAAATAAAATAAAAAGAAAGGGGATTTTACCTCTTGAATATTGTCTCCTTGGGAACCTCCTTAAGACACTTGGATTTGGTCTTTTGGTAAGGCCAGAAGGTGTTGGAAATGGGTAAGAAGCTTGGGAAGGGAATTGAGGATAATTTATATAATATTAAAATCTAATAAGGTGCGAGGAGAATGGGTGGTGAGGGGTGGTATTTATAGAGATAGGATAGGGGTGTTTTTGATTATTTTATTAATTTGTTTATTATTTTGGATCAAGATTTTCAATAGTGATGATTCTTGTGAATAAATATAGTAAATATAGAATTTTATTTACAAATAATTAGAGATTAACTCATTTATACATCATTAATGACTCAATAATTCATTTATTTACTTATAATGTCAAATATCGTAAATTACCGTATTTCACTATTCACAAAAAATTCAACAATTTTAGAAAAATTTAAAAAATCAAACATAATTTTTTTTTGAAATGTAGATTTCAAAAATAGACTCCATTTTATGAAAATAATTTTCTAAATATGAGAAATTTAGTTTCTAATTTAAATCATCATTTATTCGAAAAAAAAATAATTTTAATATTATAACCGATTTTACAACACTTTGAAAAATTAATTATGGTCTCATAAAATTAACTTATAATTGTAATAAAACAAAATATTAATTCATGAATATATTTTATGAAAATAAATTTTCTTTTAAATCATTATATTAATTAAATAATTGTAAATAAACATTTACATTTCACACAAAATACCAACACTTAATTTATCATTTTTAAAAAATTATTTACTTATTTCATGATATAAATATATATCATATTTTCATTTATGAGATACCTAAATTTTAATTATACTCTCATAAGTGAGGTTATTATTCTAATGGTCATATTACTATTCCAATGATCATGTTAATATTTAATAGTATATCATGGTTTTTTTAAGCTTAGTGTTGCGTGCAACATAAGCTATCGAATAAATTGAATTTATTTAATAAGATACATACCATAAATCTTTGGGTATTATATTTTTTCGTCCCCCAAAAATTTATTCCTAAATTTGTTTCATGAATATTACCTTCTAAACAAATGAGGGTGGCTGTTCTTCATAACTTTCTTAGGTTCCCACATTATTTCCTCCATTTTATGGTTTCCCCAAATAAGTTTTACCAGTCGAGTCATACAATTTCTCAATACTTGCTCTCTAGTGTTAATAAGATCAATATGGTCTTCATAGTAAAACAAATTAGGTTCCAATTCTATTTCTTTATTGGTGAGTACATGCGTTGGGTCTGGTATGTACTTATTTAATAATATATTTGGAACATATCATGAACTTTAGAGAGAATTGGTGGAATTTCTAATCTCTAGATACAACACTAATTCTTTCCAAAATTTCAAATGGTCTGATGTACTTGGGTCTCATTCTCCCTTTATTACTGAACCTTATGACAACCTTCCATGGAGATACTTTTATAAAGACATGATCTCCCACTTAAAATTCTAAATCCTTTCTCCGGTTTTCATCATAGGTATTTTTCCTACTTTGAGATGATTTAATATGAGATCGAATAGTATTTTACCTTTGTCTTTATATCTTCAATAAGTTTTAGGCCAATATGTTTCCTCTCACCAACTTCATCCCAACAAGTTAGAGTACGGAATCTCTTTCCATATAATGCTTCATATAGCGCCATTTGAATATTATGATGGAAACTATTATTATAGGAAAACTCTACCAAAAGTAAATACTAATCCCACATACCATTAAAGTCAAGTGAGAATGATCTCAACTTGTATTACAATAGTCCATTCAGATTGTTCGTCGGTTTGAGGGTGATAAAAAATACTCAAATGAAGATCAATATCTAAGCTTTCTGAAGACTCTTCCACAATTTTGATGTAAAATGGGGATCTTGATCAGACACAATATATAGAGGCATAGAATGAAGTATTAAAACCTCATTAATATAGAGTAATTTTAGGCTCTTAAGAGGTAAATCTTCTCTTAGAACAATAAAATGCGCTGATTTTGTATAGAGATTAACAATAACCCATATCGTATCATTCTTTTTAGGGGTATTTGGTAATCCAACGATGAAGTCCATAATAATTTCATCCCACTTCCACATATAAATATGTAGAGGTTTCATTAATCCTCTAGGATGGTTTCTCTTAGACTTGACTTGTTGAAAAACTAAACAACTTGACACATAGTTAGAAATTTCCCCCTTCATATTATCCCACCAAAAAATGTTCCTTTATATCTTTATACATATTGGTACTACTAGGGTTTATAAAGAAATGTGGGCTATGATCATCCTCTAATAGTTCAATTTTTAGCTCAGGTATTGATGTAACACATAACAAATTCTTAAATTTCATAATTCCATCCTCATACATGAATTATGCCAATCTTCCACCCTTAATGGATTTAATTTTCTTTTGAGAATTATCATCATTAGATTGAGAGATTTATATATTTTACAATCACTGAAAAACAATATAATAGAAGTGGTGTTTAGAGGGGGTTCTATACAAACACCTCTAAATTCATTTTAGAGGGGTTCTACACAACCCCCTCTAAATTTTTTAGCATTAGTTTTTGAATATTTGATTGGATTTTAGAGACAGTTATGCTGAAACCGCTGCAAATTTAATAATTAGCAATGCTTTTTGTTTGGTTGGATTTTATAGGCATTGTATATATATATATATATAACTATGTGTGTGTGTGTAATATTAGTTTGGATATTAAAGGCTATATATATAATTATTTTTTTTAAATTTCAATAGTGGGGGTTCACAACCCCCTCTAATTTAAGATATTAGAGGGGGTTCATAAACCGCCTCTAATCCCTTATATTAGAGGGGGTTATGAACCCCTTATAATTTAATATATTATATGGGGTTGTGAACCCCCTATAATTTAAGAAATTAGACGAGATTGATAACCCCCTATAATTTATGACATTAGAGGGTGTTTTGAACCCCTTCTAATTTATGACATTAGAGGTGATCTTGCACCCATTTTAAATTAATATATTATAGGGGTTTGTGAACACCCTCTAATTTAAGAAATTATAGGGGTTGATAACCCCCTATAATTTATAATGTTAGAGGGGGTTTAGAACCTCCTCTAATTTATGAGATTAGATGGGGTTTTTGAACCCCTTATAATTTACGACATTAGAGGGGGTCATGAACCCCTTCTAATTTATTTCATTAAATAGGGTTTTCAAACCACTCTAATTCATGAAATTAGAGGGGGTTCATGAACCACCTCTTATCCCTTTGATTAGAGGGTTTTTAAACCCTCTTTATTTATTTATTTTTTAAAGTAAATCTCATATAAATTAAAATTATATTATATATGTGTGTGTGTGTGGGAATGTGTGTGTATATATATATTACATAAACACATTATATAAATATATTTAAATGCATTACATATATATATATATATACATTATATAAATACTTTAAATAAATACTTATACATATAAACAAAAATGTATACATATATAAATATTGGTATACATAATATAAATGTAATTATAAATATATTTATTCAAATATATAAAATTTATATATGGTTTTATAAATACTATACATTTATATTATGACTTATATTAAACATATATTATATTAAATACATTTTTTATTGTATATTTAGGTATAAATACATTTACATTATATTATGTATACAAATATATATAATATATACAAAATTAAATATAAATATAAATATAAAAATTATATATTTATATTTTATATATTATATTAGAACATGTAAATTTATATATGTTGTAGTATACCATATTAATTATAAATTAATTTATAAATACACACACAAATATTTATATATATCATTTAATTATATGATATATTTCCAATTATATGAATGTATTTAATTTCATATGTATATATATATGTGTATACATGATATAATATAAATTTATATAATTACATACATAAAAATATAATATAAATGTATTTAATACAATACATGTATAATATAAATCATAAAACATATAAATGTATAGTATTTATAAAGCCATTATATAATTTGTATAGTTAAAAAAGGTGTAATAATAATAATTAATAATTAATAATTAATAATATTATTATCACACACACACATACATATATATAAGTATATAAAAATAATTATATAAATAAATATATGATAATTATATTATATTTGTAAATATTATATAAATACATAAATACAGACACACACACACAAATATAAATGTATTTATAAATATATGTATAAATATTTATTTATATATGTAAATATATATATTGTACACAAATATATATTATATATAAATATTATACACAAATAGATTTTATATTATACACATATTAAAATATATTATATTATTTAAATTTCTATAAACACACACACACACATATATATAATCTAATAATTCTCTATATAAATAAACATAACTTATTATATATATTAACTTCAATTCAAATTATCGGATTGGTTAATGACTTGGCTTCAGTACTTTGGGAGCCACGTTCGATTCCAAAAAAGATTGTTTTTTTAAAATCTTCATGGATTTTGTGATAAGCTAGCTGCGCGCGCTGGGTTCCCCGGACAAGGAATGGGACCTGGGGACTTGTTTGGTTCCACAGGTGCTCCTCGGGGTGGGTGTCACAGTGGTGTCATAATGCATGGGTGGGTAGGTGGGTGGGTGGGTGGGTGGGAGGGGTCACAGGGGTGTCGGGAACCTGGGGGTGTCAGAGGGGTGTCAGGCGCTTGGGGGTGTCAGAGGGGTGACGGGCACCTGGGGGGCGTTAGAGTGGTGTCATAGAGGTGTCACAAGGGTGTTAGGCACCTGGGGGTGGGGGGTGGAGGGGTGTCAGGTAGGGTTGGCCTGGGTGCATGGGTGGCTGTCAGGGAGGGGGGGACTTGGGTAGTGAAATTTAAAAAAATATGGGGTATTTTAGGTGTGGTTATAGCAACTGACCCTAAACTTGGATTTCAGGACTCAATTAGGGATAATTATAATGTAACGCCCTGACCCCAGTGACCCAGAGTCGGTGCATTATTTTAATACATTGGCATGATTACAAGGAATCAAGTCCCGAAGAACCGATTAGTTTAGCAGTCTTGGAAAATATATTACATACATGAATGTTACATTACACTTCATAACATAAAAAACAACATAAATAATCCTTTATGAATGCCATTATTCCCTTGTCTTAACCCTGCATATCAATCACAATACACTTCTTGGAATCCTGGGAAAAATAAAACATAGAAAGGGGTGAGCTCAAACACTCAGTAAGGGTAATCAATACAACAGAAACTTTCATAAATAAGAATAAACATTTAAGGAAATGTATAACTTAAAACAAAAGCCTTTTAAACTTGAACATCAACATAGTATGGAAAAAATAAGATGAAATAATGCCATTTACTTATTCACATGGATATTCTACTAATCTAATAATCATATGCAATATCAATAACCACTTTCATAATGATGGAATGCACAATGCCAGACTATCATAACCACATAGCCAAGGCCTCGTGCCAAGACTACAAATAAGATTTTACCAAGGCCTTATGCCAAGACACTAGTTTGTCTCATGAGACCTACCGATGCATCGAGGAGCTATAGCGGGCTCCACCCGTCACATATTAAGTCCAATGCATTCCCATATGAAAAGGTTTAAAAATAACATAAACATTCATATTAAAACTAGCATACGAAATGTCAATACTTTCTCCATAAACCATGAATGGTATAAAAATAACACATCCACAGTAAAACATATCACAAAACCTTCAATACAATACAAAATTTTGTATCATAATAAATCAAATTCAAATAATCTTAAAATCCATCAAAGGATGTTGACATAGATGAAAATCAAAACTATTTGAGAGAAATACCTCTTTTCTCGAAATCATTGAAAAGTCACACATTTATAAAGGAAGTAATTTAAAAGAGGTTTTTGAATCAAAGTGTCCCATACCACTTTGAAACTTTTGAAAAAAAATATCATTTCAAAACATTCATGTCTATATAAATAAATACTTAAAATCATTTTCAAAACATGGACATTAATTAAAAATATTTAGAAAGATAAATCTTTAAAACATTTAAAATTATGATCTTGACAAAGAGCACCTTTCACAAATTCATAAAATATTCATTTTGAAATCATTTGAAAGTCACATAATTATAAAATAAAACATTTACTTTGAAAATATTCTTATAAGATTCTAAGGGAATCTTTGGCAATTTTATAACGGCGGTAAATAGCCGCACCCGCCGTATAAGTTAAAAAAAGACATTCTTACCTTAAATTTGTCGAAAAGGTTAAAAGTGCCTTGTTTGGAAAACGACAGAAAGATTCCTTTCAAAACACATAAGGGTATAAATGACTTTAACCCATTGTCTAGTAAATAGTAAATATGTTTTTAAATACATTTTTAAGTAACATGGGTGTGGATGATAAAGAGATCCCAGTAGATAATTGCGTATAAACAACCTCAGATAAAGAAGAGATTGTGAAATAACCCTTACCTTGTACTTTTCCTTGGTTGGGGTAGGTCAACCTCCAGTATAATGGTGAAATAATTGTTATTAAATTATTAAATAATCATATACATTAATATTATATCATATATGATCTTTTAACATTGCTTTGTTAATAATATCTTAGAATTATCGTCGTTTCGGGTGTTAACTTACTCGTTTTCTTTTATATGTTTTGTTACGTAAGCCATGTTTTTCATGAATAGGTTGTATATTATTCATATCCAGAATTATATCAAGTCCTTAAACATTATTTTTAAATCATCAAATGATAATTATACTTGAATGGATACGATAGAGAATGAATCTCATCGCGTTCGTGGAGACGGTAGTCCGTACGTACGCACGAGCGACAATATCACTTTTGATATTAAAATAATATATAAATGGATGGTATATTATATATAAAGAATAATTATCATGTTATATTTATTATTTACATTAATTACACATCATTATTATACCCATCCAAATAATAATTTATTGAATAACAATTACACCACGACATGGAGACGGTAAGCTGTACGTACGCACGTATGGTGACATGTTATTCAAAGGGTGGATAGAATACTGAATATGGTTATACCATATTTATAATAATATTACAGTATATAGGAGATACTGGATTCATTATTTTATAATGGGAAAAACAAAGAAAGAAGAAGTTGAAGAAGAAATGAATTTGAAAAAGGGTGGTGAAAACATTACCTCTTCTTCGGGTTCTTCCTTTTGATTTGATCAAAAGGGCTCCTTAGGTTGCCTTTATGATCAAAATAAGGCCTCTAGGTTGTAGTGAGGGAAGTTGGGAGAGTATTTTGGCATAGTTTGGCCGAACCAAAAGGCTATTAAGGTGTGAAATAATGATAAGGGGGTGTGCCCTTTTATAAGTGGGGTGAGGGGCACCTTTGGAAAAGCTAGAAATATTAATTTATAATAAATTCATATTCGGTTTCTAATGGCTCCAAAGTTTATTAATCAAAGTTCAAGGTGAGGATAGGTCGAAAACCATTCAACCAAAAGAATTTAGACAGGTTTGGGTTACTATATTAACCTTATCTTTTAGTTTTAACTCTTAGTTAATTAGTTTGACATTTACCATGTCACTTTGTATTTTTATATTATATAGTTAATAAACTTACTATATACATCCAAGCGACCCCCAAGTGGTCAATTAATGATACACCTATCATGATATAAGTCTCTTGGCCGAACCTTAGATTTTTAAGAATTTAATATCAATTAATAATATAATATTTGTTTTAAAAACTCTTTTATGTCAATTTTGACACTATTCAATAGTTGATTTTTGTGAAACTCATAACAGAATGATTACTTCGACCAAAGTTAATTAAATCAATCCTAACATGTCATATTAAACTATAAAATTAGTTTAATTCATAAAAAGTCTCAAATTATATTTATTTGGGTATTTATAATATCAATTATTCCAATTTTTCATTAATTAGGTAATTACTGCATCATCATTGTGTCATAAATAAATTAAATGTTTTAATGTCTAAAAATTATAAATAAAATATCATTATGTAGAAAATCTTTTTTATATTTCTAATGAATATTTAGAATCGAATTTATATTATGTATAACCCTATATTAAAAATATTTTAGTAAACAAACTTTGATTTTAACTCTTTTAACTCTTCTTTGAATTAAATAATAATGAATGTCATAATCTAATCCAAGTGGACCTAAATGATAATATTTTATTCCTAAGGTTGTTTTGGGTCGAGATAAACTTGTCCAATAGAATTAGGACATGTGTCAGGGTAATATTAATATCATTTTTACCCTTAATTACCCTATTTACTTTTAACCGTGGTAAATAAAAGTAAAAATTTACTATTCACCAAAAATTATTTTCATCTCATTGAACCACATTTTACTTCTTGATATTAACCGTGTCTCTCGGATTTTCGAAATTACATTCACAGAAGCGGTAAAATTAAGTTTTATGAAAAATTCAGTTTTTTTTAACTACCACTTAGTAGTTTCACTATTCATCAAAAATTGAAGTTTTTCAGAACAATGCCAAAATTTCACCCTAAGATATAATTGATATTCCTAATTTAAAAATGATATCTATTTTACAAAATTCCAAACATATAAGTTACATTAATTAATTTTATAATTAATTCCCGCTGTCACAACAAATAGCGTGTTTTTAAGAAACAATATATATCAAAAGATTGACAATTGTTTAGGTCCAATTTCGAAGTGAAATTAATTATAATGAACACCATTGGATAAAATGGTAAAAATATATTCTAATTATACTTTAAAACCACTCAAATTCATAATTTATCACCATTAATTATTTTTATTAAAAAAGTTGTTTTTAATTAAAATTTAGTAATTTTCACTAATCATCAAAATATTAAAGTTATCCGAAAAGTACCAAAATTTCACCTTAGGCTAAATTTGATACTCCGAATCCAAAAATGAAGTCCATTTTGAAATATAAAATATATATAATTTCAAAAAGTAGGTTTTACTATTCATAACGTCTAGTTTGATTGGTTGTGGTGTGTGTTAGAACTCAAAGTTACGTACAACACACGCTACTGTATTATTCAAAAGAAAGTGTACCGTCAAAGCTTGGGATGTTTCATTTTAAATTTTTGATGTCCCCATTTAGTCAAAAAGTTTAAAATATTGTATTTAAAAAGGGTTCACTATTAAAAGTTGGTAAAAGTGCATTTTTGAAAAATAATTCTTTTATCTGAAAAAAAGGAATTTGTTCTTACATTATGTATAAGATACTCTTAATATGGATTCTAAAATTATAAGGATTATATAAAGTTTAAAATTTAGTTAATACTATTTATAACCTCTTTTGAACGACTTGTTTGGTAAGTCATGGTGCGCTTTAACTCGGTGTTGCGTGTAGTGCAAGTTATTGAATTATTTTGAAGAAATAACACACTATGAAATCTTGGGATGTTACATTCTACCCTACTTCAATAAATTGCGTCCTCGCAATTTGAAATTGTTTTTCAAAAATAAAAGGTTGAAAATAGAAAATATCTTTGTGGGAAAACCCACATCGGAAATTGGGTTACTAAAATTTAGTCTTAATATGAGGAAAAGAGAAATGAAAGGCTCACCACTAAATTATGATCTCGATTAGGAGAACATTGGTGCCAATTAGAGACATTTAATTGGAGGAAAAACATAAATATTTATAGGTAGTGATTGAGGTCATCAATCGCAAACAAGTATAAAATTGAGGTCCTTAAATTCATCAATCTATGATGATTTGAAATACCATCGGTTCAACAAAACATAGGGTATTAGGATAACACATTTTTGGTTTTAGGATTCCTTAAATAAAGTATTAGAATTAATTTCTTCATAGAATAAGAGAAGAAGAAAAATATATTCTTGACAAGTAGAGTTCCATCCTTTAACTAATTTCTACCACAAACTCATCTATCACTCTAAAAGATAATAGAACGTAAAAAAAATTATTCTATTTATCCTATTCGTATAGGGTTCCAAAAAAATGAATTTATAATTCATCTACCATATCTTTTAAAAAAACTACATTATTTAATCCCAGAAATCATGTGGGTCAGTGGTAGGTGATACACCCTTGTCGCCCTTCGGTTGTGGGTTCAAGTCTCATGGCCTTGCCGGACGCAACGGGTTACCGCCCGACCTCCGGGTTGTCCTTTTATGGAAATCCAAAATAATACAAACTAGAACTATCCAAAATACTTCAGTCCAAAATTTATACGGAAGGTAAACACAATGAAGATCCTTTTTTTTGCTGCGTAATAACATGTGATCACCTTCATCGTGTATTCTTTTAAAACACTACAACATCCCGAATTACCATAAAACCTTATTGATTACATTCATGATCCCTTATTCCTTATAGAATAATAGATATACTCTTTCAATCCAAAAATGTTGTAAACCCCAACAATGATGGAATATACAAATCATTAATCAGTTTCAAGGTAGTCAAGAATATCCAATATAATTTATCCAAATCAATCATGTATTATTCTAAAATTACTACCTTGGTATTAGAACCATATTATGGTTTATCTTTCTCTCAACCATATATTTTCCAAAAATTTAACCTGCTATTGAGTCACTTTTCTTTGTTCCACACAATCTCAAGTCCTTAATTAAATAGTAATGCAGTACAATCCTTATATACTCCATAATTATTATAACAAGTACATTGTTGATACAAAACTCAAATGACATAATCAACATAAGAACTCTAATCATTCCTCTTCATCTGTGGTAGTATCATAACTTGATTATTATCCAATAGCATCATTTGCGGCATAGTCTGATGACTGGGACATAGGTTAGCGTAGTGTCCAAACTCCTTGAAAATGAAACATTGTACATTTGAAACCATTTTCTTACCATTGCAGTCACGTACTTTGTGCCCTTTTCCTCCACAATTATAACAAACTCCCATTCCTTCCAAGAAAGTTCCAGGGTGTTTCTTCCCACAGTTATCACATATGGGAAAATTATTCTTTTCCCTCTTCCCTTTATCCATATTTATCTCTTCCATCCTTTTCTTGTCTTGCTTCCCTTCAAAGCCATATGACTCAGTAAAATCTTTACTTATCTTATCAACACATGATATTATTTCTTCATATGATGATAATACATGGGAGACTATTTCTCTTATAAATTCTGGCTTAAGACCATGAAAGATATGATCCTTCTTTCTCTTTGAATCATGTGCAATGCTGGAGTTCTCATTCCTTCTACTGGGCGCCATTTCTAAACAATGGCATACACTAGATTAGTTTATGAATAACAATACCTAATCTCAAACTTGTAAGACAAATAACGTAAATTAAATAGTTTATGGATATAATCTATAATCTTAAAAATTTCTCCTTTGAGGAAGTATATACTCATAAAACCCTCATAATGGTTTGTAAAGAAAATGAGAATTATCCTAAGCATATCTCTCGGGAGTGTCGTAACCAAGAGTGCAGCAAGGCCCATTGTCGTGCACCAGTTCCCGTTCGAGTCTAGCTCAAAGCGGTGTTTTTGGGTTTCACCCCTAGGTACATCTATGCCAGAGCTGCCTCTACCTGCTCGTATCCAGACAGGGATGTATTGCTCAGAAAACTCACAAAATCTCTAAAATACCAAAATTCTAGGAAGTTATTCTATACTAATCCTCAAAGTTCATCTTAGGTCTACGTGCTCTAATCAGATTTTATCTAAATCTAGCTTCCAAGGTTTGTACTAAACTTCCTCTGATACCAACTGTAATGCCCCGACCTCAGTGACCCAGAGTCGGTGCATTATTTTAATAAATTGGCATGATTACAAGGAATCAATTCCCGAAGAACAGATTAGTTTAGCAGTCTTGGAAAATAGATTACATACATGAATGTTACATTACACTTCATAACATACAAAACAACATAAATAATCCTTTATGAATTCCATTATTCCCTTGTCTTAACCCTGCATATCAATCACAATACACTTCTTGGAATCTTGGGAAAAATAAAACATAGAAAGGGGTGAGCTCAAACGCTCAGTAAGGGTAATCAATACAGCAGAAACTTTCATAAATAAGAATAAACATTTAAGGAAATGTATAACTTAAAAAAAAGCCTTTTAAACTTGAACTTCAACATAGTATGGAAAAAATAAGATGAAATAATGCCATTTACTTATTCACATGGATATTCTACTAATCGAATAATCATATGCAATATCAATAACCACTTTCATAATAATGGAATGCACAATGCCAAACTATCATAACCACAAAGCCAAGGCCTCGTGCCAAGACTACAAATAAGATTTTGCCAAGGCCTTATGCCAAGACACTAGTTTGTCTCATGAGACCTACCGATGCATCGAGGAGCTATAGCGGGCTCCACCCGTCACATATTAAGTCCAATGAATTCCCATATGAAAAGGTTTAAAAATAACATAAACATTCATATTAAAACTAGCATAGGATATGTCAATACTTTCTCTATAAACCATGAATGGTATAAAAATAACACATCCATAGTAAAACATATCACAAAACCTTCAATACAATAAACAATTTTGTATCATAATAAATCAACTTCAAATAATCTTAAAATCCATCAAAGGATGTTGACATAGATGAAAATCAAAACTATTTGAGAGAAATATCTCTTTTCTCGAAATCATTGAAAAGTCACACATTTATAAAGGAAGTAATTTAAAAGATGTTTTTGAATCAAAGTGTCCCATACCACTTTGAAACTTTTGAAAATAAATATCATTTCAAAACATTCATGTCCATATAAATAAATACTTAAAATCATTTTGAAAACATGGACATTAATTAAAAAGATTTAGAAAGATAAATATTTAAAACATTTAAAATTATGATCTTGATAAAGAGTACCTTTCACAAATTCATAAAATATTCATTTTGAAATCATTTGAAAGTCACATAATTATAAAATAAAAAATTTACTTTGAAAATATTCTTATTAGCTTCTAAGGTAAGCTTTGATGATTTTATAACGGCGGTAAATAGCCGCACCCGCCGTATAAGTTAAAAAAAGACATTCTTACCTTAAATTTGTCGAAAAGGTTAAAAGTGCCTTGTTTGGAAAATGACGGAAAGATTACTTTAAAAACACATAAGGGTATAAATGACTTTAACCAATTGTCTAGTAAATAGTAAATATGTTTTTAAATACATTTTTAAGTAACATGGGTTGGATGATAAAGAGATCCCAGTAGATAATTGCGTATAAACAACCTCGGATAAAGAAGAGATTGTGAAATAACCCTTACCTTTTACTTTTCCTTGGTTGGGGTAGGTTAACCTCCTGTATAATGGTGAAATAATTGTTATTAAATTATTAAATAATCATATACATTAATATTATATCATATATGATCTTTTAACATTGCTTTGTTAATAATATCTTAGAATTATCGTCGTTTCGGGTGTTAACTTACTAGTTTTCTTTTATATGTTTTGTTACGTAAGCCATGTTTTTCATGGATAGGTTGTATATTATTCATATCCAGAATGATATCAAGTCCTTAAAAATTATTTTTAAATCATCAAATGATAATTATACTTGAATGGATACAATGGAGAATGAATCTCATCGCGTTCGTGGAGACGGTAGTCCGTACGTACGCACGAGCGACAATATCACTTTTGATATTAAAATAATATATAAATGGATGGTATATTATATATAAAGAATAATTATCATGTTATATTTATTATTTACATGAATTACACATCATTATTACACCCATCCAAATAATAATTTATTGAATAACAATTACACCACGACGTGGAGACGGTAAGCCGTACGTACGCACGTATGATGACATGTTATTCAAATGGTGGATAGAATACTGAATATGGTTGTACCATATTTATAATAATATTACAGTATATATGAGATACTAGATTCATTATTTTATAATGGGAAAAACAAAGAAAGAAGAAGTTGAAGAAGAAATGAATTTGAAAAAGGGTGGTGAAAACATTACCTCTTCTTCGGGTTCTTTCTTTTGATTTGATCAAAAGGGATCCTTAGGTTGGATTTTTGATTAAAATAAGGACTCTAGGTTGTAGTGAGGGAAGTTGGGAGAGTATTTGGGCAGATTTTGGCCGAACCAAAAGGCTATTAAGGTGTGAAATAATGAGAAGGGGGTGTGCCCTTTTATAAGAGGGGTGAGGGGCACCTTTGGAAAAGCTAGAAATATTAATTTATAATAAATTCATATTCAGTTTCTAATGGCTCCAAAGTTGATTACTCAAAGGTCAAGGTAGGGATAGGTCGAAAACCATTCAACCAATAGAATTTAGATAGGTTTGGGTTACTATATTAACCTTATCTTTTAGTTTTAACTCTTAGTTAATTAGTTTGACATTTACCATGTCACTTTGTATTTTTATATTATATAGTTAATAAACTTACTATATACATCCAAGAGACCCCCAAGTGGTCAATTAATGATACAACTATCATGATATAAGTCTATTTGCCGAAACTTATATTTTTAAGAATTTAATATCAATTAATAATATAATATTTATTTTAAAAACTCTTTTATGTCAATTTTGACACTATTCAATAGTTGATTTTTGTGAATCTCATAACAGAATGATTACTTCAACCAAAGTTAATTAAATCAATCCTAACATGTCATATTAACCTAGAAAATTAGTTTAATTCATAAAAAGTCTCAAATTATATTTATTTGGGTATTTATAATATTAATTATTCCAATTTTTCATTAATTAGGTAATTACTACATCATCATTGTTTCATAAATAAATTAAATGTTTTAATGTCTAAAAATTATAAATAAAATATAATTATGTAGAAAATCTTTTTATCTTACTAATGAATATTTAAAATCGAATTTATATTATGTATAACCCTATATTAAAAATGTTTTTGTAAATAAACTTTGATTTTAACTCTTTTAACTCTTCTTTGAATTAAATAATAATGAATGTCCTAATCTTATCCAAGTGGACCTAAATGATAATATTTTATTCCTAAGGTTGTTTTTGGTCGAGATAAACTTGTCCAATAGAATTAGGACATGTGTCAGGGTAATATTAATAACATTTTACCCTTAATTACCCTATTTACTTTTAACCGTGGTAAATAAAAGTAAAAAGTTACTATTCACCAAAAAATATTCTCATCTCATTGAACCACATTTTACTTCTTGATATTAACCGTGTCTCTCGGATTTTTGAAATTCCATTCACAGAAGCGTTAAAATTAACTTTTATGAAAAATTCAGTTTTTTAACTACCACTTAGTAGTTTCACTATTCATCAAAAATTGAAGTTTTTCAGAACAATGCCAAAATTTCACCCTAAGATATAATTGATATTACAAATTAAAAAATTATATCTATTTTAAAAAATTCCAAACATATAAGTTACATTAATTAATTTTATAATTAATTCCCACTGTCACAACAAATAGCGTGTTTTTAAGAAACAATATATATCAAAAGATTGACAATTGTTTAGGTCCAATTTCGAAGTGAAATTAATTATAATGAACACCATTGGATAAAATGGTAAAAATATATTATAATTATACTTTAAAACCACTCAAATTTATAATTTATCACCATTAATTATTTTGATTAAAAAAGTTGTTTTTAATTAAAATTTAGTAATTTTCACTGTTCATCAAAATATTAAAGTTATCCGAAAAGTACCAAAATTTCACCTTAGGCTAAATTCGATACTCCGAATCCAAAAATTAAGTCCATTTTGAAATATAAAATATATATAATTTCAAAAAGTAGGTATTACTATTCATAACGTCTAGTTTGATTGGTTGTGGTGTGTGTTAGAACTCGAAGTTGCGTACAACACACGCTACTGTATTATTCAAAGGAAAGCGTACCGTGGAAGCTTGGGATGTTTCATTTTAAATTTTTGATGTCCCCATTTAGTCAAAAAGTTTAAAATATTGTATTTAAAAAGGGTTCACTATTAAAAGTTGGTAAAAGTGCATTTTTGAAAAATACTTTTTTTATCTGAAAAAAGGAATTTGTTCTTACATTATGTATAAGAAACTCTTAATATGGATTCTAAAATTATAAGGATTATATAAAGTTTAAAATTTAGTTAATACTATTCATAACCTCTTTTGAACGGCTTGTTTGGTAAGTCATGGTGCGCTTTAACTCGGTGTTGCGTGTAGTGCAAGTTATTGAATTATTTTGAAGAAATAACGCACTATGAAATCTTGGGATGTTACATATAACCACCCCTAATCCATAGTTTAAAGAAAATTTAATTCATCATTAAAGGGGGTTAAAACCCCCTCTAATCTAACTGCCACTAAAAACTAGTCTATTTTACCAGTGCTTAACTAGAACCGCCTCTAATCAGAGTTAGTGGGCACATTAGCGGCTATTAGGGATAATCGCCGCTAATGTACTTAAAGGGGGTTATAGCCCCTTCTAAATGAAAAAAACCCCTTCTAATCACCCTATTTTTTTTGTCATGAATAAATATGGCTTTACAATTAGTGGAAAAAGGGGTGATGTTTCCACTTCCTTAACAATTATTATATCCATCTTTACTAAATCCATGAACAAAGTGTCTTTATCAATCCTCATTTGGGTTATAATTCCATGATCTTTCTTTCTTAATGTATCTACTAACTTATTTTCTTTTCATGGGTGATATTATATTGAGAAATCATAATCTTTGAGTAACTCGAGCCATCGTATTTGCCTCATGTTGAGTTCTTTTTGTGTAAAGATGTATTTCAAACTCTTGTGATCTGTATATATTTCACATATTTCACCATAATGATAGTGTCTCTATATCTTCAGAGCAATTTTTATGACTGCTAACTCAAGATCATGAGTTTGATAATTTTTTTCATGAATCTTAAACTGCCTTGATACATATGCAATAAATTTATCATTTTTCATAAGGATGCAACCTAGTCCTTTCTTTGATGCATCACTATATATCACGAACCCATCATTTCTTGATGGTAGAGTAAAAATCATAGCATTGACTAATCTTATATTAAATTACTCAAATCATTCTTCACATTCTTTTTTCCATATGAAGTCAACCCCTTTACAAGTGATCTTGGTTAACGGGTTAGCCAATCGAGATTTTTTTTGAATGAAATACGGATAATAACCTGCTAAAACAAGGAAAATGTATACCTTGGTTATTCTAGTTGGCATAGGCCATTCTTGGATTTCCTTTATCTTTATAAGATCAATTTATATTCCATACTTAGAGATAATATGGACAAGAAAAGGAATTACTTGAAGCCATAATTCACACTTCCTAAATTTATCACATAAAAATTTCCTTCCGAGAGTCTCAAGAATCAACTGCAAGTGATTATTATAGTCTTCATATTGTTTACAATATACTGGAATATCATTAATAAATACTGTAAAAAATCATCAAGATATTCATTGAATACTCTGTTCATTAGATCCATAAAAACATAGGGTGCATTAGTCAGTCCAAATGGAATTATTGTAAACTTGTAATATCCACACCTTATTTAAAATGTTTTCTTTGGAATATCTTTCTTATTTAGATGCAATTGATGATATCTAGAATGAAGATCAATATTTGAAAAAATATTGATCTCCATGAAGTTGATCAAATAAATCTTCAATGTGAGGTAGAGGATACTTGTTCTTTATTGTAATAGCATCGATTTCTCTATAGTCAATACATAATATCATGAATCCATATTTCTTCTTAACAAAGAGAACATGTGATTCCCATGGAGAAACACTAGGGTGAATAAATCCCTTATTACTCAACTACTTTAGTTGTTTTTTCAGCTTTAATAATTCCATATTTTCCATTCTATAAGGAGTCTTTGATATTGGTATTGCATCAGGTATTAAACAAATGGTAAACTCAACTTCACACTCTGGGGGGTTTAAAAGTTATTCCTCAGGAAACATATCAATAAATTCCTATAAAATTGGTAAATCCTCAATTTGAAGATTACATTACTCATCCCTAGATGTTGTTTTCTCTTCCTCCCTAAGAATTTCATTCAGTAGATCTACTATGGTTGGATCCAGAAAAGAATCATATGATTAATTTTCTGCTCCAAAGATAAGGAACTCTACATCTTCCTCACAAATCATAATTTCCTTATTCTTACAATAAATCATCGCATCATATTTTGAAATCTAGTCTATACTGAGGATTATATCAAATTCAACCATAGGTATAACGATAAGGTCATAATGTTTATGTGTCATAATTTGGATTGCCTAACATATTTTTATTTCTCAATTAAAGTAAGGTTATTCATTAGAACCTGAGTAATCTATCCTAATATGGTCATGATCTTCTTAGCATAAACATAAACTATGTTGACTTGCTTAGTGAAGAAATCCCTACATTATCCATGGGTATTGATTCTATTTCCACTATTAGGTGCCATCAATAAATGATGACACATAATTAGTTAGCTCATAATTATCATGATTATTGAGTTAAAAATTCACTAAAAGGAATTATTATAATTCTCATGTTTATTTAACATATAGTTCCCAATGTTTCTACTAAACCTGCTCTGATACCAACTGTAACAACCCCAACCCCAGTAGCCTAGAGTTCATGGTTATTTTATTAAAATTTAATGGATACAAGAGATCACATCACTAATGTAATGACCCGAACTGTTATGAATAAAATTCCCCCTTTTGATTAAATGTCTTATGGTTATAGAAAACACATGAACTTATTTTTTTATTATATCCAATTGAATTTAAATGACCATTAAGTATCACTACCATTGATAATATATCCATTGAATAATGATCACATGACTAGTATAAATATAGGGTTTTAAAAAATCCTTTTGACACAAGCAAAGAAAGTGATGGCCACAACTAGTAGGATTATACCCTATGAATCCCATTTATCAGATATTCTGAGGGAGATAGAATTTATGGGATTTTTTTGAGACCAATTCCAAGCTTAGATCCAACAACTTAATCATGAGCAGAACCATTTACGGGAGA
This sequence comes from Viscum album, assembly GCA_963277665.1. Classification (NCBI taxonomy): domain Eukaryota; kingdom Viridiplantae; phylum Streptophyta; class Magnoliopsida; order Santalales; family Viscaceae; genus Viscum; species Viscum album. The sequence continues at coordinate 994,004,474 of OY728134.1, forward strand.
AGTTCAAGCTCATCGAGATCACAACCCAAACCATGTTCACCGAATGACCCCATTAAAGCCCCACCATCACGCACCTTACTCTTAGGGTGTATGCCAGTGTATTAAAGGGATATGTATTAATACCATAGAAATAGAAATATTTACATTATTTTTTTATAAATTAATAAATATATTTTCATCCTATTGTTGTTACTTTGTAAATAAATTTTAAAGCACAAATAATATTTTTGGTTAATATTCAAGTTCAATTAAGAAATCTATTTTTATGAATTAATGGATTTTTTAAATAAATAATATTTTAATAAAATATTATTATTAAATAACTTTTATTAAATATAAATAATCATATAGTTTTTATGGAGTCAAGTGTGATTTTTATTAGGGTTCGAAAACTGTTATTGTCAAAAACCCGCCATTTTTAATAAATGTCAATTTTTTTATTTTTAAAAGTTAAAATTAACATATTTATAAAATTATTTGGATAAAATGGATATCATTTTTGGAATCAGGACATCAAAATTATTCAATGTTTATTTTTTCATAATAATCTGATACATTCAAATTTTTTGGGTAAAAATTTAATACCGTATAAATATATGATGTTTTTTATGACATCATAATGAACCAATAGCGATTTTATAAATACTATAAAAGGTCTAATAGGGGAAATATATGTTTTAAATTTAAAATAATTTGATTTTAAGTTTATTTTATTTATTTTATAAAGCCTTAGTGAATCCTCAAATACTTATAATATATTTTAAGATTTTAAAATCATTTCTTTGAGAGTGTGACTCATCTACACATAAGCAAGGGAATTATTTTATTATATTTATCCCTTGGAATTATAAAATAATTTAAAACACTCTCATTTCATATAAACCATGATATGGTTTGTGGTTTTGAATATTTTATTTTGTAGAGTCCAAAACCTAAATAATAAAGAAATCCCCCTCCTTTCCTATATAAACCCACCCAAGATCCCATTTATCTTCACTAAAACTACTTTAAGAACATAAAAACTCTTCCATATACTCCCTAGAGTCCTAACAAGGCACCCAAAATCTCCCAATAATCCTATACCAAGCCTTTGGAGTCACACATTCAAATAAGGGATCTTCCACTCTCATCTTTTATCAAGAATTCCTTTTTATGTTATGTATTTTAATTTACTTTTTTTCTATGTTGGGATATGTTCTTAAATAACAACTTTAATTTAAATTTTATGTGTAAATTATTATATCCCCTTCCACTCTCATTTAAACCTCCAAATATCCTTTAATTACACCCGTTACCATGTCGAAATTTTGTATGGGTTCTTTCCTTTCCCCTATTTCTTCAAGTTTCTTTATTATGTTATGCCTTCTATTTCTAATTCCATATGCTGGGGAATGTATTTACATGTACATATTACTATCCATTACATTTATAAATGATTATATACCCCTTTATCTCTTATCAATCCTTTTTTATGAATTTCTATATGACGCCGTTATGCTGCTGAAATTGCACTGTGATTTTCCATGCCAAAATCATTATGTAGTGAATACCATACCCATTTCTCTATAAAGGGTATTCACCATTATTAACATATAATTATTTATTGGGGACTTAAATGCATGTATTCCACGTTCCTTTATTGTGTAATAAATTACAATGTTGAATGAATCTATGTTATATGATATATGGAGCACACTTAAGCATGAGAATGAAATGACTTATGAAGGGTGAGCCCTGATAGCATTCTAATGCATTGGGTAATTTTTAGTGTCAGGATATGTCATGTTGGAAAAAAGGTATACCTGATTCCTTTATGGGAATTTTTTCCACCATGAAGTCTTGGTGGGTTTATCCTTGAATTATGTTTATGATGCAGTGTTTTGAGTTTTTTCCACATTTCCCATATTATGATTATCATGCTATATCATGCCTTATTATTCATGTTCCTTTTATGCTCTGTTTATATGCCTATTATCTAACATGTATTATCTTCTTCATGTTATTCCTTTTTTATTCCATTACTAGGATTTATAGCTCACCTTTTTTTTATGTATGTACCCAAGATATCCCCTGCATTTTTAAGTTTGATGGATTATTAAGATCAATTCAAGGAAGTTTTAAATAATGTTGTTGTATCCCATATTATAAGTTTTTATGTATGTACCTAATTCCTAAAGAAAATATACTTCTTGATCTTTTAGGGTTGTATTAAGTGCGATCTCATGTAAAAAATCATGTATTAATTTGTAATAAAGAGAAGGGTTTTTATAACCAAGGATTGAACTGTTTATTAGTCTTGAATAACTATATACATAAACGGTTCCCTTATTACATTGTTAATTAAACATAGAACATAAAAAAGGAAAATAAAATTCTTCCCTGACACTTATTTAATTATTTCATATTCATAACCTAGGTAAGTAAAATAAATAAAAGGGTGATATTAAATGATTAGTAAGGGTTAAATACATCAGAAACATGAATCAATAATAAGTGAAACAAAATCAATAAGGAATAATCAATATGGAAAGTTAAATAATTGAAAAGTACATGTCATTTAATCAATAAACTGAGAATGAAAATGCATCCATAGATTTTATCATAGTGAAAATCTCATGGATAGCAATAAATGAATATCGAATGAAGGAAATGATTAATTATTATATGTCATGTATCTAGAACATGAATCACTGCCATCAATAACTTTCATAATATGGTTTAAGTCTATGGGTAGAAACCCATCTGATTCTGCTTGGAAACAAATTTGAAGGGTTTTTCACCAACTGTTTTGTCTAATGTGACCTATATATGCATCAGGGGAATATATAATGCTGGGAACTACCTTTCAATACAAGTACAAATAATTATTCATACATAGATTTAATTCCTAAACAATATTCCTTATCAAAATATCTATATTGATTATAGGATACTAATTTATCAATATCTCCCTAGTTAAAACAACATTCAAAGTAAACACCGTATGTAAAAATGGTATACAGCTTTGAAAATAATCATATCCATGACACAATAAATATGGATATTTAAAATAAATATAATTTCAAATGAAAAATGATCTCAAAGTGGTATTAGATACACCACATAAAAATTATTAGGTGTATAATACCTAGTAAGTCTCAATAAAATGGAAATTGAGATAAAGTCCCATTCAAGGATCATATCATTAATCAAATGAATGGATTATGTGTATTAACTATAAATAAACTTAAAAAAATTTAAATAAAACATAATATAATCAAAATTCATTTTACACATAACCTTATCATGAAAAAATCAATTAAATAGAAGTTTAACCTAATGAATAAAAATTAAGTTAAGAAATCACTTACCACTTTATAATCAGTCGAATCATGTTCCCCATAAAATTAACGATCATCAAATGAATAATTTAATACCATGAATATAAATATATTTATGATATGATATATTAAAGTGTGTTATGTAAACCACACATAATAAATAAGGGTTGAATAAGGAATATATCTCAAATAAGTAAAAGTTAGACAAAAAACCCCTTACAAAGATCATATCATTGGAGTGAGGATAAATCAATGAAATAATTATTTGTGAAAAATTTAAATCCAAAAAATAAAAGTTGAAATATATTATAAAACAATAATAGTTCATTTCACACATATTCTTTGCATAACATAACCAATGAATTAGAATTCTAACCCAATGAATGAAAATTTAGTTAAGAAATCCCTCACCTTATGTCTGAAAGCATTCCACACTTGTACTTAATGTCTTGGATAATCAAATTATATTAATTAATTAATTAATTAAGAACCTATTAAACATATATTTTATTTATTATAATTTTATTAAGTTCTTTTTTTGTTATTCTATGGATTTACAAAGTTTAATTTTTTTGTTTCAGGAGCGTTTGTTTTATGGTTTTATGGTCAGTTCCCTTGTGTATAATTATGGGAGTCATTGTGAAATGGAAAAAAAATAAAGAATTAAAATTATTTAGTATTAATTAACTTCAAGAAGTTTAAATGGTCTCATATATAATTTTTTTATATGGTGTAAGGATGATTCATTAGATAAAACATTGATGAAAATGTTTTAATTTATTTTGGCGATTTTTACGACCATCATGAACTTGCATCATTTTATTTAATATTAGGTATATATGTTAGTTCCATAACATGATATAAATTATAATATGTATATTAAAATCTTATTTAAACATAATAATTGTTTTATGATCATAATTGAAGGCGGTAATGGAAAATGAAAACTTTTCATCCACAAAGGCAGTGAATCGACACGTCACAAACAATGTTTTCATTTTTAGAATAAAAGGAGGAGAGAAGAGATTTGATGATAGATATTACATTAACACAATAAAATAATATTATATATATTATAATATATTTATCATTCCACCTTTTATAAGGGGAGGTGAGGATATAATAAGAAAAGAAAAGAAAATAAAAGAGAAAGAAGGAGGTTTTACCTCTTGAATATCGTCTCCTTGGGAACCTCCTTAAGACACATGGATTTGGTCTTTTGGAAATACCAGTAGGTCTTGTATTTGGGTAAGAGTCTTGGGAAGGTAATTGGGTAGAATTAATATAATATTAAAGTCTTATAAGGTGTGAGGATAAGGGGTGGTGAGGGGTGGTGTTTATAGGGAGTGGAGAAGGGAGTTTTTGATTATTTTATTCATTTATTTATTATTTTGGCTCAAGAATACCAACAATGTTCATTCTTGTGACTAAATATAGTAAATATATCATATGAGTTCAAAAAAATTATTTCTTACCTCATTCATACATCATCCATGACTCAATAATTCATTTATTTACTTATAATATTAAATACTATAAATTACTGTATTTCACTATTCACAAAAATTATTCTATTTTAGAAAAATCCCAAAAATTCACCCTAACATTTTTCGACGTATATATTCAAAAATAAGGCCCTATTTATGAAAACAATTTTCTAAATTTGAGAAATTTAATTTCTTATTAAAATCATCATTTATTCAAAAATACCCATTTTAATATTATAATTGATTTTACGACACTTTAAAAAATTAATTATGGTTTCATAAAAATATATTATAATTATAATAAAAAAAAAATTAATTCAAGAATATATTTTATGAAAATAAATTTTATTTTAAATCATTATATTAATTATAAAATTTCAAATAAACCTCTACGTTTCACAAAAAATACCAACACTTAATTTATCATTTTAAAAAAATTTATTTACTTATTACATGATATAAATATACCATATTTTTATTTATAAGATTCCTAAATTTTATTTATACTCTCATAGGTGAGGTTATCATTCTAATGGTTACATTACTATTCTAATGACCATGTTAATATTTAATAGTATTTCATGGTTTGTTTAAGCTCGGTTTTGCGTGCAATATAAGCTATCGAATAAAATGAATTTATTTAAGAAGATAATGTAAAATCTTGGGGTGTTATATTTTACATGTGAGAAGAAAGTCCATTGGAATAAGAACTACACCCAGAAGTAAGGGGAAGCTAAATGCATGTTCGTTATTGAGTGTAATATTTCAATATATACACATCATGTATTAGATATAGCTTGTCGTGCTCACATCTGTATCCAAATGCAGGAACCAAGTAGATTCTGAAAGATTTATAGAGGAGAGATGGATTTGTGAGCTATTAATGGTGCGAGGATTACTACTCTAGGATTTTGTGACTACCACCTTTCATTTCCAATGAGAATGATATTGGTTTTAAGGGATTGTTATCATGTACCAACTGTTACCAAGAATAGAATTTATGTATCATGCCTATATGTAGATGGTTTTATTTTCAAGTTTAGAAATAAAAGTTGTTTCTTTTATAAAGAAATAATATTTTTTTGTATCTAGAAATAAATAATGAATCATGTTCACACAAATCATATAACAACCAACTATGGAATCACCATCTTGGTCACATAAATGAGAAGAGTTTGATAAAGCTCTATCAGTATGGTTATTTAGACTCTTCTGAGCTAAAAACAATTGAAACATGTCATGCTTGTTTATAAGGAAAAATGACCAAACTACCATTCAGTGGATAGGGTGAAAGGGCCACATAAATTTTAGGATTGGTACATACTGATGTGTGTGGACCAATTCTAATAGAAGATAGAGTTAGGTATTATTACTTCATAACTTTTAATGATGATTTGAATAGATATGGATATTTCTACTTGATGAGGTATAACTCCAATTCATTTGAGAAATTCAAATAATTCAGTAATGAATTATAGAATCAAATTGGAAATAAGATAAAGAATCTCTGATCAAATTGATGTGGTGAATATCTTAACCAAGAGTTTATCAACTTTTTATGGGAGTTTGGGATTCTATCTCAACTCACTCCACCTTAGTCACCGTAGTGTAATGGTGTTAGTGAAAGGAGGAACCTTACCTTGTTAGACATGGTAAGTTCGATGACGATTCATGTAGATCTTCCATTATCCATTTGGGGATATACATTACAAACTGTGGCATATACACTAAACCGAGTACCAACTAAATTAGAAAATGTAACTCCCTTAATGTTATGGAGTGGAAAGAAACCCATTTTGTCATATAAAAATGTATGGTGTTGGGAGGCATTTTTCAAGGCCTTCTATGGAAACAAAATGACACTCCAGGGCACAAAGTGTGTCTTTATACGGTATCCTAAGGAAATAAAGGGATACTACCTATACAATCCCTCAGAGGAGAAAGCGATTTTTGCCAGAAAAGATATCTTTCTTGATAGGGAGAACATACTAAAAAAGGATAATGGGAGAAATATTGAATTTTATGGAGTTTATGATCAATATACACAAGAGTTAGTAAAATAATATATTCCATAGGTCCCCATGGAAGAAGTATCTTATGAAATACAAGTACTACGTAGGATCACTAGAGAGGTAAGAGAACCAAAAAGATATGGTTTTCTACTCAAAAAAGATAGTGACTCATCATTGATAGATAATGATGAACCTCTCTCCTATAAAGAGGTATTAGAGAGATCATAAGCTTCATTATGGAAAGAAACCAAGAATTATGTAATGGATTTTATATAGCAGAACCAAGTTTGGGTTCTGTTCGATGCGCCAGTTGATGCAAATTCCATAAGGTGAAAATGGAAATTCAAGAGAAAACTGGACATGGAAGGTAAAGTAAATACCTATAAAGAAAGGCTAGTGGATAAAGGGTTTTAACAAAATTAAGGAATTGACTATAATGGGACATTTTCACTAGTTTACAAGTTTAAATCCATCAGAATTCTACTTGCTATAGCAACTTACTATGACTATAAAATTTGGAAGATGGATTTCAAAATAGATTTCCTTAATGGAAACCTTTATAAAAATGTCTATATGATAAAAATAGAAGGGTTTGTGACTCCAGGTTATTCTAAAATGATTTGAAAGTTAAAAATATTTGTTTATGGATTGAAGAAAGCATCTAGGTCATGGACCATTCAATTCAATTAAGCTATAAAATAATTTCGTTTCATCAAGAATGAATATGAGATATGTATTTAAAAGAGGTTTAGTGGGAATTTTTTCATCACCCTAGTAATATAAGTTGATGAAATATTACTTATTGGAAATGACATACCAGTATTATAGTCTGTGAAGGACTAGTTAAACAAGTGTTTATCTATGAAGGACTAGAGTGAATTATTCCATATTCTAGGGGTCAAGATCATTCATGATAGATCCAATAGGATTCTTAGACTAAGTAAAAGGACATACATTGAATAGATATTAAAATATTTATTATGGAACAATACAATATGGTATTGGTTCTAGTTTCACATGGTTTACATATTTTTAAGAAAATGTACACTTAAACACAACAGGAGAATGAGAGAATGAGTAAGATGCCATACACTTCAATGATAGGATAAATCATGTATTTCATGTCATGTACTAGAATTTATGTTCACAATTCATTTATAATGGTAGGAATATATCTAGAAGATCTAGGAGAATAAAATTGGTCTATTTTTAAGGCCATCCTCAAGTATCTAAGAATAAATAAGGATATGTTATTGGTGTATGGAAGAGATGAGGATCTAGTCACCTAGGGTTACACTGATGTTAGTTTTAAAATATATTATAATGATCATAAATTGAATTTAGGATATGTTTTCTATATAAATGGAGGAGCTGTGAGATGGAAGAGTTCAAAGCAACCAGTTTTTGCTGATTCTATAGAGGAGTATGATCATATAATAGCTTCTGATAAAGCCAAGGAATCCATTTTGATTAGAAATTTTTTCTAGGATCATGATATGGTACCTAGTAGTAAAGAACCCATCACATTTAATTGTGATAATACTATAGTGGTGGATCTTGCAAAAGAGACAAGGTTATACCAACATACAAAGAACATACTTCAGAAGTATCACCTCTTGAGGGAATTTTATCACAGGGGTGAAGTTTTAATAAAAAGAGTTACTACAAAAGAAAACATGGTGGATCCCTTGACTAAAGGCCTATCTCAACAGAAGCATGAGTATCATGTGAGAGCTAGCAGACCGAAGGTTGTTAATAGCTGGATCTAGTGTAAGTGAGATTGTATTAGAGTTTCTTCCCTAGAACCAAATTCTGTGTACTTTATAGTAACCTGTATTCATTGTTTTGAATATTAATAAACTCTGTATCACATAATGATTTTTATTATACAAGATACAGTACATGATAATGTACTAAGATCTTCTCTCACACTAAAAGGTCATAGTAGTTCCCACTATGATGAGAACCTAGAAGTTCCATGACAGTATTCTGAAATATATGTTCTATATCTAGATGAAATAATTTTTGAGACACAAATGATATAATCTATTAGGGGTGGATACTCATAGGAATTTGAGGCACCTTCTCAAGATGTACTACCATAGTAATATCCAGTGTATATTATGAGAATGAGACTCACCATTATGAAAAACAAAATTATATGTGTCATTGGATGTTCCTAACTACGGGTGTGTGTATTGATCCTTAAAATTTAATATTATTATTAATGAGTATTATAAGTTTTTTATTTTGATGTATTGACAAAAACTGGGATGACATATGTTTTAAATGAGGTAGGATATGTTGGGTGTGTTATGAGTAGTATTTCATTAATGAATAATGTGATAAAGGATTTTTCCCTTACATTATTTAATAGAAGCTTATATATTAGTCCCTTTAATAGAAATTATATAGACTAAAAAAATCCATACCCGTGGTGTTCTATAGGAAAGTTCATTTTTTGGAAATTTAAATAAAGGGACATTGAGAACATAGGTTGATGGAATTGACATATAACCCGATTGATTAGAGATATCGTAATAAATGGATTATATTACACACTGAGCATATGTATGAGGTATTATTTCACTTCGTTATTAACTTCTTTCTCTATGGGTTCCTTGACATGTTTTTAGATGCTAATCTTTGTCTTTAGGTGGCTTCTTCTAATGCCACTGAGAAATAATCTTAGAGAGTCACCCACTAAGTGTATCTATAATTTCATTTAAATAATATATTATTTATTTGTTATTTAAAAAGTTGAATCAATATTATTCCCGCATGTGGTTTAATAATTACTCATGTTTACTTAATCTCATATATATTCCATCAGTAGTTATTCGAGGGAATATAATGTTGGAAGAATGTTTAATAAATATTTATTTTCTATTTAGTGAATATAATATTTATTTATTTGTTGGAGAATAATGTGGTGATATTTATCTATTAAATAAATTTTCACTATTCAAGGCCTGATAAATATTGTGGGTGAATGGTGAATTGAGTTTAATGGTCTAGTGAGAAATAATATATATTGAATATAATTTGATTAGATAATATTTAATTTAATTTGAGTTTAGCGAATGTCAAAGAAATAATAATAATAATAATATTATATACATGGGGTTCTACATGGATTAAATAAATAATAAAGGTCACTTTTATAATTATTTATTTCTAACTATAGTGTTATATAAATACAATTATATTATTTTTCAAGAGATCCAATTCATTTCCTTTTTTATGAACAACTAAATCCAAGGAATCCTCTCGAAGCCCTATAGATCTCCCTTATTTAAGAATGATCCCAAGAACAGAGAGCGATCATCCTCCACCTTCCACTCTCAAGTCAATATAGATCAAATAAAATCACTTTAGAAGAGATTATTAGGGAAATCAAAGGTGAATGAAACAAGTGATAGGATCTTCTATGCTAGAACCTATAGATTCCTACGATAATGTTCAGAGATGTGTGTATCACTGCTAGAGGGAATATATTATTTATTCCTACAATTCAATGATCATACGACATAGATTCATTTTCAGATCCATCAATTAAGAAATAATTTTTCACAATGTAATTCTTTAATTGATTAAATTAATTATAAATTAATACGTGATGATCCTATACTTTGGTTCTGGAATTTATCCATTGTCTGTATTATTTGATTCAAATCTATTTATCATGACGTTTATCATTGTGTAAATATCATATTGATCATCGATCATGAAAAAAATCCATGTTAGGTGGACCCATAAAATTCTTCCACTGCGCCCGGAACCTTCAGTTTCATTATTAACCAAAGATGGGTGGTTATGTTATAAACTAGGGATGGGTGGGTCCATTATAACCCTCTAATTAATTGGATTCTCTATATAGGGAATTATTGGATATTCTATTTGTAAGAGTGACATGAATACGATGTCCCAAGATACCAACATGTTTTATTTATGATTTTTATGGGGTTTTAATGATTCTTTTTATCAATATTGACATCACATGGCTCATGATTATTGAATTATATGAATATTATATTTTTTAAAGCCTATTTACATGTTTTGTGATAGATGATTCATGTATTGATGGGTATGGGTTATTTTATGTTATTCTCATTCACTCTGATTATGTTGCCATACCCTTATGGAATTATTATTCTCATTGATGAAATTAAAAATTTAATACTTATTTTTATCCATAATTATCATTTGAGCTCACCCTTATTATGTTTCCTATTCCCTAGGTTATCATGAATGATGTAAAATAAATTATGTCTCAAAGGGTTTCATGTGGATGATGATGGTGAATTCTTATGAAATAAGAAAATATGGGTATAGTGGGAACGATACTCTCTTGAATTCATGGGTATTGTTTATGTAATATTTTTTATGAATTATCTAAAACGATAAACCTAAAAGGTCATTTGTTATATAAGTGATCAAATATTTATTTTTGATGTTGTAAGTTTTGGATAAAAAAACTGGGTTACCTTCATCGATATATATTCTAGAAATGTAAAGTTTATGATTTTAACACCAGATCTGGGAGTTCAGGTTCAAGGATACTATAACAACCATCAATAATATAGCCATTACATAGTGACCATTAATATTGGTATATATTAATGGTTATGACAAAGTCCAATTAACATTGACTAAATTAGTGATGGCATCAACCAACAGGATTGTTCCTTATGAAACCCATTTATTAGAGATTATATGGGAGATGGAGTCACATGACTTTCCCCTTGACCAAGAATAATCCAAGATTCAAAAACTAAATAATGATAGAAACCATTTACGGGAGAATTTCAAGCTTACCTAGATCACGAACCCATCCATATTCGCTGAAATGCCCCAAGAAAGCCCCGCCATCACACATCTTACCCTTAGAGCATACATTGGTGAAATAAGGGGTTTTTATCTAGACCTTAGTGATATGAATTTGTATATTTTTATTTTTAATAAAATAATGATTATATTTATCTTTTTATTATTACTTTATAAATGATTAAATAACATGTTTGATAAAAATATATTTTGATACACTGAAACTCGAATTGTATTTTTGGGAAATATACAGTTTCAATTAAGACACCCTTTTTTATAAAATAAATAATTTTTGAAATAAATTTCTTTTTAATAAAATATTCATATTAAATAACATTTACTTAAATATAAATGATAATATAATTTTTTGAAGTCAAAATGTAATTATCATAAGGGTCAGAAAATTGTTATCTGAGTAAAAACCATTTTTTTAGTAAATTAAGATTTTAATTTAAAGTTTAAATTATTTTATTTAGATAATTATTCTGATAAAATAAATATTATTTTTGAAATCAACACATAGAAATTATCCAAATGTGAATTTTTCATAATTTCTAAAGACAAATGAGTTTTTGGTTAAAAATTAAATATGGTATAAATATATGATATGTATTATGACATCATAAGAGCCCAAAAATGATGTGATAAACAATATAAAGTGTATCAAAGACCCAAATTGTGTTTCCAATTTAAAATAATTCTTTTTCTAAGTTATTTTATTATTTTTATAAACCCTTAATGAATCCTCCAAAACCTATATTATATTTTAAGGTTTTAAAATCAATTCCTTATGAACATGACTCACTTCCGCATCACTAAGGGTATTATTTTAATGATTTAGGTTCTTATCATTATAAAATAATTAAAACCAATCATCTTTTTGAGAAAAAATGGGGGAAAACCATGGTAATTTTTGTGGTTTTTATTACTTTATCATATGGGGTCTAAAACCAAAGATTTGAAGTTAATAAATAATTCTTCTCTCTTTGTATAAAAACCCACCAAACTCCCCCTTCATCATCATTAAAATACCTTATATCTTGAATTCAATATTATATTCTCTCTCTATATCCCTCCAAGGTGTCCCCAAGATCTTAATAAGATCATTCCAAGCTTTTAGAAGCACCCTCTGAAGGTAAGATCTCTCTCTCTCTCCCTTCATTTCCATTCTAGCACTATATTTGAATTTAGATTTTTGAATCTAAATTGGTTATATTTTCATGTTTTTATAAAAATACTTTTTTTTAAATTTATTTTATAATAATGATAGATTATTTATCCTCTCACATTATTACTTTTAACTAAACTATTACTATAACGAAGTAAGGGATCACTCTATCTATTGTTTTCCATTCAAGCGCCTTCTTTGTATTTAACCTTTTGAATATCAATTGAATAGGTTATCTTGTTTTTATAAATATACCTTTAGCTTTAAATTTATGTTATAATAATTATATATCATTCATACCCTCTCGTTATATCCTTTACCTAAGTCATTACTATACCAAAGTAAGTATACCTATCCTTATCCTCTTTATTCATGAACCTTCTTTATATTACACCTTTTGATTTCCATTTTTTCATATTAGAATATATTTTCAAATGACCAAGGCATTACCCAAAAAAAAAATATATTTTCAAAAATCCCTCTCATTATCCTTATGATTTCAAAGTTAAAAGATACCTCTTTAACTCTCATTAAAACATTCCATGAATCTTTATGTATCCCCATTATGCTGCCAAAATTATCTTGTGATTTTCCATGAAAAACATTTGTGTAGTGAATACCCATCCCCATTTTCACTTAAGGGTATTCAGGTAGATATATCTATAATTTTTTATTGGGAAATTTCAGTTATGTAACCCACACTCCTTGTTTATGGGATTAAAATTGATGAAATATTTACTTATGTTTCATGATCCATTTGGCACACTCATACATGTTCATGACATGAATGTGATGGGTGGGATCAGAATTATATAGTACTCTAATGAATTGGGTAATATTTTTATCTTATGAGATACCATGTATAGTTCAAGGGAGGTTATCCTAATCTCATTATGTTATGATGACTTGGTGGTTAACCTTAACTTATGTTTATGATGTCATGTTTTATGTTGTTCCCACATTCCCATGCCACCTTTATGCTATCATGTTATATCTTGCCTCATTTTTCAAGATTTTTATTCTCAACCTTATTATGTTACATTTATATAACTATGTTCTCACATATAAAAATTTAAATTATGCTATGATTTATTTATTCACTTAATGGGTGTTATATCTCACCCTTTATTATGTATGTCCCCATTTTATGTTGTGAAGTATTAATTTTATGAACCAGCATGGATACCCTAGTAGCCTGATACTTGAGCCAACTCTTCCATGGACCGATGGGTGTTCCCGATCCCCATGGGCTGGCTACTTTCACCTGGATCATACAAGAATCAAGAGGGAACTAATTTGATACATAAAATGGAAAAACAAAGATAAAATTCTATATGTTAACACTCCCTAGGGAGAAAGTACTAGAATAAAATAGGTAAAACAATACCTAATGATCCATCATAAAAAACCAACAACATAAAACTAGACAATGGTCTCAAAACTCCTGTGAAATATGTGGAAAATAGCTCCACTAGTCACCATCATCACTCCACAGTCCCATTGATTAAGAAAATCCACCTCATCCAATAGGCTCTTTCCCTTTATTTATTATTTTATTATGGATAATCCACCTTTTAAGGGTTTAAGGGGAACACGTACATGACCCATAGGTCCAAGGCACAAGGCCTGAAAATATCGCAATACATGACCCGAAGGACCAGAGGCATACCATGCCCAATACATGACCCGTTGGCCTAGCCCACTTGAACTGCCCCTCCCTAGCTTTCTGTGTTATTGATCACCTAGCTCCCCACCTTGCATTGCTGATCAGCTAGAATTTCCCCGTACAAAGCTGCACGGTGCCTGGTCCTAATGGCGGCTGCCATACCCTTTCATTCTTCCAATCTGGTTAGCTCTACATCTAGTGGCTGCTACTCTTGTTGCTCTGATCCTCTTCTGGGGCCTGTTCTGTGTGAACTGGGCTACTCCATAGTCTACGTGACCCGAAGGCCCTAAAGACCCGTAGGCCCAAACCGGTGGCCCGAAGGCCCAAATCGGGTGAATAGTTCCGACTGCTACAGTACTGAATAGTAACTACTACAGTGATTGGCTAGCATCACCAAGTGTTTCGTAATCAATTCCATAAAAAATTAAATCAATTATGATTTCAATTTAAATAAAACTATACATGGCATTAAATTTACATATTTTTAACAAAACATGTATTCATAATCAAATAGATAGAAGATATATAAAAAAGTCTTTCAAATAGGCTTAAATGAACATTTTATATAAAAAATTTATATAAAGAAGTTAGAATGAATAAAAAAATAAAAATCAACAACATGTATCATCAAATTAAAATATATCATAAAACCATGCAATAGAAACTGCTATATATTTTTTCTTATTAATAGTACTCTCACACAACTCAATTAGTGATCTCGAATCAATGTGTGAACACATCCCTCGGATCAGGCCTTTAGGACTCAACTCCCTATCAGGGTAAATCATGACGTGGTATGTTTATGTCAGTGTTGTCATATTCAATCCATTCTTAAGGGTTATATCCTAGTATTCTTATCCCAAACACCCAATAATTATCCAGTCTCACATGTGCTTCAATATACCAATCTATCAATCAATCATGGGGAAATCAATCATTTCAAATAAATTCAAAATACAATTTCCCATTTTCATTTTTCAACATGACTTTCTCATTTCAAAACAAATTCATAGGTTTTCATCAATTAAATCATTTCAAAATAAAATTTCATTTAAAGAAAATTTTCAACGATCAATCATCAAATCATTCTTCAAAAACATTTCTCAGTTCAAATCCATATTTTTCTCAAATATTCCTAACAATTCCAATTCTACTAGAATTTGAGAGTTTTTCATAATTTCCATGACATTTAAAATCAAGAATCAAAATAATTTAAATTATATGCATTTAAATCATTTAAAAATCCATTTCAAATTAATCAACTAATTCAAGGTTTCAATTATAGGGAAACATCATATAGAATCGTCTACCTTTAATCATTGATATAATCAACACCCACAGTGGGAAAACCAATAAAAATTATGGAAAGAGATACCCACAAGGAAATACTAGATCGTAAAACATCAAGATCAAAATTTGATTCAATTATAAAACAAGATATTACACCACTACCAATAAAGGGTACTCTAGGAGAATATAAACCCAAAGCAAGGAAACTTAATGGAGACCAAACACAAAACCAATACATTCATAAGGGGAGAAATCACCTAAAATCATCTGTAATCCCTAGGGGTATGAGATAATAGGCTATATAAAATAATGACAAATTTTCAGGCTTCAGCACATATAGAACCCATTGAGAATAATGATTTTATGACATGAATCCCCAATTCATGATGTGAATATCCCGAGCAGTGTATATGTTGGGAAAGGCATTGCCTCAGGTTAAGAATCTCAATCTCATCTATTTAATGTCATGAAAAAAATTCACATATTTTATTATTTAATGTCTTGAAATGTTTCATGTATTTTGATGAGTGAAAAATTCATGCTGTGGATTACATTCATGTCATGAATTTTTCCTCTAGACAAGACATAACTATATTAAAAAGAAAATTCCTACAACTCAGCCCAAACCCAAAGTGATCCCTCTAAAACCTTTAAAAACTTTATACCCTAACTCCACTAAATCAAACATGCATACATCCCTAGACTTTAATAAAGGGTCAATAATTACATGAAATAAGGAAATGATATGTTACAACCTCCCCTCCAATGCATGTAAAGAAGATTCCAAATGAACAGGTGAGGCCAATAATATCTCTTCAGTTCCTCATGCTACCACATATCATGCAAATTAGAACCATGTTTCCATATGAAACAGACCAAATGTATCATCTTCCTATGAAGAACCTTTGTCTTAGAATCAACAATCCTGACTGGATGCTAAGTGAAAGATAAATTAGACTCAATATCAAGATATTCCCAACTCATAAATAAGAAGGTTTATAAGGATAATTTTTAATTCATGATACATGAAACATGATATGAATTGAAGTCAAATGTTATGGATGTTCCTAATAGTAATTCACTTTCTGCACATACTCAATAATCTCAAAAGGACCCACAAATATCTGTGGAATATTTCCCTATTTCCCAAGGTTTTGGTGACCCAACTGAGGTGTAACTCTCAAAAATACCTAATCACCAACTGAAAAATACAATGTTTAATGAAGAAAATTAGTGCATAATTTATACTAGCTCTATGTGGTCACCATTATTTGAGAAATCAAATGAATATTTATCATTGTATCTTGAACCAAACTCAGTACAATCAAAGAACTTTCACCAATATCTGACCAAAACCACAATGATTTACATGGACAACCACACAAGGCTTCAAAAGTATCTATTATGATAGTAGACTATTAACTGTTGTTATAGTCAAACTCAACCAGTCCCAAATGGTCATCCCAAGATCCATAAAATTCAAGAATGAAAGTTCAAAGTATGTCATCCAAAATATTTATATATCATTATGTCTATCCATCTATCTGTAGATGATATTCCATGATTCAAATGTACTTGAGATCATAGTGCCTCTTAGAGGCCTCTCTAAAATAAATAAGTGAAACAAGGATCCCTATCAGAGACTATAAAAGATGGAACTCCATGAAACCTGATAATATCCTGTACATAGAGACTTCTAAATTCCTTCACTTTGGCTGTATCTAGAATGGGTAATAAGGGAGATGAATTTTCGACTGATTGATCACAATTGATATCAAGTTATTCACTCGATGGGTATATGGAAACACAACCATAAATTCCATAGAAATTTTTTCCCACTCCTAAGTTGTCATTGGAAATGGCTGAAGTAAACCCAAAGGTCTCTAGTGCCTAGAATTGACCTTTTGGAAAGTATAAGAGTGAGAAAAAAGTCATCATGTATCACCTCATACCTAGCCACAATAATTGTCACTGTATATCATAGAACATCTTCATGGTTATAGGGTGAAAATCCCACTAAGAAGAATTGAAATCATTTATCACAACCTTTATCAAAGTATAAGGCATAATGCACCATTTCTGGATACTTATGATATCATCTGAAGAGAAAAAAATTACCAATCGTCTCCCCTCCATAAAGAGAGTCCCTAATGCTATGAAATGCATCATCAAATAGTTGACACTGAATAATCATCTTGATAAGAGAGGAGTTAAACTACACTCTTGAAAAAATAACCTTAGACTCATTCTTTGAACTACAAAATACAACTAATCCAAGAGATCCATTAGATCCCACACTTATGATGATTCTTTCATAGCTTGGGTTAGAAGTTTCCTGATCAAATAATTAGTAATGAAATTGCTTTTGATAGAGGTATATAAAATTTAGAAATCCAAATAATGAAAGTACTCTACTCAATGCCTCCACTGGAGGTTCAATTGTTTTTGATAGAAGATATAACTCAAGATTTTGTGGTCTAAATAAATGGTAAAACTATCTCAAAAAAGGTAATTCCTCCAAATATTAATTACATGCATCATATTTGTGAGTTCAAGATCATGGGTAAGATAATTATTCTCATGTGGCCTAAGCTTCCTAGAACCATAGGCTACCATGTGATCACCCTATATAAGGAGACATCCCAAACCCAAACCATATGTGTCACAAAATGTTAGGTCCACAAGGATGAATACCCTGAGAGGGGGGGGGGGTGAATCAGAGTATGACTAATTTAAAACTAAATCTTGTTCTTATCTTGTTTCTCTGTTAATAAAAACACTCTTATATCTCATTCCTGTTGCACAATATAAACAAAAAGTAAAGCAAGCATAGGACACAACAATTTTTACTTGGTTCACCGCTAAGGGCTACATCCAAGGAGCATACGCCGACAGGTTTTCGGTCATACTAAATTCCACTAAACTTCACTAGCTGTGGATTACAAGGTTTGGGAACAGTCACTCTGTCCTAGGCTCACTACCTTTATAAGGTTTAGGGTCAAATCACTGCTTTCCCAAGTGTCATTCCCTATTTCTCTCTCTCTGGCTCACTACCGGTGGAGAGGATCACCTTCTTCCTCTTCCTTTGCTCACTGCTCTGGAAAGAATCCACTCATAGTTTATAAACTTTTATGTCTCTTCATTATCTCTAATGAATGCATCCTTTGTTTTATGTGGATGCTCTATTGAAGTCCAACTTTCACCCGTAGATGAATCTCTCTTTGCACCGAAGGTATCGGGCAATCTTCTAGCCTTCACGCAGCCCTGAATAACCACTGTGAATCAACCTTACTTGGTGCGCAGGTCTAACCCAGCATGCAAGTATCAGCGGGTAGGTCACAACTGGCGCACAAGTCACTTCAAACACTTTCACGACACAATCTTCTGCAACTCCAAACATACGCGACTCAACCCCTTTTACTCCCAAACTAATATTGGTGCGCAACAACCAACCGACGTGCAACTTCAAACACTGGCGCGCAAGTCCACCTGCGTGACCACACACCACCTGCATGACCACACACCACCTGCATGACCACCACACCAGCGTGACGGGAGCTCTGATTTTTCAAAGTGTTGAACTCCGTTGGAAATGAGGAGGGGCGGTCTTGTATTTATAGGCATTTGGTCAACCTATGTGGCGGCACGCAAGTCTCCCCTCGGCGCGCAAGTCCCAGAACACAGGTTGCTTCCCCTGCAAGACACCTACGCGACCCTATTTCCTTTGACATATTTCGAAGATTTGATATTGAAAAACATATAGTGCGCAACTTTCCAACCCTCCTAGGCACCGATGCTCAAGTCCTTTCACGATGTACAAGTCACCTGCGCGACCACACCAATACCTGCATGAATCTCTTTCCTTTTCCATATTTTGACCTTCTTATCTTGAAAAACATTAGGCGTTCAAGTTTCCTCTCCTTCAAGTACATGGCATGCAAGTCCCTTTTCCAAAACCACTTTTCTTCATTTGTTGATTTTTAGGCCCAAAAAATTTGGCAAACACTGGAAAACAGCACCACCTTGTATCTGTTCTTTTTGTACCGCCTCCAGATCATCCATTCCTTTGTCGAAGTTCTTGAATCAAACATTTATCATTATCCATAGCTCTTGAACTCGACATGCCACCATGAAATCCCTTTTGTCAACAAATTTTTATGTTACAGTTTGCTTTGTCAACAATCACAACACAAATGTTCACTTTGTCAGCAAACACAATCACCTCAAAAATGCTTCAATGATACCTTGAGGGATTTTTGCCCAAAAATCTACCCCTTTGGTTTTGTTGACAACTCTTCCATAAAAAGATACATCGTTAATTCTTCATCCACCATTCTCCTATTGCTATTCTGATAGCAATCAAGGATTTACTCAACCCACACTCTAAGCCCACATGAGCAATGCTCGGCATGAGAAACAAGAGTAAATGAAAATTTCATCAATGAATCACTTCAACTCTGACACCCACTATTGACACCAAACTAATACCAATTTTTACCAAAATGATACCAATTTTTGGAAATATTCTTAACACATTCCAACACCACTCTTCTTGCCTTTATCATGATACTCAACTATCGTGATATCTGTTCTTTTATCGATCACTTCTAGCATCGTCGGATTTAATAGTGCTCCCCCTATATGCTCACAGCTTTAACTCTTGTCATCTTCAAATCCTCTTCAGCATCGTTGCCTATGTTGTCCAAGCTATGCTCTGGCTAAGCGCTTTGAACCAGCTTCAACTACCCCTATCTGGCTTCTCCTTTAACTCCCCCTATCTGGCTGCTCCACCTATCAACTTCTCCCCGCATCTTTCATGATTTCTAAAATAACCACACTATCTCCCCCTTAAACAATCACTATTTTATCCCCCTTTGTCGACGAACCCAAAGGTCATGCCTTTGCAGTTTGTAAAAGAGTAGAGAACACATATTAGTACATTAGGGAAAAACACATCATACCTCGAGGATAGGGGGTGTTCACATCCACACTCTTTCAAGTGTGGGGAGTCGACTGAACTCCTAAAGACAGTCGATGCCTCTCAAAAGCTTCTTTGGGTAAGGACTTTGTTAGAATTTCTGCAACCTGTAGCTCTGTAGGCACATACTCCAAATTCATGATCCCCTACTCAACCTTCTCCTTGATAAAATGATACTTTATCTCAATGTGCTTTGTCCTTGAATGATGGATGGGATTTTTTCTAATATTGATTGCACTTGATTTGTCACACTGGATTCCGATTGGAGACTTCACTTCAACTCCTATATCATCAAGCTGCTGATTTATCCACAATAATTGTGTGTATGCTTGAGTGGCCGCAATATACTCAGCCTCCGCAGTGCTCAATGAAATGCAATATTGCTTATTGCTTAGACAAGAAATACACAATCCACCAAGATAGAATGCACCTCCTAATGTAGATTTTCTGTCATCTACTGATCCAGCCCAATCTAAATCTGTGTAACCCAACAACACTGATTGAGATTTGTCATTATACATCAGACCAAAATCCACAGTGCCTTTGATATACCGAAGTATTATTTTCTCTGCAAGCATGTGGATTTCCTTGGGATTACTCTGATATCTCGCTACTTGGGATGTGGTGAAAACAATATCAGGCCTTTTTTCGGTTAAGTACAACAGAATTCCAATAATTTTCCTATATTCTGTGATATTAACTGCCTTTCCATCCTCATCTTTTGATAATTTCATCTAGGTAGCAACCAGAGTCTTCATCTCCCAAGAATTTTCTATTAAAAACCTTCTTAAAACCTCCTTGGCATATTTGGATTGAGAAATTAATGTTCCATTCCTTCCTTGTTTCACCTATAGACCAAGGAAAAACATTATCTCTCCAATCATTGACATTTCAAACTCATTTTTCATGAATTCAGAAAACTGTCTACACTGAGCTTCATTTGATCCACCAAATATTTTGTCATCGACATAAACCAACACCATCATCCTTTGATTACTATCGTTGCTGAAATAGAGATTGTAATCGACTCCCCCACACTGGAAACCAAGCTTCTTCAAGTACTGATCAAGCCTTGAGTACCATGCTCTTGGTGCTTGTTTCGGCCCATACAATGATTTCTTTATCCTGAAAAATTTGTTCTCATCCTCATGAATGAGAAAACAATTTGGCTGCTCAATATACACTTCCTCTTCCATAACTCCATTCAAGAATTCAGATTTGACATCCATCTGGAACACTTTGAACTTTCTTTGCACTGCTATTGCCAAAAATAATTTGATTGTCTCCAGCCTAGAAACTGGTGAAAATGTCTCATCAACATCTATTACCTCTATATAGAAGTATCCCTTGCACACTAGTCGTGCTTTGTTTCGAATCACTGTGCCATATTCATTCATCTTGTTGTGATAAACCCATTTAGTCCTGATGACATTATTATATGCTGGCCTCAAAACAATCTCCCACGTCTGGTTCTTCTCAATATGATCAAGCTCTTCATTCATAGTTTGAACCCAATTTTCATCTTCAGCTGCATCAGCAAAACATTTTGGCTCTACCTGAGATAGGAAAGATGTCTTCTGTAGTGACTTCATTCTTCTTGTCTGAACTGGAGCTGTCTGATCACCAATGGTGTTCTTCTTATCAATTTTAGCTTGACTCTTTGGCTTCCTTGAAGACACAAACTTTGTTTCCTCTTACTCATCATCAGTATCTTCTTCTGAATCATTCTCTTCCACTTCTACTCCCCCTGTGTTGCTTACCTCCTCATCAATTTCATCTAGAAACTGGTCACTAGGTCGTTGAGTATTTTGTTCATTTTCAACTATAGTGACATTATTACTCTCAAAAAATTTTCCCAGACTTTTGTTGAAGCATTTATATAATTTTCTTTTCCCTGAGTAGTCAAGGAATATTCCCTCATCTCCTTGAGACTCAAACTTCCTATGATTTTATTTGTTGAGAATGAAACACTTACTTCCAAATATTTGAAAGTATTTCAACGTTGGCTTCTTTCTGTACCACATTTCATACGGAGTCTTCCCTTGCTTCGGACACAACAGAGACCTGTTCGAAATATAGACAGATGTCAAAACTGATTCCTTACAAAATTTCTCTGGTAGGTCCTTGTCAATAAGCATTATTCTGGCCATGTTATTGATGATTCAATTTCTCCTTTCAACAACTCCATTCTGTTGGGGAGTTCTCACTGATGAAACTTGATGCCTTATCTCGTGTTTCTTGAGATAGTATTCCACTTGACTGTTTGTGAATTCTGTACCATTATCCGTACAAAACTTCAAAATTTTCTACCCAAGCATCCTTTCTAATTCCCTCCTATACTGCTTGATACAACTGAACAATTCTGTCTTATGGGTAATGATAATTACCCAAGACATTCTACTATAATCATCAATGAAAAGAACATTGTACCTTTTCCCATTTATGGCTCGTGGTGAGATAGGTCCACATACACCAGCATGCACCAATTCAAGCACTCTGGTTGATTTCTGTTCCTTTGGCCTATATGTATTTCTGATGATCTTCCCTTGTTGACAAGAATCGCATGTATGAGTACGATCACGTGATAGTTTGGGAAGGTCTCTAGAAGCATCACACTTTACCAGATCTTCCATGGATTGTTGGAATAGGTGACCAAGTCACTTATGCCACAGCTGGTTTTCTTCCTCTCTGAATAAAAGGCACATATCTTTTTCCCCACTTACAAGGTAAAGATTTACCTTTGTCCTTTTTCCTTGTAGAACAACTGCTCCATATTTTGCTTTCACAACACACATCTTCTTGGTAAATCGAATAGAGTGCCCAGAGTCACATAGTTGACTGACATTGAGCAAGTTATGACTAAGACCCTCTACTACCAAGACATCATCACGTCTCATTTCTTTGCCCCCAAACTTGGATTTTCCTGAGCCAACAATCTTCAGGCCCTCATCGTTTCCAAATTTGACAACTCCTTCTTTGTCATATCTTATGCCTGTAACAAGATCCTTATTACCTGTCATGTGAGATGTGAAACAACCATCAAGGATCCATACACCAGAGCGATCTGTTGCCTTAAGGGCAATTTCTGCCACCACAACCTTCTCATTTTTCTTCTTCTTTATCTATACATTTTCCTTTTCACTCGGCATGGATTGAGACTTCTGTTCTTTCTCAGAGAATGATGGACCATCTTTATCTTGCAAAGACGCAAATCTATTCTACATTTTTTAACTCTTCTATGGGTTTATTGATCTACTGCTTGCGAACGTTTTGATTCTGCTTTGGAACATTTCTCTGTATGGTCAAAGTACAGTACCTAGCCATGTGCCCAAATCCTCCGCACCAAAAATAGTGTCCTTAGAAATATGCTCTGGACAACCGTTCTTTGTTTGGATGCCACCTCTTTTCTTATTCCCTTCAATATCTCCTGGCTATGGAACACACATACTATGAGTGTCCCATATTTCCACAACAATAACACCTGATATAAGGTGCATTCCATCATGTTACATCAGCACTATGAGTTTCCCCTTTGGATCTCTGAATATTCTGATTCTGCTTTGTGCCCAAATCAACCTTCAATCTCGAGACGGGTGCTTGCGGTCTGACTTCAATTTCCATAGATTTTTGCTTCTGATCAAGCCTTGAATCAACCTTGAAATCTGAGCTCAATTGCTGCTTCTTTTCTGCTGAACTACTAGGATCCTCTTTTATCTTTTCAGTCTTCGGAATGACCTATTTTCCCAATAATGTGTTGTGAATCAAGGGTTTTTTTGGTCTTTAACTTTTCTATGAAGACCGACAACTTATTCTTCAAGATATTCAATTTGCTTGATGTGATCTTTCACTTTTTTATTCAAGCCATCGATCTCCCTTTTCTGTTCTTCAGTCTTGATCTTATACTCACTAACTAAATCTGAGTTCTCTGGTGATGATAACTTGAGTTTCTCAATTTCTTCTATCAGCTCATACTTTTCTTCATCATGTTGTTTCATATAGAGTTTGACATCGCATACCAACTTGTTGGATTTCCTTGTTTTTTCTCTCCAAATATCTATCTCTTCAAGAGCTTCTTCTAATTCAGCTTCCATGTTAACTCTCCCTTCAATTTCTTCTTCTTCTTCATCAGTTTCGATTTCTTCCTTTTCTTGAGCACTACCGAGAACAACCACCATTGCATTTTGTCCATGATCTTTACAATTTTTAAAATCCTCAACCTCTTCACCCTCAGACTCATCTGAACTATCTATTTCTTGTGAAAGAAGATTCTTCTTCTTGAAGAAATTTCTCTTGAACTGCTTCTTCCCTTTCACATAGGCTGAAGTTTTCTTCTTGGGAATTTCAATATCATCTTCATCATTTTCTTCTTGAAACTTTTTGTGGCACCTGGCTGCGAGATGTCCAAACTTTTCACATCTAAATCATGCAAGAGGAAGTTTCCCTTTGAACTTTCCTTTTCCTCTTTGAAGATTTGGGGAGAGGAATGACATTACCTCATCTGTCTCTTCTTCCTACTGAGAATATTCAATGGTGAGATTCTTCATGGACTTAAATGCCAACTCTTTGGATTTCCCCTTTTCCACAGTGTCATTATCATCATTTCGCATTTCATATGCAACAAGGGTGCTGTGCAGGTTATCCAATGTCAGTTCTTTCGGGTCTTTATCTTCCATAATAGAGACTTTCAGATTGAACCGATGTGGAAGTTTTCTCAAGATGCGCTTCACAATTTTTTTGTCTTTGATAATTTCACCAAGACCTCTCATGTCTTCAACCATAACATTTAACCTGTCAAAGAATGCATCAACAAACTCATTCAGGTTCATTATCAGATCTTCATACTTGTTCCACAATACTTGCATCTTTACCTCTCTGACCTTTGTACCCCCTTCATATATATTCAAAAGCTTTTCCCACATGGCATGTGACATTTTTCATGACATCACCTTTGTATATATGGGATTGGAAAGGGCTCCCCCTAAGGCATTGATTGCTTTGGCATTAGGATCCAACTCTCTATGCTCAGCTTCAAATAATGCACCACTATTAATATCAGCTGTGATACCATGCATGGCTGCTGAAAACACATCCATTCCCAAAGATCAGAAACAATGTTGCATTCGATTCATCCATATCTGAAAATTACATCCGTTGAAGATCAGAAACCATTTATGATTAGTGACCTCCATTGAGAGAAGAACTAATATCAACCTTTCCCTCTAATACCAATTATTAGGTCCACAAGGTTGAATACCTTGAGAGGGGGGGGGGTGAATCAGGGTATGACTAATTTAAAACTAAAGCTCGTTCTGATCTTGTTTCGCTGTTAAGAAAAACACTCTTTTCTCTTTTTACTGTTGCACAGTATAAACAGAAAGTAAAGAAAGCACAGGACACAACAATTTTTACTTGGTTCACCGCTAAGGGCTACGTACAAGGAGCATACGCCGATAGGTTTTCAGTCATACCAAATTCCACTAAACTTCACTAGATGTGGATTACAAGGTTTGGGCAGAGTCACTCTGTCCCAGTCTCACTACCTTTACAAGGTTTAGGGTTATCTCACTGATTTACCAAGGGTCACTCCCTATTTTTCTCTCTCTGGCTCACTGCCAGTGGAGAGGATCACATTCTTCCTCTTCCTTTTCTCACTACTACAGAAAGGATCCACTCATAGTTTATAGATTTGTAGGTCTCTTCATTATCTCTAATGAATGAATCCTTTGTTGTATGTGCATTCTCTGTTGAAGTCCAACTTTCACCCATAGATGAATCTCTCTTTGCACCGAAGGTATCGGGCAATCTTCCCGCCTTCACGCAGCCCTGAATAACCGTCGTGAATCAACCTTACTTGGCGCATAGGTCTAACCCGGTGTGCAAGTATCAGTGTTCATGTCACAACTGGCGCACAAGTCACTTCAAACACTTACATGGCACAATCTTCTATAACTCCAAACCTACGCGACTCAACCCCTTTTATGCCCAAACCAATATTGGCGCACAACAACCAACCGACGTGCAACTTCAAACACTGGTGCGTAAGTCCACCTGTGCGACCACACACCACCTGTGCGAACACCACACCAACGCGATGGGAGATATTATTTTTCGAAGTGTTTAAATCCATTGGAAATGAGGAGGGGTGGTCCTGTATTTATTGGCATTTGGTCAACCTATGCGGCGGTGTGCAAGTCTCCCCTAGACGCGCAAGTCCTGGTGTACAGGTTGCTTACCCTGCAAGTCACCTGTACGAGCCTATTTCCTTTTCCATATTTTGAAGATCTGATCTTGAAAAACATATGGCACAAAAATTTCAAACCCTCCTAGGCACCGACGCACAAGTCCTTTCACGGCGCGCAAGTCACCTGCACGACCACACCAATACCTGCGCGACTCTGTTTTCTTTGACATATTTTGAACTTCTTATCTTGAAAAAAATTAGGCACGAAAGTTTCATCTCCTTCAAGTACATGGAGCGCAAGTCCCTTTACCAAAAACCACTTTTCTTCATTTGTTGATTTTTAGGCCCAAAAAATTTGGAAAACACTGGAAAACGCCACCACCTTGTATCTGTTCTTTTTGTACCACCTCCAGATCATCCATTCCTTTGTCAAAGTTCTTGAATCAAACATTGATCGTTAACCACAGCTCTTGAACTTGACATGCCACCATGAAATCACCTTTTTCAACAGATTTGTATGTCATGGTTTGCTTTGTCAACAATCACAACACAGATTTCCACTTTGTCAACAAACACAATCACCTCAAAAATGCTTCAATGATACCTTGAGGGATTTTTTCCCAACACAAAATACCATATATCCATACCCAGCCTATGGTAGAATTAACTCTAGTGTAGAAGTCAAAATAATATTCAGAAAAAAAATTATCATCCCAAACAAACTTTACTCATTTCTGAGTGAGAGTAGTCATTAGATAATCCAACTTTGAGAAATACTTAACAAACCTATGATAATACCTCACCAAGACTAAGATGATTTGAATCTCAAAAATATTATGAGGTTTCTCCATTGTCATAATAGACTTCATTTTCTTAGGATCAACTAAAATACCACTATTTGAGATCATAAGTCCTAAGAAATTTACTTCTCAAATCCAGGAACTACATTTTGAAATCTTCACGTAGAGTTTGTGATTTCTCAAGATTTCTAAAACTCATCTCAGATGACACTCATGATCCTATTTAGTCTGAGAGTAATTTAGGATGTTTTACATAAATACCACAAAAAACGAGTTAAGTTACTCATGAAATACCCTAATGAACAAAGATATAAAAATTATAGGATCATTGGTTAGACTAAATGAAATAACAAGATACTCACAATGGACATACCTACTCCTGAAGGAAGTATTCTAAATGTAATATTCCTTAATTTTCAACTGGTGACAAATAGATTGAAGATATATATTTGAGAACCACTTCTCACCTTTTAATAGGTCAAACAGATCATCAATCCATGGAAACATATACTTTTTATTCATAGTAAATTGGTTGAGTTTCTAGAATTCAACATACAGTCAAAGTGACCCATTATATTTTTTTAAAGAGAATAGGCATTACCCAAGGTAACACATTCAGATGTATATATACTTTCTATAATATATCATCCAAATGAGATTTCATATTTCAAATTTTCTATTTACATATGTTAATAATATATCAATATCGACTGATTAGAAGGTAATAAATCAATGGAAAACTCTTCCTCTCCTACAAATAAAAAACTATAGAAATCAGAATGAAACACATCAGGAAAATCAATGAAAATTGTAGGGAGATCATCACTAAAGATTACTTACTTAAGATAAAATTGAATACTTATATTATCCTAACCAAATTAGGAAAATAATTTCTATATCTAATAATATTTGGGTCCCATTCTCCCTGAAAAATATGGTACAACCCATCAGGTTCAATAAAGGAGACCTATCAAAGATAACAGTCAATACAAGCCTCATGAGCTATCTGAAAATCCATCTTGTAAATAAAATCAAAAGGATTAATTTCTATAACTAGAAAATTATAGTTAATCTCAATCTATGATAGAGAGAAAATAGAAGAGGGACAATAAAGACTTTTCTCCCTCTTCATTCTGAGGGGCATAATAATATTTATCACATAAGAAAAAATATTTATAGAAAGGTTTTTATGGTTCAAAATACGAGTCGATAAAAATGAATGAGATGAACCGACATCAAATCAATCAATCAATAAATATGAATCTATAATGATGATACCTCTCACACTCATTAGACCTGTATCAACTTCCTCTAGAGACTCTTCCACTACGTGAAGAAGTTTTGTTCTGGGTGCTTATAGATGGAACCCTTTAGTTATTGAATCATATGATTTTACCTTATAAATTTTTGGTGATGATGATCTTGTTCCACTAAATAATGTAGAAAATATATATAATAACTTCTTTTGGTTTCCCGAGTGACCATAAAAAACTACAGATCTTTGGTGCCTCAGTACAAACCCATCTTGAATGCCCAAACTTTCCACACTAGAAGCAATTCAAAGGGCCTCTTCCAAGGAGTTCTGGATGATTCTTGATTTCTAGAACCACCAAAAGACTCATCACACTTTCTCTTTATATTGAAGAAACTCACATAATTTCCACTTGGAGAAAAAGGAGCTCCCATTAACCCTGAATTACTAGCTACGTCAAGATAAACCATCAATGATCTATCCATCTTGTCAGCATAGGAATCCAGCTTCAGTAATAAAATCTAGGATCAGATATCAGATTAGATTCCCATTGAAAATATTTATTTCTTCAACTTATCATTAGTATCTAATTTTATATAAAACTGAAAAATCTCAGCAAATCAGTATTCATAATAAGTTATGGTCTTGTCACCTTATTGGAGGCTGAGAAAATCTATGAATTTTTCTAATACCATTGATTCTGAATAGAATTGATCAGTTAAAATAAATATAAATTCCTTCCACTATAAACCCTCACGATTCTTCAATATCAACATCAAATCCCACCATCTCCTTCTAGGACCATCAAGCTTAAACATAACACACTTCACATTATATCTTTTGACATTTCTAAGAATTAAAAAATTTGTTCAATCATTTTCAACCAATCATCATCCCTTTTAGGGTGATTATAACCTTGGAAATCTGGGTTTTCTCATGAAGAAACTCTTGATAATGATCTTTAGATTCATCCCTTTGAGATCCACTACCATATTTCAAATGGTAATGGGTGAAGGTACCTATCCTAGAGCTTGGATATCATGCACCATATTCTCAACAAGATTCTGGTCCACTAGAGGATTTTCTCACTATAGTTCACCAGAATCTTTCTCCTGGGCTCTATTTAAAAATCTTCCCAGAGGCATGATGCTACACAAAATTAATAGGAAACACTAAAACATAAACAAGGGTATATAGACCAACAAATCAAAAAAGAGATATCAAAAATATCATTTACATAAGATAGAATTAAAGATTTTGTTTTCAACATACTCATATTAAAAGTAGGAAAAAAACTCTAGAAATCAATTCAAAATACCCCTCAAAGACACTTTTCCCAAACACCCATGATGACTTAAGGCTCATTATGATGAGTGCAGGCTAGGTAATCACTCACAACTAAGTCCCATAAATCCTATATTATTTCTACTGTTAAAACTCAAAATCCATACTGAAATTAAGTAAAGATGAAAAAACCTACACCTTTGATACCACCTTTTCACGAACCAGCTCAGATACCCTGGTATTATGAAACTCAATCTTGCTCAAACATTTCCAAAATAGAATTCTTGATCCCCATTAGTTGGTTACTAGAACCTAGAATCATACAAGAATCAAGAGGGAATGAATTTTATAAAAAATAGTTGAAGATCAAAGATACAAGTTGGTATGTCAACACTCCCTGGTGAGAATGTTCCAAAATCAAAATGGTAAAATAATACTCAACTATCTATCATAAAAAAAACTGACTACATCAAACTAGATATAGGTCTCAAAACTCCTATGAAACAAGTGGATAATAGATCCACCAATCACCATCATCACTCCACTATCCCAAGGATTGGTAATATTCACCTCCTCTAAGAGTCACTTTCCATTTACTTGGACTTGGCATAAGATAATCTATGAATTCCCGAAGGCAGTGGTAGGTTCTGATCTAAACAACAAAGTAGGGTCTAACCAAGTGCTCCATAATCAATTACATAAATAATTAAACCAATTATTCTTTCAATTTAAATAAAAATAGCTATGGAATTGAATTTATATATTTTTAATAAAAAATGATTTCATTATCAAAGAGATATAAGATATATCAAAATATTCTTTCAAATAGAATGAAATAATTTTTTTTATAAAACATTTATATAAATCAGTTGGTATGAATAAAATAGTTCATAGTCAATGGCATGTAATCATTAAATAAAAATATATCACATCACCATGTAATAGGCCATGTAGTACATTAGTTCCTGAAAATTGGATCCTCATATAACTCAATCAGTGATCTTGGCTTAATGTACACACACATCCTTTGGCTTAGCTGTCAGGAATCAACTCTCTATTAGGGGAAATCATTCCATGGTAAGTTTATGTCAGTGTTTTTATCATCAATAAATTTCTAGGGGGTCAGATCCTAGAATTCTTTTCTTAAATACCCAATAACTACCCAGGTCCACATGTGCTTTAATCAATCGATCAATTAATCATGTAAAAATCGTTCATTTCAAATTAGTTTATAATATAAATTTCTATTTTAATTTTTCAACACACCATTCTCATTTCAAAACTAAATAATAAGTTTTTATAAATTCATTCCTTTCAAAATCAACTTTCATTTAAATTAATTTTTCAATGATCAATCACCAAATCATTCATCAAAATCATTTCTTAGTTAAAATCCATTTTTTCCTCAAATCATCTCGATAATTCCAATTCCATTGGAATTGTTTTTTTTGTAATTTACATTCCATTTCAAATAAAGCATAAAATAATTTCAATTACAAGTTTTTAAATATTTTAAAAACTTATTTCAAATCAATCAAGAAATGGAATGTTTCAATTATAAGGAAAAATCATATGGAACCACCTACCTTTAATTATGGATCAAATAAACACCCATAATAAGAAATTGCAACGAAAATAAAGGTGAATGAGACCAACAGGGAAATAATTTATCACATAACATTAATATAAAACCCTGATTCAATCTAAAATTATGATATTATACCGCTTCTAATGAAGGGAAGTGTAAGAGAGGACAAAACCAAAGTGAAAAAACTCACCAAATATCAAATGCCAAATCAAGACATCCAAAAGGGAATAAATCACCACAAAATTTCCTAAAATACCTAGGGGTATGAGAGAAGAGGCTTCACAAAAGAATGAAAATTCATCATGATTTATGCATATAAAATCTGTTATGCATGAGGATTTCATGACATAATTCCTTGATTCATGAGGTGGATATCCCAAGCTACATATACATCAAAAAATGGTTTCACCTATGGTTAAAAATCATGATCCTATCCATTTCACATCATAAAAAAAATTGATGAATTGTATTATTTCACATCATTAAATATTTCATGGATTCTTCTGAGTGAAAAACTCTTTTCATGAATTATATTCATGTCATGAATCTATCCTGTAGACAATACACAATAAAATTAAGAAAAGAAGGCCTCCAAATAAACTGGAACCCAAAGATATACCTCTAAAACATTTAATACATTTATACTAAAACTCAAATAATTCAAAAAAACATACATCCTTGGGATTTAGGTCAAATTAAAAGTCAATAAACACCTAAAATAAGGAAATTAGATGTTATAACTAGATGATTGATGGAATATAAGGCCGTGTTTTGAAGTTTTTAATAATTTTTGTTTTATTTATGTATCAAGTTAATGTGTTATAAACTTAAATTTCCAAACTAGGACTCAATATATTTTGGGTTTATAGTAAGTGTGATTTTATGTAATAAAACATGAAATAAAGTATATTAAAGAGAAGGGTTTTCATATACAAGTTTAGGGGATCACAATTGAATTGATTTTAATCACATGCTATAATGATGAGTGAATGGTGAGGGGGTAGATTATATCGATTACATCCTCTCATATTGGTGTTTTAAAGAAATTTTTTCCTTGATTTATTCATTTTACCTTGATTGTTTCTTTTTATTCCAAATTAACTCAAGCAACCCCACCCCCACAATTTTTTTTTCATTTTTTAAACATATTTATTTGTTATTTTTGAATCCTATTAGGGGTTTCATAACTCAATTCCTCCTTAATAAAATATCCTAGGTCAACCACTGTACTTAACTTAGTAAAAAATAACAAATTTTTTGAGAGAATTTACAAAAACTTCCATCAAATTGGCATTGTTTCCATGGATAAAAGTGTTTTATTTAACCTATTTTAGGTAATTTATTTATTTTTTATTCTTATTTCTTTCTTTTCTTATCCTCCCACTAATTTTTTATTCTTCTTTACCCACATATTCCTTTTTAAACCATAAATTAAAACTTTATTTGATGATATCATGGTCCACTTATTTTTGTTTTATTTTATCTCTTTAATTAATGAAACGATCCAACATTGATGTTCATTTTAAACTATAACCTGAGGTTGGATGAATCTTAAGGGATCAAATAAGACAACCTCAAAATTTTAGATGTGTTAAAATTCCCATGTTTCATTGTTTCCATTTTTTTTGAAAATAGTGATCCTATTAGTTTATCTCAAAAAAAATCTAATTTTTGAAAAATTCATACAAAAAACAATGAATTTTAAAGAACCATTCGAGGGTTAGATACACCTAATATTAATTATCTACCCTAATGTATTTCATATATAACTCTTGAATCAAAATTTAAGATAAAATTTGGGTTAATTTGCCTTCTCCCTAATTTTCATGGCCTCTCTATAGAGGATCCAATTAAAAATATAAGAGAATTCAATAAAATTTTCTAAATATTTATACCATGGAATGTCTCTGAAGACCAAATCAAATTTAATTAATTCTCATTCTCACTTGATGGAACTAAAAAATATTGTATGTGTTACTCACAAACAAAAGATGTTATATCTTGGAATAATTTGAAGCATATTTTTTTCTAGTGATTATATTTAGTATTAAGGAACACAATAATTCAATATGAGATATCTAGAATCAATAAATCACAAGGATAGTCAATGTATGAGTACTAGGATCAGTTAAATAAATTATGCGAAAGCTTCAAAAATCACTAAATCAGTAAGTAACTCCTCATCCAATACTTCTACAAAGATGTCAATCCTATGGAATGAAGCATGGTGAATGCAATATTAGTAGGATTATTGGTTGAAAAAAACTCAACGGATGCTTAAGAGTTGATTAAAAATATGGCACAGAACTCCCAACAATTTAGTGATTGAGGTACAATGTCTATAATGGGAGTACATCAGGTAAGTCATTCTTCTCATGAAAATCATTTAATTTGTACTAAGTTGGATGAATTAACCACTATAATGAGACAAATATCCTTGGATCAAAATTCCTTTCCATCCACTCCAATGAATCTTTGTGTAATTTTTACTTCACTAGACCATCCAATATATTTTTTCCACAACTATAAGAGACCATGGACTATGAAACTGTATTCATAGGGAGACCATAAACAAAAACAATAAGTAACCCAAAAAAATAAGTATGGTTATTTCACTCAAATATAAAATCAAGGATGGAAAGATCAATCCGATATGAGGTATGTATTTTGACAACAACAAAGGGATCCTTTTCAACAAAACATCTGATAACATCCACCTTACCAGTAGGGTTTTCAACAACACCAAAATAGATTTAAAGCCCAAGAATCCACAATTCAAAAACAAGGTAATCCCTAACCAAAGGTCGATTATAAAACTGATGATATTTTGAAAAAAACTTCTCTTAATCAATAAAATGAGTTAAAGAGTTAAATTATTGAGTTGAGGGAGATAAAGATGAAAATGATTTATATTTCCATCATACTCCATGAAATGGTAAAAAATAATTATGAAAACCTACCCTACCAACCTACTCCAAATCCCAAGGGGAATGTTAGTGCTATCACATTGATAAGTGGGAATAAAATAGGTGAGTGAAGTATTCTTAGTAGTCACAAGGATTCACCCAACCTAAGGAGATTACACCATCACCTCTGTAAAATGATCAACCAAAGAAGAAATAATATGTTAAGAATAAAATTAATGATATTACTTCTAAATCCATTCTTTTTTAAAATATAGTTTTATAAACCCAAAATATATTTGAATAGGTGATGTATGAAAAGGTTTTGGACACATTAAAGTGTGTTGAGATAAACATCACCCTTCTTGAGGCCATTAATAAAATCCTAATTCATGAAAAATCCTTAAAAGAACTTTTTTCAATCAAAGAGGGATTAGGGGAAATCATAGGATCAATATTGGAATTAATATGTTAGCACCCATTAAAATAACCCAATAAATTTTAATAAAGTAAAAGGATTCAGGTACATTCACTATCCCATGAACAATATTGATGTCACACTTTTCTGTTTCTTTATGTGAATTGGGAGCTTCTATAAATGTGATGCCTCACACTTTTTATCTTATTTACTGGTTGGTGAGTTATATTCGATGAAAGTGGTAGTAAAATTATCAAATAGGGATACTTGATATCCAGTGGGATTCCTTGAGGATATAATTTTTTGAGTAAGATACATGATATGTTCTATAAATTTTAACATGATAAACATTGATAAAGATTAGGTAAATTTAAATGATCCCATTATCTTAGGTAGGACCTTACTCAAAACTACTAAAATGACTATAAATTTCCATGATGGTACACTTTACATGGAGTTTGGAGATTAATTTATGAGATTCAATGTTATGGACTCTATAAAGTACCCCTTATAGGATCATTTTTCTTTTTTTATCTCTTATTTTGAACTATCATGCAAAAAACCATTGGATTGTGATTTTCCCATGCTTAGATAGATTTTGAGAATTGGTTCTAGTTTTATGTATAAGATCATTTACACACCTATTTATATTTAAAAATCCTTTCTATGATTTGATTTTTATTTGGATCTATATTCTGATTATGGTCTTGTTCTTTCTAATTATGATATGGTTGTTGAGTGTCCTGATGGATTTGATGCATTATTATCTGATTTTGATGATGTCTATTATAATAATAATGTTCATTGTGCATATATTTTAGATCCTTTTATGTCTCCATTAATACATCTCCACAAAAATTATAGCTTAATAAATTTCCACCAAATATAAAATTCTCATACCTATTGAGTGGTGAGACATTACCTATTATAATTGCTAATAATCTCTATTTTGAACATGAAGAAAACCTTTTTAATCTTTTAAAGGATAACATTAGGGAAATTGGATGCACCTTTAATAAAATATTAGGTATTATACCCTCTATTTTGATGCATAGGATTATTTTGGAGGATGAGGATAAACTAATAAAGTAACCACAAAGGTGACATAATCCAACTCTTTTGGAAGTTGTTAAAAATAAGTTAAAAAATTGATCAAGGAATGTATCATTTTCCCCATTTTAGATTCTAAGTGGGTTAGTATAATTCAGGTTATGCCTAAGAAAAGTGGTTTTACTATTTTATAAATGAGAGAGATGTGTTAGTTCTAATGAGTTAGAAAAATAATTTTTTTATGCATATTGATTATAGGAAGCTAAATCAATCCACTCGCAAGGACTATTCCCCCTCCCATTAATTGATCAAATTCTTGAGATACTTACTCGAAGGATGAACTATTCCTTATTTGAAGAATTTTATGGTTATTTTTAGGTTCTTATTACTTTGGGGGATTAATATAATAGGACATTAACTTGTCCATTATGTACATTGTTCAACTAAAGGATTCCATTTTGGACTTTTCAATGCCCCAAGTACCTTCCAAAGATGTATGATGAGTATTTTTTTTTTATTTTCATGAGACTTTCATGGAGGTATTCATGGAATATTTTACTATGTATTATTATTAATTTGATTAATATATTTTTATTATTAGAAAGGTGTTTCATAATTGTATTGAGAATAATATTGTTTTGAAATTTGAGAAATGTCATTTCATGGTAGAGCATATGTGCAACACCCTGAGATTTTAAAAGATGAACATCAAGTTCACTAGCACAAATAACATGAAACACCAATATTATATGTGAATGTAACACCCCATGAATTTATGATAATATATATATATATATATATATATAATCTCTTCTATAGCTTATGGAACATGCAACCCCAAGCCCAAATGAACAATAATATTGTATACCATTATAACCTACCCATTAAATTAGCGGGTATGAATAATACTAAGTAAATTATAAAAATTACATGGTTTAAAAATGTATAAAATAAATTAAATGGTTATATATTGATTATAAATAAAAATAAGAACTATTTTAAAAAAGGAAAAATTTTCTGAAAAAAACTGTAATTGTCTAAACGGCGGTTTCATCGCACTTTGTACAAATATTTTAAAATTTAATTTTTAACAATTTTAGAAAATTTATTTGATAAAATGAAATTAATTTTTTTAATCATTAAATTAATATTTACTTATGGCTAAAATTTTATATTTTTAAAAAAATATTGATTTTTCATTGAATAGTGAGAAATACTGATTTTTGTAAAAATATCATTTATTTTAATAAATTAAATAATTTAAAAGTCCCAATATTATTTTAATTTGATATAAAATTAATATAGGAATTATTTATTTATATTTAATTATATTAATTTTATTTTAATCATATTTATACTATATTTTAGTATGAGTTTATTTTTAGGTTTAAGAACACATTTTTCTGAAAACTATTTTAAAGTGCATAATGTTTCCTAATTTTATTTATTCAAAATAAAACCTAATGATGAATGATTTAAATTATATATATATATATTATACATATTATACATATATATTTTTAAGTTTAAGTTCATATAATGATGATTTCTATTCAAATAGTTAATATAAGATCATCGTTCCCCTGAAAAGTATATTTCTTGAAAACTGATTTTTTCACGTATGAGGGTTTTATTTTAAATTAAATTATTCCAATTATATGACTTAAATTTGATAAAATGGATTCCATATTTGGAATCATAATAATTAATATTATCTAATAATTCCAACATAATTTTTTTACCATAATTAATACTAAAAACAGTAAAAATTAATTACTACAGTTAAGGGGAAAATGAGTTTACCGTGGGTTAAACTAAGAAAATTAAGATTAAAATGACCCAAAAATTGTATTGTTCCTATTTTATGGCCATATTTAGACCTTATAAATTCTAAGGTTATATAATTAAACTGTTTTTTTCCTTTTTCATGTGGAAAATGTGGGTATCACTTTTTATTTTAAAAAATTACATGTGTGTCCTCTCCCCCACTTATAAACGGCCACACCCTCTCATATCCTCTTCACACTTACAGAACCAATTTATTTGGAAAATAATTCCAAAAATCACTTAAATATTTCCATCCACTCATCCAAGAATCATTTTTAGTGATAAATCCAATCTAGTAAGGCTTTAGGTTAAACCTAAAGAGGTTTCTTGAAGAAGAGGTAAAGTTGTTAACTATGTGTTTTCATATTACTTATAATTCCTTATAATATTCTAAAGCTATTAAAAAATAAAAAAATATCTAAAATATACTAATATTTTATTATATTAATTTCATAACCTATATCCATATCCACTTCCATCAAATGGGAAGTGAAACCGTCGATTGTGTGTACGGTGGACAATTGACTCGTGAACCGATACAATTCATTTTCCATCACCAAATTTTAATAATGGATACAATAATGGATTTAAAATATTTATATTATATTTATTATAATTCTAAAATTATTATATCACATATATATTATTACTTTCCATTCCATGGAGGATACGATAACGTCGCTCATGTGTTCGGCAGACTACCGCCTCACGGAGTGGCGTGATTCATTTTTTTCACTTATGATTTACATGGAAGGTATTAAAGATATTGTTAATTAATATATGTTATATTTATGAACTAACCATATTTATTTAAATAAAACATCACATCTAACTTCATACCTTACATTCTATTAGAAAACAATAATGTTACTCATGCGTACGTGTAAAGTACTACCTCTATATAGTGATGTGAAATTTTTTTCATTTGATTTTTACATGGATATTAATAAGTAAGGAATTGATAAATATAAATGATATAAATTAATTAAAAATTATTCTATAAAGGCAAATTAATATTTACCTTTCTTTCATTCTATGCATCGAGAAAATGGAAACAATGTTCATGCGTACGTACGACTTACTGTCTCCATGAATATATATGATATTTATATCATGTTTTAAATTTTTGATATGATGTAACCATGATAAAATTAAAATTAATTAAAATACCAAATCAAAACATACATGAAAAAAAAGCAGTTATTACCTGAAACTAGATTTTAACAAGGAATTGTTAATAAATGAGTCATAAAATATTATAAGTAAATCATATATGGTTTAATATATATTAGTAAAGTTATTTAATAGATTTATGATAAATATATATTTATTATACATGAGGTTAGGGCACATATAAATGGACTCAAACCTAAGTTAAGGGTTTTATCGTCTCAATTTTACTTATGTGAGACAAATTCCCTATTTAACACTTATTTTTTTGGTGTATATAATTCCCCTTTGATATGTTATATCATGAATCTATTTATCTTCATGGTATTTAATTTCTCACATTAATTTATTTTTTTAATGGGTCTTATGATTCAAAAGTTACCAAAGTGGTAGAGTTTTATTTCACAATCTCATCATTATTTGAGATTGTTCATTTTTAAGTCACCCTTAGGGGGATTATTTGGTATTCCTATCTTAAAACGAATATATTTTATTCTTCTATATTTATTCATGAAATTTTCATTTATTAGTAAAATTTTTCATCTATTTGGTACTTAAAATGATTGAGAAAATATTTTTAAAGAAAATATATTTTATTCCTCTCTTCGGTCGAAAATACTTCTTCCAAAACAATGTTTTCTAAAAATGTTTTCAAAAAAGTTTTTAACACTCTCAAAATGCTTTATTAAAGAAATTTTTTACCCATGTTGGATTATGTTTTTTTTGAAATTTATATTTATTCAATTTTCTATATAGGGATTGTTTGTATTTTATAAAAAATGCAAAAGTAATCTTTGTTTTAATGTGTACGACATGTTCAGAATTTTCCACTGTTAGGACCAATCAATGTTTCAAAAATTAATTTATAATTTTAAAAGGTTGTTTTAAAATAAAATTATTTTCAAATTATTTTGTGAATTTTATTTTTAAAAAGTGGGTTTTCAAAGTGAAAAGTTTATTTTCCTCAATAATGTTTTAATGATGTTTTTATGGAATTTATATTAATCAACTTAAAAAACCATTATTCTACTTTTTCTCCAATGGGGATATATTATAATAATACCATCCTTATGCATTCTCTGAATGTTTCATGATTAGATTGACTTAAGAAAGTATTGACATTAACATTCTATATTAAATTTGAATTAATTTACTTTCCCTTGAAACATTCATATTCTTATGATAATTGGACATTATATTTCCATTAAATACTCATATTCTTTATCATGGATAGTAGTATTTCATAAATTGTATATAGTTTCTATATATGGTGTTTTAATTTGAATGTTATTTAATTTAATGGTAAATGTTGATATTTTATATTATTTATTCAATATTTATAGTTGTTGATAAATCATACTATTCATAAATTAAATTTATCATTTTATATATAAGGAATGCTTTGGAAACATAATAATGGGTAGGGCCTAGTTATAGATAGCCCCTCTATGCATCAACAAGTCTCATAAGAAAAATTAGTTAGCCAAATTAAATGTGGTTTTATCCATATTTTTAAACTATATTGTGAAAGGTATTAAAAGTATGTTTTAGATGTAGAAATTACAAATTCCATCATTATGAATTTAGTATTGATATCCATGTGATC
This sequence comes from Viscum album, assembly GCA_963277665.1. NCBI lineage: Eukaryota > Viridiplantae > Streptophyta > Magnoliopsida > Santalales > Viscaceae > Viscum > Viscum album. The sequence continues at coordinate 994,045,301 of OY728134.1, forward strand.
ATTAAATTAGTTAGAATATCCATGGATAAGTTTCAAGTGCACGTGACTATTTAAATGGTAGTTTTTTATCATTATTTATTCATACCATATTATGTTCTAGTTATTGATTAAATGACATGTGTTTTAGTTATTTACATTTCTATAATGATTATTCCTTATTTATTCACAGTTTCTGCTATAAACATACACTTATTGAGCATTTATGCTCACCACTTTCTTATGTTTTCCCTCAAGATGCCAAGATGTGTATTATTATTGACATGTAGGGTTATGCTAGAGAAAATAATTATACACTCAAAGAAAATACTATGTTGTATTTTATGTTTTCAATTGTAATGTGATACCCAAGTATGTATCTATTTTACCAAGACTAATAACCTATTCAGTCATTTACGATGCAATCTATTGTATCTACCACCAATGTAATAAAGTAACTACCAGTTATGGGATACTAGGTTTAGGTTATTTACAACATGAAGTCATCTTAGGGAATGTAGTGTGTTTCATCTCCAAATTCCACCTGAGTTTGGAGTGGAATGTTTTGGCATTGGTGGAACAACCCTCACATAATACACATACACCCATATCCCTTTTAGGAATTTTCCAAATGGTTTTTTTTGTGGAAGCGAAAACACCCAACAGTTCTTATATCTGTGATGACTCATAGACCCGCTTTCTAAAGGCAGGTGCTCATTGGGAATCTTTGTCAATGATACTCAATAAATCAAATTGGTTGATAGGATGAGAGTTTGGGATCATCACACACTTTTGGGGGGAATTGTTTCCTACTCCGAGACTCTCTCATGTATTTAAGATATATTCGAAAATCCTTTATTACTTCCTAAGTATAACATAGGACACCCTTGAATTAAAAATAAATTATTTACATGTGTAGAGATTAGAATCATCTATATATACATGAGGTTCTTCATCAATGGAGATATTTTTATTTATCTGAGGTATTCTATCGATTTTACCCATTTATGAATGGATTAGAGATTCTTTCATCGTTATTGTCATGGCACTAGTTTTATTCTAGGTAGTGGGGATATTTGGAGTTTTATCATCATCTAGGGAAACAAGATTTGTTTTGATGTTTGGATCAAACCCATGAGATGAGATTACCATGTATTAGCATGAATGGAATAAAAACCCATGTATTTTAGTTCTCATTAATGGGACACATCATACATTTTAAGGTCATGTGATAAGGACCGAACCATACATTTTAACATCATGTAGTAAGGAAAACTATACAAAAGGTGCCTGGAAAAGGATGGTGAGGGACTTATACTAAAGTTTCCCAAGAAACCTAGAAGGGATGTGGGCTCCCAAGTTGAATAAGACCCTACTGGGAATGTGGCCCAGAGAGAATAAGGTTGATTTTTGGTGTTGGGTTTGGACCTCAAGGAGGATTCCTACGTATCATATTTGGATGGGAATCAAATCCAACACAGTTCATTTGTGAGGACCCATGCCTATGGAGGCCCTCTTATGGTTTTTCTTGTGGGGGATTATATCCCTTTGAGAGGGTTTATTTTGGGATTACACTATATAGAAGGATTCCCTTTTGTGAAAGGTTGGGTCTTAAACTGAGTAGGATGCCCATATGAAAGTTGTATGGTGACATGGTTGGGATTTATATTGAATAGGAGGCCCATAAGTTTGGGATTGTGTAGATGTCATGATCACTACTAACCTCTAATCCCACATGATTCATGATTGCTATGAGAAAAAGAGTAATTCATAGATATGGGAAATAGACCAATTTTATTTTTCCACTAATAAACAAGTCCAAGACCCAAAGGGAAAGGGAAAGAGAGTAGGATTTAGTTCCCATTCCCTCATTTCATTATACCCTGGACCCAAAGGGAGAGAGAAAGGTATTTGAAGTTACCATATACCCTATTATTTTGGAAATCTAGATAGTCATGTTTGATGATCTATCTATACATGGCCTATGGGTATGGATAAGGAGGAAGGAATGATATAGGATAGGTCTTTCAAGAAAGGATATGGGATTAATCCAGGGGGGATGCCCTAAAATTGGTTCCTAGGGAAGAGAATAGGATCTCATTCCATGTCAAAGGGGAAAAGAAAGTGTGATCTTCACACTTCTTGTTTGGAACTGGAGGTCCCTAATCTTAGAGATGATACAGAAAGAACAAGGCTCTAACCTAGGAGATCCCTAACATCACCCCCTAGGTTGAGGTCCTCATGGCCAATGGGATGCATATTCACATGCACCTTGAGGACCCTACCCATCATATAGGACAAGTTCATGATACCTCTAACTGAAAGAATGTATACCTAAATGGTATAAACGTTGGTTTGACTCTTTACATGGATTTTTAATTCTGGAGGCTTTGGTGGAGGTTTAAATTTGGCCCCCCTCAGATAAGGGATGAAAATAAAGAGTACCCCTGACATTGGTGACTTGGAAGAGGGCTCAAAATGGGGATCACGTAGGTCCTATCTTGGTGAGAAAATGTGTTTCACATAGGGCCTGGGAGGAGTTTTAAGTGCTTAAGTTAGGGGGTAGGCATCCAAAAGATAGAGATTACTTGATAAATGGACTACCTTGGTAATAACACTTGGGAGTGGACTTGGCCGAGGCACCATATGTCTCATCAGGTGCCCTTGGAAAGACCTTACCCAGGTTCCTAACTAGAGAGGGGAAATTAAGATTAGTGGATTTCAACTCTAGGGGAATAATATCATCATACAAGGACTATTAGACCCTATAGGGACTTTGATATCATTATCCCCCTTGATTCCCTCTCTTCTCAAGTTTTAGAGAGCTACATAAGGGGTTTTGAAGGACCTAGGTGAAGGGGCTGCACGACCAGAGCTTCAGGGCTTCTTCTAATTTTCCAATTGTAAAAATAAGGAGCCCTAGGGTCCTATTTTTTGGAAAACTTGGGAGCTTGGTTGAAGTATATCATCCAAAAAGGTACTCGGTGCTAGTACCTAGTGTAGGTAAACCACACTAGGGTGGCTATGCTTTCAGTGCAGCGAGGGGGGCTGCACAAGACTTCTAATGCATAGGGGTGTGAACACAGACCATCTTAGGAAATTTCTATAGATTCTTATTGGGTATATTCATATTTATAACATACTTGATGTACTCTTCATAATATTATGACCCCATATGTCAAAAATAAGTTTAAAAAAAATACCCCACTTAGGATTGGATCTAAATGAAAGAAGAGGTTACAATATTGAGGTAGAAGGGGGGGATTATGAAGGTGGAGTAGGTAAGCTATGTAGGGTATTCATGTAGAAAAGGGGAACAAGTTTGTGGCATAGGTCTGGTGCATAGGTCTAATGTGCAGGTTAGTGATGTTTATAAATACCACTGACCCTTAAGAGAAAATTTCCTTCAGTGTATGTGCCTATTTCTATTGTTGCATAGGTCATCCGCCCAACTATTCCACACTTACTATTTTCATAGGTCTTCTAAAGGAATTCTCCATGCATGTACTTAGTACACCACCTAAGTTATTTCCCAATGTAGAACAACCTTGCTGAGGAGCCTACACAGGTCTACCTTGTCGAGGAACCTTCACAACACTACTTTGTCGAGGGGTTAGTGTGAAGGACTTGATCGAGGGGACTACACAAAGGCCATTAATTTGAAAAAAATTGAACTTTTCCAATTAATTTTTTAACTTTTCGAAGTCAAAATTTTAACTTAATGAGAAAACACAATGCCTTCGTGTGGGTTTTCAATGGCTACCCTGATGTATTCTCTTGAGAAAGCTACTGCATGTTCACCAAATATGATCAATGCTTTTGGGACAAATTATTATGACATAGATGAATCCAATATTTGAGATTTAGAAAAGAATTTTGCACCATATCAGTTAGAATATCCATGAATTGATTACTTACCTTTGTACGACCATAAAATTCCGAGGGACTCTCTCATTCCAAAGGCTTAGAGTTATTTCCCGAAGTCTTGGTTTATGGAACACACCAATTTTCCTACCAATAATGTCTCCTATAAGGGTGTATATATCAAGGAAGGAACAATTCATATCGGTTTATTCTTGCATCGCAGCTGATACACCCTAAATTTGAATCCTCACACCTAGGCGTCTAATCCTCATTATTATGACTTAAATTTCCTTACTTCACAGACATACTAGTCACAAGGTTGAAAGGGATACTAGGGCTTCCACTATAGAGGGAGAGTCATGCCTGAATGGATATGGGTGTACTGGGTGTTCCATATTTGTGTAGAATTCAAGTAGCTACAAGATTCCAACATTTATATGGTTGTTTGGGTAGGGAAATATTATATTTACAAGAACCCAAAAATCATCCTTGGGATTTTGATACGGTGGATTACTCATATGAATTCCTTTCATATGACACATGGTGAAGTTAGAATTAGCCTACGAGATATATACAAAATATTTAGGGCCCCCATTCTTGAGGATATGTATAATGAGTTTATTCCACTAAAGACCACCTAGGGTAATGTTGAAAGGACACCAAACTTGGCCTATGAGATTTTTAAGGTGGATTAGAAAGTGAAGAACAAATATATTCACCCTAGGGGTGAAATCCATTTTGAAATGTGGATAAAGGATTTCCTCAAGACAGAAGAAGAAGGCTCCACTTTCCAACACCCTACAGGATACCCCACTTTAGAGAATCGGGGTGATTCTAACACATTCTAACCTACACTGGAGAAGGTTCAGTATACCCATTGGGGTTGTAAGGTCAATCCTGAAGTTTATATAAAAAATCATCTATCCAGATTCCTCGCAATGTGGCTAAGTATCTAACTACTTTTGGTCCATGTATCTAATGGTGGTGTGAGACCAAGGACTTTTTTTATAGCATCCAAATTGTCATAAGGGAGTCACATAAGGTTGGTTACCCCTGTCATAGAAAGAATTTACTAGTGTTTTCTGTATTCATACAGTGGGAAGGCCTATTTCATAACTATAGGAGTCCAGTTAAACTCCTTAAGGGCTAATTTTTACTGTTTTTAGGCTGTTTATGGAATCTTGATTCTGTCCCAGAAGTATGAAGAAGTGATAATGATGATAAATCTATTAGGGGAGTTCAAATTAATCATATATAATGATCTCCTAAATGGGACATTCACCGATAATGTTAAGTATGATAATGATCTGAGGTCGTAAATGATGGAATTTAGAGACAATTTTTTGGCAGTTTGTATTGAATAAGAGATCATCTATGAGGTATACCATCCATAAAGATTTTCCTACCAGTTCAAATGTCTACAATAGTCAATAATCTTTCTTCCAACAAACGTTAGTCTCAAGAAACACTTGATGGTGGAATGACAATTCTGGATCCTGTTGGCCTTGGAGGTGTCTTAAATGTCAATTTAACTTCTTCTATTAGGTGAATAAATTATACTGGAGGATAGTTATGCTAGTGTATGTATTTCTTCATACCCTCAAGGGATATTAAAAAAGGGAATTCATCGGGTTAAGGCACAACAACTTATAGTCATGGTATGTGTGGTAGAAAGGATCAAACTGAAGGTGATGATTATGAATCCCTAAAGTCTTTGAGGTGATCTCGGGAAAAGACCACCGAGTAGGCCAGGGTTGAGAAAACTACACATTCCAAGCCAAGGTGGTCCAGTCATCATCACTGAGATGAGACCCAGGTTCTGGTTACCCAATATTCTGCAAGGGAAGAGAGGCCTAAAAAGGATTCCAAGTCAAAATATGTCAATCCTTCTCATAAATAACTACATTAGAGATAAATTATATGAAACCTTTAGTGATCAAAGATTGACATAGAATATCTCATGACATAAAGGATGCATGGGTGTTTCTCTAGGCAGGCATACACATCCTAGATCTAGGGTATATTCGATCACCCTATTATCTACACCCTGAAAGTGATTTGTCCAAGATGGGAAGGTATGTTTAAGAGATAACAATGTTGATATCTGAAACTGATGATCAAATCCCAACCACAAAGTGGGTATCTTACATGATGGATCTAGGAAAATTTTATGGGGTAGGTGGTCACACTGGCAAGGAATGAGATGACTTTATCAATCGCAATTATGTATCTCTCTTTACCCTTCTGTTTTCTTTTTTTCTTTCATACACCATAATAAATTTTGAGGGGATTTATTTAGAATTTTGAAGGAGAATAAAAATAAGAAGAACAAGAATAAGAGGAAGCAGCAACATAAGTGCTTGGGCCACTGAGGTATGATCCCATGGGAACACCCATCATGGTAGCAGCTAAGTCGCCTAATTTCTTAGAACTATCCCCAGGTCAGAAGAAAATGGTGGAGGTGATGGTAGGGGTAATTCCTTAAACATCACCTCAAGTTTATATTGTCATGAGGACTGATATAGGTCCCTCAATATCCTGAGAGAGGAATTGAAATAGGGAGATAAAATTGGCCCCATTTATATGCCATAGTAAGTCTTTGTGCTATCATTTAATCTCATGACTTACTCAACATAATCTTTTGACTATGCTTTCATTTTATATAATCTGCATCGCTTTCCTACCTAAAGGGATCTTGAACTAGTACTTCAAGGATTGAGGGGGAAACTTAAAATGAGGCACATAATCACGATGTTGAATCCATCCTCCTACTAGATAAAGTGTTAAGATATATATCCACATCTACCCCCATTCCTATAGTGAGGGGATAAGGCCTTGGTAATGCTAGATGCACACCCCAAAGTGTTATGTGATGTTTCTAAATTTTCTATTCTCATAAAATTTCAGATATGTTTCTTACACTAGAGTACCTTTCAGTAGTCAATGTTGGTACTGTTTTCACTACAAAAGGGGATGATAAGGATCTCGATTGGTTTAATGAAGGTGTCGGCACTGACCCTGACTTTGAAGGTTTTAAAGGTATTGTGCCTAATGTGATGTCAATTGAGGGAATCGATGGGGGAGCCAATTTGGGTCCTGAGAAACAAGTCTCAGATACTCCAACTGGTGAGGATGTTGCGAGATGTGAGGAATTATATAATGAAATAATGGGTAAATTAATAGGCTTGAGGATAGGTTAAACATCATTAATATATCTGAGTCTATAGAGGAATTTGAGGAATTTAATGGGTTATTAGATAGAAGCGAGTTATAATTTTTTTGAATTATTATTAAATATAATTGACCTCTATTCATTTTATGTCTCACATCAGATCTTGACCTATACAACTTTGTATATAGAGAATGATACCAAGGTAATTCAAGAACAAGGCATCCAAGTCCATCATTCTCTTGCTAATGAGGAAGTGATGGCTGAGAATCTTGAAGTGGGAGATCTTCAAGGGAACTCTATCCAATCCATTAAGAAAATATGGTAGAAAAATCCTTTTCAAAAGGTCCCTATTATGAGAATTTAAACCTAGAGTATTATAGTGGAATTAATCCCAACAACTGATCCAACAATGGGTGAGTGTGGTCAACTGGTTTGGATCCTTTACCGCCTTCACTTTCTATTAACCCCTTGATGTTGATGAGGGGTTTCACTTGTTTATTCAGAATCATTTACTTCAATGGATATGCATGAAGTGGGGGATTCTATGCTAGTTTAGTCAATACTGGTAGGTGAAATCGATGCAGTCGTGGGGAGGGCAGAACAAGGTGACTTGTTGAGTGAACTGATCCTAGAATAAATCTCTTCATCCGAGAGTAGCTCGGAGTTGGAATTGGATATGTAGGATTCTCTTTTAACTAGACACCATATTGTCTAGTGAGACATATGGAATGTAGTCTCTAGGATTCCTATTGAAGATCTACCTTCACAGCTTCACCAACTTCCACTCAAGTTTTATCTATTAGGATATGGAGAATTTGATTACTATGTAATTCATCATGTGTTGAAATTAATCATCCAACATCAAGATAATGATAAAATATCATATAAATCCAAGGAACAACTAGTAATATAGTTTGACAATCTCATAACCACTATATCCCAAGCTAAGCTCATCTATTCCAAGGAGGTAGATGAGTATCAAAATCTCCTTGATGAGAAATATCACCAAATGGAGCGCCTTCAAGAAGAGTAAAATGTCATGAATGAAGAGATAGCTCTACTCCACAAATCCTTGGTAGGGGAATTAGTGTAAAGAAGAGATTCTATTGAAGCAGAGTTGGATAAGCTCCCTAACATGGAGGGTGATGTTGCTACACAATTTTCCAAGTTTTGAAAAATTATAGTAAGTGATTAGGCTGTGGTCTAACAAATCAAATACTATGTTGAGGAGAAGCTGTAAAACATAGAAAAAAGACTATGATATATGTAATATCCTCTATATTCGATAATTTAAATGAAAATGACTTTTTATTTAAATTACATAATCCTATATTTTCATACTCATTGTAATCAAAGTATAACACTAAAAATGGATCATTTGGTTTAATGTAATCTCATTATAATTAAAATGATAAGGGCGAGAGATCTCTCTAATTTTATCCTAAGTTGTAGGGCCTTTTGATCTTAGTTAGACTTTTGCTGAGGTCATACAGAAAACCCCACAAACTTTGCATCTTTTGTGTCATCACCCTGATTTTTATGAAGAAGAATTAGCAGAAAATACTTGGATTTTTCTTGGGGCACCCTTTTCATTATTTCATCCTAAAATGTTTTTCGTCTTTCACTTTTTATTCCAGTTTAAAGTCATGAAATATGGACTACAAAGACTGATGTTTTAGGTTGAACATATTTAAGCATAATTTCTAGAATGATGACCCAGAAAAGGTTCCAAGAAGATCACAAAATTCTTCAGATATTTGAAGTAGAATTTTGATTCACGATTTTGTGATTCCAGAATCTAAAAAATTATATTATACAAGTGTGTTAGGAATGACCATATACTGAGTTCAGAAATCAGTTTCCAATATAATATTGTTGGGGCCTATGGGAATATAGGAGGCCTCTCTTTAGGATGAATATATTACTAGTTGGAAAACCTATTTTGTGGGAGACTTTATGGAAAGACAACTAGGGCATGTTACAACACAGTCAAACAATGAAATTCTATGGTTGACAGGCCCATTAGTGGGTGAATTTATGCCAATCCAACTAGGGCATGTTATAGTATAGTCAAGACAGAGGTATCATATGGAATTATAAAACTCTACTACCAATGGTCAGGATGTTTTTGAAGATCAAGATTTTCTCAAGACCACGAAGGGTGGTTTTACAAGGGAAGGTATCTAAGAATAAAGAGAAAATATGTATCAACATTGTACCTAAATGGGGAAATATTCCCACACAAATTTGGATTGAATAAAGTAGAGTAATTTTTTTAAATGACTGATGTCAGGGGGGAATAGTCCTTTTCTGAAAAAAGGTTGAGGCATCGTTCAATTTAACATCTTAAGGTGATGACATTGTTGTATAGTTTAACATATTGTGACTAGGATGTTATGAGACGATGTTTAAAATCATATAGTAAGGATGTTAGAGGCTATAATTTAATTTACTTTTATCTTTGACTGAAAGATTAGTATTTGGCCATTCCATGGTGTCCATATTGAGAATGTCCCATCATCCTCAGGCATGAAGGGAGGAAAAGTTTTAAGATATAATATGGGATTTTCAAAATCTGAGAATTGAGATAGGACAAGTATGCATGAAAGAAAAATTTATTTGGGGTTTAAAGAGATTGAAGAGGATTCTCCCGAAGATGAGTATTCCATTGGTTAACAAAACCTTTTTATGAGAAACATTATGTAATGAAAATTGGGGTGTGTTACAACATTGCCAAACAACAACATCCGCCCCTTAACTGGACCATCAGTGGGTAACTTTATGTAAATCCAACTGGGGCATGTTACAATATAGTCAAGACAGAAGTGTCCTTGGGTATCAAACATTCTATTACTAATGACCGATGAAAGCTTATGGAGATTCAGTTCTCCTTGGATATAGATTTTGGTTTTCATAAAGAAATTTCCTGAATATGGGAGGATAATTTCAAGTCAAGATCATGTAATAATAGAGGGAAATGTTTTCTCATGAAGGCCTAACCCATACTAAAGGAAGATGGATTTTTTTATTTACATACAACTTGTCCCAAGATATAAGATTCAAGAATCACTACATATACTAATTGAAAGAAAATCACACCATGCATAGTTCTTGGGATATAATGTAGTTTAACATCACATGGTTAGGAAAAATCATGTGGTTTAACATCATGTGATAAGGATGATATGGTGTCTTATAGTTTTGAGTCATATGACTAGGACCAAAATATTATGGAAACGATAAGTAATATGATTTTCTTCTGACCAATATTATTCTGTAATATTTTTTACATTGGGGATAAATTTGTAAACCAAGATCTTGGGGGTTCTCATATCAGGAGAAGTGACATGGGACAAACATATGAGGGATGACTATAGACCATAGTCAAATAGTGGGTTCTGGCATGATGCTGTTAGGGATAACAAAGATAGAAGAGGCTACTCCCAAGAAAAAATGCACCACTGGTTGATAAACCCATGTTGTGGGTGACTTTATAAAAATCCAACTAGGGCGTGTTACAACATAGTCAAACAACAATATCCTCTGGCTAACAGGACTTGATTTTTTGGGTGACTTATGCAAAGCCAAATAGGGCATTTCACATCATATTCAGACAATGGAGACCTCAAGTATCATACATTATGTCATTAGTGTATGAATAAAGAACATGAAGTTTTGAAATTGTTCAAGATTAGAAGTATGGCATGTCTAAAGAATACATACAGAAATAACAGAATCATTTGGGGCAGAATTTTCCATGAATTGAAGATTCCCTTGAATAGATATGACAAATATATAGAAGGGGACATCAAATTTTCCTTGGTAGACCCCTAAATAAGGGGAACCAAATTAGGTATATAGAAGAGGGGGAATTTTTCTTTACCCTGTGGTTGGTCCTAAGATATGAAGCCAAGGTGTCACACACTGATATGCCTTGTTCATGGGAGATACCCTTACCAAAAATCCTAAGCTCACATGAGCTATGCTTGGTGTGAGAAACAAGGAATGGAAAAGGTTCTTCTTACCATGAAGAGGAAATTGAGGAGAGGATAGGGGCACTTTGTATCATGCGGTGGATAAGCCAATATATAAGACCAAGTCATCCCTACATATCTCATTTGAATGAGAATAAAGACATACATAGTTCTTGAAACCTATGTAGTTTAACATCATGTGGTGGGGATGAAGGTGACTTGATGTGAAAGAGGGGGAATGTTGTGGCTGGGCCCAAGAATAGAAATATGGGAATCACTAAATATATTGTGATGGAAGGAATCATGCCACATGTAGTTCTTAAAAGACAGTTCTCTATATCAATCATGTTTTAATGTGGGGAAAAATGATTTTTTTTATTTTCAAGAATGATGGATGGGCCTAAGACATAAGGTCCATGTGTCACTATATATCTCATTTAGAATGAGAATCAAGCCACATGAAGTTCTTAAAGTCTCCCTATACCGGTATGACCTGCATGAAGGGATGGGGGCATTTTGTTTTTCTATAGCTGGACCTAGGGTTAGAGATTTGGGTGTCGCTACATATCTAATTATAATGAGTCCACATGTAGTTCATGGATAAAGGTGTTGTGGGGAACTAACATTGAGGGTTGGGATCCACTCAATCATGGATCAAAATTCTACAAAGTTTCACATCATGTAATATGGACGTAGACTGTGTAGTTTTTCATCATGTGGTAAAAACTTTAGGCTATGTAGTTTAATTTCTTATAGATTAGACTATAATTCCTTGTAATTTTGGGTCATATGACTAGGATCATATAGCGTGCTGCATACAGGACAATGATTCTATGTGGTTTAATGTCATAAAACAAGGACATTGTTGTCATGTAGTTTATCGTCTTAAGATATAAATGATATGCCATTATTTTTTAAGGTTATGAGACAAAGACTGACTACATAGTTTAATTCCATTCAGCTGAGACATGAACTACTATTTTTTCACATGAAGTACTTTTTGAGAAACCTTGCATTGGTTTGATCCATAATGAGCTCTCCATTCATTGAGATCAAGTAATAAGCTCTTTTAGAGTGGACCTTGTGTATAGAATAAGGTCCTTCCCACTTTTTCTCAAGATACAAAGTCTTCTTCCCTGGTATCATTAGAGTCCTAAGGACTAGTAACAATTCTCCTTAGAGGAATGATAAGAGGTAGCAATTTTTATTAATAGCTCTCACTATCCAATTTTGATGGATTTATAAATGATGCTAGGTGTGATATATTATCTCATCGAGTCTCTCTAGTTCATCTAGTAATTTCTGGGATTGATTATCCATGGATATCCAATCACATATGGAAACACGGAGTGAAAAAACCTATACCTCAATGGGAATGACTACTTCTATCCCATACACAAGTGAATATAGGGTTTCCCATGTGGTGGTATGAGTTGTATTTTGATACAACCACAAGTCATGCAATAGATTATCAGGCCAATACTTTTTTTATCTTTATCCACCATATTCTAGAGTATGTTCGATAAGGTCTTTTTGAATGAATTTATATGTCCATTATCCATTTAATGATAGTGGGATGAGTGGTTAGATTTGATATTATACTTATGGTATAGCTTCTCTAGTTTAGCAGAATAGAAATCAGCCCTATTGTCCATAATATTAAATGATGGATACCAAATCTAGTAATGATTTTGGATTTCATGAAGATGGCAATGCTTTTGGACCCAACTTATTTGAGGGGTACTACCTCATCCCATTTAGAGAAGAAATCAGTCGTAGTAAGAATATACTTGAAATGCTTGGCTATTGTAGGTGGATATGTTCCCACAAATCCATTCCATATATGGAGAATAGCTAGGTGTATTTGGATATATGTAGAAATTTTTGAGGTTGATGGATGAAGTTGGCATGCAGCTAGAAGGAATATCACTTTTTAGTAAAAGTTTTACAATCCCACATCATAGTGGGCCAATAATACCTCACTCTCAAGTTTTGATTGGAAATCTAACACCCTGACTGGTGAGCACCATGGGCTCCCGCATGTAATTCCTTCATGATAACATCATTCTCTTCTCCATCAATACACTTGATAAGGACACCATCAAATCCTTTCTTATAGAGGACTTTCTAGTGATTTGGGTCGTCCTAAAGAGTGAAGTTGGTTGCCTACTGTCAGATGTTCTCCTTTCTAGCTCTGTCTGATGGGAGTAATCCATTTTGAAGGTACTATATGATGGGTATCATCCATCTAGTGGTAGGAAAACATGGATCATGAACATAAAATTTTTCATTAATCTCCTTCCTGATGGCATGAGAAAAAGGTGAGACTATTTGGTGAAGCATAATGTTGATGACTATTTCATCCCGGTTTGGATATGCCAAAGTTGTAGCTGTATTTGTCAATAGATCCACCAGTGAATTATTCACTTGTGAACTATCGATGATCTGTGCTCCATCGATTCTCCATGAACCATCGACACATTGTGTTCCACCAACACTCCATGAACCATCGTTGCTTTGTGCTCTATCGATGCTTCGTGTGCCATCTACACTTAGTGTTCCATTGACACTCCCTACACCATTGAAATCTCGGATGCCACAACTACTCTGGGCTCCATAGACTCTCCATGCACCATTGAAGCTCCATGTACCATTGATGCTCTGTGCACCATTGACGCTTTGTGCACCATTGATGCTTCGTGCACCATCGACACTTCTAGTTTCATATAGATTGGGAGATCTGTGGACTAAAACTATAAATCCTTCTCTTCATGCTTTAGACTTGTACCTGTGTGAGATGACCATATTGAACATACTTCATGTGTTTCCTTTGTGGTATAATTTGTGTGTTTTCTTTGTGGTGTACTTCGTGTATTTCTTAGTGTTATTTTCCTTTGTGGTTTCAGGGTCCCTACTTAGTATTGTTTTACTCATGCCCGCATGGGCTATGCCCACACGTGTCATGTCTTGTGTAGACAATTGATGATTTGAAACATTCCTTGGTATACTGGGGATAGGTGGTTCATAGAGAGAGGTATGACAGATGAGGTGTGCTTCAATGAATTCATATAGATATTTCTGTACCAACTCTTTAGGTAGGGTTTTCTACGGACAAATTTAAAGAACTTGTACTTTCCCTTTTGGTTGATCTTGTATTATATCTCCATTTACTTTTTAGTTATATACTGTCGTAATCTGTTGTTAGTATCTTAGTTGTATGCTTGCTTGTTTACTTAGTGTTTTTATATTTCATCATTTTGGGCTTGGAGATGTGTGAATATGTACAAGTACTTAAGAAAATGCCTCCCATTTATTGGATATACATACTCAGTGCTAGTCGCTAGTCCTTGGACTATTGGAGGTGGGATTGGGTTAGTCATGACACAAGCCTCGAGGGACGAGTCATGATAGAGTGGTATCAGATAAGGTTGGTTATACCTAACAAAACAGGAGTCTGTGAGATTGGTTTGGGGAAATAGTATTAAGTGTTTCGAGTTTGGATTTCAGAACAGGGAATCTAGTGTTCGTGCAGTAGCCGACATATCCATACACCAGAACTTTGAATTATACTTTTTGACTTGATACATGAAAACATTGGTTGTAGGGAATAAATGGTATATGCATCATATAGGATTTTGAGTGTGTTCTCATGTTCTTCTTGAGTCAGTTTCAGTTCACCAGGTATACCCTATTGACTATGGTATGTCTTGATATATTTCAGGATGCCTCCACATAGACAACCATCCAATATTTTGATGCATGATCATGGTGATGATTTACCTAGCGATGAGGCATTGGTACCGGGACCAGTACCAGAGATAACACCTCTGAGTGGTGTACCAGTGATACACCACCCAGAGATTAGCAGTTACTACTAGCATTACTGATAGAAGATGCATGTAGAATGGGTGAATTGCATGAGTTCTATAGGCAGTTACCTCCCAGGTTCAGGGGTGAGCCAGACCCCCAGACAGCTGAGGATTGGCTGGAGGTGGTTACGCATGTCTTCCACCTAGTGAGGACGCCTCTCAAATAGATGATAGTCCTATCCGTGAGTCTTCTACATGGATCAACGGGGAGATGATAGAGCTTAGTGATCTAGATGCATGAAGTTACGACTCTCTCTTGGGAATATTTTGAGTGATTCTTTAGGGAGGAGTTCTTTCGAGTGATGTTACACTTCTTACGTATACAAGAGAAACAATGTCTGATGCTGGGAAGCCAGACAATAGTGGATTACTTGACAAGATTTACAGATCTTTCTCGCTACTCCAGGAATATAGTGTGGGACCCATTCTTTATGGTCCAAACCTTTGAGTAGGGGCTACACTGGGAGATCAGGGCATCCATGGTATCCATTAGAATTCTGACACATGTTGGGTATTGAAGTGAGCTCTTCTAGTAGAGAGATTTTTGGTAGAGCAGACACTAGTAGTGGGAGCTACCACTAGGCATCAAGTAGAAGAATCTTCGACAGAAGGTATCTGACAATTGATATAGGTATCACAACGGATTAGATAGTTCAGAGGATGACCCTAGAACATTGGTTCAGTAGTGTGAGGCTCCTAGGTAGAGAAAGTTATCTAAATGATAGGTTATGCTACTCGTGCGGCAGTTAGGGGAATATGATTCAAGATTTCCCAACTCGCCATACAGATTATCAGCAGATAGTCGATGGACCACCAATGTAGAGGCTAAGTCAAGAATAGGGTGGTCCACTAGGTGACAGATGTGGAAGAGGAGATGGACATGTAGCAGGAGGTGGGAATAGGTTCAAGGTACCACCACCACCACCCTAAGTGGTCCACCATATACTCAAGGAGATGGTGGAAAAGGATGAGGGAAACTTCAGGAGATGGATCCGTATGACCCCAGTGCTAAAAATATTATTATAGATACAATTTGTGTCTTTTACACCCTATCTTCAATTTTGATAGACGCAGGTGCCGATCACTCTTTTCTCACCATGACCTTTGTTTAAGACACATAGATTCCAGTGGAACTGTTGACTCAATCCCTATGCTTAGAGACCCTACACAAGGATATTTTATGATCATACACTGGTACCAAAAGTGTTCCCTTACTCTTGGGGGTGATAGTTTCTGTTGGGATCTCTTGGTGGTAGCGATGAGGCATTACGACATCATCTTTGGTATGGACTCGTTATCCATATTCCATACCCAGATTGACCGTTTTCTGTGCATAGTGCAGTGTGTCCATGAAGATGAGACCAGGTTTTCCTTTATTGGTGAAAAGAAAACCCTAGTAGTGTAGAATGGGATTGCACATAGGAGGGTGTATCCAATCACACACCAGTTGGCTAGCATGACCCTCAGTGTAGTGTATGAGAAAATTCCTCAGTTTCCTACAGTGGTGGGAAAGTACGAGGATGTATTTCCAGAAGATATTCCAGGATTACCTCCTCATAAGGAGGTGAATTTGTGCATTGATTTGTACCCTGGGATGAGATCGATATCTACACCTGCATATCATATAGATCTCATAGAGCTTTGTGAGGTAAGGGTACAAATGGAAGACTTACAAAGGAAGGGCTTTATGAGACCCAGTGTTTTACCCTGAGCATCCCCAATTTTGTTTGCCAAGAAGGAAAATGGGAGCTTGAGATTATGTATGGACTTTTGATGCCTGGAATAGGTGAATGTGAAGAACAAGTATCCACTAATTAGTATTGAAAACCTCTTTGATCATTTAAAGGGAGAGAGGTTGTTCTCAAAGATAGACCTCAGATCATTCTATCACCAGATTCATGTACGGGATGAGGATGTACCAAAGACAACCTTCAGGTGTCAGTATGACCACTACAAGTACCTAGTGTTGCCGTTTGGCATGAAAAACTACCCAACAATGTTCATGGGGATCATGAATAGAATCTTCCATCTTTTCTTAGACTGTTTTGTCATGGTCTTCATTAATGGAATACTAGTATACTCGGTGTCCTAAGAGGAGCACATGATACAATTGATAATGGTACTAGACACACTCTAAGATAACCTGATTTATGTGAAGCTCTCGAAGTGTTAGTTCTCAATTCAGGAGGTCCAATTTCTAGGACATGTCATTTAAAAGGCTATAGTTGTAGTAGATCTGACAAATATTGAAGATATGCTTGCTTGGGAGCCACCCAGGAGTGTTACTAAGGTTCGAAGTTTCCTGGGTTTGGATGGGTAAAATAGGAGGTTTTTACTCGACTTTTCTAGGGTAGAAGAACCCTTGATGGACTTGAAATGGAAGGATTATACTTTCACGTGGATAGAGAAGTGCCAGCAGTTCTTTCAGAAGATGAGGCAGAGATTTAAGAGCACCCCCATCTTGAGGTTACTAGAGGAGGGTGTTGAGTATGTGATATTCTGTGATGCATCAGGGATAGGGATTATTTTTTTCCCAATGTAGGGGAAAGTGGTGATTTCCTATGGTTCACGTCAGTTGAGACAATATGAGAATAATTATGCAACCCATGATCTTGAGCTAGCAATGGTAGTCTTTGCATTGGAGATGTGGAAACACTACCTGATGGGAGAGCATTTTAACATGTACTCTGATCATAAGAGTTTCAAGTATATCTTCTCTCAGAAGGATCTAAACTTGATATAGAGATGATGATTAGAATTACTCTAGGACTATGACTTTGGGATTGTCTATACTCTCAGGGAGGGGAATGTGGTGGAAGATAGTCTCAACAAGGAATCTATCTTGTAGTTTCTGAATGAGGTGTTAGAGAAATTAGACACATTATAGATATCCTTTGTGGATGGATATGGATCAGCTTACCTTCATTCGATGGTTGTCACCCCTTCACTCTTACAATGAGTTAGGGAGGCATAACTAAAAGAAACCAAATGTGAGACATTACGTGCTCAGATGTCTACAGGGCATGCCCCTGATAGATATTAAAAATATGGGGAGTACATATTTCTCTTAAAATGACACATGGTAGTACCAGTGACATTGAGGGAGGAGGTATTGGGGGAGTTCCATACTTCACCTTTATAAGTACACCCAGGAGTGGAAAAGATATATCAAGAACTCCGACGTGAGTTTTGGTGGCTAAGGATGAGGAGGGCAGTGGCAGAGTTCATTTCTTGGTGCCTCACTTATCAGCAAGTGCAGGCTGAGCACTGGGTTTCAATGAGTTTGACTTAACCCCTTGAGGTGCCAGAGTGTAAGTGAGATGTGATATCAATGGAATTCATGATAGGTTTACCACCCACATCCATGGGACACAATTCCATTTGGGTGATTGTCGACTGACTCACCAAGTCATCCAACTTCCTACCGATTCGTGAGCAGAGCTCAATAGAGAGATTGTAAAGGATCTATGTGTAGGAGATAGTTCGAATCAATGGAGTCCCATTGATGATATTATCATATCATGATGCTCTCTTTACATCCTAATTGTGGAAGTGATTGTAGGTGGTTTTTGGGACTCATCTGCAGTTGAGCATATCATTTCATCCCTAGACAGATGACAAGATGTAGAGGACCATCCACGTTCTTGAGAACATGATACATGCTTGCATTCTAGACTTTGAATTCAATTGGGAGGATCTCCTACCTATTGTGGAGTTTGCGTAAAATAATATCTACCACTCCACTATTGGTATGGAACCATTAGAGGCCTTTTATGGGCGACCCTTCAAGTCACCACATTACTGAAAAGACCTAGGAGAGTTAGCACTCATGGTCCCAAAGTTGGTGTAGTAAACTACAGAGAAGGCGCAGGTCATCCAGAAGCCTATAGAGACCACACAGAGCCATTAGAAGTTTTATAATGATAGGTAGCAGAGTCATTTAGAGTTCGAGGAGGGATACAATGTGTTTCTTCGAGTCTCACCTCGATGGGGATTGTAGAGATTTGGTTGGGGTGATAAGTTATATATAATATATATTGGCCCTTTTCAGATTCTAAGTAGAGTTGGTGAGGTAAAATGCCACTAAGCTCTACCCCTACAGTTACACTGGGTGCATGATGTCTTCCACATGTCATAGCTGAGGAGGTACGTGCATGATCTATCACACGTCATCGATTGGGGAGAGCTAGAAATTGATGATGATAAGACTTTTAATGAGTTCTTGATGAAGATCTAGGATCAACAGGAGAAGATACTTTGTGGGTGGTCGTATCATATGGTGCACATTCAGTGGTAACACAAGAATATCTAGGAGAGCACTTGGGAGCGGAAGGCTCAGATTCATGCTCAGTACCCTCAATGTTTTGTCGAGTATCCCCTATTTTGGATTTTAGGGACATAAATCTCTAATGTGGGGAGAATGTAATGAATCATATTTTCCTAATTTTTTTAGAAATTATTATGTAAGATTATAAGACTAGGCACTGAGACAACATATGATTCCGAAGCTCAGGGTGCCTAAAATTATTGTTTGAAAAATGTTATGTTTTTAATAGCATGTGCACATGATTTTTTTGAAAAAGTGAAATAACTCTTAAATGGGTGATTAGATCAGATATTAAAGGACATCATTGAGATCAGAGTACTATCTTTACCCTAGGAGAGACCTAACATTGGTCAGCACGAGTCATCTGTAGAAAAAGTCACAAGGGGTGTAACTGTAAATAAAATAATAAAATATTTTTTTTTCTATTTCTAAATCATAATAACTCATAAATGGTAATTCAGATTGAAAATATGATACCATCATTGAGTTCATAATGGGGTGTTTTCATTAGGCGAGGCCTAACATTGACCTGATCGGGTAGGCTGCAAAAGTTAGTTTTTGTAAGTGAACTTCATTAAAATATTTAATAAAAATATTTTATTTAGATGTTACATGTTGACACAGCGGTGGTTTATTTTTTAATAAGACATGTTATGCCAATTCAGGGTTATTTCCATAACCCTGAAATTCTCTTGAGGCAAGGAGAGGGAAGCTCTCTCCCGATGATGAATGTCAGCGGATTGAGGATCGACAATGACACGAACCTCCGTTCATCATTAATGACTGATCTAATCATCGAGGTAGGGTGTCGATCTCTTCATAATTTCTTTTCCCCTTCTTAGGATTAAACAATGAATGCGGACCAACCCACGAATAGGTTGATCTGCGGTTCAATCATTCTTGAGGGGTGGATATTTATTAAAAGATTTAAGGGAATAGATCTTGGTGATTATTCTACTGTTGGTTTCGTCATGATCCTGCTAACATGAATGGATCAAGGCAGAACAAACAAGGTCAAGATCTTTTCTTTGGGAGTTCATGTGCTTAATCCCTCCCCCCTAAATCTATAATTTTCTTTATGCATTCTTCACCCTTTTAAATCCTATGTGAATGATCGATAATTGTGACCGCAATCCATGGTTCAATGATTTGAGACCAAAGGTTGTGATCTGTGAAGGAATTGAGGATGTGTGATGAGAGTGTAATAGGCATACAATGGTTCATGATAGAGGGTATGATGAATGGGAGGCTACTAATAGGGTGACCAGCAGTGAGGGAAGTATGTTGCCTGGAAGGAGACTGGGTTCCAGTGAGGTGCAAATCCATAGTCCAATAGGACCGCACTGGAGAAAAATCCCATGGCAGCGTAGGCCACAAGCGGTGGATAAGAGCCATGGAAGGAGGCCATAATGGTGGGACGAGGCTTGGAGACCACATCGGTGGAATCTTGCGACGACGGGAAGGACGCAAGACCAGGTGGGGAACAAGAACTGGCCACGTGAAATGTGGTCCAACCACATTAACTGTGGGAGCCAAATGGCCACACGGTCGGGTGAACGTGTGGACCAGATGGATGCGAACAGGGCATGATGTATCCAGCGGAGCAGAACCAGCCTGCGCAACACGGGTTGGGATGGAGAACTGGGCCACTCAGGTGACGCAATATCCCAATGGGGCGGGCTTGTTCAGGCCAGCCCAAACTGATCAGGTCAGGTCAGGTCATCCAAACCGGGTCAGGTTGGGTCGACTGAATTGAGTTAGGTCGGGTTAGACCCAAACTGGACTGATCCATTTTTACTAAACTGAACATATCTTTCAAAATTTATGTCAATTTGATGATCTATTTTCAGTGTTGGAACCTTTTCAACGATATGGTCCTTTTGGAATACTCTAAGTGAGTTATTGTGAAAGTCGGTTCATGACCTAATGGCTTGAGGAGTAGGTTCTCTCAGAATGAATGTACTACCAACAGAATCCTACGATTGGTTGTTACTATGTTATCTTGGTAACTATGTGAATTGGGGGACTACTTGACCCATCAACGCTCCATGCACCATCGATGCTCGATGTTCCATTGATGCTCCATGCACCATCTATGCTCCGTGTTCCATCGATGCTCCATGCACTATCGACACTCTGTGCGTCATCGACGTCCCGAACACCATCACCGATCCAGGTGCCATCGATGATCCATTCTCCATTGATGCATTGTGCACCATCGACGATCCATATTCCATTAACACTTCATGCACCATCGACACTTCTAGTGTCATAGATATTGGGATACCTGTGGATTACAACTACAAATCCTTCTCTTTGTACTTTAGACTTGTACCTATGTGAGATGACCCTATTGACTGTACTTTGTGTGTTTCCTTTGTGATGTAATTCATGTGTTTACTTTTTGGTATACTTTTTGTGTTTCCTTTTTGGCGTACTTAGTGTATTTCTTATTAGTATTTCTCTTTTTGATTTTGGGGGTCCCTATTAAGTATTTTTTCACTCACCCTTACACAAGATATGCCCGAACATGTCGTGTCTTGTCTAGATGATCAACACTTTGATACAGTCCTTGGTGGACTAGGGCCAGGTGGTTCTTAAAGAGAGATCCAATAGATGAGGTTTGCTTCAGCAACTCCAGACAGTTGTTTCTATACCTACCCTTCAGGTAGGGTTTTCTATGAACAAATTTCAAGAGTTTGTACTTTTCCTTTTGGTTGGTCTTATATTCTAGCCTTATTTACTTTTCAGTTATGTACTATCTTAATCCATTCTTGGTGTCTTAGTGGTATTCATTCTTGTTTACTTAGTGTTTTTACATTTCAACATTTTGGTCTTGGAGACATGTGTGTGTGTATAGGTACTTAGGAAAATGCCTCCCATTTGTTGGATATGCCTACTTGGTGCTAGTCTCTATCCCCTGACCTATTGGAGGTGGGATTGGGGTAGTCATTGAACATTCCTTAGGGGACGGGTCATGAAATATCAGCTCTTCATTTTCTAATCTCCCTTGGTGAGCCTTCTTTTTGGATTCCTTTTAGCGAGCGACTGGGGCCACTTATAAGGGAAAGTGGTTTTTAGGTATAGAAGCTTGCGTAACTAGATCCCGTATTGCTACCAGAATTTTATTATAGGATTATTGAAATTTGGTAGGGGTTTTTTCATGCCTTGAATCATCCATTGGAATAAGCCTATTACCTTATGTTGGAATGAGTGTATGTTCCCGATCCATTTGTCCGCATATCACATAAGAGTTTTCACCACTACCCTCCCAGATGGTAGTGGAGGTGTGTGTCTGCTCTAGGGTTACATGATGATAAGAAACCTTATTTGTGGGGATAAAGTTTTGTGTCCTCCCCTTTTCCACTACCATTTTATCTGTTAAGATATCTTGACAGGTCTGTAAGATATGGGTATGAATTTTCGTCTTCCCCTTCACCATTGCCAAGATATGCTTGGTGAATTCAGAAATTGGAATAGGGATATATGACAATTTCATATCTGGATTAGGGGTATATACCTAATATTATCCTCTATTTCCTACTATTAGATACTGACAACACTTAGGCGCAGGGGTATAGGTATGGGTCTTCCCCCTATTCATTGTAGGGACTTTTTGGATGACCTCTACAGGCACTGCCATACAATACTACTTGCATGCTTGATAAGTGAGGCTAGGTATGTAAATATATTTGTGGTTTGTCTCCAATCTTAACTAGATGTATTATTTAGACACTTCTAGAGGAGGCTAATAGTGGGCTTGATTGATTTGGTAAGGTGTTTGTGCCTACTAACTATTTACTGCCGACTTTGACTGGTGGTTTTTATGGGTATGGGAAGGCATTTTTTCTTGATCAATGCGTGTCACCATATTTAATTTATAGGCTTCTCTAGATACTTCCATATGATTATTCCTATAGGCTTAATTAGTGTGGGTAGGTTTATGTTCCTACTCACCTTTTTCCATCGAATGTGACTGGTGGGCTTCTCTAGAGGGGAAGAAGGTGTGGCTCTACTCCCTATTGAACAATTGCTATCCTAGATGGGTTTTCTTATGTAGTAAAGTCTAGATTACCTGGTCTAAACTACTGAGGATAGCACCCTCATCATGTTGAGGGTTCACTACCGTGTGGTGTTAGCAGCGATGATTGCTGGTAGGATCCCTTTAGAAGGACCCTTATGTCTTTTAGGTGAGGTCTTTGGTGGACTCTTAGTCTACCTCTCTAAAATAAGGGAGGATTTGATTGTTATTTTATATGGATAATCTCATAAAATGGTTGGATATGGTGATCAATTACATCTTATTATGGACCACTGGTCTTCGTTGAGTGGATGAATAATGGGGATTTGCGATTTTGAGGTCCTGGTGGGGAGTCTCTAGGGTCAAGATGATACCATCTTGGTAGTACTCCCAAATCAGTGTGTTTGGGACCCGACGTTGAAGATGTTGGGTTAGTGATGAAATCATATGCTTGGATGAGGACCCAAAATGAATGGTAGCTGGGGAATACATCTATGAGATTTGTTATAATGCTATCTATATTTAAGGGAGAACTTTGTTGGAAGTTCCTAAAATATGGGTGAAAACACAAATAAGAAAAACCCTTAAAATCAACATATTATTAAATTAACACATGCATGATTGATTTTCTTATTTGAAACTCTTTCATTTTGAGAAAAAATGGGACTGGAAAGGTAGGAAACAACATTATCTTGGTTAAGGGTTCACATTAGTTTCAACATTTTTTGTTTCTTCCCTAAAATCCACATGGGTTTAAATTGAATTTTTTGGTATTAGTTGAACAACCTTTACATCAAACACATACACCCATATCCCTTTTGAGCAGTTTCCAATGAGTTTTATTCCTAGAACTGAAAACACCCATTGGTTCTTATATCCATGATGACTCATGAATCTGCTTTCCAAAGGTAGGTGCTTATTGGGAAGCTTGTCTGATGATACTTAAGAACTCACATTGGTCAATAGGATAGGAAGTTGGGCTCATTGTACCCTTTTTGGGAGGAATTATTGCCTACTTTAGGACTCTCTTATATATTTAATACATATTTGTGAATCCTTTATTACTTCCCAAGTATAATGTAGGCCACCCTTGAATTAACAATTGATTATTAGAATGTGTGGAGATTAGAATCATCTGTATGTATTCAAGGTTCTTCATCAATGGAGATATATTTATGTATACATGGTTCTCCATCGATGGTGCCCTTTTATGAATGGATTAGAGATTCTTTTGTAATTATTTTCATGATGTTGGTTTTAATCCACACAATTGGGTACTTAGAGTTTTATCATCATCTAAGGATACAAGATTTGTTTTGATGTTGGGATAGGACCCATGATATGGGATTCCTATATATCCTCATGAATGGAATCATAATCCTCATAGTTTGGTGTTTCTTAATGGGACACATTATACCTTTTAAGGTTATGTGATAAGGACCGAACCATGCAGTTTAATGACATGCAACAAGGATGTACAGACAAAAGGTGCTTGGCCAAGGATGGTGTAGGACTTATGTTGAAGTGACCTAAGGAACCTAGAATGGATGTGGGCTCCTAGGTTTAATCAGAACCTACTGGGAATGTGGCCCAGAGAAATGGGTTGATTTTGGGTGTCAGGTTTGGAACTCAAGGAGGCTTCCTACGTATCCCATTTGGATGGGAATCAAAGACCACATAGTTCAGTTGTGAGGAACCAAAACCATGGAGGCCCTTTGAGGGTTTGTCTCCTGGGGAAGTACGTCCTTTTGAGAGGATTGAGTTGGTTCTTACACCGTACAGGAGGATTTCCTTTTGTGAAAGGTTGAGGCTTACACCAAGTAGGAGGACCATATGTCAGTTGTATGGTGACATGGTTGGGGCTTACACCAAATGGGAGTCCCATAGTTTTGAGATTGTGTAGATGTCATGATCATTACTAACCTCTAATCCCACATGATTTATTCTCAGTGTGAGAAAAAATTGGAAGTCATAGATCTGGGAAACCACCCAATCTACTTTTTCCATTGAGGGATAAGGCCAATACCCAAATAAAAAGGTAAAGAGAGTAAGTTTTAGTTTCCATTCCCTCTCATATTTGTACCATCGTACCAAAGGGAGAGTGAAATGGCATTGAAGTGCCCATATACCCTCTTATTTTGGTAACTAGGATAGTCACGTTTAATAACCATTCCATCCATGACCCATGGGTATGGAGATGGAGTAAGGAATGAAGTAGGATAAGTCTTGCAAGAAAGGATAGGGGATTAGTCTAGGGGTGATTCACTAAGATTGGTTCTTGGGAAAGATAGGAGGATATAATTTCATGTTAAAGAGGAACAAAATGTGTAATCCTCATCCTCCCTACCTGGAACCAGAGGTCCCTGGTCTTAGTGATGACATGGGAATCACAAGGATCTAACCCTTATCTCTGAGATCGGGAGATCATTGATAGTACCAACAGGTTTGGGGTCCTCATGACTAAAGGGATTTATATTCACATGCACCACAAGGACCCTACCCATTAGGTAGGACAAGTATGAGAAACCTATGTCTGAAGGAATGCATATCCAAATGGGAGACAAGATGGTGTGCCTATTTCCATGGGGTTTTAAGTTTGGAGGCTTCAATCGAGGTATCAATTTGTTCCCCCTTAGATGATGGATGCAAATGAAGAAGATCCCTACCATTAGTGGCTTGTAAGAGGGCTTTAAAGGAGGCTCATTCCGGTCTGAGCTTAGTGAGAAAAGGTGCTTCACACAGGGCCTACAAGGATCTATAAGTTCTTCACGTAGGGGGTAGGCCTGTGTGATATAGAGATTCCTTAATAAATGAACTACATAGGAAACAATAATTGTGAGAGGCCTTATCCTTGGCACTATGGGTCTCCTCAGGTGTCCTTAGAAAGGTTTTTCATAGTTCCCTGACTAGGGAAGGGACCTTCATGCTAGTGGCTTTCAACTTAGGGGGAAGAGGTCCTCACACAGTTTTCTTTGTGTTTCAGACCCTTGAGGGATTTTGATCTCCCTATACCCCTTAATTCCCTCTCTTCTTAGTTTTAGAGAGCTACTTAAGGGGTTTTAGAGGGCATGGATGAAGGTTTTTCATGACTAGAGCTTTAGTCCTTCTGATTTTCTAGTTGTGAAAATGAGGAGCCCTAGGTTCCTATTTATATGAAAACTTGGGACCTTGATCGAAGGAGCTCATACGCACAAGTACCCAGTGTAGGTAGCCAACATCAATACCTTGCGCAGGGGTGTCCATGCTTTCAGTGCCACGCATGGGGGTTATGCGTGACTTCTAATGCACAGTGGTGTTTGCATAGGCTAGCTTGGGAAATTCCTTTTGATTCTTCTTGGGGATCTTCATCTTCCTAACACACTTGAGGTACTCTTGATAATATTTTCATCCCATATGAAAAAACAGAGTGTCAACATAATGTCAAAACATGTAATAGAGTTTGATAGATCCAAGGTAGAGTTTATTTAATCCATTCCATATCCTTTATGTGTGCATGATATTAGATCATTCCTAGGACATGTAGTCTTTTATTGATGCTTCATTATATATTTTAGTAAGATTACTCTTACCTTGTCATGGTTACTTTAAAATGATTCTGATTTTTCATTTTTTGATTCATGTAGGGTTTCCTTTGATATTCTAAAGAAAAGTCTCACGACATCCTCGATCATACGACCCCCACAATGGGATCTCACATTTTAGATTATGTGTGATGCTTCAAAATTAATAGTTGGTGCTATCATATCCCAAAGGGTGGAAGGAAGGTACTATGTGATTTTTGTCAAGGAATTTGGATTCAACACAAGAAAATTAGACCATAATAGAAAACGAGTTTCTTGGTGTTATATTTACTTTAGATAAATTCCACTCTTATTTATTAGGATCTAAAGTTGTAGTTTTATCTAATCATTCATCTTTGAGGTTCCTTCTAAATAATATGCATGTGAATCCATGAATTATTCATTGGATACTCCCTATTCAAGAGTTTAACATTAGGATAATGGATAATAAGGGGTTAGAGAACTTAGTGAATGAAAACATGAGTAGGATCACTCATATGTTAGAGCATGATACCCCAAACCATGTACCACTTTAGGACACTTTACCTAATGATAATATTCATTCCATCTTAGGTATAAATCCTTAGTATGATAATTTAGTGAATTACTTGGTTTATTTTGAAATTACTGCAAACCTAATGAAACACCATGTTAAAAAATTGAATAGTGAATCAAGGTATTATGTGTGAGATGATCCTTACCTTTTACACATTTATGCTGACTAAGTAATTATGAGATGTGCGCTTGATCCTGAGTTTGAGTCTATTTTTTCATTTTTGTCATACACTTTATTATGGTGGACACTATGGACCCCAAAGGAAATCTAGGAAATTATTAGACTTTGAATTATATTAGCCCTCCTTTTTCCATTATTTCCATGTGTTTTTATGTCATTCTCACAATTCCAACACACTAGAAACAATTCTAGGAGACATGAGATTCCGCAACAACCCATATTATTCTATAATATTTTTGATGTATGGGGAATTTATTTTATATGTAACACCTCAAGATTTCATAGTATATTATCTCATTAAAGTAATTCAATAGCTTGCGCTACATATAACACTAAGTTCGAGCGCACCACAACTTATCAAACTAGACGTTTAAAAAGCGGTTATGAATAATATTAACTGAATTTTTAATATTATATAATATATATAATTTTAACATCCATATTATGTGTTTCATAGACATAATATAAGAACAAATTCATTTTTTCAGATAAAAGAAGTATTTTTCAAAAAATGAAATTTTACCGCCTTTTAACGAAAAACCCTTTTTAAAACCAATATTTGACACTTTTATATATTAAATTTAATGAATTTAAATTATTTTTTATAAGAAGGACATAAAAATGTAGTTTGTATAAATTTTTGGTACTTTTCTAATAACTTTCATATTTTGATGAATAATGAAAAATACTATGTTTTAATTGAAAACAAGTTTTTTAATCAAAATAATTTATAATGTTAAATTATGAATTTAAAAGGTTTTGAAGTATAATTAGATTATATTTTTATTATTTAATAAAATTTAGGTAATTATAAGTAATTTCACATTTAAATTTGAAATAAACACATTTTAATATTTTGATAGTTTTTACTTTTTTTAAAAATCCACTTTTTAGTTTTGACAATGGGAATTAATTTTAAATTAATAAATGAAACTTCTATGTTTTGAATTTGGTAAAATAGGCTTAATTTTTGAATTCATAATATCAAAATTATCTTAGGGTGAATTTTTGGTATTTTTTTGAAAACTTTCAATTTTTGATGAATAGTGAAAAACACTGCGTCATTATTTAAAACTGACTTTTTATTTAAATAATTATTTATTTTATTTAAATTTATTTTAAGTCAAAATAGATATATAATACCTATATAAGTTCAATTTAATTAATCAGAGTCATTTTATAATAAAATTAGATGTATAAATTTTTATTGAACCTTTTAACGTGTTTTTTACCCACCTTCTATGAGCATTTACAAATTTGCATAAAAATTAATTTTACCGATTCTGTGAGTTGAATTTAAAAAATAGAAGTGACATGGTTGAAATAAGTTTGTAAGATGTGGTTTAATAAGATGAAAATAATTTTTTATGAATAGAAACTTTTGATTTTTATTTATCACGGTTAAAAGTAAATAGGGCAATTAAGGGTAAAAATGATATTATAATTACCCTAACACAAGTCCTAATTCTATTGGATAAGTGTAATTCTACCAAAAAAAACCTTAGGAATAAAATATGACCCTTTAGGTCAACTTGTATTATATTAGCACATTTATTATTATTTTATTTAAAGAATATTTAAAAGTGTTAAATTCAAAGTTTAATAACTAAACCATTTTTAATATAGGGTTAAACATAAGATAAATTAAACTATAAATATTCATTATAAATTTAAAAATATTTCATACATAATGGTATTTTATTTATAATTTTTAGACATTAAATAATTAAATTTATTTATGACATAATGATGATGCAGTAATTACCTTCTTAATGAAATATTAAAATAATTGATATTATAAATATATAAATAAATATAATTTGAGACTTTTGATGAATTAAAATAATTTTATAGGTTAATATGACATTTTATGGTTGATTATATATATATTTTTTCTAATTGATCAGGTTTTATGACTTTCACAAAAAACAAAATACCAAATAGTGTCAAAATTGACATAAATTAGTTTTTAAAACAAATACTATATTATTGATTGATATAATGTTCATAAAAATATAAGGTTAGGCCAAAGGGATTTAATAATATTAAAAATTTCATTAATTAACCACTTTAGGTTATCTTGTAAGTTTGGAGTATGTTTATTAACCATATAGTGTAAGAATACAAGAAGACATGGTAAAAGTTAAACTATTTAACTAAGAGTTAAATCTAAATGATATGGTTAAAATGGTAACCTAAACTTGTATAGATCCTATTGGTTGATATTATTTAGACTATTAACCACCTAAGGCTCTAAATAAATTCATTTTGAGCCATTATAAATATAATATGATTGTATAATAATTTAATATTTTAATCTTTTCCTAAAGTGACCCTCACCCCTCTTATAAATGGGCACTTCCCCTTCTCTCAAAATCACACCTCCAAATCCATTTGGATCAGACAAACCCTTACCAAATATCCTCCCAAATTCTTTCAAATCAACTTAGAGTCATTAATTTGATCATAAATCCAACCTAAGGAGCCCTTTTGATCAACTCAAAAGGAAAAACCTGAAGAAGAGACAGTAATTTCACCACCCTCTTTCAAATTCTTTTCTTCTTCCACTTCCTCTTTCTTTGTTGTTTCCATACCAAAATAAAAACTCCAGTAACTTCTAAATACTATTATGTTATTATAAATATGGTACAACCATATTAATTATTCTATCCATCCTACTAATGATAATGTCACAAGGCGTGCGTACGTACGACTTACCATCTCCATGCCGTGGTGTAATTTGTTATTCAACACTATGTTATTTGGATGGATATAATGATGAGTAATATGTATATAAATAATGAAAATAAAATGATAATGTATCTTTAAAATTAATATACCATCCAATTCCACATCTTTTAATCATTAAGGAAATGACATCGTCACTCGTGTGTACGTACAACTTACCGTCTCCACGACGTGATGAGATTCATTTCCACATTCACCATTCAATGATGATTATAAAAAATATATATTATTAATAAGTATGTAGTATATGAAATAATAATTATACTTAATATATATATATATATATATATATATATGTATGTACTTAAATATATCTTATTCACTTACTTCCATTCAATATGATATGAAAACGGAAACAACGTTTATGCATACGTACGGCCTACCATCTCCATAAACGGTGTTTTACATTTCATATATATATCTAATATAAATATTTATATTCTAAATATATATGATATATAAATCATGTGTTATATTTTTTAAGTATGTATATCATGATCTAAATGATACGATCAAGAATAACAAGTTAAAACACGTACGATAAAGAAAGCGATTATTACCCGAAATGTTAATTTAACATGGAAATAATTATTAAATGGGTAGTATAAATTCATAAATGAATCATGTATGATATATTAAATATGAATATGGTTCTTTTATAATTTAATAACATACTATGGTCATTATACAGGAGGTTAAACGTACCCTCGACCAAAGGAAAGTGCAAGGTAATGGTTAATTCCTCAATCTCATTATTATATGAGATTGCTTATGTGTAAGTATTTTCTAAGACATATTTATTATAC
Source organism: Viscum album (assembly GCA_963277665.1). Taxonomy (NCBI): domain Eukaryota; kingdom Viridiplantae; phylum Streptophyta; class Magnoliopsida; order Santalales; family Viscaceae; genus Viscum; species Viscum album. The sequence continues at coordinate 994,076,354 of OY728134.1, forward strand.
ATGTCCATGTTTCATAAAAGACATTTCAAAATGAACCTCTTAAGGTACTCTTTAACTAAAAAATCTTTTTAAATGTTTTAAAAAAATTTATTCTTCAAAATCTTTATCATTAATGTCTATGTTTTCAAAATGGTCTTAAGGATTTATTTATATAAACATGAATGTTTTAAAATGTTAATTCCTTTAAAAAGTTTCAAAGTAGTATGGGACACTTTGATTCAAAACTATATTTTAAATTACTTCCTTTATAAATTATGCGACTTTTAAATGATTTCATTAAAAAGGGAAATTTCTCTCAAAGATTTTTACTGATCATTTTAAACCATGTTGACATCCTTTACGGGATATTATTCTTAATCAAGGTTGATTTATTATAAAAATATTCCATATTTTATTGAATGTTTTGTGATATTTTTGAGTGTGGATGTGTTATTTTTATACCATTCATGGTTTATGGATAATGTATTTACATTTCGTATGATAATTTTAATACGAATGTTTATGTTATGCTTAAACTTTTTCATATGAGGAATTCATTGGACTTAGTAAGTGATGGGGGGAGCCTGCTATAGCTCCTCGATGAATCAGTAGGTATCCTGAGATAAACTAGTGTCTTGACACAAGGCCTTGAAAAAATCTTATTTTTAGTCTTGGCACAAGGCCTTGACTATGTGGTTATGAAGTCTGGCATTATGAATTACATCATTATGAAAGTAGCTATTGATATTTTATTTGATTATTCGACTAGTAGAATATCCATGTGAATAAGTAAATATAATTATTTGATTTATATTGTCTATATTATGCAGAAGTTTATGTTTATAAGGCTTATGTATTAGTCTTATACATTTACTTAAATGTTTATGTTTATTTATGAAATTTTTCACTATATTGTTATCCTTACTGATCATATGAGCTCACTCATTTCTATGTTTTATTTTTCCCAGGATGCGAAGAAGTATATTATGACTTACCCGTAGGGATAATTTAAGGGATATGAATGTGGTCAATGGAGACAATGTTGTTTTTTTTTCATTTTTGTAATGTAATGTAAAACTTATGAATGTATCCAGCACTTCCAAAGCTATTAAACTGATCTTTATTTTGGGACATGATTCCTTGTATCATTACAATGTATTAAAATAATTCATCGGCTCTGGGTAATTGGGGTCAGGGCATTACAGTTGGTATCAGAGGAAGGTTAGAAACAACCTTGAAAATAGATTTAGATAAACTCTGATTAGAGAACATTAACCTAAGATAGACTTTTAGGATTAGTATAGAAGAACTTCCTTGAATTTTGGTAATGTAAATATTTTGTATATTTTCAAGCAATACATCCCTGTCTGGATACGATCAGGTAGATGCGAATCTGGCATAAATGTACCTAAGAGTGAAAACTCCGATAAGGAGTTTCGGTCTTGACCCGGGGTATCTTGGTACAAGACAACGGGCCTTGCTGCACTATTGGTTATGACACTCCCAAGGGATATGCTTATGATAATCCACATTTTCATTACAATCCATTATGAAGGATTTAAGAGTAAATACTTCCTCAAAGAAAACATTTTATGATTATAGATTATATGCATAATCTATTCAATTTACATTAGTTATTTTAAAAATTTGGAATTATGAATTTTGATTCATAAACTAACCTAGTGTATGCCATTGTTTAGAAATGGAACCTAGTAGAAGGAATGAGAATTCCAGCAATACGCATGATCGAAAGATTAAGAAGGATCATATATTTCATGGTATTAAGACAACATTAAAAGGGAAATAGTCTCCCACATATTCTCATCATATGAAGAAATACTATCATGTTTTAATAAGATAAGTAAAGAATTATCTGAGTCCTATGGCTTTGAAGGGAAGAAAGAGAATAAAAGTATGGAAGAGAGAAAGATAGATAATAGGAAGAGGGGAAAGAAGGATTTTCCCATATTTGATAACTGTGGAAAGAATCACCTTGGTAAAAGCTGGAAGGGAATGAGAGTTTGTTATAAGTGTGGAGAAAAAGGAGACAAAGTATGCGATTTCAAGGGTAAGAAAAAGGTTTCAAATGTACAATGCTTCATCTACAAGGAATTGGGACACTACGCTAATCAATGTCCAAATCATTAGAGTATACCCCAAATGATGCTATTGGATAATAATAAAGTTATGATACTAACAAAGGTAAACAAGAATGATTATATTTCTTATGTTGTTATTAAAGTATTGTGTCATTTAAGTATTGTATTAATGATGTACATGTTATAAGAATTATATAGTATATAAGGATTGCACTGTAGTACTATTTCATGAAGGACTTGAGATTGTGTAGAACCAAAAAAGGTGACTCAATAGTAGGTTATTTGTTTTGGAAAATATAAGATTGAGAGAAAGATAAACCTTAATATGATTATGATACTGAGGTAGTGATTTTTGAATAAGATATGATTTATTTGGATAAATTATATTATATATTCTTGACTACCTTGAAACTGATTAATTATTTTTATATTCCATCCTTGTTGGAGATTACAACATTTTTGGATAGAAGGATTACATGTAGTATTATAAAAGGAATAAGGGAGCATGAATGTAATCAATAGGGTTTTATGGTAATTCCGGGTGTTACCATGTTTTAAAAGAATACATGATGAAGGTATTCACATGTTATTACGTGGCAAAAAAATATTTTCATTGTGTTTAAATTCCTTATAAATTTTGGACTATGAGTTTGGACAGAAGTATTTTGGATAAGTATAAAGTTTGGAATCAATTAAGTTTGACATTGGATACTATTATTAAGGTTAAATAATTTCTTGTGATTATTTTTGGATTGTCATAAAAAGGACAACCTGGAGGTCGGGCAACAACCCGTCGTGTCTAGCAAGGCCATAATAATTGAACCCGCAACCGAAGGGCAACAAGGGTGGATCACCTACCACTGGCATACGTGATTTCCTTGTTTGTATAATATATTTTTTAATAGTCTGACAAATTAATTATAAATTCATAATTTTTGGAACCCTATACAATTAGGATAAATAGAATATTTTTGAATTCTATTATCTTTTAGAGTGAAAGATGAGTTTGTTGTAGGAATTAGTTGAAGGATGAAACTCTACTTGTCAAGTACATATTTTTTCATCTTATTATATGAATAAATTAATTCCTAAACTTTAGGGAAGGGATCTTAAAACTAAAAATGTGTTATCATAATACCTTATGTTTTGTTAAACCGACAATATTTTAAATCATCATAGATTGGTGACTTTGAGGCCCTCAATTGTACACTTTTTTATGATTGATGACCTCAATCACTCCCTATAAATATTTATGTTTTCCTCTAATTATGTGTCTCTAATTTCCACCAATGTTCTCTTAATAGAGTTCATAATTTGGTGGTGACTTTTTCATTTCACTTCCCCTCATATTAAGACACTACTAGAAATATGATCTATACCAACGGTTTTGGGCAAACCGTTGGTCTAGTTCACTAATTTGGACCTATACCAACGGTTTGTCCAAAACAGTTGGTATAGGTCCCAAAATCAAAGAACCTATAACAAAGGTTCTCAAAACCATTGGTATAAGTCAATACCAATGGTTTTGAGAACCGTTGGTATATGTACATGTATTTTTAATGGAATCTTCTTACAACAGACATTAGATAAATCAAAATTTAAAATACATATAATAATACATATATATATATTTATGAAATTATGTTCACAAAAGTAAGTTAGGTTAGTGGTTAGGTCTTTCAATCATAGATGGGAGGTGCTGGGATTAAAACTATTCGGATGATTATTTTTTGAATTGCATATACCAACGGTTTATGGAATCGTTGGTATAGATTTTCATATTACTTATACCAATGGTTTTCAAAATTGTTGGTATAGGTCTATACCAATGGTTTTCCCAAAACCATTGGTATAGACATATCCTCACGGATTACTTAAAAACGGTACTCCAAACCATTGGTATAGCCTATACCAATGGTTTGGAGGCCTATACCAATGGTTCCAAACCGTTGGTATATGGTATTTTTCCAATAGTGAGACTAAATTTTATTAACCCAATTTTCAATGAGGGTTTTCCACAAAGGTATTTTTCTATTTTTAACCTTTTATTTTCGAAGAAAAATTTCAAATTACAAGGACACAATTTATTGAATGAGGGGAGAATGTAACACCCCAAAATTTCATAGTATGTTATCTCATTAAAGTAATTCAATAGCTTGAGCTACATGTAACACTGAGTTTGAGCGCACCACAACTTACCAAACCAGCCGTTCAAAAAGCGGTAATGAATAGTATTAAATGAATTTTAAATCTTATATACTATATATAATTTTAAAATCTATATTATGTGTTTCTTAGACACAATATAAGAACAAATTCATTTTTTCAGATAAAAGAAGTATTTTTCAAAAAAATGCAATTTTACCGCCTTTTAATAGAGAACCCTTTTTAAAACTAATATTTGAAACTTTTATATATTAAATTTAGGAAATTAAATTCTTATTTAGAATCAGGACATAAAAATTTAGTTTGGATAAATTTTTGGTACTTTTCTGATAACTTTCATATTTTGAAAAATAGTGAAAAATACTATGTTTTAATTGAAAACAAAATTTTTAATCAAAATAATTTATAGTGTTAAATTATGAATTTGAAAGGTTTTTAAGTATAATTATATTATATTTTTATCATTTAATACAATGTAGGTCATTATAAGTAATTTCACATTTAAATTTGACATAAACACATGTCAATATTGTAATAGTTTTTACTTTTTAAAAAAACCCGCTTTTTAGTTTTGACAATGGGAATTAATTTTAAATTAATAAACGAAACATATATGTTTTTAATTTAGTAAAATAGACTTAATTTTTGAATTTATAATATCAAAATTAGCTTAGGGTGAATTTTTGGTATTTTTCTGAAAACTTTCAATTTTTGAGGAATAACGAAAAACACTGCGTTATTATTTAAAACTAACTTTTTATTTAAATAATTATTTATTTTAATTAAATTTATTTTAAGTTAATATATATATATATAATACCTATATAAGTTAATTTTAATTCATTGGAGTCATTTTATAATAAAATTAGATGTATACAATTTTATTCAACTTTTTAACGTGTTTTTTACCCACCTTCTAGGAGCATTTACAAATTTGCATAAAACTTAATTTTACCACTTCCATGAGTTGAATTTTAAAAATACAAGAGACATGGTTGAAATAATTATGTAAAATTTGGCTCAATAAGATGAAAATAGTTTTTTATGAATTGTAACTTTTGACCTTTATTTACCACGGTTAAAAGTAAATAGGGTTATTAAGGGTAAAAAAGATATTATAATTACCCTACACACATGTCCTAATTCTGTTGGATAAGTTTAGTTCGACCAAAAAAAACATTAGGAATAAAATATTATCCTTTAGGTCCACTTGGATTAGATTATGACATTTATTATTATTCTATTTAAAGAAGAGTTAAAAGTATTAAATTCAATGTTTAATAACTAAACCATTTTTAATATAGGGTTACACATAAGATAAATTCGACTATAAATATTAATTAGAAATATAAAAATATTTCATACATAATGATATTTATTTATAATTTTTAGACATTAAATAATTAAATTTTTGTTTATGACACAATGATGATGAAGTAATTACATTCTTAATGAAATATTAAAATAATTGATATTATAAATATCCAAATAAATATAATTTGAGACTTTTGTTGAATTAAACTAATTTTATAGGTTAATATGACATTTTAGGGTTTATTAGATATTTTTTTTTGAAGTGATAAGGTTTTTATGTCTTTTACAAAAAAAAAATACCAAATAGTGTCAAAATTGACATAAACTAGTTTTTAAAACAAATACTATATTATTGATTGATTTAATATTCCTAAAAATATAAGGTTAGGAAAAATGGATTTAATAATATTATATAGGTCATTAATGAACCACTTTAGGTTATATTGGAAGTTTAAAGTATGTTTATTAACCGTATAGTGTAAGAATATAAGAAGACACAGTAAAAGTCAAACTATTTAACTAAGAGTTAAATCTAAATGATAATGTTAAATGGTAACCTAGACTTGTATAAAACCTATTGGTTAAAAGGATTTAGACCCATAACCACCTAATTATTAAAATAAATCCATTGGGATCCATTATAAATAGAATATGATTGTATAATAAATTAATATTTTAATCTTTTCCTAAAGTGACCCTCACCCCTCTTATAAAAGGGAACTTCCCCTTCTCTCAAAATCACACCTCCAAAGCCATTTGGCTTGGATAAAACCTACCCAAATATCCTCCGAAATTACCTCATATCAACCCAAAGTCCTTAATTTGATCATAAATCCAACCTAAGGTGCCATTTTGATCAACTCAGAAGGAAACACCCGAAAAGAGGTAATAATTTCACCTCCCTCTTTCAAGTTCTTTTCTCCTTCCACATCCTATTTCTTTGTTGTTTCCATAAAAAAATAAAAACCCTAGTACCTTATACATAATGTGATGTTATTATAAATATGGTATAACCATATTCATTATTCTATCCATCCTATAAATGATAATGTCACCATACGTGTGTACGTACGGCTTACCGTCTCCACATCGTGGTGTAATTTATTATTCAACACTATGTTATTTAGATGGATATAGTGATGAGTTATATGTATGTAAATAATTAAAATAACATGATAATGTCTCTGTAAAATTAATATACCATAAAATTACACACATTTTAATCATTAAGGAAATGACATCGTCGCTCGTGTGTACGTACGACTTACCGTTTCCACTACACGATGAGATTCATTTCCATATTCACCATTCAACGATGATTATAAAAATATATATCATTAATAAGTATGTAATATATGACATAATAATGCTACTTAATATATATATATATATATATATATATTTATGTAATTACATATATCTTATTCACTTACTTCTATTCAATATGATATAAAAACAGAAACAACGTTTATGCGTACGTACAGTCTACCGTATCCATAAACAGTGTTTTACATTTCATAAATCTATCTATTATACATATTTATATTCTAAATATATATGATATATAAATCATGTGTTATATTCTGGAAGTACCTAAATCATGATATAAATGACACGATCAATAATAACAAGTTAAAACACGTATGATAAAGAAAGCAATTATTACCCAAAATGTTAATTTAACATGGAAATCATTATTAATGGGTAGTATAAAGTCATAAATGAATCACGTATGATATAATAAATATTAATATGGTTCTGGTATAATTTAATAACATACTATGTTCATTATACAGGAGGTTAAACATACCCTTGACCAAAGGAAAGTGCAAGGTAAGGGTTAATTCCTCAATCTCATTATTTTCCGAGATTGTTTATGTGTAAGTATTTTCCGGGACATATTTATTATCCATGTCCATGTTTCATAAATGAAATTTAAAAATGACCCTCTTAAGGTAATATTTAACTAAAACATCTTTTTAAATGTTTTAAAAAATTTATTCTTCTAAATCTTTCTCATTAATGTCCATGTTTTCAAAATGGTTTTAAGTATTTATTTTTATAGACATAATTTTTTAAAATGTTAATTCCTTTCCAAAGTTTCAAAGTGGTATGGGAAAATTTGATTTAAAACAATCTTTTAAATTAATTCCTTTATAAATTATGCGACTTTTAAATGATTTCATGAAAAAGGGATATTTCTCTCAAAGATTTTTATTGATCATTTTCAACTATGTCAACATTATTTATGGGATATTATTCTTAATCAAGGTTGATTTATTATAAAAATCTTCCATATTGTATTGAATGTTTTTTTATATGTTTGACTGTGGATGTGTTATTTTTATACCATTCACGGTTTATAGATAAAGTATTGACATTTCATATTCTAGTTTTAATATGAATGTTTATGTTATGTTTAAACCTTTTCATATGAGGACTGCATTGGAGTTATTAAGTGATGGGTGGAGCCCACTATAACTCCCCGATGAATCGGTAGGTCTCATGAGACAAACAAGTGTCTTGTCACACATCCTTGAAAAAATCTTATTTGTATTCTTGGCACAAGTCCTTGACTATGTGGTTATGAAGTCTGGAATTATGCATTCCATCATTATGAAGGTGGCTATTGATATTGCATGTGATTATTCGACTAGTAGAACATCCGTGTGAATAAGTAAATGACATTATTTGATTTATATTGGCCATATTATGTAGAATTTTATATTTAAAAGTCTTATGTATTAGTCTTATACATTACATTAAATTTTTATGTTTATTTATGAATGTTTTCACAATATTGTTATCCTCACTGAGCATCTGAGCTCACCTCTTTATATGTTTTATTTTTCCCAAGATGCGAAGAAATATACTATGAATTACCTACAGAGATAGTCTAAGGGATATGAATGTGGTCAATAAAGACAATGTTGTTGTTGTTTTTTATTTTTTAATGTAATATAAAACTTATGAATGTATCTAGAACTTCCAAGGATACTAAACTAATCAGTTTTTTAGGAAATGATTCCTTGTATCATGCCAATGTATTAAAATAATGCACCATCTCTGGGTAACTGGGGTCTGGGCGTTACATTATAGGATTGTTTCCAAGATCAATTATTTTATTTTAGATTATTATCTCTTTTAATTATTTTAGGAAATCAATGGAGGATAATACCACTAGGATTTATGATTCTCATTTTGTAATGGATTTTGTCAAGGCTCAATTTTTTTGAAGGTTTTGAGTACTAAAGGCAATCACCAGTGACCAAGGGTCACACTTATGCAATAGAAATTTGGATTCAATTGTTCAAAAGTATGGCGTGACACACAAAATATAAACACCATACCACCACCAAAAAAATGCTCAGGCCAAAGTTTCCAATTGTGAGTTGAAGGAGATGTTAGAGAAAGTAAAGCAACTGAATAATAAGGATTGAAGAAAGCACTTGGATGATGCGCTATGGGATTATATGATGGAATTCAAAATTCCCATTGGTATTCCACCCAACCAATTAATTTTTAGGAAAGAATGTCATATTCCTATGTAGGTTAAGATTTGAGCATATTGGGATATAAAGAAATGAAACATAGACTTAGATTAAGCTAGAGATCAATTGAAGTTGCAAATTCAAGAGCTTGAGGAGACTTTATTGTCATCAAATGAGAACTCGAGGCTCTATAAAGAAAGATCAAAAGTGACACATGATAGATTGATCTAAAAAAAGAAGTTTCATGTAGGAGAAAAAGTTCTTATCTATAATTAATGATTGGATTTGATTCAAAATAAGTTTCATTATAAATAGTTTGGACCATATGTTGTATCTCATGTTTTCCTTATGGTGTAGTCGAGATCACACAAGAGGCTACATGAATGAGATTTATAGTCAATGGGAAGCGGTTTTTGAAACACACTGAGATTTTGTAAAATATATATATTTTGAATAAATTTAATCTTTTAAATATTTTACATTACATGTAAAACTTAGTTTATCTTACATTACATGCAATGCTGAGTTTAGCCTATGTTACACACAACATCAATTTTAAATAAAATGTGACATACTATTAAAATAATAATATTTCATATGATAATTATTTCTTAGCTATTGGAATGGTGGGTATAAATAGGGTTAACTAAAATATGAAAATATATGGTTTATACATGTATCTAAAATTAATTATTTGGTGACCAAATAATTATAAATGAAAATAAAAACTATTCGAAAATAAAGGAAATATTTTTACGAAAAACTATTTTTATGCTCATAGATGTGTTTTAACTTAATAAATTAAAAAAATTACTTTTATTGAATTATTTTAATTAAATTTATATATTATATATTCAGTAAAATTTCTAACATTATTCTTATATGTTTTCTATATAAGAGATAAGAATAAATCCAATTTTACACTTAAAAAATATATTTTTTCTAAAAACCAAATTTATCACCTTTTGGGCACTTATTTTAAAATTAAAATTTTATAATTTTAGAAAATTAATTTTAAAAAACTAAATTATTTTTTAAAATTATTAATTCAAAATTATCTTAGGGTTAATTTTTGAGAATTTTTTGAGAAGGAAAAATTTTCAATGAATCCTGAAAATACTAGTTTTTATTAGCAATTTTTATTTCATTTAAAAAATTTAAAAACTTAAAAGTTATTTTAATATTGTTTTAAAAGTATAATTATTTCAATTATATATATATTAATCTAATTTATTTCATTGGAATAAATTTCATATTGAATCTTTTTATAAAAACCTTTAAACTTTTGAACATTTTCTCTTTATAAAAACCGCTTTTTCATCACGTCTATGAGGTTAATTTTAAATTAAAATTTTCAAATTCTGGGAATGGAATTTATAAAAATTAATTCCATATTTGGAATAATAATATTTTATATTATCTAATAATTTAAAATTAATTTTTTACCATAATTAATTGTAAAACATAAAAAAATATTTCCCATAGTTGAGGTAAAAATGAGTTTAACAGGGGTTAAAATAAAAAGATATAGGTTAAATATGAGAAAAAAGATGTGAAAATACAAATTTATATACATATTTAGACCTTATATCTTATAGGTTCTATAATCAACCATTTTTTATCCTTTTGGAAATTGAAAAACTTGGGTGCACCGTTTTCTGTTCACAAATTACAAGTGTGCTACTCACCTCACTTCTAAAAGGACACCCCTTATTCTCTTCTATTTACACTTAAAAAACCATTTGTTTCGGCCAATAACTAACCAAATAAATTCATTAATTACCTTATATCATCCTATAATACTTATTTTGGTAATAAATCAAACCTAAGAATCCTTTTGATGTAGACCAAAATAAGATGTCTGAAGATGAGGTAACATCCCGAAGTGAGTGTTTTATTTTATTTCTTCCTAAAACTCCTTAAATTATTATTAAAAAATGATTATATAATATCCAAATTATATTAAATATAATGATTTTTTATATTAAATAAATAACCTAAATCCTTTACTTCCATCAAATGGGTTACGAAATCATCATTTGTGTGTACGACAAACTACCACCCCATGAACCGATGTGATTATTTTTCCATCACCACCTATCATGGATGGATATAATGATGTATTTATTGTTTATATATGATATTTATTATATTATTATACATATATAATCATGATATCACATGTTACTTCCTAACTTGAATTCTGTTAGAATATTATAATAGCGTTCGTGTGTACAACGGACTACCGCCTCATGAAGCAATGTGATTTGTTCACGCTTTACATGGAAGGTAATAAAGATGGATTTAATGAAAATATTTGATATATATGAAATAAAAATGTTAATTTAATGGTAATATATTATTTATCTTTCTTTCTTTCTTTTCATTAGGAAAATGGAAACAACATTCTTGCGTACATATGACCTACCATCTCCATGAATGATGTATTTCACTTTCTATATATAAATTTTATGGATCACTATAAATATATATATAAGGAATATATATGATATTTATATCATTTTTAACATTATATATATTATGGAAGTATTATTAAAGTAATAGGGACAAAAATAAAAAATCCAAACATACACAAAAAACAAAGTAGTTATTGCCTGAAACGTGACATTCACACGGAACTGTTAATAAAAGGTTAATAAAAGGCCATAAGTAAATAATATATGGTAAGATATATATAATTATTATTTAATATATAAATAATAAAATTATATTTATTATAAATGATGATTTAACATGTATTAAGGAAGGTCAAGCTTATGATAAGGGATTTCTATATCACTTTTTTTTGGGGTCGCATGCCATATTTAGCACATGTTTCTTTTATGTGGTGTATATACTAACCGTGAATGTATATTATAATTTCTCTCCGGAAAATAATTGGTATTTAGATATCTATTTTATGATCTCTCTATCTTGGGGTTTATAGTACGAAAGTTACCAAAGTGGTAAGGGTTTTATGATAATTATCATTATTTATCGAGATTGTTTATGTTTATGCTTTCGATGATGAAATCTTATGATACATATAAAAAAATCATGAAATTTATTATCCTATTGTTATTTAATTATAATAAATGGTTTAACTTCATTTTTATCTCTTTATGTTCTTAATAGTTCAAAATAATGTTTTTTAAAGAAAACAAACTTTATTTATCTCTTCAAATGAAAATCATTTTTCTTCCAAAATATTGTTTTTTAAAAATGATTTAAAATTTGTTTTTAAAATTATCCAAATTATTTATTAATTAAATTTTTACCCATGTTTAAATATTTTAAAAAATGTTTTGTAAGTAATCTTCCTATCATTTTCTAAACAATCCCTATTTGGATTTTACTGAAAATGTGAAAAGAATATTTGTTTTAATGTGTACACTATGAATAGTATTTTCCACCATCATGAATGAATAATTATTTTTAAAAATTTATTCCTAAGTTTTAAAGTTTATTTTCTATTAAAAGGATTTTAAAAATGTTTTATGAATTTTTATTTATAAAAAGTGATTTTGAAAATGGAAAGGATATTTCTTCAAGAAATGTTTTAAATGATTTCTAAAGATTACTTCTTAAGTTTACAAGGTTATTTTAAAAGAAAAGTATTTTAAAAATGTTTTATGTTTTAAAAAGTGTTTTAAAAAGTGGAAATGCTATATTCCTCAAGAAACGTTCCGAGTGATCTTTCAAAATAATTTTCCATTTAAGATGACATCCTCTGATCTTACTTATGATATATTGAGGACAAGATTGAATGATATCATCCTTAAGATTTCTCTATCTGGTTAATTTTTATATTAATGAAATGTTTATAAAACCCATTTATTTTTAATAGGTTATTCTATTGCTAATTTATAAAATATTTTTGAAACCCACTTTCTTTAAACAGATTATGATGTGATGATATGATGAATGTTTTATGAAATTATAGCACACATAAGTATATGGTTTTAATTATGAGATTGATGGGACCTAAATATCCATATAATTAATTGGGTAAAGGTTTATATCTCATGATATAACAATGAGAAACAATTCAATGGGGTTGATCTACCATGGGAAACATGTGCATCCTGATCCACTATGGGAAACAGGTGCATCCTAATCCATAATGGGGAACATGTGATGAGTCCTAATCCAATATTTTGATGTTATTGGTAGTTAACATTAACATATGGAATGTTTTTTTCTATATTTATTATAGTGAAACCCTTTTATGAAATAATATTATGTTTAATGATTGATTTATGATGATTTCTCACTCTTATGGGCCATATTTTCAAAAATGATAATGTTTTATGACATGAATCAGGTTTATGATCCATGAAAGGATAGGTATGAACTTCCTTAGTTATGTTCACTACCACACACACTTATTATTATCTTATGATTTCATATGATAATAGATTGATATATCCTATGTTTACCATTAATTATCATCTAATCTCACCCTTTCTTATATTTCCTTCCCTGGGTTATGAAGAAAGGCTTAGGTAGGGTATGCCTAAGAGCAGTACTATATGAGAAGATCTTTGTGGGATATGTTGAAGATATTTCATGAAATAAGAATATTGTGTTTCTAATCTCCAAATAAACTAAAATATTATGGTCCATAGACAAGTTTTTATGAAATGTATTGAATATTCATTTAAAAATATTTGATATTTATATACAAAATCCTGGGTCTCTATAGTTGGTATAAAATGAAATGGTTTAGTCAATCTTTGGAGATTAACATTAAAAAAACTTTAGTGATATCTCTAGGTATATGCCTAAGTAAATTTCTAGGGATATGTCTAGAGATATATCTAAGGATAAGTCTAAGGAAAATTCTAAGTATTAGAAAATATCTTAAAATTTTAGTTTAGGATATAGTGAGGGGTTTCCAATAAATTAAATCCATATTTTTATATTACAAGTGGATGTGGCCCTAGCATATAAGTACCTAGGGGAAATAAATCTGAGAATGGTGCATTGAGTTGGACTCAATCATCATATAGTACATGATAATGGGCCTTGTTTCACACCTGGTTTGACACACCTAGGTAATATGCTTTGTAAATTTACAAAATCTTTACAAACCATCATGAATAATTTAAATAATGGCCATGAATGACCTAGGTTAATTCTTAGGTTTAATTGATCGAAAAGAATGTGTAATGAATTTGAAATCCTAAAAATGATTTTCATGATTATGTGGTTTTACACTATGATTAGTGTTTATCATGCTATTATTTTTGGTTTTAGTCAGTGGATGAAACCTAGAGGAACCATGTTAATAATGAGTGCAACAAACAATGTAATTATTTTCGTCTTGATCAACCAAATCTTATAGGATATGTAATGAAAAATCATGTTACTATTATAACACAAATTTCTCAAGATATGAATCTTGATAAACTTAAAAACAAGAAGAGAAGGGACAAATGTTTTATTGAGTCCTTAATTAGGAAATTCCCACCTTCTTATAGTGTTTTCACTGATATAATAGTTTCTATGAAATGGATTAGTACTGATGAATATATATTTTCTATTATTCAGTGTTCAAAGCATGAAAAAGTCATTTTTTCTATTTATTATTTGGACAACAAAGTAGATCAGTAGTGGAATATTATGAAGAACATGAGGGAAGAACAAGAAATTTAATATATAGAATGGTAATAGTTTAAGGGGATATTTATTAGTAAGTACTTCCCTCGTATTCAATGAACAAATATGGAGAAGGAATTCCTTGAGATTAAGAAAAAGGATGACGAATCTATTGGTTCTTATGATACTAATTTTACAAGTCTTTAATGGTATGATTTTGGTTTTATCATCATCTATGAAATCAAAATTGGTTAAATATTTGATGGCGTAAAACCAAGTCTTTGAAAGGCCTTGTCTATAATATATTTTATTAGCTATGAAGAAGTTGTTCATTGTGCACTGAAGGTATAAATGAAAATAAAATACTTCTAACATTACTATATTTTTTATAAGAAAATGAAGATCAAGTATTATGAAAACTCAAATGGTGGAATGATATTCCAACCATTT
The DNA here is from genome assembly GCA_963277665.1 of Viscum album. Taxonomy (NCBI): domain Eukaryota; kingdom Viridiplantae; phylum Streptophyta; class Magnoliopsida; order Santalales; family Viscaceae; genus Viscum; species Viscum album. Next base: position 994,091,454 of record OY728134.1, read on the forward strand.
TCATGCTATAAATGAGGGAGGAAGAATTAATGGAATTTCTTGAATGGTACTAGAATGTGATTTAAATGTGGAAAGGCAGGTCATAAATCTTGTGAATTTTGAAATGTGATTAATGGGATAGTTAATTCAATGGAGGAGAAGAGGATGACAACTAATGTACCAGCCACACTTTAGTTTTTCAAGTGTAATAAGTTTGGGAATTATATGAATCAATTCCCCAATCCAAGGGAAAATGAGGATGACAAGCCACAATAACCTATGAAGACAAAGGAAAATAGGAAAAATTATGAAATCACGATGGATGATGTGAATCATGATAATTAGGGCACACTTATCCTCCCCTCATTGGTTAGGAATTTCATGTTTTATTTTGTATGAATAGACCCTATATAAATATTATTGTTCATCCCATGGTAAGATTTCATGTGATTATTTCCCTCTACATGGATTTTGTAATAATGAAATCAAATTTGATATTATATTGGTACAAGGATGAACCCAATATTCTAATGATTTTTTTGTATAAGATAAGATCTAATATAAGGAATAAATGGTGAATTAACTATTGAAAGTGTATATGTATCCATGAAATATTAAACTAAGAGTTATGGATACTATTATGGGTTTATTAGTTTAAGTTTGATAATAAAGTTCAAAGGTATTAACACCCCTTTTTAGGTTTTATGTTATTGGATTTTATCAAGAATATGGATATTTTTAAGGGAAATTTATGGAAATAAAACCTTTTGGTTTTGTATATGTTTTAGTAAAAAATTTATTTGAGGAGGAATGAATTTATACTTTTTGAACATCTAATTAATTTTAATTGTAATTTTTAGGGTTTATATCATATTTGAAGTTAAGGTAGTTATGGGTTGTAGTTGATCACCTTATAATGTCATCACACTTAGTATCTATCAGAGAATATCTCTCTCTAGATCCTCTTGCTAGAATATTTATTAAGGAATTGGTGAGGTTGCATGGAGTACCACATTCAATTATATTTGATCGGGATCCAAAGTTTACCTCTATGTTTTGGTGAATCCTTCAACAATATCTTAATACAGAGTTGAGTTTCAATATAATGTATCATATTTAGATAGATGGTATATCTGATAGAACAATTCAAACCATAGAGGATATACTAAGATCTTGTTCTATGGATTTCAGAGGTAGTTGCTATGAACAAATTCCTCTATTTTATTTTTATTCCAACAACAACTTTTACTCAATCATTAATATGGCTCCTTATAAATACCTTTAGGGAAATAAATGTAGAACTCCAACACACTAGAATAAAGTTGCAAAAAGAAAGCTATTGAGACCTGTTCAATCTGATGAGATGGAAAAGAATGTTAAATCCATTAAAAAACATGTAAGGAAATAAAAAATTTACATATAATCATTGAAGTGGTCTAGAATTTTATGTTGATGAGAAAGTACTTCTACAAATTTCTCCATCGAAGAAAGAAGGGAAAACTAAGACCTAGTCATATCAGTCCCATTAAAATACTTTATAATATCAGGATAGTATCTTAAAATTTGGAGCATACACAAAACCTCTCCCAGGTTCACGATGTGTTCCATGTACATCTCTTGAGTAAGTACACACTTTATGCTTCACATGTACAGAATTCAGAGGTCGTACTGTTGAAGCATGATCGTTATTATAAGGAACAATCAGTTGAGATTTTGGATCATACAAAGAAAGTTCTATAAAATAAGACCACTCACATGGTCAAAGTTTTTTTTGACACAACCACCATCCTGAGAAAGCTATGTGTGAACCTAAGGTTGTAATTTGGAAGAAGTGTCCTCAATTTTTGGTACCAAAGTGATGAATTTAAAGGGAGAAATTCATTTTAAGGTGGGTAGAATGTAACAACATGAGATTTTGGAAAATATATTTTTTGAATAAATTTAATATGTTTGATATTTTTTGTTACACATAACACTAAATTTAGATTTTATTACAAGTAATACTGAGTATATCCTATGTTATACACAATATCTATTTTAAATGAAACATGACATACTATTAAAATAATATTATTTTATATGATAGATATCGCCTAGCTATTGGAATGGTGTGTTTGAATAGGATTAACTAAATTATGAAAATATATAGTTTACACATGTATCTAAAATTAATTCTTTGGTGACCAATTAATTATAATTGAAAATAAAAACTTTTTAAAAATAAAGGAAATCATTTTCTGAAAAATATTTTTTATGAAAAAAGATGTGTTTTAACTCAATAAATTAAGCAATTAAATTTTGGTGATTTATTTTAATTAAATTAATATATTATATATTCAATCAAACATTTTATATTCATCTTATGTGTTTTCTAGACAAGAGATAAGAATAAGTCCAATTTTATGCTTAAAAACTGTATTTTTATAAAAATATGTTTTTTCATCTTTTACAATATTATTTTAAAATTAAATTTTCAAAATTATAAAAAATTTAATTTCAATAATGAAATTAATTTTTTAAATCATTATTTAAAAATTATTTTAGGGCGAGTTTTTGATAATTTTATGAGAAGTAATTTTTTTGATGAATAGTGAAAATACTGGTTTTTATTAGGAATTATCAATTATTTTAAATCATTTAAAAACATGAAAATTGTTTTAATATGGTTTTAAAATTAAAATTAGTATAATTATATATCTATTATTTCAATTTAGGTTATTTTAATCAATTTCATATTGAATTTTGATATAAAATCCTTTTAAACTTTTGAACATTTTCTCTTTGGAAAAACCGCTTTCTCATCGCATCTGCAAGATTAATTTTAAATTAATATTTTACATTAATGTTAATGGAATTTGGAAAAATGTATTCCATATTTATAATTATAATAATTTATATTATATATTAATTTCAACTTAAATTTTGACCGTAATGAATAGTAAATACAATAAGAATTATTTACCGCGGTTAAGGTAAAAATGGATTTACTGGGGGTTAAGATAAAAATTTAAGGGTTAAAAAAGACTCAAAACATTAAAAAAATACAATTTTATATCCATATTTTTACCTTATATATTCTAATTTAGATATATTCCTATTTTGGGGTCTTGCGGCATGTGAAAAACATGGATATACCTTTTTCTTTTCAAAAATTACTAGTGTGTCACTCACCTCACTTATAAAAGGCCACCCCCATCCAATACCTACCAAAATAAATCCCTTAATTACCTAATTTCATCCTAGAATCCTTAATTTTGGTCCTAAAACCAACATAATAAGCCTTTTGGTGAAAACCAAAAGAAGTTGTCCGAAGAAGAGGTAACATCCCTAAACGAGCATTTTATTTTATTTATTCCTTAACCTATATAAATTGTTATTAAACCATTATTATATAATAACCTCATTATAATAAATATAATAATATATTATTATGTTAATGTAATAACCTAAATACTTATCCTCTTTGATCAATTGGGTTATGAAATCATTATTCGTGTATACCACAGACTACAACCTTACGTACCGATGTTATTCATTTTTCATCACCACCTCTCATGGATGAATATAATGATGAATTTATTATTTATATATGATATTTATGATATTATTATACTTTTTTAAGATTTTTTTCACATTTTCATTATTATATTTCATTCTATGGGAATATGATAGCATCGTTCGTGTGTACGGTGGACTATTGCTTCGTGAAGCGATGTGGTTTTTTCACACATTACGTGGAAGGTGATAAGGATGTGTTTAAATAAAATATGTGAAATATATATGACATAAAAATTATTATTTAATGTTGACATATTATTTTCCCCTATTTCTTTCTTTCAGTTGTGAAAATGGAAACAGTGTTCTTGCGTACGTACGAACTACCGTCTCTATGAACAATGTATTTCATTTTCTATCTTTAACTTTTAAGGATCACTATAAATAAATATATACTTGATATATATGATATTTATATTATGTTTAGAATTATCAGGATTATTTAACCATGATAAAAGAAATATAAATAATAAAATAAATCTAAACATACATGAATATCAAAGCAGTTGTTTCCCGAAACATGACTTTAACATGGAATTATTAATAAATGGGAAATAAAAGTTCATAAGTAAATCATATATGGTATGTTATATATAATTATGGTTTTGTAATATATTTATAATAAAATTATATTTATTATATAGGATGTTCTAATATGTATGAAATAATTTGATACTTATGGTAAGGAATTTTTATCTCACTTTTATTTTTTGTGACGCACATGCCATATTCACCATGTGTTACTTTTATGTAGTGTATATACTTACCATGAATTTATTTTATAATGGTTCTCCTAAAAATTATTGGTATTCACATATACATTTGAGGATATCTCTTTCATGGGGTTTATGGTACAAAAGTTTCCAAAGTGGTAAGGGTTTTATGATTCAATCTCATCATTTATCACTATTGTTTATGTTTATGCTTTTGATGATGAAGTATTATGATCCCTATTCCAATAAACTAATGAAATTTCTTCTCATCTTGTTATGTAATGATAATACATTTTTTCTATTGTGACCACTTTTGTGTAGGAGTTGTATTCGTTGTCAAAGTGTGTCAATGATTTTCAATGTTGATCAATATGAAGAAGGACCTCCAACTTTAATTGAAATTGGTTATAGTGATGATACCTAGATAATTGGTATGGAAACATAGAATTGGATTCCACAAATGAGAAATTCTCTATGTTGTGAAATCAGATGATTAATGCACTAATCCTAAGTTCAAAGAACTTGTGTCATAGGTGACACATTATTTATAACAATGAATATGGTTGAATTCATCATCCATGTGAGAAGTGATTTGTAATTCATATTAAAAAAATAATAGAATAGGAGGAAAAGAGAAAGGGTGAATTGTCTTGGATTTCGATGATGGCCATGCATGGTGATTGAAGATGAAGAGGAAAATAGAAAACATGCATGTGATTAGCTTTCAAAATTATACAATTGTTTAACTGGTCCTAAGTCCAAAATACATGTATCAAAGGTGATACATTGTCTACAACAATGAAGATGGTGAATTTTAGGATGAATAAGTTCTTTGGAATTCATATTCCAAAATATGAGAAGAATTAGAGGAATTTAAGGTTATGCAATATTTCACTATTTCAAGAGAACCATGGAAAAGTTTGAAGAACATTTGGATTCTGATTTGAATGAAAAGAAACTATGACGATGATTTGATGATTTGTATTTAAAAAATGTCATAAATTTGGAGAACTTGTGATGAAAGCCTTATGAAGTATAGGGGGAGTAAAGAAGTGTTTTTGGAAAAGGAAATAAAGTGGCGCACAAATGTAAGAGTGGAGCACAAGTGTATGTTGCACTCAAGTCATATTTCAAAGTCATCACATCAAAATATGACAAAGGAAAGAACGTGGCACACAATTTAAAGAATGGAACACAAGTAGGAAGTGGAACACAAGTGCAAGTGGTGTGCAAGAAGGAATGGAACACAAGTGTAAAGTTGTGTGCAAGTAATATTTCAAGTTCATCACATCAAAATATGAAAAAGGAAGAAAAGTGGTGCACAAGTTAAGAAGTGGAGCGCATGTTAAGAAGTGGTGTGCAAGTCATTAAGGGGTGTGCAAGTTATGGAGTGGCGTGCAAGTGATAAAGTGGCATGCAAGGTGAGTTGCATACCTCATGCGCAGGGTCACCAAAATGACTATAAATAGATGGATACCCTTCTTATTTTAAGAATATCAACACTTAAGATAAAATTTGAGCTCTCATGACACAATTAGTAGAAAGTGGAGTGAAATATAAAGTGTCACACAATTTAGGGGTTAATCATAAGGCGCACAAGTAGGGAGGCGTGCAAGTAGAGTGGTGTGAAAGCAGAGTGGCGCACAAGTTGTAATGTTGCGCTCAAGCAGGGAGTTGTGTGAAAGAAGTGCGTTGTGTATAATCCTGAAGTGGAACACAAATTTTTAGTTGTACACAATAATGGAATGAAAGTAGTTAGTAGCACACAATTAGGAAGGCATACAAATAGAGTGGCACACAAGTAGGGAGGCACGCAAGCAGAGTGGCGCACAATTTGGGAGTGGCGCGCAAGTTGTGAGATGTGCCAAAATTTCTTACAAAATTATGGGTAGAAAAGTGAAGAATAAAGGGAGAGAAAGACACTACTACACTATTCCACATTATTGCGTGTCAAAGAATAAATAGAGAGTGGACAATCTATATTCAGTTATTTAGGCCATATAAACTATAATGATGCTAAGCTGAGCTGGTCCTCATTGCTTTGGAAACCATAAAGGGTGTTTGTGATTCTTTCAAGTTGAAGGGGAAGTTTCAGTAAAACTAGTTTTTCACTAAAGAAGAAGGAGAAGAATATTGTGCAACTTTCAGGATTGCTACTGGGAAGAAGAAGAGGGTTACTTGCATGCTGCTAATCATGTAACAAGTGGAGAGTTGAAGATAATGCAGTAGTGAGAAATAAAATAGGACTCAAAAGGTGTAAGACTCTATTGGTGTTTCAAACCCTATTCAATAGGGAGAAGACTATCTTGGAAGGTAGTATAAAGAACCAGTAAGGAGCTGAAAGTTAGACTAGGTTGTCACCAGTTCAGGAAGATAGGATTTTTTCCCTTCCCCCTTCAAAGTGTAGGGACTCACACAATCTAACATATTGTTTTCTTATCCAACCCACTGTAAAAGTTACTACATTATAGTGGAGAAACTGTGCACTGGTCATTACTATACACAAAAAGGACGTAGCTGCTCTTATTGACTGGTGAACCTTGTAAAAATATCATGTGCATATTTTTAATGATTTCTATTATTACATATGACATGGAAAAGAGAATAAGAGAATCAAGATCCTAACAGGTCAAGAGGTACAGGGATAAAAAGGTTGGAATTGTTTAAAAAGTCCCCAACACTAATTCACCCCCATCTCAATGTTAGGTATATACCAAATTGGTCCTCTCATTTTCCATTTATTTTTCTCTCTTTATATACTCAAGCGTTCAGAAGAATGTTTTTTAAGGAAACCAACTTTATTTCTCTTATTGGATGAAAATCCTTTTTATTCCAAAATCATGTTTTCTAAAAATGTTTTCAATTTTTTAAATTATAAAAATTATTTATTAATGACATTTTTACCAATGTTTTACTTTTTTTCAATTTTTTGAAAGGTATCTTCAGGTCTTTTTTCAAAAAAATACCCATTTAGATTTTATCAGTAATGTGAAACGAATCTTTATTTTAATGCATACAATATGAACATTGTTTTCCAAGTTCATGAACAACTCATTATTTTTGAAGATTCTTTTATAATATTCCATGTTTATTTTCAAAGAAATGGATTTAAAAAATGTTTCATGACATTTTTGTTTTAAAAATTGATTTTAAAAATGGAAAAAATATTTTCCTCAAGAAATGTTTTAAATGATTTTTAAAGATTTCTTTATAAGTTTCCAAGGTTGTTTTTTAATGAAAAGGATTTTGAAAAATGTTTGATATTTTAAAAAGTGGGTTTCAAAGTGGAAAGTCTATATTACTCAAGCAATGTTCTAAGTGATATTTAAAAATAATTTTCCATATAATATGATATTATTTGATGTTATTTATGCTTTATTAGGGATAAGAACGAATAATAAAATCCTTATAATTTATCCAGATGGTTAATAATTATATTGATGATTTTTTTGAAACCCATTTTTATTACATTGGTTATGATGTGACGATATGATAAATGTTTTATGATATTATGGAACACACAAGTATGATTTTCATTATGAGATGGGTGGGACCTATATCTCCCTATAACTCATTGAATATTAATATAAAAATATGTGATATTTATGTATAAAATCCTGGGTTTCTATAGTTTAATAATTACATTGATAGATCCCCCACATATGTAGTTAATATCATCACACTACATGAGTCTACCATTAGTAGAGAACATCATGTTGTCCCTTAACCTCCCACTTTTATGTTATTTGTCCCAATTTTAATTCTTAATTTCATGTGCATCATTCATTTTATAAAACCACATTGGGGAAAATGTAACATTTTATGTGGGGGAAGGTGGTGACATTTTGGTCAAATTATTTAGGAATTTTATTTTATTATTATTTATATTGTTGTTTTTTCAGTAAAATAAAAAAAAACACAAATTAAAACAAAAATAAAAAAAAACAAATAAAAAAAACCATTTCATCTATTTATTATTTCCACTGAACATTTTGAGAATGCATGTTGTACTTTTCCAACCTTATGGGAAGCATGTCAACCTTGAGAAAGTTTTCTTCATTAGTGGTTGATTTTTGTGAAAATGGATGTTGTACAATGATATGTTTTATTATGTCTTTATAAAGACATTGAAATTTTGGAATCATTCATTGTGTGACTTCTTATGGAAAAAATGTCTCATTTAATCTCTCCACACACTTCACACACTATCATGACCTATGAGTTTCTCTTACCCAATTGAAGTTATAGATAAGTTAACTAATATTTTACAACTTATAACATGATCTTTCCATATGTTTTTTTATTTTTTTATCTATTCCATTACTTTACCAGATTAACCTATGTGTGTGAACTTGATATTAAAATATTGTTTTGCCTAAAAAACAAAGTAATGAAGAGGGAAGTGAAAAAATGTATAGCATGTGGGGATATATAGGTTGAGAGTTAAAGGTTTGACTTTTGAGAATTATTAAATGAGTGGTTTTTATAATTTAAGTACAAAGGATATTGAATTGGTTTGGTGGAATATAATTAGGTAAGAAGAAAATATTTCCATGACCGGAATATACCAGATAAAGGGTGGGGAGATAAGCTTAACATGATTGGCACAAATAGACATGGGGAATCTATGGCATAGTTTACTCATAAGTTGTTTCAACATTATTAGTGACATTGATATCACTAAATTTTGGTTTTCATAAAATTTATGATACAATGAATTCATAATTTGTTGATACTGACAACTTTTCAGTGATTCTTTCCCTTCATGTATTTCCATTATGGATTGGGAAATTTCAACGCGCATCATTTTATGGATTACATGACATGGGGTTCTTCCCAAAAGTGAAAAAGGTTAAGTGTGGGAGATATTATAATACATATTTTTGTTTAATATATATTTTTATAATAATTGATATAATTTCCCCACATTGAGCTTTATTAGAAGATTTAATGGAAAATGTGTTTTGATCTTGAAATTGAAAATTGCATGAAAATTCTGTTTTCCATATTTAATTTTACATTATTAATTTTGTCATAACATTTACCGTGTGCATACTTTTAGTTTTAAATTTTATGGAATTATTTTTCAAGAAATTTTTTATATTTTAAATTTATAACATGTAATATAGATCCCATGTTTATAGGATATAAAATGGTAATTAATTTAGAGATGTGATGGATTTGATAGATTAGACCATACTTCACTATTTAGGGAATACATGTTTTATCAATTCATTAAATGGACTGAAATTTTAAAAGATATTATAGAATTAAATTTGGATAATTCAATTAAAGTGGAGTAAAATATGTTTCACATGGGAACTTGATATAAATGGTGGATCAAGACAGAGTAAATTTTGGATGCAGAATTTCACACGTTCCCTTATTTAAATTCCAAATCCTAACCCTCATACACTCTATTTAAATTAGACTTTAAATCATTAAGAGTATTGGTAGAATATTGGGAAGTTATAGAAGAAATGGGTTATTCCATTTCACTCTCTAACCATTTTGAATAAGGAATATTTTGTACAAGTACCTCTTTTAAGGAGGCACTCCTCTCCCAATTCCACTTCATGTTACATTGAGTTTGTGCTTTTAACATCTCTTTTTAATTGTTATAGATTATGTGTTCTTCTATTTTAATACTTTTATTTTTTCTATAGGTGATGGAATATAAAATTGGAGATGATATTGAGTGATTTTATTTCAATCATTTTTATGAAATTTGTCACCAGGATGACAACTCCACCCATGGAATAATAGTTTTTATTAATAGTAGATCTAATTATAATCCATTAATTAATTTTTTTTGAATCCATGACAAAATTATAATTCATAAATTATGATAAATTAATTGAGTTTTAATTTCTAAGTAACTCGACCGATTTTCACTTGACTGTTAGGCCGAACTTGTGTGAATCATGAGATAAAAACATTAATCGCAAAATCTAATAAACTTGAGATAGAATTGTAGGGTTCAAGTCTAATCACCAAACACAATTAATTATCATTTATAAGGAGTATATTATAACCTAATTGTTCATTGATCATAAATTTTATTTTGGATAACAATCAAATCAAGGTGTTGCGATTGGAAGTCCTAAAGTAAACCTAGGGCCCATCTCATCCAATCTTTTTGTTCATGTTAATGTTTTTAGGGTTCAGAGGTTGAAAAGGTTAGGTGATCATAATTGAATAAATTCAAATCACATGGGATAATTATTAATAAATTGTTAATGGGTATAATAGATTTATTACATCCTCTCATATTTCTATTTTTAAAGAAATTGTGTCTTTGATTGTTTATTTTTTCCATGATTTATTCCTTTTGTTCCAAAAATCACTCAGCCACCACCCAAATTTTCACATTGTTTTGAATTATTTTATTTTTTCTTCTTGAATCCTATTAGGAGTTGTTTAAATCACTTATTACTTAATAGAACTATCTAGGTTATCCATTTTTCTAAACTTAGTAAAAAAATCATAAAGTTTTTGAGAGTGAATACGACAACACTCATCACCCACGTTAGTAAAAATGTTCATAATTTGAACCATACCATAAAATGATCTATATCCTGTGGCCATTGTTATGTCACCATGTCCCCTTCCAAGGGGCTATCTAACTAAAACTGAGCAACCTGGTCATCCTAATACCCTAAACATGGTTCCACAATCTTTGAAATACTAAAAGAAATGTGTATCATAGTGTGGAAAAATAAGAAATATCAAGAACAATTCTCATGAGGATACTCAAAAATCGTATGATCACATTTAAGAATGGTAAAAAAAGATATTACAATACAAGTATCACTTCAAGAAAATTATATTATACATACAAATAGAGCAAACCATATCATCATGAGTTATAGAAGATCTAAGTACACACATGTGATCAATATCAAACACGGTCTATTAGGAAACCTAACATACTCATGGCATAATAATCAAACATTGTCTCATGGGATATAGGTTTCATGTAGTAAAACCACACATAAAAGAGGGCCAAATCAATCTAAGGCATACATTAGTGATCAAGCCTTATAAATTAGCATATTATGTTAAGCTAGAACACAAGGTACTATTGTGGAATTTGGAACTTTGTTCAATTACATTAGGCATGTATTTATTAATTAATCAATACTTAAGGATAATTAATTAATTAAGAATTATTTTTTATTCATAACTCATTATGAATTTAAGAATCATTTATCCATTGTGGTGAACCTCATATCACATGATAATAAACCATGCATAATACCATTGGGTAATTTACATGAAACCACCTACCTCAAATGGATTCAAATCCAAACCATGTAAATCCAATCATATTTGTCCAAGTCTCAAAATTATATTAGGTATCCATCAATCACCACAATGTTGCACTCTTTCCCATGCATTAAAAATAATTAATTATAACTAAATTATAATTAATTAAATGATTTTGAGAAACTTCACAACCAAAGGTGAAATGAATACATGAATAAAGACATACCGAGTATTACTGCCTATTCAGAACCATGAACAATTGACTAGGGAAGACCCATAACACACTTATGAAATAATTATAGAAAAAATACCAATCGCACGATAATAATAAAAAGGAAAATTTAATATAATTAAATTATAACCCTTATATTAATTCAACCAAGTGACATACCTTAGCCATAATTTCATCCAAAAAAGTTTGGTCACTCCCGACACACTCTTGACACTAAGATAATAAAAATACACCAATCAATTCCATGATATGATGGCTAATTTAACTCAATTTTTTCAGAAAACATATAGGAGATCACTAAGGTATATACCATTAATAAAACACCCATAAATGACACATGTTCATCATCATAGGACATCCTATATCAATGTTGATCTAAATCCCCATTATTCTCAAACAATTCCTTAAAAAACCGATGGATTTTTCATCCATTATCTAATCAAGATCATGTCAAGAATCAATAAATTATTATTGTAATCAATAAGAAAAAAAATCAAAGATAGTTACGACATAAAAGCATTTTAAATGATGATACATACTAAGAGGAATTATCCACAATGAGCGACAAAAATGATCTATCACCACACAAGGAAGGAGGAGTCCAAGATCGAAGAAGAATAAAGGAACTCAGCTGAATTCACCAAAAAATCTTTCTTAAATCCACCTCAAATAAAGGTTAATTAAAGGATGGTGTAGAAGATACATTCATGAAAATTGTAAATAAAAAATTTAAACCGTGACATATAATTCCAAAGGTGGATTGGTTCCCATAAGGACTAAAATTCCCTTAGTAATGTGTTTCCCAACACTCACCACTGACTAGATGGTGGGCTACCAGCCACTTGGTGTTGGCTCACTAGCTATTCAGTGAGTCATGATGGGAAACATAGATCTTTACCACCCCTCATCTAGTTATTTTATGTAGCATCAAATTCGGATGCTCTGGGCCTCCACTATTGATAACCGAAGATTCGAGTCAGCTGCCTTGCTTCCTTACAAGTTCAAAAAAACCTATTAAATATGTTTAAACATGAATTATATTTTTTCAACACAAATTTATCCAAAAAAACCATACACTAGTTGAAACGATGAAAATTATTCTGATTTTTTAAATCATAATGACTTGCGTCGTTGTAATCTCCTCACTATAGTGCTTCCCATTCTAGAGAAGTTGTGGTAGGATGTGAATCATGCCTCCAATATTCAACATTAAAAATTATCAATGAGTTATTTTTGTTTCATACTTAAATTAAAAAACACAACCCTAAGACCATGATAATTATCAAACCCCCATCAATCTCATCTAGAAAAATTCCAGACATGAACACTAGAAGTCGAGCCAAAAACTCATTGTCCTCTAGAATAGAGACTAAAATCACCACATTTATTGACCTTAACACACCATGGTGTCTTAAATCAACTTCCCTAGAAGAATTAAGGTGCTTCCCACTATAGTAATCACCATAAAAAATAAGATTTGGACTACCCAATAGCACACATAGTGTGGTTTAGTTCCATAACTCTAGATCAAATACATGTCATGGGTTAAATGTTGATACCAACACCGCATCCCAGGTTCTGAGCCAAATCGATGAGTCTTTATCATTAAGTGAATCAATAACATAATGAAATTTATAGAAATTACTTATATGATCTTTAAAAAACTCATTCATACCTGATATAATGAACTTGATAAGGTTTCAACCCAAAACATTTAGGTCTACATGAAAAACATGTTGGTACTCTTCCAGCTAACTTCCTACAGAGGTAGACAACCTAAAAAACTGACACTCCACAAAGTAATTGGTCATGATTCCTTAATAAATGGAGGAATTGTTAAATTGAATTAACATCAATGCAAAAATTATAACTAATTTTGAAGGGATTTCCATTGTTGATTCATCAACCACTTACACCATCCACAAGGCACTCAATTGTGCACCAATACACTAATGATCCAACTCCCTCTATGTTCATACTAATTTTCCCCAGAGTATAAACCCCAAATATATTCTTCATATAGTGCTACATATGAATAAAACATAAAGTATTCATCATGGAACTATATACTATTGGTTCAACCACACATCAGTTTTATGGATTCATCATGATTGTTTAACAAACAGTCTTACGCAAGACCACAATCCATTCCATAAGAGAGGTTATTTAACTCATGGAAAGATTGATTCTCTCCAACATAGAAGAAACCTTATTTTCACGTTGTAGTACTTAAATAGATATACCCAACCCCTTAATAGTTTATCATAATGCACAATGACTAAATCTGACTGTTTTTTCATGCCCGATCACTAATAAAACACTATGCAATGCACACACTTGGATTTCTCAGATTGTATTTCACTATATCCAATGATATATATTAAAAATGTATGAAATTATATAGAAAGATAGTAATTAGTTAAAACTTATGAACTAGATGGTATCATCCCCTCATGTAGGCTGTTACACTGAACTATGGCATCTCAATCAAAAGAAAATCTTGAGTTGACTGTACAACAGTGCCCTAGTCCATTTTCGATTCCATATTCTGCCACAAATATATATCCATACACAACAAACCCTAGGATTATAATACCTATAAGATTCACACCAAATATTCTAGTTACTAATTACAAGGGTGACCATAAAATGAAAAATTCAAGTGAACTACCATCACTACCTCCACTGAGTTCATCTATAGAATGATAAAAATTCTCAAAATTCAACTCTACACGCTACTCCACTACTTCAATTAACCCCACACATAATCATAGAAAGAATTATCATGCAACAAGGATTTCCTAGCGAGGCATGAAAACACCACTCTTTCATCCAAATAGAGTGATTTCTCCATGATTCATAGATCTTTGAGCTCAGAATTACTCTCTTTATTATCTTTCCATGCTCTATGAGGTGCTAGTTATATAAAACAACAACATTCTTAATGACCTTACTCCAAAAAGGAAAATCCTTACTACCAAGATTCACCATGGACTACTGGTCACATTGGTTTTAGTTAAAGTTATTAGGCATCCATATATGCTCTAACACTATTAGGATTGACCACATATGATCTTCAATCGAAATCCAATGAGAATTTAATTTTGAACTAATAGTCCAGACAACCCCTAGTCCTACCCTAGGTTCCACAAGCATCTAATTTCTCCAAAACCCAACCTTGTATCATGAGTACTATCACTCAAGGAGCTATTTTCTCTGAAGTTTCTAGGAAATTTAAAAAACCTCCCCCTATTCCTTTCAATGGTTACTCACATGCATAAGTCATTTTCATCAATGAAAACCACCCCTCATACATTAACCTCATCTACACCTTCACAAGGAAAATCCCCACTAATGTTAATCCTAATAATAATAAGGAACTAACTTTAAAATAAAAATATTCACATTTCTAATTCCATAAGGTCTTCCACATAACCCACGTAAGGTTTAAATAAGGGTCACAACTCATGAAAAATCATCTAGGAAAATCTTTATAAATATGTTATGTTGGATTATTCCTTATAATATGCACATCTAAGGGCCATAGATGCCTAGTTTGGTTAAATAGAATGCCCATGGGTGCTCCACGAATAACTCCATATAGGATATAATTGTCACCTTAATTTACTGAACTAATATATTTTCCACTTGTAAAAGAGTCTTACTTAGGAAAATTAATATATAATGATGAACTATCAAGGAACACTGCACTACTCATGTATAGAGGGGCTACATCACCACCACCATCGTCGTCATCATTATCTCCATCACTATCAACACCCAGGTGAACCACACTATAGTCCCACATGACCTTATATCATAAGTAGAAATTTATAGAGGTTCTTGTGAAATAATCACATCAATGACTCATATATGAAAACATAGTATAAGTTGTTGACAAAAAAACTGATCCCTACTTTAACAGGATGACCACAAAAAAATTAGCATATATGTTATTTGAAACCGACATGCCCAATATGATTCATGAAACACCTCTTACTGATATCACCAAGAGTCAAATATCTAGTAAATTATAAACATAAAAAACCATGTGTGTCACATGAGGTGAAATAATATAATCATAATAACACAAACCAAGAACATAAATCCCATGCCTTGATAACTTGGAATTCCCTCGAGGAAGGTGTCTGCAATGCACCAGACCAAGTTTCATCACACGCTCCAACAAATTCCTATGTCACCCATATAATTACTAAAGATTTCTTTTTTATTATTATTTTTACAAACTTTTAAGAAAAAGTGAGAAACCTCACAAAAGAAACTATAAGGTATCATACGTCATCGGAGATTACCGACCATTAAACTCAAGTTTAAGCCTATTGGATGAATTATCCCTATATAATTTCTATCTAATACCACATACCTTTGTATTTGGGTTTTCTTTGAGTAGGTATTCAAACTATTAATCCAGCTTTCCCCATGTTTTAATGAACTACTCCACATTTATGTTACTTTTATTGAATCCTATTGTCAAAATAAGGTCTTTATTGTTGATCCAATCACATTGCTTCTTATTAGTTTCCACTAGAATCAATATCTTGACCATACTGTCAACATCATATGTGGTGGAATTAATCCATAAGGCATTCCCTAATGGTGGTTGACAACCTCAGATGACAATAAGTCCCCCCATGAAATGTCTAACATAATTGTATAATCACATAACCAATGCATTTCATTATCCCATTTTGGCATATAGCTGAATAAATCTCATTTCACATGCATGTTTTACTCCCACATCAGTAGACATGTTCATGATCTGACCCATACTATCAAACACTCCATATCCCATAACCATCATCATGTTGTCACCCTCCCATTAAAAGGGTCCATATAACCAAAACTAAGAAACTTTATCATCATGATAATTGAAGAAAGGCTCCACATGATAGGAAATACCACAAGAAATATGTATCCAAGAAAGTAATAATAATACATATCAAGAACAGTTCTCAATATGATACTCACAAATCATATGATAACATTTTAAGATTGGTCAAAAAATCTATGACAATACAAGTATCACATTAAAGAAACAAGAGTATACATATAAATAGAGCATAAAATATCATCATGATTCATAGTATCTACAAATATACACATGTGATCAAGGTAAAACACTATTTATTAGGCTACCTTACACACTCATGGCATAATCATCACACATGGACTCATGGATTATAGGTCTCATATAGCATGACCACACATCAAAGAGGGTTAAAGTAATATATGGAACATATTATTGATCAATCCTTTTTCATTAGTGGTTAACATCAAGGTAGTGTACAAGGAACCATCATGGACAATGGAACTTTATCCAATTACATTAGTCATGGTTCCTTTAATCAATTAATACTTAATGATCATTAATTAATTAAGCATTTGTTATTATCCATAACACATTATGAATTTAATGGTTGTTCACTAAAGGTTTATAACCTCATACCTCATGCCAATAACCCATGAATACCAGTATAGGGTAGAGTACATGGGACCACCTACCTCAAATGATGTCAAATACAATCCAAGAAAATCCCAATAGCTTTTTCCAAGTTGTCTAAGTAAATTAGGCCACCATCAATCTCCAAAAGGTTTTAATCATGTCCAAGAATTGAAAATAATTAATTATATCTAAATTATAATTAATTAAATTATTTCAATAAACTTCACAACCAAATTTAAAAAGAATACATGTTGAAAGACTTATCGGGTATTACTGTCTGGTCAAAACCATGACCAACTAACCATGGAAGGTCTATAACATAATTTGGAATTAATTCTTTGTAAAAAAATATTTCGAGACAACAAGAAAAATTCTAATTTAATATAACTAAATTAAAACCCTTATAAGAATTCAACCATGCGACGTACCTTAACTGCAGTGCTATCTAATGGAGTTCTACCACTTATGACACACTCCCGGTTCTAGGAAGACAAAAATACCCAAATAAATCCCATGATAAAATGGAAAATTTAACTCAATTTGAACAAAAACCATATAATATATCACAAAGGGACATACCATTAATGAAAACCCTTTCAACCATATGTGTTCATCGTCACAGGACATACTCCACCCATGTCGATCATAATCCCCATTGTTATTATATAATTCCATCAAGAACTGATGGAATTATAATCCATTATGTAACAACCCGAGATTTTATGATAAGTATTATTTTTAATTTATTTGATGTCATGTGTTTTATGCTACACCAATATTATCTTGTGCTATACGCAACACTGTATTAGCTTTTAGTATACACAACACTATTATTGGATTGTGTTACACACAATTTCAAGTTCGTTTGATAATAGTCATTCTACGCAACATTGAGTGTGTATATATATATATATTTAATGTATTAAATAAATATGGTTGGATTCTGTTATAAAAAACAAAAAAGGAGTCTTTCACTACACGTCACCCTGACTTGGCTTGCATTACACGCAATCACGACCTTTCTCGATAGCGTGTGTAGTACGCAATACCGGGTTTCACTAAACAACGATATATTATTATAATATTATTATGGACTAGCCGTTATGAATATTATTAACTGAATTTTGAATTTTATAACATTATAATTTATCTTACACATTTTCTAGAATGAGGTATGAAAACAAAATCAGTTTTTCGAATAAAAGAAGTATTTTTCAAAAAATGCAGTTTTACCGCCTTTTGATGGTGCACCCAATTTAAATCTATTTTTTGACATTTTATAAGTTCAATTTGGAAAAATAAAATTCTCCCTTGGAATCAGGATATAAAAATTTAATTTGGATAAATATTTCATATTATTCTGATAACTTTCATATTTTGATGAATAGTAAAAACACGCTATATTTTAATTAAAAACAACTTTTTTTCATCGCAATAATTTATATGGTTAGATTATATTTTTAATTGGTTTTAAAGTGTAATTAGAATATATTTTTACCATTTAATCCAATGTTGGTCATTGGAATTAATTTCACTTTGAAATTGGACATAAACAAGTATCAATCTTTTGATAGTTATTGTTTCTTAAAAACACACTATTTGTTTTGATAACAGGAATTAATTTTAAAATTAATTAATTACACTTCTATGTATTTAATTTGGTAAAATAGACATCATTTTTTAATTTGTAATATCAAATATATCTTAGGCTGATTTTTTGGTATTTTTCTGAAAAACTTCAATTTTTGATGAATAGTGAAAACACTGAGTTTTTGGTTAAAACCGAATTTTTATTTAAATAATAATTTATTGGATTTAAATTTATTTTAGGTCAAAATAGATACATAATACTTATATAAGTTAAATGAAATTCATTGGAGTCATTTTATAATAATTTTAGATTTATAAAAATTGTATTGAACTTTTCACCATCTTTTACCCACCTCCTAGGAGCTTTTGCATTTGTTCATAAAACTTAATTTTACCGCTACTGTGAGTTGAATTTAGAAAATCCTAGAGACATGGTTAATATCAAGGAGTAAAATTTGGTTTAATTAGATAAAAATAATTTTTGGTGAATAGTAACTTTTTAGTTTTATTTACCACGGTTAAAGGTAAATAGGGTAATTCAAGGTTAAAAGAATATTATAATAATTCAAAATTACCTTAACACTTACCCAAACATTATTGGATGAGTAATGGAATACCATGGGCATCCTTGGGTTGATTTTTGGACCCCATGGAGCAACTTATGAAAGACAATGACACATTAGATTAATTAATTTAATGTAAAGAAAAAATTGGCATTAACAAAAATATTTTAGTAATTAAATTTTATACCGGGATATATAAATTATCTTTTCGACTATAAATATTCATTGTAAATCTAAAAATATTTCCTACATGTTGGTATTTTTTTTATAATTTTTAGACATAAAATAAAATAAATTATTTACGACACAATAATGATGCAGTATTTACCTCATTAATAAATGATTTAAATAAATAAGATAATAATGATTAAAATATTATCCAAAACCTGTCCAATTCCTATTGGATTATTTTATTTCGAATATGAGTCATCTTATCGTCTACATTAATGTGTTTTGGACTTCTTGAAACAGAAGATAAGTTTATAATAAAATAATGTTTTCACACTTTCCTAAAGAGCCCCTCCTCTCTATTATAAAAGGAGACCACTTCTATGAAATTCCAAACACCTCTCAAGCCATTTGGATCATCAAAACTCTGCCCAATTAATCTATCTACATCCCTCTCCTCCCCCTTTAAGCCTTACATTAGGTATAAGGCACTCCAAGAAGTCCTTTTGGTTCAATCCAAAGGAAGTTACCCAAAAAGGTAACAGTTTCTCTTAAATTGTTTTCTTTTATTCTACTTCTCTAACCCTAAACTCTTTTTAATCCTTTATTTTGTATCAAAACCATTATCCTCATTATACTAGGATTTTTTTATGAGAAGTATTAGAACTATACTTACACACACCTCCATCTAATGGATGAAGAACATAATGTTTCTGTGGATGGAAAACTAACGCCTCACGAAACGATGATTGTTCGATTTTCTCCTACCACCTCTCATGGTGGACATTATGATAGAAATGTATTTATAAATGATATATATTATGTTAATTATTTCCTTATGCTTCTTTACTTCCCAATTATATCAATCCTTTATGGTTTCCATAGTGGGTAAATATGATAATCTCATTTGAGGAAGTGCGGACTATCGCCCCCTCAAAGTGATGTGATTCGTTAATGCCTTATGTGGGATGTATAAAGGATGGAGTTAATGATATTATATATGATATTATACTGTAATTATAATATACCTATTCCATTAAAATAATAAATAGAAATGAAAGTAGCATTCATGCGTACGTACGACTTACCGTCTCCATGAACGGTGCATTTCATTTCTTACCTCCATATGTTATGTACTATTATAAATACATGTATATTCTGGATATATAATGAATATATATGATATATAAATCATGATTTAAATTCTGTAAGTAATTAAATAATGATATAAGTAATAATAACATCAAGAACAACAAGTCCAAACACGTACGATAAATAAGATGATTTTACCCAAAACGTTGCTTTAACATGGGATTTACAAAAGAACAGGCAATATAAAGTCATAAGTGAACCATATATGATATAATAACAATGAATATGATTCTTTAATAAGTCAATGACATTATTTAAATCATTATACAGGAGGTTCGGATATGTACGAAGCATATCAGACCTAAGGTAAGGGATAACTATTCCAATCTCGTTCTTATCCGAGATTGTTTATTTGTAAGTATTTACTGGGTTTATTGTTATCATCCATGTCCATGTTTCCTAAAAATGGTTTCATTTATGTTTAAAGTCCTTTTTAACCATTTTTTAATTTTACTACATGGTATTTAAGGAATTTTTTTTACCATATGAGGTACTTTTTGAATTTTCCGACAAAAGTACGAGGAGAATGTTATTTTTAACTTATACGGCGTGAATGGGTTTTTATGGTTTCATAACGCCTCATTTTCATGAATCTTCCTATAAAATATTGCATGATTATTTTCAACAAAACCCTTTTCTTTTAAAATTTCATGGAATTTTTTTGAAAAGAAAATGATTTTGAAGAAGAAAGGATATTTTCCTCACGAATTCATTTCAAGTGTTTTGTCAAAACTATTTTCCATCTAAGATGACATTATATAGTATGATTATGTTTCAAGTATAATGTCTCTATGATTTACATGGTTTCATTTTTCTTATGATGAAATGATATCCATTGGTTTTATATGGATTATGTTATGATGGGATGAGGTTTATGAAACCCATTTTATTCGTTGGGTTATGATGAATGATTTATGATTATGTTGTGGCACAAGTAAGAATGATTTCATTATGATATGGGTGGGACCTATATCTCCCTCCAATGCATTGGGTAAAGATTTATATATCATGATATAGACATGGCTGAAATGGCAAGTAAATCCGGTTCAGTAATACAGGGCTGGAACTGCAAGTAAACCTGGTTCAGTAAGGGAGTTTGTCCACTAAGATGGTCTTGGCAGCAATGCCCTGGCTACTATGGAAATCATATCATGTGCTTAATGGTTGCCACAATTACATGTTTTATTCCCATGCTATTTTATCATGATTAATGTTTCTTTATGATCTATGCCTTATGTACTGCCATGTTTTATGTCACTGCTCAAGGTTTTGGTGTTTAAACATTATGTTCATGTTTTTAAGTTCAAATGTATATGATTTGTTTTATTTTATCCATGCTTACCCTTAATGAGCATTTGAGCTCACCCTTTATATGTTTTCTTTTCCCCAGGATATAAATAATGGTTTTAGGTAAGAAAAAAAAGGGGAAGATCGTTATGGGAGATGTTGAAGATCTTTCAACAGGATTAGAAGTTTACATTCCAAGTTTCCAAAGACACTAAACTATTACGGTCTTTGAGTGTTTGCTTTTGTTATGTATTAAATATTCCGCAAAAGTAATGTAATGTCCATGTACGTTAAGATTAGGGCCTCTACACATTATCTAATAAAGATCTGAACAAGAATCAATATATTATTATGGTGATAAACAAGGAATATAATTTGAAGAAAATTGACACATCAAAGGGTCGTAAGGGAAAATACTTACTAGGAGGAATAATCAATGACAAATAGAAACAATGATCCATCACTACATAAGGATGGAGGAGGCCAAGATCGATGAATAATGACTGATCTCACCATGATTCAACAATATATCTTTCATAGATCTACCTCAGATGAAGGGAAACTCATAGAGGCAGCATAAGAGCGGTTCATGGCTAAATAACCCTAAAAAATTTGAGCCAAGTTAAATAATTATGAAGGGGTATTAGTGACAAAAAGGAATAAAATACCATTATTAATATACTACCCAGTGCACCCCACTAGCTATCCATTTAGGGTCCTCCATCCACCCATTGTAAGCTCACCGGCTGGCCAGTCCATTATACTGGGCTTTAGGGCTATTGGTTTCCCCACTGATAATATTATGAGGGCTACTGGCTAAAAATTGGATACAACAACAACCCCAACTATTTTTTCCTCCTTCATAGATAACCTAATATTATAGTCACTCACCAAGATTCATTTCAAATCCAAAATCACATATTAAATATTTTTAAACATAAATAATCACTTTTCATCACCTGTTTCTCCTAAAAAGACATCCACTAGATGAAAAAATCGAATTCCATACAAAATTTATAACTTATAATAATGTGGGTCTTTACACCTGTAAGAGATTCATGGAGGATGTGTCTTATATATCTTTCAATATGATATCAGCTGCATTCAGAATGTTAATGATGCAACATAAGTAAATGGATGTGTGTACCATGAAAACTCATCTCCTTGATATTGAAAAAGAATATAAGTGGCTTAAAATAAATGATATTGTTACTACACTATACTAGTGTAAACTAGAAGGTGGGTACCTAAATATTGATCATGCCTTTAATATATAGAATAATATTTATCAGTTATTGAATTATGTCTTCCATTTGGATAATAAACTGTACAATAATCTCTTATTATTGTCCTTACCACCCTTATGCTTCAAATTCATTCAGAATTATAAGATGAATATTATGGAGAAGCCTCTTAGTAATCTTTATTCAATGATTCACTAGTGTAACATCTCATTAATTTTTTTATGTTTTTTGACCCACTGATTTTAGATCCCAATGTTTGGATCTCTTTGTGGGTTGTTTTTATCTTTTTAAAGAATCTTTTTTGAAGGTTTATAGGCATTTTCATGTTTTGAATAAGGTTTTTACATGGTTAAACGAAGTGTGAAATATATTTAATGGTTTACAAATGATTTAAACAAAGTGTTCAACCTGTTACATGGTTTTGGAATGGTTTTCACATAGTTTAAAAAATGTGTGAAACCTGTTTCACAATTTGTGCATGGTTTGCATAGGGTTTAAACAAAGTGTGAAACCTGTTGCAGATTTTATTAGGGATACTTCTAACCATGTGAATTGGCCTAGGAAACCATGTGAATGGTAATTAATGTTCCTAAAGTTGTAATTAAAATCCCATAACCCCCTAATTCCCCCTAAACACCTCCCACTCGGACCTAAATTGATTATTCGACTTTTTGGAGTCATCTAGAGCCATTTTTTCTCCCTAAAAATCATCTCTTGGTGGATCAAAGTGCCAATCGAAGTAGAGATCTTCTCTTTCAGTAAGTTATTTTCTTCTTAATATTGGATCTCCATTATCCTCTTGATTCATTTTTCCTAATGGTTGTGAAAGCCTTGAATATTTTTAGATCTTGATTGATTAATGTGGAATTGTAGATCTAGGATCTCCTCTCTTCTTTCAAGATCTATCTTATTAGATCCGATGAATGCCATCAAATGAAACACATATCAAATTCATTTAGGTTAGATTACTTATTTTCACAAGCATATGTCTCTATGATTTTACTTAATTTTGTAATTCATTATTTCAAGATAGATACATAAATACACGTTTCCTAATTTCTAACATATGTTCTAGGAAATTCATCCTTTTAATTCTACATAAATGATTCTTTGACCAATTTCCTTTTGAATTAAACATGGAATTAAGTGAATTTATATGATATCGATATCTCAAAATATTTAGTGAATTGTTTAATTCCATTTTTGTTTTGGTTTATTTTTAAAGATATTTTAAATGGTTGTTTTGGTAAAATTGAGGTGTTTGGCCGGAGCTTTGATTAATTAAATGAAATTACTTGATGTGAATTAAATGAATTGAAACTATGTGATGTTTTATAAATAGTTTAAAATGTTTGAATTTATTAAATGACCAAGAACCGCCTTTTAATGATTTTACCATTTTTTTAGAAATTGGTGTTCTTGGGTTATTTGAAATAAATGATTTATCACATAAAAAGAGGGTGTAGACACATGTTTTTGAAATGCATTAAATATTTTTGAAATTTTAATACTTCATTTAAATGATTTTTGGTATGATTTAAAATAAATTATTTTTTAAAATGCCCATTTGGATTTTTTATGATGAATCGTGAAAGGAAACGGGTATTATTACCCTTTTGAATGATGAATTGTATAAAATGTTTTTAATTGAAATTGATGATTATTGATGTCCCATTAGGCACTTTATGATGACCCTATCTTGTAATAATAACTTTATTTAAATTTCATGATTCTTGTGATTACCATTATTGGCTATTGGAAGAGGGAATATTTACTTTTAGGGAGTTTGAGGGTGAGAGTGAGATGTGATTTTAGGGAAATTGTCCATGTTTGAACAGGATCCCCGAGCGATCCTCATATCATGATTATCTCAATCACCTATTTTGACTAGTCATGGGAACCTTTAACATTTTAAATGATGACCTATATATATTCTTGGATATAGGACACACACCCTTCTAGTGGATCCATAGATAATGTTAAAGGTTCAAGCAATGAACTTACAGAGAAGAAAGTAGGCGTGTGTGGAAGTGGTTTGCTTTAGATATTTGAGACTAGATGTAAACCCGAAAATTATTCATGTATTTTGATTATCTATTCTGAGGTGGACTCACTATCATACCTAGGTTTTACCCATGACATCCATATACTTGATCTCGATACATGACAACATTCATTTTCAAAATTTGGAACCAAAGTTTCCATGATCACTTCATTTATTATTATTATGCACCATGACTCTATTGTATTGAATCATGTTCGTACTTCCATATTAGGTGAATATTATCATATTTTCTTGATTTTATGACTTTATATTGTGAAATGGTTTTCAAATATTTTCTATAAATTTTTTAGTTTTTAAATAGAGCAATGGAATGTTTTACAAGTTTAGTTTGATAAATGATTTTTAAATGTTTAAAACTCTATTTTTAAACTAATCCTTATAATATCTCAATTTTACTCCTATTTTAGCATATTTGAATCACCTTATGATGTAATTGTATAGAATCTTTGGTGGAATCCTACCAAGATCTTTATCTCACACCCTGATTTTACCATTTGGTGTTTCAACCCTTTATGATCTTATAGCAGGTGTTCGTGCTTTCTTTTACCTCTGTGGGTTCATGTTAGGGTGAGAAAGGGTGGGTGAATTGGGACATGGTGGGTGGTTATGGACCAATAGGATATGAGTTTTGGTTGTTATGTTCTACTTTTAGTTTTATTAGTGTCTCTTTGTACCATGATATATATGTATTGACTGATATATATATATATATATATATCTGATGATGTTTCCACATTGTAATATATTATTTTAATAATTTGATGTGAAATTGTTCCTAACAGTTATTTTTTAATGACCAGGTACTTTTCACCAGTCTGTGGAGATCTGGAAAGATTCTTAGGTTAGTGGAGAATCAGCTTGGGTACCAGTTTAGATGGTATTCAAGGTTGGTTCATTAAAAATGGTACTAGAGAGGGTCTTTCCTTAAGTGGAAATACTTGACTTTGAAATACTTATTTTATTTGGGGTGATTCATGTTATAAATAAGATTAAGTATGTGTCAAGACACAAGAGGTAGTCTATGAGTGTGTACTTGATCACCACCCCTTCATGGAGAGACTTGAGTTACCAAGGATATTGGGACTTGAGTCTTTCTTTTGAGTTATTGGTTTTCTAATGATAAATTATATTTAGATTCCCAATGACACTATCTTTTATTTCCATAATCTATTATGTGTTTTTGAACAATAATGGAAGGATGACCATAATGGTGACATGTTTTTACAACGGGGTAAACTATGAAGAATCATTTTGGATGATTTTGAAATCCAACCATGAATGACTGTGAAGTTATTGTGTGGTTTACCAGCCCATATGAACAAGAATTTTCAGTTCTAACTTGGTTCTAAACATGAAACCTTATCCATTTTCTTACATGTGACTTCACTTATGTGAGGTTGGTTATGTGGGTTATGGATGTGGGTTGTTTCACGATCTTGTTTGGTTGTTTCAGATTGAATCCCTTGTTAATAATTTTAAATCATTTGGGAAAAAATTGTTTCTTAAAACATGTTTTGGTAATGTACTTTGAAAAATGTTTTAAACTACCAAAAATGAGTTTTATGAAATGTTTGTTTTGGAAAAATAATTATCAATGATTCTTATGTGATGTGATAAAAAATGTTTTAAAAATAAATTTTAGTTTTCAATGGATTTAAAATAATAATGGTTTTCATAACTGGAAAATGAGATTAATGCTTTTTAAACCATAGAATAAATTACATGTTCTAGTAAAGGATTTTTTAAACAATAATTGATTTACAACAAGATATATCATTTTTAAATAAAATGATAATGTTATTTAAATTTTGAAATATTGGGTGTTTTGAAATCAGTGAAGCTTCGATAAAGTGGGTTGTATATATTTTTTAAAATATTTGTTTTAATTTTGAGAGTTATTTGATGCCTGAGTTGATATGCCAATGTTTTGTGCTATTTAAAAACGTATCCTATAAATTAATTCAACAAGGATAGAATTTTTTTCCAATAGTCTGGTCCTTTGAGTATTTCTTCATGTTTTCTAAAAGTATAATCCCTTTTCAATAACTCTACCTAGACTCCATATCGAGTGGTGGAGCTAGAGACTTTCAAGCCTTTAAACCCCACCCTTGAATTCTTGTATTTTCATCCACTATCTTATAAAGGAGAACAAGGTTCTCTTGGGGTAGTGAAGTGGCTTAAAGAAGTTGTTGGGATATTAAATTCTCTAAAGAATCTTGATACTCAGAAGGTTAATTCCATCAACTCTTTATTTTAGGGACCTAAATAGAAGTGGTGGAATGTTTTGATTACCCCTTGTATGCATGAATTTATATCTTGGGAATCCTTCAAGTCATCATTCATTTGATCACATTATCATGAGGAGGTGAAGAAAGAGAAAGTTTCTGAGTTCTTGGGTTTTGGTCAAGATGAGATTTAAGTTGTAGAGTACTCCAAGAAAATCTCATGTTTGGTATGTTTCATACTAGTTATTTTTCATGATGATTCCAGTAAGGATATTTGTTTTAAATATGGTATTCACCCATACCTCATAGCCATCATGCCTACGGATGGGTTGATCCCTTATTCAGGGATGCTCAATAAGTATTTCTCAGCTAAAGAAGAGATAATGAAGCAAGAAAAAGTAAATAATTCCTATTTCATGATTGATAAAGTATATCCTTATCTGGAAAAGAGGATGCCTCTATTGTGTTTCCAATACGGAGCACCTGGTCATTCTAAGAGGTGGTGTTCGAGTTCTCCAAAGGATTGTGGACGGTGTGGGCACTGAGGTCACCTTCATAAGTTATGTAAGTTGTACCACTTGAAATAGAAAATTTGGTTAGAAATATTAGCTCTTGAATATGGGGTAGAAGATTATTCATGGTAATAGGGCTCTACCCATAATACATGGAGTGAATCTTTTAACATGATGGAGGAGCTTCTGGTTTCCAGCTTGTTGTTTCCAATGTCAGAGTTGAAACTATTTGAGTTTTCCTTCTTTTGGATTAAATATTTTGGAAACATTTTGTTTTTGGATATTTGAAATGATATATCTTAAAACATGGTTGTTGACGTAGAATTTCAAATAAGGCTAGAAATAGACACTGTTGAGAAAACCAAATGTGGATTTTGAATCAGTGTAAAATATTAAGATGCTCAAGGGAGGTGCATGCAAGATATAAGGTTTGTGTGCAAGATTTACAATGGTGAGAAAGATCTTGAATGCACAATATGATGTCAAATGGATCTTTCCATGACAACCATATGAAAACCAAACAAGTCAATGGTGCGAAAGAAGAGGGATCTGTGCGGAAGATTCCCCTATGCATGCAAGATATTTTGTACCCCATGCGACGTCAAATCCACTCTTACACACATCCCATATTGCACGCCACTACTGAAGTTTCTAGCTATAAATAGAAAGGTACCCCCACCCTTCGATGGATGGTTACAAAAGACGAACCGATGCTCTTCTACGTGAAAGATATCCCTTCTGTGACCACACAAAAGACATGGCCTCAAGGTATTGGATCTTGTGCGATAGGTCTCCTAGGGGTCCTCCTTCGGGTGGGACCACTAGGGATTGATCCTTTCCCATTTCCTTTTACTCCAAGGAATTTTCATGAAAAATATTCCTCTTACGTGCAATCTTTCCCTTGTGTTGTGTCAATCTTGCACGCAGGGTCTCCCCTTGCGCGCGCACCCTCATTTTTCGTGAAACCACCCAATCTTGCACAGAACCCCTCATCTTGTGCACGCCCCTCCTCATGCGCTCCATGTATCGTACTTACCCTAAGGCACCATGTCTAATCCCCTCTTATGAAAAACACCCTTGTCTCGTACATACTTATCCCGTATGGCCCTTTAGGTTTGTACAAAGTGATTTTAAGGTCCCTTGGGTGGTGCTTCATGTTGCGTTTCTTTGCCTCATTCTTCTTTGCATAGGAAAGATAAAGACTATCACTTCTTCACATATCCATGCTAACGTGATCCCCTTAATGGATCACTCCACAACCCCGTATCCATATGACAATTCTGGTGCCTTCCCTTCACCAAGGGTTAAAGCACACTGGTTATGTAAGTCCTAGGGGAAAGGAGAAAATCCTCATCATCCGAGCTATATAACATTAAACTACCCATAATCATCATCCCCAGCACATGACATTCAAATGTATCCTTGCCCTGTGTAATGCATATCGGGTTCCATACATCGGGAATTTTCCATGCCCACTCATCTCTACAGGAGTGAGATCTTCCTCATATGGAATGAGATCCTCCTTACTTGGGGAAACATCTACCCGTGAGGAAGGGAAACCATCCTGGTGTAATCCCTTAGCCTTTCTTGCTAGAGGTAGCACCCTTGCTCTTACTCGCCTCTTCTGAGCACAAATACCATAGGAGAGATGAGAATAGGGGACTCTCGATACCCCATCCCTCTACCTTTGGGATTTATCACCATCGAGCTTCCATCCTAAAGTAAGTCCCAATCTCTATCTCCCTAGGCCGTTAACCACATGTAAGCCCCGATCCATTCCTCACAGACACACCTTTCGCGACATGATTGTGATGTATTTATTGAATATTGTTTCTCACACCAGGCATGAATCACATGGTCTTAGAGTAAGAATCTACCATGACATCCTTTTTGGTATTCCTTAGTGTGTAAGACCCATTTCCCAATTCTAAACTACATGGACTTTGATCCTTTCCCTTTTCAAGAAAGGTACGTAAGAATCCTTCCTAAGGTTCGAGCCCATCACCCATTGGTCCTGACCACTTCATGTCGTTTTAACCTCATCCTACATGACACTAAACTGTATTCTTTAGAACTACGTGGGTTTTGATCCCTATCTCTCAGATAGGGTACGCATGGAGCCTTCTTAAGGTTCAACCCCAAACACTGGTAAACTTTGGTGTCCCCTTTGTTGGGACCTGTATCATTGGTCCATCCCTTAGTGGTGTAAGTCCAATTCCTGAGCATCTAACCATGAATAATCCCCATACTCAATCCATGATCTTCCAAACAAGAGTTTCCCTCTTGTGATGGGTTACTAACCACACGTAATCCCCAACATGTTTTTGGGTCACTGTCCTTTGTGTACACCCCGATTCTGTGCCCCCATTTTGAACTATGTGGACTTTGATTCCCTACCACAAGGATATGTATGAAGCCTTCCTAAGGGTAAAAACCATTATTTATTTCTCATCCCGGTCTCTCCCTTGACCCTTTTCATTATGGGAAGGTTATTCCCCAACCTAGAGGTTCTACTTCCTTCAGGTCCCATCCATGAATCCATTCTCACATGCCACCTCCTCAAGTGTCCCATCACCCACTAAACTATGTAGAATTTGATTACCCACCATGGGAATATGAAGGAAGACTCTATGAGGTTCAAGCCCAACATTAACATCATCTTCATGTCAGTTCCACCCCATTCCTCCCATCCAATTCGTTCAACCATCTATCATCCATTGTGATTCCTACCCAAGCCACCACATCCTGGTGAGATCAGGTCATCCATCCCATCACCAATACTTATGGAACCTGGGAAAATAACCATGCATAAGACCCCACATAATCCATAATCGTCCAACCAATAGTGTCCCTCTTGAGATGGGACACTAACCATGTGTAAGACACAACATTTTTCTGGTTGGTTTCCCTTTGTGTACACCCTGATTCATCACCCTCTCAAACTATGTGGGTTTTGATCCCTGTCCTCCATAAAAGATAGGAAGGAGGCATCCACAAGGTTCAATCCTAGCCAATGGTAAACCTTGATGTCCCCTTTATAGGGACCCAAGCATCCTCTAATCCATCTTCATTGGAAATTTTGATCCACCCATCTAGTAAACCCCTCAGGTGCTCCCTCTTAAGGATGTACCCATATATTCCACTCCCATCAGTGTTCCAATCAGTATGATCTATCTCTGCTAGACATTAAACTTGAAAAATTACTTATGTTAAACATGGTAAGAAAAAGAAAACCTTAGGAAAATTCCTATGTCATATAATTCCCCACACTTGAGGTGGGATGCCTCGAGATTCCGCTCCCTCAAGAAGACCTATCATAAGGTGAAGAAATCCAGGTGTACCAATGTTTCAGCATCCAGACATTCCAGCGATTTCCAACATGACTACTCCCCTGACCGAAGGCTTCTTCCCTAACTTTACCACTTGGAATTTACTGACATAAGTAATGTAATTAACCAGTATCTACAAAGATATGGTACCGAGAAGAGTTTCACTAATAATGTCTATATATTTAAGGGATAACTGGACTAAGTGATGAATTATGAGGAGGAATGCATGGAAGAAGAGACCAAAATACCATAATCCCATTTTGATCAAAGAGTAAATGTCTCTGAACAAGAAATGGATGCCACCTGCCTTTAGAAAGTGGGAATGTAGGGCAATAGCCAGCGCGTCGCAGCACGCCCCCCGATGAAAGTGTCAAAAATAGAAATAGTAAACCCAAAGTGAATTCTACTCCTAAATATGGAGATTAGTAGTGTTCGAGACATCAGTGGATAATAATTTCACTGAATCTAGCTATCTGGTTGTAGGTGCCACCAAGAAAATGGTAGTCCTGGTATGAAACTCACCAAAGTTGGGGAAGTTGATCGTTGGGCATCCCGACCTACGATGTTGTCAGCATGGATCTTTCTATCCATCCATTTATGACTAAACAATTCTGAGGCACTGTGCATCACTTTCCTATTGTTTGTACTGATGAGTGAATTTTCCTACTTTGCAAGACCCAAGATCAAGCTATATAAAACTGATCATATCCCTCGCGTGGATGCAGGGGTAGGGGTAATATGAATGCAAAAATTCCCCAAAGATTCATATCCTTTGTGATGACTCCCATGCCCACAACTACTGGGCACGCACACCCCCTCTCACCCTATGAATTTATTCATATACGGGTGATTTATACTATTGTTCGACGATATGAACAGGAGGGGGTCATCCCAATGAGGGACATGGTACACTAAGACATGGAGGCCTCAATGTCTCATCAATGCTGTCACCCCCAAGGGTCATGTAGGGAGCCACTTCTCCCCACCCTGACCTTCAAAAGATTAGAGAGTCTATCACTGGAGCACTCCCATGACTCACTCCCTTATGCTAACGAAGTAAGGGATGACTGAGTCCACCCTGCCATGAATTCAGCTAGGTATTCTCCAAGGAGGGCTCCCACCAGACCATGTTAGCATCACCAGCTAGTCCTACTGACTGAGGAACGGGCAGTCCATCCCCCTACATAGCTAGATCTTGTTCAGCTAACCAGATGTCAACGCCAGCTGATAACTCAGGAGTATTCCCACCTGGGGGTACCTCTTAGTCTTCAATGGCCCAAGACCCGACCGATGCGAGCTATCAACCCACTATCATTATTGGATAAGGGAACCTCCTAGTTATAGAGCTGGGGAACTTCCAAGCCCAACCAAAGTTAAAGCACTAGTTACCCTGTGAGTAGGTTGAACTGGGTCTCTCAGTTACTAGGGTAAGTAGCATCCATCACAATCTGACCCACAATGATGGAACCCAGTATGGAGGTCCTCCTCATACCAGTATCAGATAGAGTGTAGGTCCTCCCCACTCCTTTATTCAGTATAGAGGTCTTCCCCACTCCTTTATTTAGTATAGAGGTCCTCCCCATGCCACGATCATCAACTCCATCAGAGGTCCCACCCACTTCATCAACATTTAGCATGAAGGTCCTCCTCATGCTATTGGAATCGGGTATGATAATTTCCCTCATAAACCATGTTCTCAATGCGATAGAATTCCTTGCCCAGTCACCCAACAACATGGAGGTCCTCCCCATGTGCTCATCGATTCCGGTGGAGGTCCACCCCATGCCTACAATCACCAAAGTGGAGGTCCTCCCTGCTTCATTAACAATGAACATAGAGGCCCTCCTCATGTATAATATAATTAATACAAAGGCCCTCTTTGTACTACTAGTATTAGGGCCGACTGATGAAAAGGTCCTCCCCACACAATGGAATTCACCATGGAGGTACTTCCCATGTGTTAACCAGCTCCAGCAGAGGCCCTCCCCGCTCTAGCACTATCAAACATGGAGGTCCTCCTCGTGTTCCCTTCGAAATTTGTCCGGGTGCCCCTCAAACTCGGCTCATTAGAGTGGGGGACCTCCTCACATGAACGACATCCGATATGAAGTCCCTACTCATATCCCATATAGTGCATGCGGAGGTCCTCCCCACTATAGCACCAATTCACATAGCGGAACTCCCCATGTCAAAAACCTACCTTGTCCTAAAGAAACAACTCAGGGTAGGAGGGCGGGTCGCCACCACCAAAGGAAGAATTTGGGGAAGTTCGAAACCATGATTAAACCCATCTGATTTTTAGATTCTGATGTGAAGTGTGATTCAGTGATGGAACCCTCACCCCGATCCACTATGTCATGGGCTAGGGAAATAACAAGGCGTAAAAGCCTCATCTTTTTGAAAAGTGTGGTACACCATATCCCTGTATCCCTTTGAAGGTACATACATGAGGAGAAAGATTCGGCCTAATTCTAGGGCCTGTCAGTGCAATACTCCCTATCGTCAATAGGATCATTCTCTACCACAACCATAGATCACAAAGAGTTATTGCAGGGACTAATAGAGGATGATAAATAGCATGAACCATCGCCAATGAACACATCCCCAATGTAGGAAGTAGTGGTCTTTAGTCCGTATTATAGGGATGTGGTGGTGCAATCAGTGCATTCATCGAAAGATATCCCAAGATGCAGAGGCTTGTCAGCTCATGTGCCGTACTCTCCACTGGACAGTCTACCCACATAACGGTCCACTTTAGTGGCATTACTGGTCCCTCAACCACACCTAGTCGATGAATAAGGAAACCAAGGGCCATATCCTGAGTTTGATATGAAGATCTTGTAGGAAATATTTATAATAGACCATTTCCTAGAGATGTTCTGGCCAATTGTTGCAGTGGGTTTTAATATTTTGGAATCTCTCACCCAGGAGGAGGTCATGTGCTTCTGCCAAAATCTCGGGGAAACACACTTCCATCTTCATCATCAACATGTGGCTTACCCCAAGATCTAGGAACACTTTGATTACATCAGACAATAATTCTGCATGGTCGACTTGGTTGTGCTCCTTGTGGCTCAACGCCCTAAGTTTCCCAGTCATCATTAGACCCTCCAACAATGATGCATTCAGAGCTTTATAGTGCTATGCCGAATTATGAAGGAGGATTACCCTCACATTCAGATCCATGGTTAGGGGAAGTATGTTTCCCTTCATTTCAGTCCTATCTAGAACCAACCCAACTTTCCAAGTGATATTGAGGATATTACTTTAGGTACAGTCATAGTTAACATGGATGAACTATCATAGGAAGAGACCAAGCTAGGAATCATTGAAGATAACTTACCCCACATGGTGGTGCCACACTTGTTGGATCTTTTGGTAAGGGTTACTCACCAAAAAAGAAATTTGCTGGGCATTCCTGTACCTTTCGAGTCATTATCCTTCGGTCGAGACCCCAATAAGGGTAAAGAGAATGTTGGGACCATCAAACCCTATGACCCAACTGGATCAGTGCAGAAGACATAAGATGACCTTGAAAAGGATGCATTGCATCAACAACTTTCGGAACATAAAAAAAATGGTTAATGACCTTATCGCTAAATGTGCCACAGAATGATGGTCGAATTACGGTAATCCTCAACTGGGGTATTAGGGGCAGGTACAACCTCCCCCTGACGAGTTTCCTTTGGGTCACCATGATCATCCTTCTCATATATACATGGTAGAGGCTGGAGTTTTTAGCAAGAGGGAATGATATGCATCACTAAATACACCCTAGTTGTGTGATAACCCTCCTAAGAACCCATCTCAGGTTCCCCTAGTCGATCCATAGGTCGTCCCTCCTATAGCCCCACAGGT
This sequence comes from Viscum album, assembly GCA_963277665.1. Taxonomy (NCBI): domain Eukaryota; kingdom Viridiplantae; phylum Streptophyta; class Magnoliopsida; order Santalales; family Viscaceae; genus Viscum; species Viscum album. The sequence goes on from OY728134.1 coordinate 994,126,659, forward strand.
CATCCCACTAGCCGTTCTATGAGCCGCTGGGACTGCTTACCATGTTGAAGAACATTCCAATGCATTGGTGGTCAGTGATCCTCATAAACATAGAAATCCCCACCAAGATGATCTGATGGCCACTCCCATTTACCACTTTGAGGCTTTGGAAACTTGAAAAGTGGAGATCCTGCCTAACATCAAGTCATAACTGGAATGTGTGGATGATATGACCACTCCCCTGGGTTTTGGGAATCCTATCTTCTCCCCATTTAATGGGATGGGTGATCTACTGTAGCATCTGGATCACTTTATTTTAAGGTGTGGACCCATGCTGGGAACTCTAACACAGCAGGAGGATGCCAAGCTCTGATGTTTCATAAAAACACTGGAAGGGACCATATTCATTTTGTACAGTTAGTTACTCATTGGGTAAATAACTAGTTGGGAGGAACTTCATAGATAGTTTCTTTACCAGTTCAGTTCCACCACATGGAAGAAGATTATTGTTGACCTATTCAAGTGAAAGTAGAGGCCCAACGAACGCGTCTCAGACTTTTTCGAAAGGTGGAAAGGCATCATGTACTCCCTTGATATGCTGCTGACTTAGGAAAAGATAATAAAAAATTTTGTGGGGAATGTCAAAAATGAATTAGTCCCTTCTATAATCACTCAGAACTACCTGTTAGGATTTCTATATTTCTCTCACAAAGCCCAGTGTCTAGAGTAAGCCATGCAGCAAGCCAAGCAGGCACATCCATTACCTACTGTAGTTCCCATGATAAGATCTGCTAAGGCTGAGCCCACTGTGGTAGCACAAATAGAGACCCTTAGGCTGCTGGAGTTATTACTAGTGGAACCACCTCCACAACCTCACCGAGGTCCACCACCTCAGGTGTATCCTTAGGCCCAACAACTCCCACATAAAAATCAGTAGGCACCCCCACGTAACACGCTGCCACCACCTAGGTGAGATAATTAGGTTCCACCACTTCGATAGGCTCCTCAAGCCCCTCATCAGGTCCAGTCTCCTAGATCCCCCTTCTCAGATATAAGGAACCATACCTACTCATTTAATGAGGCTCAGGTCCCTAGTTATTTCCAAAGTGCATTGGATCAGGGAATCCTATGGTTGACATAATATAGGAGGCCCAAAGAAGTGGATCTCACTGATCGCCACAATTACTACCCCTATAACCAGATCCTTGGGAACACACTCAAGTAGTTATATGTGTTTAAAGATTGGATCCAAGACCAGTTTGATAAAAACATAGTTAGGTTAGGTCCAACCCCAGAACATGTGGCATGTGTGTCCATAAATATAGATAATGATAGTGACAATGAAGGTGAATGGAAAAAGGTTTTCTAACTGTGGGTCTCAAAAATACAATGATCAGATGGATTGAAGGGAAGTCATCCGTGCCCATGGTATTATTTGTGCACATTTGAATCGACCTGAGCCTTCAGAATTCGCTGTGTTACCTACAGCTGCTAATTCTGCATTGACCTCTTAGCCTTATTCTTCTGAGAAGGGGAAGCATCGACGATGCAAGGGAAATAAAATTCCCCCATTGATTCCATCATCATCCTGTACTCTCAGTGATTTCATGCCTTTAGAGATGGATATTTCCCCCAGAATCCACCTAGTAAAGTTTGATTCTTCAAGTGGTGATCAAGGGTATACTTCGGTCAATACCGTGGATCTGGTAAATCCCTACATGGTTCCCAATGATGAAGAGTGATAGTTGGATCCTCCCAATGTCCCCAGTTGACGCCAGTATCGACGGATCTATGGTTATGTGAGTCACCGAAATGCATTGGTCAATGATTCCAGCCAAGTCGTACATGCCACTTAGATTAGAAAATAGGCCCAATGTAGAACTCAGTATACACAACCTTCTAATCTCGTTTCATCAAAACCACCTTCACCAACATTTTTAATACTTGATCATTAAGAACCAACATGAATGTGTTATGATCAGGAACATTCCATTGTGGATGGACCTTAGTCACCTAGCCCTTAGTCAGTAGTCACTCTATGCAGTTCAACTGATGAGCAACAAGACATTCCCAGTACCATTCAGCCTCCGGTTCAACCAGAAAATCTTATCAAACCTCCCGCCACAGAGCGACCTCCTTTCAATAGTAGTGTATACCTAGAATAGAAGTATGATTTTCCCAAGCATCTCTCCAACATTCTTACAAATATATCTATCCTTGAGGCTCTTTTCCTATCAGCGGATATGCACGAAGCCATTGTGGGGGATTTAAGAAGCCCCCTCCAGTTTGAGATACAGGTAGCAGCCGTAGAAGCCTTCCATTATGAGAAAGTCGAGCACCCAGAATGTCAGGCCATCATCTCTTTCTCGGGAGAATATAAAGGTTCTACTATATAGGGGCACATTCACCCACTATAAATCACTATCCATTTCAATGGTGTGGAAGTCCTCCAATGTATTTTTGACATGGGATCAGGGATTAACCTTATCCCGACCCAGAAACTCTGAAATATGGAACTGTCTGAGGCATATTTGAGTCCCTTTAACATGAAAATTAAAGGTATTGACAGGACAGAGAAAACACAAGTTGAAAAAATTCGCTTGAACACCCAGTTCAGTGGCCTAGTTTCTAGCACTGAGTTCATGGTTGTCTCGTAAGACAACATTTATAATGCGTTTATGGGTAGGCACTAGATCCACCTACACACGACGGTTTCTTATTCATATCACCAATGCCTTAAGTACTACCTTAATGGTCGAGTAGGCGTACTCCAAGGTGATGCATCTCCCTTTGACACTTGTGAATATCGATAACTAGATACTGACTATTATAAGAGAAAGGATAAGTGGATTCATGCTAATGAAGTTGAGCATGATACTACTATGATTGACCCATGAACAGACCTGAATGAAACCTACATTTTCTTGATCCACAAATTGGAGGCCATGACTTCGGACTCGGGGTGGTGCTTCATTGTCTCATGAGTGAAGGGGTGGTGCATTCCCAAGTCCAATGAATTTCAGAAGATCAACTTATATTCATACACAAATAAGTCTCGGCTGATCCGAGAGCCCCCTAATCCTATAAGGTATTGAGATGTCTGCCCCATGGAAATGACAATACATCATACTTTCTTGTTTCACCAGGCTGGGATAAACCGGATCAATACGACATGCCACTATTTCTTTGATATCATCAAATGTGGAACCTTGGGTCAAAGGCTAGATGGGATTGGGTTGATAGCTTTCATCACCATGGTTTCAGTAGGGCAGGATTCCCTCGATGAGGTGTCCACCGCTTCCCAGGCTTGCACCAGTGTCCCGTCAGGATCTATCGACTCAGAAGAGTTTCTTCCTGCCGATGATCCTCTCACCATGGATGATGAAGAGGATTTAGAAGATTTTTCTCCTGCATTCAAAGAGGGAATCTCCACCACGGTTGATTAATTGGTACAGGTAAACCTTGATACTAAGACGAACCCAAAACCAATATTGATCAGCACTGCTATGCCTGCAGAAGAGCAACAAAAATACATGGATTTCTTAAGGTAGTATCATGACGTATTTTTATGGAGTTATGATGAGATACCAGGACAAGATCCTCAGGTCATCTTCCACCATATTTGTCTCCCAACAAATCATCACGGGTTCAAACAACCTCCCCGAAAGATGAAACTTCTCACGATTCCATGGTCAAGGCTGAGGTTGAAAATCTCATCAAATCCAACTTCGTCAAGGAGATCTAGTACCCCAAATGGATAGCTAATATTGTGCCCATAAGGAATAAGAATTGATAGATCATAGTCTACATTGACTTATGAGATTTCAACTGTCACTGTATGAAGGATGATTTTCCCCTTCCAGCAACATAACTATTGATCGATTCCACCATGGTGTTCCGGGAACTCTTCTTCATGGATGGGTACTCTGGATATAATCAAATCCAAATGGGCCCAAATATAAAGATTCTACCACCTTCATGGAACCAAAAGGTACTTTTTTCTACCAGGTAATTCCTTTAAGCCTAAAGAATGAAGGTGCCAGCTATTAGCGTGCCATGCACCGTATATTCAAACTGATACTTAGGACATAGGTGGAATTATATGTAGATGATATAACGGCCAAATCTCACTAGCTTCTAGACCATCTTAGGGATCTTTAGAAAGTGTTTATATTCCTCCGTTCCTACCATCTAAAGATGAACCCCTTGAAGTGTGCCTTTGGGGTCACCTCCAAAAATTTTCTTGGATTCATTGTTAGATAAAAAGGAATTGAGATCAATCCAGAAAACATCAAGGCCATCAATCAGATGTATCCTCTGATTAACATTCAGTAGCTCTGTAGATTTCAAGGAAACTTATCCTACACACATTGATTCATCGAAAATCTAGCTGGAAATTGTAATACCTTTTACCAGCTCATGAAGAAAGGTTTCAATTATCAGTGGGATGAGGAGTGCCAAACTGTTTTTGAAGAAATCAAGCAGTACCTAATATAGCCTCACGTTCTGATGCTGCCCATTCCCATAAAGCCATTGTTCCTTTTTGTGAACACTCTAGAATGGTCCTTCGGTGCCCTTCTCACCCAGAAGAACAATGAGGGAACATAGAAAAATTTATACTATCTCAGCTGCATGCTCATCAATATGGAGACCAAATACTCCTTTATTGAGAAGAGCACCTTGTGCTGGTATTCACAGTGTAGCAATTGTGACATTACTTACAGCACCATGAGATATATCTAGTGTCTCAAGTGGATCCACTGAAGTACATTCTGAACCGAACCATGTTGACAGGCTGTCTAGATTGGTGGACAGTGATCCTTCAACAGTTAGACATCAAGTTTGTTCCCCAGAGGGATATCAAGGGACATGCATTGACAGACTTCCTTGTTACCCATCCAACTCCCAAAGAGAAGTCTCTGGATCTTGATTTTCTAAATGAGGCAATCCTCTCAGTGAATCATTCCATTTTGTGTTGGAAAATTCACTTTGATGGCGCTTCTCAAATACCTACTGGTAGAATACTCAATGATCCCAGACTCAAAAGAGTGGGTATAGGTATCGTCTTCATCACACCTGCACATGGTATCCTACCCTATTCATTCTTGCTGTCAAAAGGATTCACCAACAACAAGGAAGAGTATCAGGCTCTCATCACTGGTCACAAGATGTCCCTCGAGATTGATGTTCCCCACCTACATGTAAAAGGGGACTCCAAGCTATCCATCAAGAAGATCAACGATGAATACGTCATTAGGAAGCTGGAGTTTGTACCACTGTTAGAGCGCACTCACAAGATGATGGCCCGGTTCCCTTCTCAGCCAGAAGTTACTCATGTCCCTTGATCCCATAATTGTTGAGATGATGCCTTGTCCAGCCTTGATACATATCTTACAGAGTCTGACTAGGATTTTTTTATTATCCATGTAGCACATCAAAGATTCATTGCTCCCATCACTCTGGATGATGATGATAACCCACAGGTAAGTCACATTACCATCGATTCCTCGACATTGGGACCTCCAGGTCCCCCTACCGTGGTGTTGGAGGAGACCCCTGATTGGACGACCCCCTTGATTGTGTATCTCCATCATGATAATATCCCGATAGACTGAGCCAAATGTGAGAAATTCGTTTGGTGTGCATTATAGTTTACCCTCCAGAGTGTTTCTAGTTTTTAGCAGGTCCTCTAAAGACGTGGGTTTTATGGGATCCTCTTCCGTTTTATTTAGGGTGGTGAGATTTCTCAGGTTATGTAGGAAGTTCATGTAGGTTCCTATGGGGATCATCAGATAGGGCCAAAAATCTCTCCTCAAATCCAAAGATTGGGATATTTTTGGACCCTCATGATTCATGACTATATAGAATTTTCCAAGAGGTTCTATGAGTTTTAAATCTATTCTAATTTTATGCATCTGCCACCAGAACCTCTCCAAACTACCAAGTACTCTAGGATCTTTTTGATTTAGGGACTTGATGTTGTGGGAACATACCCCCAGGTGATAACATGCCAATGCAGGTTCATCCTGATCGCTATGAATTTATTTTCCAAGTGGGTAGAGGTAGTTCTACTCAAGGAAGTAAAGGCCCATTCTGTTGTTGAGTTTTTGAGCTCCAATATCATCTACCAATTTAGAGTCCCTCACACCTTCCTCATCGATAATGGAACCAAATTCCAAGAGGATGAGTTGAATAAATTGTATGCCAAGTAAAATATCTATACTAATCATACCTCTTGCTATCATGAACAAGAAAATGGATAGATCGAGGCATTCAAAAAAACCCTCTCTAACATCTTGCAGAAGTTGGTTGATCAAAACAAGAAGAGTTGGAAAAAAACTCCCCAATTATCTTTGGTATTACCATACAGTGACTTGTAATTCCACTCAGATGAATACATATTCTCTGGTGTATAGAAAAGAGGCAGTTCTTCCTATCATTATTCAGTTACCTTCATTACACATAACCATCTATGATCATAAGGCACCCGAAAAAGTAGTCGAAATCCATCTGGATGAACTAGAATCTCTTGATGAGAACATTATTTGTGCCTTGTAAAATCTGGAGAGGCATACAAACAAGATATCCAGGGATTTCAATAATAAATTTCACCTCTGTTCCTTCTTACAAGGTGACACAATATTGGATATGAGAACACCAATGATATCTGGAAAGAAGTTACCAAAGCTGGAGCCCAAATGGGAAGGACCTTATATCATTCACAAGATTTACCCCAATGGATCATACTACCTAGTCACCATGGATGGTGAGAGTATTACTCCTCCCACCAATGCTAAATTACTCAAGCGGTATTTTGCTTAAGATATTTTATTCGTCTTTACCGCACAATGTTAAACTGCGTGATCCGTCCAAGATGAAGGATGTAAAACTACCCAGCACTCATCCCACATGATGATAAACTAAAAAATGGTCTGAGATCTATGAACTTAAACTAAGATCCCCTATGTCAATTTTGTATGAAATTAAACTACATGCAATTTTCAAGAACTATGTATGGATTGATTCCCATCCTTATGGGATACATAGAAATGCTCAGATCTTTCATCTATGGCCCAGCCTCAGGTCCCTTGACCTCTCCAGCTTCTTGTCCCAAGTTATCTCTTAGGATTGTGCGATGTGGTACGAACTATATATCCTCATTCAAATTAGGATATTTTTTTCCATGCCATACACATCCGCTTCAGACACTCCTCCTTTCTACATCTTTTTCCCATGATGTTAAACTACATAATATTCCTAGAACTATGTTTGGATTTATTCCCATCCTTATGGGATACATATGAATGCCCAAACATTCCGTATTTATTTCCATCCCAAAAAATATCTTCACCCAATTTGGGATTACGCTCTTCGAGGGTTGCATATGGTGTGATTTGGGCTTATGTCCTCATTCACACCGGTTTTACAATAGTTTCACCATGCACCCTTTCTTCTAGAGAATCCTTCATCCCATCTACATACTTATCACATGATGTTAAACCACACAGAGTTTCTAGAACTAAGTATGGATTGATTCCCATATTCATGGGATACGTAGGAATTCTTAGACATTTCATCTTCGGGTCTAACCCTGATTTTTGGAAACCTTCTCTTCTTTATGGCCCCTTGGCCTAGTTTCTCTCAAGGGTATGTGGTGTGGTGTGGGATTATGTCCTCATTCACATAGGGTTCTAAATAACTATGCCACATGCCTCTCCCTTAAGACCTCTCCACCCTAATTTTCCTCCACTCATCTCCTTGAGTCGTCTACTCTTAATCGGTCCCCTCGACCCATTTTCGGTGCCTCACCAATGTGCTCGGATTCACTGTGGCTTGGGAACTAGAGTACTAGATTCCACATGGATGTTCATTTGTTCCATCATCACACTTATCAAATTTCTTCATTTGGGGTTTTCATAATATTTTACATCTAAAAGGATCCCCAAACGCTATATATTCTAGGCCTTAGTGCTCTCCTACTGTCTTAGGCCAACGTCCTGGAGGATGTTGAACAAAAAATTGACACAAGTCTTCCATTGCGAATATGGTCAATAGTAGATGCCCATTTATTATTCTAATTTCAGGTCACACTATGTGGATGCTGTGTTTTGAACACAGTTAATAGTTATCCTCCATTATTACACCATCCTTATTATGCCCCAAATATTGGCCTTGTAATTCACGTCTTGTTTCACTTCATCACATTCAGGTGTAAATTTGACACTCTTGGTGTCACCCCCCTCTATTCGCATTTTCATGTTAATAGGACAAATTAACATTGTGGTTTTATCCTTGAATCTACACTGCTTCCCCTTATTGATCATTCCATGGGCAGTGAAGTCCTTATCTACCCTTGTTTCCCACATTGAGCATAACTTACATGGGCTTAGGGACTTGGTCAAGGTTTACGATCACTTGAAGAAACCCCACTTCTTTTGGTTATATATCTACAACCTTAAACCAAGACCCCCTATTCCTTGTCATATGATGTTAAACTACATGACATTTTCACGAACTACGTGTGTCTTGATTCTCATCCTTATGGGATACATGGGAATTCACAGACATTTTGTCTTCAGGTCCAGCTCATGCTCTACTAATTATCTATTCTATTTGGACTTTTGGCCCTAACTCTTATAGGATTTCATGGTGTGGCATATGTGGACTTATTTCCTCATTCACATTGGGTATATAATAGCCGCACCACAAACTCCACCTTAGAATCTAGTATCTCATATCTCTATCCTTACTGTATGGTGTTAAACTGAATGAAATTTTCAAGAACTACGTCTGGATTGATTCCCATCCTCATAGGATATGTAGGAACGTCCGAAAATTTCATCTTCGAGTCTAGCCCCATGTCCTTTGATATTTTTTGGCTCCTTGTCCTAAGTTTACCCCTTGGGATTGTGCATAGTTTGGTGCAGACTTTTCTTATCCCCATTCACATTGGGCATGTTTTATCACATCATGCGTATCCCATTTAGAACCTCATTCTTCTATTTATTTCCATGACATATGATGTTAAACCATGCTTCCAGGTCTCACATGACTTTAAATCATCATATATTTTACACACGATGTTAAAATTCATGGGCTGGTCCTGTCATACAACCTCAAACTATGAAAATATCGTCCTGGATGCACAATGAAAAACATCACCACATTGTGGTGTCCTCACTTGTGGGGACATCATATTTCGTATTGGCCATCCACCATGCCATTTTTCAAAGCCTACATATGTATTTATTCTTATGGTGATGCCCGAATTCTCTATCCTAGGGTTTTTTCTTAAAGAAACACATCCACCCTAAAGAACAAACAAGATACATCAAATGTCACTTCTTTTGAGGCATGGGCTATATCTACATAATAGTATTGCCCCTTTAATCGTTACCATACCATGCCATTTAAAAAAAATAATTATGTCTTGATTCCCATCTTTATGGGGTATGTAGGAATGCCCAGACATTTTTGTCTCTGGGTCCATCCCCAAGTACCTCAAATCTTGCCCCTTTTCCAGCCCCCTAGAACAAACTCTGTTAGGAGAACATGGTGTGGTGTATGTGGGATTATTTCCTCATTCATGTCAAGTTTATAATATCCATGTTTTGTACTTCCCCTTGGGGATCTCCCTTCCACTATCTTTGTGTCTATACAATACTAAACTGTGCGTCATCTCAAGAACTATGTATGACTTGATTCCCATCCTTATGGGATATGTAGGGACACCCAGACATTTTTTCTTTGGTTCCAACCCTGGGTTCATCAATTCATTTGTGTCCCCTTATTTCTTGGACCTCTAGACCTTTATTATGCCTCACCAATGTTCCTAGATGTACTGTGGTTTAGGACCTAGAGTGTTGGATTCTACATGGACATGTTTTCATCAGTTTCCATGCTTCACATTTTCCCTTTATTTGGGTTTTCATAATCATTAACATCCAAAAGACCCCTGAATGACATGGATTCTAGGACTCAGTGCTCTCCTACCATCTTAGGACAATGACCTTGAGGATTTTGAATGAAAATTTGACATAAGTCCCGCATTGAGAATATGGTCAGTGGTCGATGCTCATTTGTTTGTTTCCATTTCAGGTCACACGATATGGATTCTGTGTTTTAAACATATTCAATAGTTATCCTCCATCATTATGCCACCCCCATTGAGCCTTAAATATTGGTCGTGTGATTATCATCCCTTTCTATGTTCAAGTGGAATTTCAACACCCTTGGTGTTATCCCTTCGTGCACCTATGCATGTTGAAGAGGGTGAATCAGCATCGTGAGGGTCATCTTTGACTCTGCACCGTCTTCCCTAGCTGTGTATTCCATGTGTTGCAAAGATCTTATCCACCCTTGTTTCCCACATTGAGCATAGATCACGTGGGATTAGGGATATGGGTAATGTTTGTGCAAACATGAAAGAAATTCACTTCTTATGATCTGAACTCTATGACCTTAAACTAGGAGATTTAGTCCCTTAGTCTGAGCATCATGACTTTAAAATGTGTGCATTCTTATAGAAATTTGTGGTGCAGCATGAACTATTTTGTCCCTATTCACATTGGGTCACCTTGATAAACCACATCACATATTTCCTCTTTGGGAATCTTCCCATACTTTGGTCTAAGATCTATGACCACAAACTAAGATCTCTTATGTCTTTATTGTGTGGTGATAAACTGCATCTTCTATTCCCATGCTGTGTAGTGATAAATTACCTAGCCATTTGATGTCTTCACTTGAGAAGACGTTTCCCCTTTTGATATTGGCCTCCTTCCGTACCACCTTTAAGAAATACATGTGGATTGATTACCACCCTTATGGGATATGTTGTGATGCACAAACATTTTTTTATGGTCCGACCACATCATAATGAACCCTCTTGTTCCATTTAAGCTTGATTCCTCAGAAGTATGTGGTGTGGTGTGGAATTATGTCCTCACTCAAGTCGGGTTTGCAGTATCCATTCCATGTACCTCTCTCGGGATTCCTCCATTTCTATGTCCTTACCACATGATAATAAATTGCACAATCATGTCCCAAGCATATGACATTAAATAGGACATCTTATGGTGTGAGCTCTACAACCATAAACTAAGATTTTTACCATCTATGTTCACACAAATTTAAACTGTATATAAATTATGGTATTCCTCTTTAAAAGAGGATATATCCCCCTTTTGGTATTGGTATCTTACCTTACCACCTCCAAGAACTATGTATGTCTTGATTACCATATTTATGGGATACATAGTGATGCCCAGAACTTCTATTTTTGGTCCGATCACAACTAATTTAACCTCCCCAGCCTCTTCTAACCTAGGATCTCTCAAAAAGTACATGGTTTGGTGAAGAAATCTTCAGTCCTCCCCTGTGTTCATCCTGCATGTTGCTTAAACTGCACGAGTAATGTTCACACTTTGTACATTCCTTATTTTGGGTTTTCACGATCTTTCTCATCCAAAGGGACCCCCTATAGGTATGGATGCCTGGCCTTATTTCTCGCCTACCACTTTGGGCCAACATCCCAGAGGATTTTGAATGACATTTTGAGATAGGATCCACATTTCGAACATGGTCAGCAGTCAAACCTCATTTGTTTGTTCCCATTCTAGGATAACACAAAAAGGATGATGTGTTTCGAACACGGTCAACAATTTTTTTTCATCATCATACCCTCCCACTATATCCCAAATGTTGAATGATGTCAATCACGTGTTCAATTACCATTTCTATTTTATAAATCCTTGACACCACTGGTGTTGTAACTCCATTTATTCACGCACATTGAGTAGGAATATGGTTTAATCTTTGATTTTCATTAACTAACATTTCCTTTTACCGTTGCACTCTCTCATTAGTCGAGGAAGGCCTAAAAACTCTCCTTGTTTCCTACACCATGCATGGGTCATGTAGGTTTAGGGGTTGGGGTAAGGTAGTATCTATATAAGAGACAGTGTGAACCTTGGGTCCTATCATATGACCTTAAAATATGACACTATCATCCTCGCCACATGACATAAAATTTTTGATCACCCTAGGTCCTTGCCAGGGAGGTCCCTACTGCAAGTAGGACTAATTTCAATTCATACCAATATGCTCACCCCATGCACTTTCATCATGGTGGCATAATTTCAGGAGTGTTGGACTTCATCCAAACAACCTATCATTCTATCACCACACTTTTCATGACCTTTATTTCAGATCCCCATCCCATTTCATTCCTAAAGGAACCCCATAATGGTTAGGATTCTTGGCCTTAAGGATCTCCTACCATCCTGAGCCAACATTCTGGAAGACATTGGATGACACTTTTAGTTTGGCCCTGTGTTTCAAATGCAGTCAGTGGTTGGACCTTATTTTTTCTCCCCAATTTTAGGCTAACATGGTACGAATTCCATGTTTCAAATTTGGTCAATATCAATCCTCTTCCGTCATTCCAACCTCACTACATCCCGATTGTGTTGCATCATAATTCACATTCTTCATTCCCCTTTGTTAAGATTTATTTTGACACCCTTTGCGTCATATCTCTCATGCACTAGAGCATGTGGGAAAGAGTGTTTGGCTGTTCTGAGGACCCTATTCCTCGGAAAATACCCCTCTATTATTTCAAAAACTCTGGGTGGTCATCCAGACCCCATGTTTTTGAAATTTTATTCATCAATCTCATACATAATGTGAAAAATTATGTAGTATTCTTTTGTTTCTAACACCGGGTATGACCCACGTGAGCTTAGGCATGGATCGCTAATTACTTCACAGTTATGGTTAGAATGCACTAAAATAAGCAATAAAGAAAATAATTAGTCCATACACTCAGTTCAGAATAGTAATGTAAAAAAAGATATGGGTTTAAGAGTTTGGCCAAAACATGGCCCTTATGGATCATCGCCTTTGATGGATTTCTCTAGTGATGCCACCTTTTGGCTCATAGCCTCCAGGGATGCCTCCCATTCCTTGAAGCCCCTCTCTTCATCAGTAGCTGTAGAGTGTAACTCATTAGATTTGGCCTGCACTTGCACCAACTCATTTTGAAGCTCAATCATTTGACGACTTGCCTGCACTGCTTGCTCCTGGGCATCCTTCAGCTAGGCGTTCGACTGTTCAATGAGCTCGGAATGGATCGTGATGAATTCCACTCTTTCATTTGATTTCTCTTCAATATGTCAGACTTTATGATCACCTTTAAGGAACTTCTAGGTATTCTATGATTCCTTTCGACACTGGGCAATATCAGAGCACTGGCTAATCTCCCGTATCTTCTCATACATATAATCATGAATCATTATATGAAGACATTGAGAATCCACACCTTCAGCATAGAGAAAGTGCATCCATGTGTGAAGTGATCCCATTAGGCTCATCCATTCTACTCACGAGTAACTGAGTAAGTTTTTGAGGCACTTCTATGCCTTTTGTCGCATCATAAAGATCTCCTCGGCTGCATCAGGATCAGATTCGTCCCTCTCCTCAAGATTTGTAGGCCTGTATTCAGGAAAAATAGCCAAGAGTTCAGTAGAAGGATCCTCTTATGAAACTCTTTACTCTTCAGTGACCTCACCCTCACCGTCCTAGATCTCAAACCTGGAAGCATCATCACCCATGACTATAGATTCTTGCTCATCAGGTACTAGGGTGGGACCATCTTGAATGGTTGTCTCTGCGAGTGCTGGTGAAATCACTGGTAGGGATCCTACAGACGTTCTAGAGTCAACAGTTTTTCGAGCCTCCAGCCTTGTGATCACTGCATTGGGAACCAATATCTTGGTCAGTCGAGCCCCCCAATAAAATGTGTGAGCCTACAAAGTTAAACACCTACAAGAGCCAAGTGCAGAAGTTTCCAGTGCCTAAGTCATGGAAAGAGCTACTATCATAGGATACCCCTCGACACTTGTCAATTCAATGATAGAAATTGGATCCTTATGAATGGTGGGAATATCTTGAGGCTCGTAGGTCTCTATTTCATCCCTTCCTTCTGGTTCATCACTTCCCACTTCAACCATGGCCAGTTCCCTGCCCCGCTTGATCCCGAATGCAGGTTCAAGGGGGTGTTCTTCCATATCCATGGGAACACTTTCATCCCCTACAGGGGAAGCCTCCCAGTTATTATCATCGATGTGTTCCCGAATAGGGATGATTTTGGTCAGTGAATTTGTGTTATGAAAAGAGATAGTCCACTATAGATAATATTGAAGACTCACCTTGAACTGTTTATCCAATTCTATGTCAGAGCCTGCGATTTCATCGCTCTCGCGTGGGATTCCTGGGTGGAGGACTATTTCTAGAGGTCCCTCACTTACAAGACCTTATCCCCAACCTCCTCTTATCCCTCTTCCTCTTCTCCCTCTTCCTATGCATCTTCTTTGTCCTCTTCCTTATCTTCCTCTCCATTCTCTTCTTCTTCCTCATCGTCTTCATCCTCAGACAACAGCTTTTCCGGGTCATGATCCTGACCAAGCATCACTTTCACTAATAGGTGAGGATCCTCATACCTCCCTCGTTGGAATGAATATATATATCTATGGCTGTCAGGTATGCAAGATGGTGATGAAGTTTTACCCTATCTACCACCTGGATGTGCTCTATATCTGGTAAGTCAAGCCTAGTGTGCACCATCCTCGGCTATAGCTCTTTATGGACATAGATTGTCACAGTGTCCTCCAGGAATACTATAGAGATAGGAAAATGGCGCTAGAATTTGGATTTAGGAGATGCCTTAGTTTCTTCCCAAGGAGTTCCCTGGCTGGTCCATAAGGCTGCCCACAGGACCACCCCTCTTCAGAAGGTGGAGGCGCATTCTCACCATGCAATACTCCCACCGATGATGTTCTAGCCTGTGCTATTCCAACCACTTGGTCTATTCCTTATCTCACATCACCAACAATACCTTTTCTTCCTCCTTACTGTTTGGACTCCATGTTATCCACCTTGATTTTCTAGATGTGTTTCTATAGAATAACCTCTAGGTACGTTGCTTTCCAATGGTCGACATACTCCATTGATAGGCTGACATTGACATCGGTAGGGGGAAGGGTGATGACTTCACCAAAACTTATAGTCATTAATATGTGCCATAGTTGGAGAAGAACATAAGGATGTCACTCTTCCCGAACCTTCTTATAATCTTTCTTCGGCATCCACTACAATCACTCGAATTGTCTTTCAAACCTCATCAACTCATACGGTTTACAAAATATTTTTCCATCAATCCAGGCTACCATCACACCGCCCCTAATGATTTACAAGTACTCCCTCTGATCCAATAGGCCTCAACCATCATCTACCATCTGGCTAGATGGGGTACAAAATGGATGAAAGTTGAAGTTTTTATGGTTTCCAATCTTGATCTTGATCCCTTCCTCTCTATGATTCAGCAGGCATATTCCAGCAATATTCAAGTGGGATATTCATAGACTGTCACCTAGGGGCGAATGGAATTTAGGAATTCATACCCACTGGAATGAGCTATAACCCAGCCATGAAGAATATGGAATGGCCCACAAATCTTTTTGGGCAAGCTTCCCCAAGAAATGCATCCCAAAATGCTATACAACCTGGATAGTACAGGCACCTCCAGATTAACCTTGTTCTTCACCGCCATGATTTCGTCTATCACTAAAATTCTTGGGTGAACCCCCATCTTTATGTCCCTCACTGGAAATATCCACCCACTCATAAATACTGCAAGGAAACCAATATATCATACATTAGGGCACCGACTTTCGTTTATGACAAAGCCTCATGATCGGTACTTGCCTACTTCTAGGACCATCCAATATGATCCCACCTTCCCCCTTTGTGATGTGTTTGGGAACTTCTTCCCTTGTACTGGAATTTTTACAGCTTTTTCCTATGTCTGAAATAGATTGAACCATCCCGAATAGGATATATCTTTGAGGCTGTACTTGATTTGCAGCTTCTCCTTAGCCAACTCCAACAGATGCCATGTCAGAATAGGGGTGCACGTACTATCCCCCCAAACATTCTCTATCATAAGAAACCCATATTATTGGTACCCTTCTAGGGGAATTCCACTAATGCAATGAATATACCATATACTGATGCCTACCTCCCCATGGTGGAGGTGGAAGGTATTGGTGTTGGGAGACTACCAGCTAAATAGTTTTGGTACCAGGTCTTGCAGATGGTAGAAGTGAAACTGCAATGTCCACACCACTTTAAAAAGCCCGATAGACCACAACTCTACCTCAAAATCCTCACATGTCTGGCATACCCAGTACTCTCATGCCCATTCAATCAAGAAATTTCCCCTAGACCTGAAGTCTTATTCTTTCCAACTTTTTTTCTCATCGGTAATTTTGCTTCTAAAGGTGCTCGCATAATGATATAGATATTCCTTAGGAATCAGATCACTTCCTACAACAGTCCTAGTCTTTGGATTCAGGACATAAATGGACATATTATGTGTTTCCCTAGTAGGGTGACCATTGATCGTGATGTTGAACTGTAGAAGGATATCTTTGCGTGTTACCCATCACCATAGAGTATCAGTCTCAAAGACTGGCATCAAAACTTCTTCCAAAATTCCAAAGTTCCATATTGGAAGACTTTCACCTAGGAAATAATCCTTTTGATCTTGCATCAGCATACCAAAAAGTGTTTTACTATCAGACACAAATCTTCTCGCATGAATAATTTGTGGGTTTGTGATCATCTAGGTCCTCCTTGCAACTGCGGTAGCCTCTCTCTTAGAATCAGTCTATTGAGTGTACATTTTTTTCAGGTTTTTAAATTCACAAATGGATTTTCCCAAAATAACGGGGGTTTAGCATGCAAGAAATCATGTTGCACGCAAGATTAGCCTCGAGCACACAATAATATCGCTAATTCAGGTGCACACAAGAATTGATGGTGGAGTGAAAGAGTCTGTGGGTGCATGCAAAACTTAACCCATATAAGAGAACTTTCACACAAAAATGAAGCTTTTTCGTGCACAAGAGTAGAGACACTTGTCATACAGAAAATTCAAAGTGGGGAACAATCCCCCTGATGTATTTATAGGTGGGGATCATCACTTTCATGCAGATAAAAGTAGTTTGTGTGCCAAATGGCCTTTTTTGTGTGCATAGACCATCAAGTGCTCTGCTTTTTGGTGTGACCCTCAGAATTCAATATTCAGGTCCCCCTTCAACTCTAATTTTGAGTGGGGAATTTTTTGACACCAAATTTCAAATAAGGCCATGAACAAACATTGTTGATAAAACAAAAGGCATATTTTGAATCAGTGGACAATCCCAAGATGCTCAAGGGAGGTTCGCGTAAGATATAAGGGTTGCACGCAAGATTGAAAATAGTGTGCAAGATCTTGCATGCCCAATACGACGTAAAATTGAGCCTTCTACGACAACCATATAAAAACCAACCAAGTCAGTGGAAAGAAAGAAGAGGGATATGTGTGGAATATTCCCCAATGTGCATAAGATCTTACAAGCCCAATGAAACATCAAATAAACTTTTGTGTGTATCCCATCTTGTGTGCTGCTGTTGTAGTTTCTAGATATAAATAGAAATGTACCCCTGCCCTTTGGGGGATGGTTATGGAAGATGAACCAATGATCTGCTATGAAAAATACAACCCTTCCATGACTGTGTGAAAGACATGGACTCAAGGTACTGGATCTTTCACGATAGGTATGCCAGGAATCCTCCTTTGGGTGGGCCCACTAGGGCTTGATCCTTTCTCATTTCCTTTTACTCCAAGGAATTTTCCTGCAAAATATTCCTCTTACACTCAAGCTTTCCATTTTGTTGCATTAATCTTGCATGAAGGGTCTCCCCTTGCGCATTCCAACTTGTTTTGCGTGCAACTACCCAATATTTCATGCAACCCCTCATCTTATGCGCTCCCCTCCTCGTCCAATCCATGTATTGTTCTTACTCTAAGGCACCATGTCTGATCCCATCTTTGGAGAAACACCCTTGTCTCATACATACTTGTCCCATATGAACCTCAAGGCTCATACGAAGTGATTTCAGGGTCCCTTGGGTGGTGCTTATTATTGCATTACTTTGCCTCATGATTCCTTGCATAGGCATGCTAACGTCTATCGCTTCTTCTTATAGCCACTCTAACATGATCCCCTCAATGGATCACTCCACATCCCCATCTTCATACGGAATTTTTGGTGCATTTCCTTTACCAATGGTTTAATCATGATAGTTATGTAAGTCCTAGGGTTGAGAAGTGAATTCCAATCTGTAGGATGTTAAACTACCAAGCATCATCATCCCAAAACATGATGTTAAACTATAGCCTCACCCCGTGCAATGTACATGGGGTTCCCCAACTCGGGCATTTTCCATGCCCACTCATCTCCACAGGAGTGAGATCTTCCTCATATGGAATGAGATCCTCCTTGAATGGGGATACATCTTCCCATGGGGAAGGGAAACCATCCTGGTGTAAGCCCCTATCCTTTCTTGAAGGAGGTATCACCCTTGCTCCTCCTCACCTCTTCCAAGTGAAAAGACCAGAGGAGAGATGTGAATAAGGGACTCTTGATACCCCATCCCTATCCCTTTTGGATTTATCACCATTGGGCTTCAATCCTAGAGTAAGTCCCAATCTTCATCTCCCAAGGCCACTAACCAGACATATTCCCCACTCTATTCCTCGCGGACACACCATTAGTGACATGATCGTCAGGTCTATGTTGCCTCTTATTTCTCACAAAGAACCTGATTCACGTGATATTAGAGTAATAATCAACCATGACACCATTTTTGGGCCACCTTAGTGTGTAAGCCCCATTCCCCAATTCTGAACTATGTGGACTTTGATCCTTGACCTTTTCAGGCAAGGTACATAGGAAGCCTCCCTAAGGTTCAAGCCATCACCCATTGGCCCCAACCACTACACATTGGTTTACCCTCATCCTGAATTACACTAAACTATATGCTTTAGAACTACATGGGTTTTGATTCCTATCACCTAGACAAGGTACATAGGAAGCCTCGCTGAGGTTTAACCCCAAACACTGGTAAACTTCAGTGTCCCCTTTTTTGGGAATCACATCCTCGGTCCGTCCCTTAGTGGAGTTAGACTAGTTCCCAGGAAGATAAACATGCATAATCCCCATACTCAATCCATGATTTTCCAACCAAGAGTGTCCCTCTTGAAATGGGCCGCTAATGGCGTATTATCCCCAACATGTATTTGGGTCGTTGTCCTTTGTGTACACCCCGATTTTGTGCCCCCACTCTGAACTATGTGGACTTTGATTCCCTACCACAAAGATACATAGGAATCCTCTTTGAGGGTCAATACCATCATTCATGTCCCATCCTGGTCTCTATATTGACCCTTTTCATTTCAGTGAGTTCCTTCCCCAACTCAGAGGTTCTACTTCCTTTAGGTCCCATCCATGCGTCCATTCTCATGGGCCACCTCCTCAGGTGTCCCATCACCCACTAAACTGTGTGGACTTTGATTCCCCACTATGGGGATATGTAAGAAGCCTCTATGTGGTTCAATAATAACATCACCATCATCTTCACACTGGTTCCACCCCATTCCTCCCATTCATTTCATTCAACCATCCATCATTCATCCCGATTCTTACTCAAGATACTACATCCCGACGATATCATGTCATCCTTCCCATCGCTGCTTCTTACAGAACCTAGGCAGCTAACCATGTATAATCCTCCCACAATTCATAATCATCCAACCAAGAGTGTCCCTCTTACGATGGGACACTAACCATGTGTAAGCCCCAACAAGTCTCCAGGTGGTTGTCCTTTGTGTACACCCTGATTCACCACCCTATCAAACTATGTGGTTTTTGATACCTATTCTCTATATAGGATACGTAAGAGGCCTCCATGAGGTTCAATCCCATCCAATGGTAAACCTTGGTGTCCCATTTATAGGGACCCAAGCATCCTTATATCTGTCTTCATTGGAAATTTTTATCCACCAATCCAGTAAACCCCTATGGTGCTCCCTTTTAGGGATGTACCCATCTGATCCACTCACATCAGTGTTCCGATCAGTCCGATCCATCTCCGCTTGATGTTAAAATTGTGGCTTACCATGTTCTAAACATATGATGTTGAGGAAAACCTCAGGGTCATGCCTATGGAATATAATTCCCCGCACTCGAAGTGGGATGACTTAAGATTATGAACCCTCAAGAAGCCCTATCATAAGGGGAAGAAATCTAGGTGTACTAGTGTTTTAGCATCCAGACATGACAACGATTTCCAACATGACTACTCCTCTGACTGAAGGTTACTGTCCTAACCTGAACCCTTGGAATTTCCTAACAGAATAAGTGTAATTAACCATATTCCACAAAGATATGGCACTAGAAAGAGTTTCAAAAAAAACTTCTTAATCTTTAAGGGAGACTTAGACTAGTTGTTGAATTCTGAGGAGGAATCCAGGGAAGGAGAGACCAAAATCCCATCTTACTATTTCGATAAAGGATAAAACATCTATGAAGAAGTGATGGATGCCGCTCACCTTTGGAAAGAAGGAATGCAGAGCAACAACTAGCGCGTCACAGCACAACGACACGTGCTCTAGGGAAAGAGTCTAAAAAAATGGTTTATGTAACGCCCCGACCCCAGTTACCCAGAGTCGGTGCATTATTACATAACATTGGCATGATCACAAGAAAGATCAAATCTCGAAAGACCGATTGGTTTAGAAGCCTTGGAAACACTAGATATATTCATAAAGTTTTACATTACATCATGAAGTGAAAAACTACTACAATAACATATTGTCTCCATAATCCACACTATTATCCCCTCATAATATCCCTGCAGGTCATTCATAATTTACTTCTTCACATCCTGGGAAAAATAAAACATAGAAAAGGGGTGAGCTCAAATGCCCAGTAAGGATAACAATATAGCCGAAAATTTCATAAATAAGAATAAACATTTAAGGCAATGTATAACTAAAACAAAAGCCTTTTAAACTTGAACTTCAACATAGTATGGAAAAAATAAAATGAAATAATTCCATTTACTTATTCACATGGATATTCTACTAATCGAATAATCACATGCAATATCAATAACCACTTTCATAATGATGGAATGCATAATGTCAGACTATCATAACCACATAGCTAAGGCCTCGTGCCAAGACTACAAATAAGATTTTGCCAAGGCCTTGTGCCAAGACACTAGTTTGTCTCATGATACCTACCAATGCATCGAGGAGCTATAGTGGGCTCCACCCATCACATATTAAGTCCAATGCATTCCCATATGAAAAGGTTTAAACATAACATAAACATTCGTATTAAAACTAGCATACGAAATGTCAATACTTTCACCATAAACTATGAATGGTATAAAAATAGCACATCCACAATCAAACATATCACAAAACCTTCAATACAATATAGAAGTTTTGTATCATAATAAATCAACTTCAAATAAGCATAAAATCTATCAAAGGATGTTGACATAGATGAAATCAAAACTCTTTTTAGACAAATATCTCTTTCTATTTTGAAATCATTTAAGAGTCATATATTTATAAAATAAAACATTTTCTTTGAAAATATTCTTATAAGATTGTAAGGGAAGATTCGACAATTTTATAATGGCGGAAAATAACCGCACCCGCCGTATAAGTAAAAAAAAACATTCTTACCTTAATTCTGTCGAAAAGGTTAAAAAGCACCTTGTTTGGAAAACGACGGAAAGATTACTTTATAAACCACTTATAAAAAGTTAAACAAGGGTATAAATGACTTTAACCCATATTCTTGTAAATATTAAAAATGTTTTGAAATACATTTTTAAGAAACATGGATGTGCATGATAAAGAGATCCTAGTAGATTATTACGTATAAACAACCTCAGATAATGAAGAGATTGTGAAATAAACCCTTACCTTGTAATTTTCCTTGGTTGAGGGTAGGTTAACCTCCTGTATAATGGTGAAATAATTGTTATTAAATTATACAAGAATCATATATATTAATATGATATCATATATGATCTTTTAACATTTCTTTGTTAATAATATCTTAGTATTATCGTCGTTTCGGGTGTTAACTTAATCGTTTTCTTTTATATGTTTTGTTACGTAAGCCATGTTTGAAATGGATAGGTTGTATCTTAATCATATCCAGAATGATATCAAGTTCTTAGATACTATTATTAATCATCAAATGAGAATTATACTTGAATGGATACGATGGAGAATGAATCTCATCGCGTTCGTGGAGACGGTAGTCCGTACGTACGCACGAGCAACAATATCATTATTTTGATATTAGATAATATATAATTGGATATTATATCATATATACAGAATAATTATCATGTTATATTTATTATTTACATGAGTTACAAATCATTATTATACCCATCCAAATAATAATATATTGAATAACAATTACACCACGACGTGGAGACGGTAAGCCATACGTACGCACGTATGGTGACATATTATTCAAAGGGTGGATAGAATACTGAATATGGTTGTACCATATTTATAATAACATCACAGTATATATAATATACTGGAGTTATTATTTTATAATGGTAATAACAAAGAAAGAATAAGTGGAAGAAGAAATGAATTTGAAAAAGGGTGGTGAAAACATTACCTCTTCTTCGGGTTTTTTCTTTTGATTTGATCAAAATGGCTCTTAGGTTGGCTTTCTGACTAAAGGAAGGCCTATAGGATTAAGTGAGGGAAGTTGAGAGAGTATTTGGGCAGAGGTTGGTCGAACCAAAAGGCTTTGAAGGTGTGATGTAATGAGAAGGGGGAGTGCCTTTTTATAAGAGGGGTGAGGGGCACCTTTGGAAAAGCTAGAAATATTAATTTATAATAAATTCATATTCGGTTTCTAATGGATCCAAAGTTGATTATTCAACGTTTAAGGTGGGTATAGGTATAAAACCATTCAACCAATATAATTTAGACAGGTTTGGGTTACTATATTAACCTTATCTTTTAGTTTTAACTCTTAGTTTATTAGTTTGACATTTACCATGTCACTTTGTATTTTTATATTATATAGTTAATAAACTTACTATATACATCCAAGAGACCCCCAAGTGGTCCATTAATGATACACCTATCATTATATAAGTCTATTGGCCGAACCTTAGATTTTTATAAATTTAATATAAATTAATAATATAATATTTGTTTTAAAAACTCTTTTATGTCAATTTTGAGACTATTCAATAGTTGATTTTTGTGAAACTCATAACAGAATGATTACTTCGAAAAAAGTAAAATAAATCAATCCTAATATGTCATAGTATCCTAGAAAATTAGTGTAATTCATAAAAAGTCTCAAATTAGTTTTATTTGGGTATTTATAATATCAATTATTCTAATTTTTTACTATTATGGTAATTACTGCATCATCATTGTGTCATAAATAAATTAAATTATTTAATGTCTAAAAATTATAAATAAAATATCATTATGTAGGAAACTGTATTATCTTTCTAATGAATATTTACAATCGAATTTATCTTATGGATAACCCTATATTAAAAATGTTTTAGTAAATAAACATTGATTTTAACTCTTTTAACTCTTCTTTAAATTAAATAATAATAAATGTCCTAATATAATCCAAGTGGACCTAAATGATAATATTTTATTCCTAAGGTTTTTTTGGTCGAGATACACTTTTCCAATATAATAGGACATGTTTTAGGGTAATATTAATATCATTTTTACCCTTAATTACCCTATTTACTTTTAACCGTGGTAAATAAAAGTAAAAAGTTACTATTCACCAAAAATTATTTTCATCTCATTGAACCAAATTTTACTTCTTGATATTAACCGTGTCTCTCGGATTTTTGAAATTCCATTCACAGAAGCGGTAAAATTAAGTTTTATGAAAAATTCAGTTTTTTAACTACCACTTAGTAGTTTCACTATTCATCAAAAATTGAAGTTTTTCAGAACAATGCCAAAATTTCACCCTAAGCTATAATTGATATTCTGAATTCAAAAAATGATGTCTATTTTAAAAAATTACAAACATATAAGTTGCATTAATTAATTTTATAATTAATTCCCGCTGTCACAACAAATAGCGCGTTTTTAAGAAACAATATATATCAAAAGATTGACAATTGTTTAGGTCCAATTTCAAAGTGAAATTAATTCTAATGAACACCATTGGATAAAATGGTAAAAATATATTCTAATTATACTTTTAAACAACTCAATAATATAATTTATCACTATAAATTATTTTGATTAAAAAAGTTGTTTTTAATTATTTTTCACTATTCATAAAAATTGGACGTTCTTAGAAAAATACCAAAAATTCATCTTAGGATAATTTCGATATTCCGAAACCAAAAATTAAGTCCATTTTTGAAATATATATAATTTCAAAAAGTATGTATTACTATTCATAACGGCTAGTTTGATTGGTTGTGGTGTGTTAGAACTCGATGTTGTGTACAACACATGCTATCACATTATTCAAAGAGAAGCGTACCGTAGAAGCTTGGGGTGTTATAGTTTAGGTCAATTGTGTTTTGGTTATGTAATAATAATTTCCTTATCATAACATCTTTTTTGTTATTCCTTGGTTTTCCTCTTATTTCAAATTGATGGTTAGAACTCAATTTTGATGTGTTGGATGATCTCCAATGTGAGAGTGTAGTGCCCTATCATGCACTGACCTTGATGTTTAAGATCTTTCCATTTAGAATTATATATACCTTGGTAATCTATATAGTTAACTAGGATGATGTGGGCTTTTGATAGACTAGACACACAGTGGTGTTGGAATCTGATTTGATGAGCTCATCGAGGTATGAAGATCAGTTTTGAAAAATCCTAGGTTACCATCGGGTACTTACCTAGGGTAGAAATCATTGTTATCTCTTTACCTTGATTATGGATGTTTTATCATTGATGTTTCTCCCTGGTGAGTTGTTTAAGTCTCTTCTTTGGGTTTAAGGGATGTGATATTCTTATGTTACACCATTACGGCGAATCTTTAAATGGTGGAGAGACCTATGCAAGGTCTTTAGTATTTCTCTTATTTGAAGATGTTTGTTGATCTTGGTGTTTTGATATTGGATGTGTGTGTGTGTGTTGTTATACTTTTATTGAGAATCACTTATATAATAGGTATCGTTCACCTCACAAGATAAATGAGGAAGTTCTTATTGTGTCATCATATTCTATCTTTTGACAGGAAGATTTTTGCGGACAGAAATTCCTATGGTGTGGAGGGTGTAACATCCCTTTAAATTTTTATGTATTTTGACCCATTGGTTTAAGATACCAATGTTTTTATCTCTTTTTGGGTTGTTTTGGTATTTTATCAAAGCATTTTTGAATGTTTCTAGGCCATTTTCATGTTTTGCGCAAGGTTTGTGCATGGTTAAGCAAAGCGCGCAACTTGTTGCATGGTTTGAGCATGGTTTAAAAATGTGTGCAATCTATTTCAAGGTTTGAGAATGATTTTCACATGGTTTAAACAAGGTGTGTAACCATTTTCATAGTTTGCGCATGGTTTGTACTAACCATGTGGCTTGGCCTAAGAAACCATGAAAATGGTAATTAAAGTTGCTAAAATTGTAATTAAAACCCCCAAACCCCTCTAATTCACCCTAAACACCCCCCACTCAAACCTAAATCAATTATTTAGATTTTAGGATTCCTTAGGAGCCATTTTTTCTCCCCAAACATCATCTATTGGAATATCAAAGTGCTAATCAAAGTGGAGATCTTCTCTTTCAGTGAGTTCTTTTCTTCTCTATCTTGGATATCCCTTCTTTTATTGAATCATTCTTTCTAAATGCAATGAAATCCTTGATTTTTATAGATATTAATTGATTGATGTTTAATTTTAGATCTCGTATCTCGTCTCTCTTCTTTCAAGATCTGTCATCTTAGATCTGGTGATCGCCATCCAAGGAAACACATCTCAGATTCATTATAGTTGGATTCCTTATTTTCCCAAGTAGGTGTTTATATGATTTTTCTTTGTTTTGTAATTCATTGTTGATAGATTTATTCATAGATAAATGTTTCATAATTTCTAACACATGTTCTATGAAATTTATCCATTTAATTCCTCATAAATTCTTTTTTGACCAATTTCCCTTTAAATTGAATATTGCATTAATTAAATGGACATGATCTCAATATCTCCTAATATTTTGTTAATTGTTTAATGAAAAGTTTGTTTTAGTTTATTTTTAAATAGATTGTAAAAGGTTGTTTTAGTGAAATTGAGGTATTTGACCTGGGTTTTGATTAATTAAATGAAATTCCTTGACGTGAATTAAATTAATTGTAAATATTTGATGTTTCCTAAATAGTTTTAAATTATTGAACTTATTAAATGACCAAGAACCCCATTTAAAAGTTTTTCCCTTGTTTTGGAAATTGGTGTTCTTGGTTTATTTGAAATAAATGATTTATTTACATGGAAATAGGATGTGGAACCATGTTTTTGAAATGAATTCAATCCTTTTAAAATTGTAATACTTTATTTAAATGATTTGGGATGCTTTAAAATAAATGACTATTTAAAAGGCCGGTTTGGAATTTTTATGATGAATTATGGAAGTAAGAAGGTATTATTACCCTTTTGAATGTTTAATTGTATAAAAGGTTTTTAATTAAAATTGATGATTATTGACGGCCTAGTTGTAACTTTATAATGATCCTCTCCTGTAATAATCCCTTTATGTAACTTTCATGATTCTTATGCTTCCCATTGTAGGGTGTTGGAAGAAGGATTATTTAATTTGAGGGAGTTTGAGGGTGAGAGTGAAATGTGATTTTAAGCCCATTACCCTTGTTTGAATTGGATCCTCGAGTGATCCTCATATCATGATTATCTCACTCACCTCTTTTGACTAGTCATGGGAACCTGGATAGTTATATGTGATGAACTAGATATATGGTTCACTTGTAGACTCACACCCTTCCAGTGGATCTAAAGAGAACATTAAAGGATCAGGATATAGACTTGCATCCATGAAAGAGGGTGTTCATGGAACTAGTTTGTTTTAGACCTATGATACTAGATTTAAGACTGAAAAATTTTCATGTATTTTGATTAGCTATTCTGAGGTGGACTCACTATCATACCTAGGGTTTACCCATGACATCCATATACTTGATCTTGATATATGACAATGTTCTTTGTTACTATTTAGCACTAAAGTTTCCTTTTTTGTTTAATTTATTATTATTATGCACCGCGACTCTATTGAATTGACTCATGTTCATCCTTCTATATGAGGTACATATTATTATCTTTTATTGATTTTCTATCTTTATCTTGTGAATTGGTTTTCAAATATTTTCAAGAAAATATTTAGTTTATAAATAGAGAAATGGCATGTATTATAGGTTTAGTTTGATAAATGTTTTTAAAATTTTTAAAACTCCATTTTTAAACTAATCCTAACACTCTCTCATTTTCACTCTTATTTTAGCATATTTTAATTGCCTTATGAAGTAATTTCATAGCATCTTTGGTGGAATTATATTTGGATCATTAGCATACACCTTGCTATTAACTTTTGGTGTTAGAATCCCTTTGTAATCTAATAAAATCTGTTTGTTCTTTCTTTTTCCTATGTAGGTTCATGTTAGGGTGACCAAGGGTGGGTGACTTGGGATATGGTGGGTGGTCATGGACCACCAAGAGATGGGATTTGGTTGTTATGTTCTACTTTTAGTTTTATTAGTGTCTCTTTATACTACGATATGTATGTATTGTTATATATATATATATATTTGATGATGTTATTACATTGTAATCTATTATTTTAATATTTTTAAGGATAAATCGTTCCCAATGATTATTTTTCAATGCCTAGGTACTTGTCACCAGCCCATGTAGATCAGGAATGCTCCTCGTGTTAGTGGAGATTCAGTTTAGGAACCATATTATATGGTATTATGGGTTGATTTGTTACAAATAGGAAGATACGGATTGGTGGGAAATTGATTTCATTTACCTTATATTAAATAATTTGAAATACCATGTTGAAAATCCCATTATTAGATTAAATTAATTAATGTCTTTATAATTTTCTTTAAGGATAAAAAATATTTCGAGGGAGATTAAAAAATATGAATTTATTTACTAGTCATGTGTCCATAATGGTCACTGTATGAGGAATAATGAGTTTAAGAAGAATTAAGAAAAATAATATACTTCATGTATATTAATCATTGTAGGTAATATTTTTTGTTTCACCACTTGCGAAATAAATAAAATATATAGTATATATATGTTTATTCAAATAAATGAACCATTATAGTTTAGAAAAATTAGAATATATAAGTTTAATTATCCTAGTAGTTGAGAATGGGTGATTCTTATGTTATTCTCAAGAATCACGCTACATTAGATTTTCTAGTGGATTGATTATAGTTAATCTATTGATTTTTATTGAGTATTATAAAGACATTTATCTCATTGTTCTGTTAGAAAAGGTGAGACATTATTTATTTAAAATTGATGTTTTTATGGAATTTCATACATGATTATAGTTTAGTAATACTTGAATCACAATTATAAAAATTGGTAATGAATGGTGAATATAAAATATAAACCTCATACCCATTTATGGAAAGATAATTCTTTGTCAAATAAAACTAAAAGTAATGGCCAAGCTCTATATTGACATACTTATTATGTTTTAGACAAACATTAATTTAGAAATAAATGTAATACAAAAGTCTTATAAAATTAGTTCAACTAGACAACATGAACTATTCTAATGTGATGATAGTGGTAATTTTATATACTTTATTATATTTCTTTAAGAGATTTTATGAAAGTATAATGAAAGTAATAAAAAAACTTGGTAGGAGTTATTGGATCCTATGGGTAGGTTTTTTAGAGAATATATTAAACAAGTATTTATCATTCCTTTAATTGTAGAGGGAAGGTATTCCTAAGCTCACATCACCTTATACACATTAATGATATAATGACAGTATCAGGAAGATCAATGAAGAGTATTATATATATTGAAAGTCTTCCATGAATCCTTTCCAAACAATTTTTGAAATTAATAGTGTAATAGATAACCACATGATAACCTAATTGACTAATAGATATTATATTAGTTATAATATGATGAAAATACATTAATATAGAGCCTTCCTTGTTTAATGGGAATCATTTTTTAAATAGGTTTATAGTTACAAACACATATCGAGGAAACACAATGTTCATCTTAATTAATAATCCTATTTCCCATAAGGATATTAATTTCCTAAAGATAAAAAAATTATTAAAAAAATAACTATATTTATATAAAGGAAGAATTTATATTTTTAGATAGTGGGAGAAACATAAATTTAAATGAAGTCTATGGTTTAGATACATAATATTTTTTATAAGAACACTAAACTCTGTGAAACTTAGTGGGAGGAATTTTTTTAAAGACATCTAATGTATATTAATGTTAAAAACATATAGGTGGTTACATATTCACCTAAATAGATGATATATTATTTTTTAAGAATAATTAATCCTATTGTAAATAAATAAATTCCAACTTTATATGATTAACATGTTCATATAAATTCATAAATATATTCCATGTACCAAAATACAATATTACGTTTGGGTAGTTTCTCAAGTAGATGAAAGTCCATTTGTGGGTATTCAAAAGAAACCTAGCATGGATGGTATGAGGTAGTAATAATAAGTATTGATTTATTATTGATGATTTAAGCCATGTCTAGAGAAATCTTATGAAATATCATTACACCAGTTTTTATACTAAAATCCATTAAAATTATTCTTATCATAGAAAGCCTATATGATCATTAAATAAAGAAATTATATGACAAATGAAACTTTAATTAGAGGAAAAATTATAAAATATGTCCATATGATGTGACCACAATGATTATACTAATGAAATACAATAAGGTATACAAGTATCAAAAACCAATTTATGAATAAAAATAAAAATAATGATCATAGAATATTTTTTTTGGAATGAACATGTACCAAGATTCTATAATACATTTGTGAGAGTGCTATAATTTTTCTTGAAAAATATGTTTAATAAAATATAGAAAATAGATGATTATTCTTAAAATTAATTAATACTGATGATAATTTCTTGAATTATAACATAAATTATCACCCATGTTCTCGGGTAATATTATCTATAGAAGTATATTTTTGGGGGTATCTTAGTCCAAATGAAAATATATACATTGAAATATTATTTCAAGAATACAATATGGAATAATCAGAAAATAACTTTTTCTAGTGTTACATGGTATAAAATATCTCACAGCTTATGTGTGAAAATAAAGGAGATGATTCTTATGATGAACAGACCACAAATTCCAAATTTTACTTTATAAATCTATATCACTTTATATAATATGTACTAAGGTTTTATATTTCTTATGAATGAGGAATAATGGATGAATATCAAATAAAACTAGGATAACTACAATGCTGGTATTCTAAATTTTATGATAGTACTTAAGAGAGTAAAACTGGATGGTTAACTAGTACTTAGAGATATGGAAATACTAGTTATTAGGGATTCCTAAATAGTATTATTTTAGTCCACTTTGATCTAGTATCATACTAATAATAAGGTAATATGAAAGGAAAAATGTATTATAAATAGTGGTTTCCATATCTATAAAGAAAAAGTTCATTATAGCTTTTTTATGAAGTATAAGACATTATTTAGCAACATTTTTGTTCTTTATTTTATAATTGTATCGATATAGTAAAGTGTAATCATATTTTGAGGAATATATACTATGGTATTATCTATGATTCTAGGAATAAAAAAGGATAAAAGGTATAAACTTGGTGTTATAAACTCTTAAGGTATTTTATTATAGAGAGATGACTCATACAAAGAAGAAAAACCACTAGAACATGGTAAACCCTATAGTTGTAGCCATAAATCAGAAGAAAGAAGTTTATCACATGAGTTTAACTATTTAGTTAGTAGTTGGATCGAGTGTAGGTGATATTATTTTATAGTTAGTGAATTATAATTAAACAAATATGTAATTTTGATTAAAAGTATATTTAATGGCTTGAAAATTAATGAATATTATATCAAATTATGATTTTTCTTCTATGTGGCCGCAATGTGATATTTTCCTTAGAGAATGTTTCACATTGAGAGGTTATATAAGTTCCTTATTATGATGAGAACCTTGAAACACTATGAAACTATTCTTAAATATATGTTCTATGCCCAAATGACATCAATCTAATGGGACACAGTTGATACAAGATATTAGGTGTAGGGATCAATATGAAATTTAGACTTCTTCCCATGAAGTTATTTATTGGAAATATCAAAAATTTAAAGGTATGAGAAATAACCCACCAATTAGAAATCCATACGATATATGTGTACTTATATGTTTTAATCTATAAATGTGTGTATTGGTTCATAGACATGATATTATTATTAATGTATATCAAGATTTATGTACTTTCATATATTATTGAAAATCGTGATGACATATTCTCATAGAAATAGAGGATGTGTTGGGTGTATCATGAGTGAAATGAAATTAATGAATAATTTAATAATGTATTTTCCTTCTAGGATAATAAAATTATATATCTCTAACCCTTTAATTATAATAAAATTGTTTGATTAAGTACATGGCTAAGGTAGTTTATGGATGAGTTCATGTTATAATGTCAAATAAAGTTATATCAAGCATATAGGTTATTAACACAGGTGATGCAACCTACTTGATGATGTATAAAGACCAAGGGATTATTTTACACAATGAGTGTCCATAGTAAGTTTTTATAAATATGATATTAATATATATCTCTATGAATTCTTTGACATGATGCTAGAGGATAATATTAGACTTTAAAGAGGCCATGAGGGTCACATGCTAATTATACCCATAAGCTTAGAAAAATTCTTTTATAATTTTATATTATATTATAATATTATTATATAAATCCAAGGAATAATATTTATTTAGGTTATGGTGATCATATTAATTCAATCCCCAATTATTTGAAAGAATATATATGTGAGAGGAATATAAAATACATATTTATTCCCTAGTTTAGTGAATATATTTTTTATTTATTTTATTTAATGAATAATGTTATGATATTTATTTATTTAAATAAATAGTCATTATTTAATGTTTGATAAATATCGAGGAGGATTGAAGGAAAGTGTTCAGGGTATGAAGAAATGATATATTTCATATCATTAAAATAAATATTTTTTGTATTTTTTAAGAAATTATATTTAAATAATCATGAGTTCAGTGCAAATTAAGGAAATAAAAATGTTATTGTTATTGTTATTTTTTGTGGGGTTTACTTAGAATCAAGAGATTGGTTAAGGGCCTTTGTGTAATAACATATTCTTTGACCAAAGTATATAAAATTGATTATATGATTTCTATGGTATAAAAGTATTGTTATGCACAATAAAGCCTCTATAGAGAATTATATCAATTCTATGGAGAACATTCTCTGGAAGGATCTTAAGAATAGAGAGCATTAATCCTCATACTCACACTAAATTCTTTGAAAAAACTAGAAGAACCCTTCAATACTTTATGGGATTCTTATTGCAATCAACCATGAGTGATGTAAGTGGTTAGAATTATCTACACTAGCCCCTAAAGATTATACTAATATGTGTTGAGGTTTTTTAGAGCATGTATATATACCACTAGAGGGATCCCACCATTGAATCCTTCATCATAATGATGGCACAACAAAAGTTGTTAACTGATTAAAGAGTGAAAGAAAAATTAAAAGAGTGGTAAATCTTAATTTAATTAATTATTTATAAAGTATATGTGAAAATATTCTCTCTCGAATCTATAAGGGTTATTTTTGTTTTGTTTTGAGGACTTATCTAAAGAAATTGATAAAAAAAAATAATTGTTGAGCATGGGCCCAACCCGCTTCCACTATTCCTTGGAACCTTCCCATATGAAAAAAAATTTAGAAGTAAGATAAGTTATAAATTAGTAATAAATAAATTAATAAATAATAAATAAGTAAAAGTAAATAAAAAATAAAAAATTAATAAATTAATAAATAACTAATAAATCAATAAGTTTCTAAAATAATAAATAATAACTAATTCAATAAATAATTTATAATAACTAATTTTTTTTAAGAAATATAAAAATGTCACCAAATAATTATCAATGGTTCTTAAAACTACAACTAAATATTTTTTTATTAATATTTTCATTCAAAAAATTAAAAATTGAAAACTGCTACTAAATATTAAAAATCTTTGTAATATATATATATATATATATATACATGAGTTCTTACAAAAAAATTGACGATGAATCCTCTAAAGGAATTCATTTTTTGTGGAATTATTTCGAAGTTTGTGGGGAAGATTCATGATATTAAACCACATATTTTTCTTTGAAGGTTGGATCTCTTAAAGAGAAGGATTATTTGGCTACTATGGAGGAGGTCTCACTTCTTTTAATGAATTCTCCTTGAATGGATTTTGTGGAACAAGATAATACTTGATAAAGGGTGAAAATATTGAGATGAGGCCATCATCCCCATGGTTAGGGAGGCTGATGGGCCCAACACAATATATGTCTTCATTATTAGGTTAAGTAATTACAGAAGTTAGGGCCCACATGACTTTGCAGCTACATTGTTTCATGTTCTCATAGACCATTGGGCTTGTTTTCACTAGTTTGTTTTCTTATTTTATAATGAAGGTAGCTTTGCATTGCCTTACCCCATCACCCTTGGTTCCTTGTTTTTATATTCTTCAATAAAGGGGATCTAACCCCTACTTGTTTTGATATATATATATATATATATTCTTGTATGTATGTATGTATATATGTATGTATGTATATATATATAATTATATATATGTATTGATATTTACATGTATTTATAAATATGCATATGTATTTATTAATATTTATATGTATTATGTAGGCACGTAGACACACACACACACACACACACATATATATGTACATTTATATCTATTCATATATATATATTTAAATATCGTTATATTTAATTATATATCTATATATATATGTATTTATTTATTATATACAGATATATATTTTGTATATTTTTTTTGTAATTATATGTATTTATATAAATTTATCTATATTTATGTTTAATTATGTAAATTTTTATATATTTATATGTATTTATATGTATTTATATATATTATGTTGGAATATATATATATATATATATTTCTATTTATGGAAATTTATATACAATTATATATATTTAAATATATTTATATTTATTTATATATATCACAATGGTTCTAGTGGGGCCTTCTATTGATCCCAAATTTCCTAAACACGATGTCTAAGGGATCAGTTCTAATTGGTTCAGGATCTAATGGAAGGTTGTGGAAAGACAGTTAACTAGAATTAATTTATAGATTTTGGGGGAAAAGAAAAGGAGAAGGGAGATGATAGTGATATAATAACTTCATTGGATTTGTTAATATATTACAAGGATAAAATTTTGGAAGAGGTGGTGGACATATATTCTTCACTAGAGCATACCAACAGAATGTATGAAAGCAGCTATGAGTTTTCCCCAATGAAGAGAAAACATTATGGATCAACAAATAAAATCACATTTTGGCTAGGGGATATAATGATTGGAATATTATCTTGGAAGAATTTATCATATCTTGAGGAAAGATTGATTATTGCTTCATAGACCTTACCAAATATGATCTGGAGAAGGGTATTTTTTCTATTGAATGGAACATTAATAGGGGTTATATCTCTCATATGTATCTTTTTGGAATGTTCCAGTCATGTCAAATATTGCTTAAATTTTATTCACTAACTATCATCTTTTCGAGCTCACAACCAACCCAATAAATTGGATTTTTGTGTATGCATATATGTATATATATCTTTATATTTTTATGTGTTTATATACATTTATATTTATAAATTATACATATATATATGTGTGTGTATTTATATATATTTATGTAAATTTATTTATATTTATATGTATTTGTTGGAAAGAATCCATCCTGGTGTTTCTTATTGGTTGATTGTGTTTGTTGAAAATGTTTAACATTGTTGACAAAGGTTGGATATCAAAGAAGGCATGAAGAGTTGGTACATATGTCTAAATTGACCACACAAAGTGATCACGCTATGACATGATGTACCAACTGATCTTGCAGAGCATGAATGTTTAAAATGATCACTTTGAGGGATCACACAGAGTGTTTAAGTGCTAAAGGATCTCACAGAGAGATCATGTGAAGCACCTAAATCAATCAAATGATTTTTCGAGGACCTCATATAGAGATCACGTGGAGTGAATGAAGACAACACATTATTTTCAAAGGATATTACAAAGATATCACATGAACCGCATTAAGATAAAGAATTTGGAAATGAAAGATATATATTATGGCCATTCGAAATCATGTGAAGTGGACTTGATTGTCTATGGATAAAACCACAAGATCATGAAAAACATGCTTGATTTTCTTTGGCAATCACAATCATATTACATGAAGAACACTTGATTTTAAATTGATCACATGATGGGATAACACAACATTCTTAAATACAATATAGGTGGTCACATGAAGCACTTTTGGCATGCATCATGTGACCACATGAAGCAATAACATGAAGCGTGTAAATTCAATTACTAAGGTGGTGGAATGGATGGATAACCATATTTTTTAGAGTTAAGGAGGTGGATTTATGCTTATAAATACCCACTAAACCATCCTTAATATGTATAGAAGTTTTCATGAGTGGTTTGATCTAGAGAAAAATTATTTCACAAGATTAGTAAAAAGGTATTTCTTAAGGATCATGTGAAAGTGTTCTATAGAGAAGAAAAGTATTTCGCAATATCATTAGAAAGGTCTTACAAAAAAATATCATGAAGGTGTCTCATTATGAAGTAGGGTATTTTTCATGATTATTATAAGTATAAGTTCTTTTAATGGAATCATGTGATCTCTATAATCAGTGGGAAGGTATCACGAAGGGATATCACATAGGGGTATCATGAAGGAATCATGCGAATTGAAGTATGTTCTTGTTGTTTACATGTATAGGTAGACCTGTTGATATCACATGAACCATATAACCTTAATAGGGCCTCATTCCAAATTCATGTGATCTGTGTGAACAAAATAAGGTCTCATTAAGGAGTCTCATAGAGGGATCTCATTGAGAGATATCACAGAGAGGTCTCACAGAGGAGTCTCATGAAGGGGTCTTGCAAAGGGGTCTTGTGAAAGGGTTACATGATAGGGTATTGAATAGGGAGATATGTTCTAGGGTTAATGACACATTCCTGTCATAGGGCGTAGCAAAAAAATTATTTCCTAAGTTAAAATGTAGTTAATTGGTTGACCTAGGATGTCTCCTGAAGAGGAGTGCACACAAAACGAGTTGTCACTTTAAAATGAGGGTAAAAAAATGTTTTGTTTTTGAAATGAAATTTGAAATTAAAATGATTGAAAAACTATGATATTTAAAAGGGTGATTAGGTCGGGGTCGGTTTCCTAATTGTAATGCTATACTTGTTCAATTTAATTCAAACCTCTTCTTCTTTGTTGATTAAAGTGAGTTTCCACAATCATTTCCTCTCACTTCCTTGGTGAAATTATTATTGTGAGAGAAAACCTTACCAAGATCTTGGTTTGGTCAACTCTCCTTCCATGTGTAAAATAGTTGTATTGAATATCCTTAATTGAAATGGGAAATACCCGATTGGTTTTTGTTTATCCAAAACAATCAAGAACATTCACTACACCCTTTACACGTACTGACGATCGTCGAGTACTTCACCACTAATTCCTGGTTTATTCCATCATATATAAACTAGAAAATAGTGGAGGGAGATATTGATTATTTTACCAAGGCAAAAATAAATAACAGAATTAATATTCAAGAACGATCAAAATTGATAATAAAATCTGCTATAAGAAATTGAAAACAACTTTGAAGAAGAAAGAAATTTATTCAATTGCGTCCAAGAACTCAAGCATTACAATGTAGGAAACCAACCCTTCCCCAATCACTCCAAATGTTTACCCCACCATGGTAAGGGTAATAGAGATGAATGGGGAAGAATAAGGCATTATAAAACTATTAAAAAGAAAATAAATAAAAAATAGAGCCGAAAAGATCTTCTTCTTGGTGTCCCGGAAGGAATGGGATGGAGAATGGATGATTTGAGAGGGTGGAGCTCTCCTCCTTTTATAGCCAGAATGTTTCCCCAGAGTGTTGACGCGTTTTATCCCCATTAAATGACATCTTCACGCGCTGAGCCCTTCTTTAATGTTGTGCATAATTCCCTTGGACGTGTCCCCTAAAACTCTCAGAGAATTTGGACATGTATTCCGAGAGTTATGACCGTTTTACAATGAGAATTTATTCTATCCTGTCAGACTCTCCAAAACGAAATCTTCCGGATTAGGGTGATTTAATGACCCCATAAACGGCCAATTAACTCGGTGCTTACTTCATAAAAGATGCTCCAAAACTCCTTGCTCATCCACCCACCGAATTTCACAACATTTGGGCCCACCTTGGATGAGTTATGGATCCCACACCAAAACTAGGAAGAACTGGAAACAATTTTCTTTCGCCCACTTGAGAGCTTCTTTTGAGCTTCCATATGGCCGATTCAGCTTTTGGTCCAAAAATATTAAATGAAGCCCTAGAATCATAGAATCTGGAAAAGAAATAATTTTTCAATTTGGATCAGTTAAGATAATGTTATGGCCAAACTACAGAAATAATTTAAAACTGTTAAAAATCCAAAATGGCCAATTTTTACTATTCAGCTCAAAATAACACCATTATCATAAAAATGAAACAATTCATCTTAGAGGAACAATTTTTTGGGTTTAAAAAAATGATATTCAATATAATTTAATTGAAAATATTTGCTCTGTTAGTTATCCTATGGAAAATATCATAATCATATATGAATTTTGAAGAATAATAAGAAAAATAAGAATAAGAAGACTAAAGATCTACATCATCCAATAATATTTTTAGAAGGAGTTTATTCACTACTATATCCGAGATAGTGAAAGGAAGACCTGGAATCTCTTGAAGAACTTTCGAAAGCAAGGAGGAGTCTCCATGATATCTCATTAAAATGTGATTCTAATGGGGATGTTCACATCAAGGATATGAAGGAGAAAGTTAATTTTAGAGGGACCTATCATAAATTTTGTGCAACTATCAACAATAGAATCCATTGTTCCTTGGACTTCATACCAATTGTTTTTCCTTCTAA
Source organism: Viscum album (assembly GCA_963277665.1). Lineage (NCBI taxonomy): Eukaryota > Viridiplantae > Streptophyta > Magnoliopsida > Santalales > Viscaceae > Viscum > Viscum album. The sequence continues at coordinate 994,164,926 of OY728134.1, forward strand.
AGCAGTGATCATAAGAAGGAAGTGTGAGGGAAGTGATCCTGGTGAAATAGTGAATCTTCCCCAAACTTTTTAAGGGTAGTGAGACTTAGAATGGGTAACCTAACATAAACAAATAACCAATGATCTTAGTGATTTTGGTAAACCAACACAATGTTGAATGCATACTCTTTGGACTAAACCATAGTGGTGAACCAAGTAAAAATTTGCGTTCCCCTGTGCTTAATTTATTTATTTACTTTTTTTTGCAGCATCATTAGATAAATTTGGTAAGTTTAAGATAAATATAAAAACTAAATGTAAAAATATATGGTCCTCATAATAAAAAGGTCCAAATCCAGTGGGACAAGAAGAATTTTTTAAAGAATATCCATACCTAGATTCACCCCCTCAAGGTATCTAATCCCCGTTTAGGCCTAACAATTTTCATTAGAGGGTGTATTGATTATATTGGATTTTATTTATCTGAATATGTTTATTCGACTATTGCAATTGAAGTTTTAATTTTCTATTGTCTCGGTGTTCCATGAAAAAAGGAAGAACTAAAAATAAGAATTGAAAGTCTAGTGAAATACTTTAGAGTGGAAGAGTCTATGGAAAGAGCATGATTCAATTGAAGGAAACCAATAAATTATGATACTGTGGGACTATTTACTCATTCAATGTTGTTTCATGAAAGATTGATGAACCTAACATTCTAAGCGATGATGGAACTATAGATGATGAAGAAATTATAATAAGGTCAAAAGTATAACTTTCTAACATGGAAAAAGAATTATATTAGCAATTAAAATAATAAAATAAGTCTCAATATAAATGGATCCAAGCATAAGAAATCTAATTCAAAAAGATAAAAGGATTAAATAAAACAATTTTTGAAGTAGACATAAATCTAAGGGGGAAGAATGATTTCCAAGATATTGAAATGAAAGTGATGTAAAAAAATATAGAAAAAATCAAAGGTGATGAAAAATGAAAATAATTTGAACTCTAAATAAATTCATAATTTAGAATCCATAAATAATGATATTATGACACACCTATCAGAACTAGTTCCGGGGAAGAAAATGCTACAATAAGAGAAGGTATTATTTAAATATTATATTGAATTATACAATAAAGGTGAAAATCAACATGGTGGAAAATTTATCATAGGAATTAGAAGATGATAATACTAGTGGTAAGACTCTCAAGAGAGATCTTAATGCTCAAATTGAATCTACAAACAAGAATATTCAAAAATTGGGAGAAGATATAAAATTAGTCAAGAAATAATTGAAGAAATATAATGCCAAAAGAAATCCCAAATTTAAGGATGATATGAATTTATAATTTAATTATCCGTCGATAGGTAATAATGAAATGAAAATAAAATATTCCATTTTAGAGGAATACATGAAATGATTGTCTCATCCCAAAGGCCATGTATTTCAGTAAAATCTGGTATTGGTTATGATGAACCCTCTCCCATCCATGAGAATTGTAGAGCCATGAATAATTACAAAAATAATGAGAATTATATAGGTGATATAAATAGATCTAAAAATAATTTTTAATGAAGTAATGATAACATGTATTATTTTTATGAGATTCATGGTCATTTATCAATTTTTGGTTTTAAGTATTTGGAATATACTTCATATTGTGAAGATAGAAATATTTATAAATCTAATAATAAGAAAAATATTATTGATAACTATAAAATAAAAGTATATTAGATGAAATTATCCATGAATTTTATTACCATGTAAGATTGGGAGACATCATGAGAATGTTTAATAAAGCCCAAGGGATAAATGTTAGATGAAGAACGTTGGGTGCATCAACATCTCAACTATGAAAAGATGAAATGTGGAATGTTTTTAATAGGATATATTTTATATGTGATGATCATGGTTATTTGGTAAGATATTGTAGTTGGAAGAAAGCAAAGAAGGAAAAGGAACCCAAAATGAGATATTCCACTTTGATAGTGTATAAAGAGAAATCCAATACTAGAAGACTACCTGTTAGTTTGAAAAATTGGTTTAAAGTATTAGAGGAAATACAAGGAGGTCAAAGAAAGGTATATTAAGCACCTAATTTGTTTCACTCACAAAATCTCTCTTGGAAAGAATGTGAATGAATATTAAAAAAAACAGATGCTTTAATTTTAAGTAAGAAGAATATACATATAATGAAATAATCACCCATAGAAAGAAAGGGAAATATGAATCTAATAACTAATAAAATAAAAATTAACAAATAAATACGCATATAATTCATGTTTTATACTATAAGTAAAGAATTAAAGGCAAGAGAGAGAACCCTCTAAAATTGGTAGAATCAAGAGAAGTTGATCATTTGAAAATTTCCCACTCAAAGGAAAAATCCTAAAAAATGGAGTATAAGTGGATCAGAAAATAAATATTTTTTTACAAGTGGGTTCAATCCCCAAATTGTGGACAAGGCCAATAAAATAGAACCTACATATTAGATTAATACTATGAAAGTGGGTAATTAATTTCTTGTTACATTGAAAGATCGGTTAAAGTTGGATAAGTAGTTGGAACAAGTAGAAAAGAGTAGAATGTTTTTCAAGAAAATATTAAAGGGTTGGTCCATCAAGATTTACAATAATCCTCTTATTGAGGATTATAGATGTACCTCTATTTCTATGCATTTAACTAATTCTAATTTTTATTTGAATTGGTACAGGATGAAGAGGTAGATACAATTCAAGGGGTGTGTATACTGAAAGGATACATGTACATAAGATGAATACAAATATATGTGACAAGAAGAATCATAACTGTTGAAATTATCACATGCTATCAATTCAATAGGTAGTGTTACACAACCAATCTGTTTTTTAATTTTTTTTATGTTTTGTGCCATGAAAATGGAAGATTATTCAATGAATAACCTGATGTGTAATTTAAGAGATGTCAAATAAATACTTTAATGATCGAGTGGTTTCAATCCACACTAAATTTTCAACCATTGATATCAATCCTTAGTTCAAGTGGTATTTTTTTCACCAAGAGAAGATGGATTAGGGGAGAAATAGAAACATTCATGTATTTCAAGTTTATCTATTTTGTTCTAACAATGTGGTATCAAATGACTATTTTCAAGGTACCAAAAAGATTCTAGAAAATCAATAGTATTTCCAACTAGTGGTATCACCTTTATAAAGAGTAATTAAACATCTATATTCATATCAATAATCAGTATCAATTATCTATTTCAATCCCAATCTAGAGGATTTTAGGGAGATATTACAAAAAACTCAATGGGGAATATAAATTCATCCAACATGAGATTTCTATGAAGTATTAAACAAAGTCATTCTACTAGAATACATGCAAGTAAGTGAGTAACCTAGAAAATATTTTAGTTTATTGGATTAAAAACTTGTTTCCTACAAATAGTTCTGAATTAATAGGCTTAGACGACCTGCTAATGACTCAATGACAAGTGGTAATTCCACTTGCTAAAAATCGATCAGTAGTGTGAAACTATAATGAAGAATATGGTTCTGAGATTGAAAAGTTATAAAAGGATAAATTTTTTAATATTAAGTTGGTAAATGGTGTCAATATGAAATTGAAATTAGTTTACATAGCCAAATGATCTTCGAATTTCAAACTATGGTGTCAAATGTGCTAATCATAAGTTCATGAACAAAGGGGGATAACAATATCTCTTTATCTAGATTTATGGATTTAGAAGAGTAATGTGTGTTCCCTCATGATTTTTTGGATTATTGAAAATCTAATTCATGGAGATCATTTATTAAGGGGTATTAAATTCATATATAAGGAAATAACTTATGGAATCCTATGAGAAAAGTCGATTTTGAAGTGAAGTTAATGATCAGAATCAATTGTGACAATTCAAATGATATAAATCTTAGCAAAAAATCTAGTCCATCACTCAAGAAAAAAACATTGAAATTAAGTATAATTTTATCAAGGATAAGGTGGATCATGGTATTTTGAAATTTGAGTATGTTCCTACAATAAAAAAGGTTAGAGATATTCTGACAAAGGCTTTACCCATAAAAGAGTTTGAACAACATCAACTAGATTTTGGTGTTCAGTTCACTCCCCACACTTGAACATTGTGGATGTGGGACCCACTATCCTTGAGGTATGGTGCATTTTTTCCCTATGTGATGACTTTTTTTTACTATGTTTTCTACCATAAAGGCGTGACATTTGTGTTCATTGAAAAAGGGGTAGAGAATGTATTGATCAAGATAGGGGAAGAAGCTGGTGAGGGGCGTGAAATTGGGGGAGTTCCTAAAATGATGATTCTAAAGATGGTCTATAAATGATGAAGAATCATTAAAAGGAGTTTCCTTTGGATTAATGATGTGAGTAGTGGATATTTTCAAGTTAATAAGTGATCATTTAAGTTGAGCTTGTTCTATGTTTTGGTGTTGAGAAGCTTTCCGGTAGTAGATTCGATAATGAAGTGATTCATTGATGGACTCCACATGATACTCTTTTTTCTCATATTGAGCATGGATCATATGATCTTATAGTATGTGTTAAATAAATCCTTAGTCAGTCTCTAGGGTTGTAGAAGTAAAATAGATTTTTAAGTTATTGACTTTTCAACATGCTGATTCTTTAAGTTTTTAAGTGTTGTCAACAAACCCAAAGGGGGAGATTGTTGGAAAAAATACCTCATGATGTTTCTTTTCTGTTGATTGTGTTTTTTGAAAGGTTTTACATTGTTGAAAAAGGATGGTTTTAAAAGATGGTGTGACTAATTTGTGCAGATATGTAAACTGATCATGTGAAGGGATACATGATCACAAGATGTACCAATTGATCACACATAGTGAAAATGTCTAAAATGGTCATGTGAAACACATAAGTGATAAAGAATCTCATGGAGAGGTCATGAAATGAACATGAAGAAATCAAATGATTACTATAAGTTCTCATAGAGATATCACATGAATAACATGAATATAGTTCATGATTATCAAAGGATCTTTTGAAGAGATCACATGAAATTCATGAAGAAAAGGAATAGGGAAATGAAAAATATATCTTGTGGTTATTAAAAATTACATGAAGTGCGACAGATTGTATATGGATCATGTGATAATATCATGTGAAGAATGCATGATTTTATTTGCATCATTTGATGATATTATGAAAATCATTCATGATTTTCTATTGATCATACAATGGGATCACATGATTCACTCAAAGAAAATGTAGGTGATCATGCAAAGTGGTTGTGATATACTTTAAGTGATTATGTGAAGCAATCACATGAAGCATGTAAAGCTGATTGCTGAGGTGGTGGAATGGATGGATTACCATATTTTTTGTAGTTAATGAAATTAATTTATGACTATAAATACCCCCTAACCATCTTATTATGTAGATAAGTTTTATTGAGTGGTTTGATCTAGAGAAAAAGTACTTCACATTATTAGTAGAAAATTCTTGCGAAAGGATCTCATGAAGGTGTTCGGTGAAAAAGAAAATTATTTTTCATGATCATTAGAAAGGTCTTGTGAAATAATCACATGAATGTGTCCCATGATGAAAGAGTGCATTTTACATGATTAGTAAAAGGTATTTCACTAAAATCCCATGATTCATGTAATCAGTAGTAAGGTATTGCAAAGGGATATCATAGAGAGGTCTCATGAAGGAATCCTGTGACATGAAGTATACAGAAGGTGTTTTCATGTATAGGAAAACCCATTGATATCAAAAAAAATTGTGTAATCTCAATAAGTTCTCATTATAGAGTCACCTGATTTTCATGAACCGAAGAAGGTGTTGGGATGGAGTCTTGTGGAGGGATCTCACAGAGAGGTCTCATGGAGGGGTCTTGCAAAGGAGTCTCGTGAAGGGGTCCCGCATAAGGGTTACATGTCAGGGTATTACATAGGAAGATATGTTCCAGGGTTACCATATGAAAAGTATCATTATCATATATGAATTCTAAAGAATAAGAAAAATAATGAAGATCCGAACCATGTGATAATTTTACAGAAAGAGTTTATTTATTGCTACATTTGAGGCAGTGAAATGATGACTTGGAATCTGTTGAAGAATTTTATGAAGTGAGTAGGATTCCCCATGATATCTCATGGATAGTTTATTCTAAATGGGACTTTCACATCAAGGATGTGAAGTAGAACGTGATGTTCAAAGGCACCTATCATACATTTGGTGAAACGCTCAACAATATATGACATTGTTCCTTGGATATCATAGTAATTGTTTTTTCCATCTAAACTAGTGATCATACGGGAGATGTGTGTGTAAATTGATCCTTATAAGATAATTTATATGCCCCATACTTTGTAAGGGTAGTGATACCAGAAAAGAGTGACCTAGCCTAAACCAACAAGTAGTGAGCTTAGTGATTTTTGTGCACCAACACACTATTAGATGTAATCTCATTAGACTAACACATAGTGGTGAACCAATTAAAAATATATGTTTCCATCTGACTGATTGATTTATTTAATTTTTATACATAATCTTAGAATAAAGTTGTTAAGGATTGGATCAATATAAAAACTAAAGAGGAAGGGAAGTGACCCTCATAATAAATAGGTCAAGATCCAGTGGGGTTGGAATAATTTTTATAAATGATATCTATACCCTGATTCACCCCCTATCATGGTATCTAAGCCCTGTTTGGTCATAATAGTATTTATAGATATTTATATATATTTATGTATATTTATATTCATTTATATATATTATGTTAGTTTATTGTGTGTATATATATAATTATGTATTTATATATATTTATGTATATATATATATTTACACATATTTATCTATATATATATAAGTAAATTAAATTCTTATTAGTCACCACATTAAGGGATTTGTCGAGTTGTAAATACTTTTTTGAATAACCAAGAGATAAGGTTAATAGATATAATAATAGGTATAGTAATGGATATATTTATAGACATATAGAAATATATATAATAATAGATATAGTTATATATTATTATTTTCATACAGTAATATATTTATGTTACATATATATTTTCATATATTTATAATTAATAGATATTTATATATAAATATATATATATAAATTCACATGTAATTATATATTTTATGTAAGTATTTATAAATTGAAAATCAATACATGTAAACATATATATGTATGTATGCATTTATTTTTTTATTTGTTTATTTATATGTATTTATCTCTCTATGTATAAGTATATTAAAGCCATTGTATTTACCATGCGAAGGAAATGATAACACAGTAAGGGGCTTACTAGAGTTATAAGGTCACCCATAATCCTACACGTAACCTAGTTTCAAATCTAGGAAGGAGTGAATTGTCATGGAATTATAGTTGTACTATAACAAGGTAAGTACTATAATAGGTACTATAGTGGGGGAACTATAGTGGTGGAACTATTCACCTAATTTGGGATTTTGGTCCATGTATATGGGATTTTCATCCATATATTGGTCTTTAGACCACCAGTTTTCAAACCATCAATGGTGGGCAGTATGATTGTACTAGAGTAGCCTCATAATGGTGGAGTTTGAGTTGTGGAAAGTCACTAACATAGCTAACTATAAATATATAGAGAGGTACATGGAAATCACACCTTCGGGCGAGTCTACACATATGGAGTTAGTGTCCTCAAAACCAACTAATATGTACATTATATTACCTAGAGATATTCAAAGTGGTGAATATTAATAATATATTATTTTTTATTATATATGACTTTAATGTGATAATTTCAGAGAGTATTTTTTGTAGGACCCCGGGACACCCTGAGAGGGGAGGGGTGAATCAGGGTGTCAACTTTTTCTTTTAATGTGATGGATCTTGTTCCCACATTGTTAGGAACTTGTTAAACCTGTATTATGAATATCACCAAAAAGCAAACATTCACATGCAAAGAGATGACACAACACTTTTTACTTGGTTCAACACTAAGGGCTACGTCCAAGGAGCATACGCTGACAGGTTGTCGGTCATACCAAATTCCACGAAACTTCACTAGATGTGGATTACAAAGGTTTGGGCATAGTCACTCTATCCCAGGCTCACTGCCTTTTCAAAAGTTCAGGGATAGCTCAATGCATCCCTCGGGTCACTCCCATTGACTCCCCCTGGCTCACTGCCTTTGGTGACGTCCTACTCAGTTTATAGACGTGAAGGTCTCTTCATCATCACTAATGAATGCATCCTTTGTTGTATATAGATGCTCTGTTGAAGTCCAACTTCCACCCAAAGACAAATCTCACTTTTCACCAACGGTATCGGGCAAAATTTAAGCTTTCGCACAGCCCTAGAAAGACTGTCCTACTTCAACAACACCTGGCGCGCTTCTCCAAGCCGGTGCACAACCTTCAAAGCTGGCGTAAAAGTCCAACTCTCCCACTTGTGCGACACTCACTTCTTCAACTTCAAACTTGCACGACTCACTTCCTTTTACGCCCAAACCAATTTTGGCATGCAGTTGTGAACTGTCACGCTTATTCAAATTCTGGCGTGCAAGTGTCACCACACCACCTATGTGACACCTTCTTCACCAGCTCCAAACTTGCGCGACCCACCCTCTTTCTCACCCAAATCACCTTGGACGCGCCGCAAACAACTGTCGCACAACCTCTACTTGTACGACCCACAACCACTTGCACGACCACTACACCTGCGTGGCGGGTGCTCTGATTTTCTCTAAGTCTGAACTTATTATCGAATGATGAGTGGTCAACCACTATTTATAGGCATTTGGATACCCTGCGCGACGGTGAGCAAGTATTCCATTGACGCGCAAGTTTTCGGCGCACAAGTCTCTACCACGTAAGTCACTTGCGCGACCAACCCCAAACTTGGGTGCCCCTTCTTCCTTTTCCATATTTTGATGTTCTCATTTTTAAAAACAAATGGTGCGCAAGTTTACAAGCCTCCAAGTCTTTGGCGCGCAAGTCCCTTTTCCAAAAACACTTTTCTTCATTTGTCAATTTTGAGGTCCAGAAATTTGGAAAACACTGGAAAACGATGCCCCCTACTGCTATCTGCTTGTTTTGTATGATCACTTTGCTGGCACACATCCTGAACTTCCTCTGAGGATTGACAACAAACACAAACCATGCCATACTCTAATTCATGCATATAATGACCATGGTTACAACATTTTTCATGTCAATAATGTTCATAGAAATTCCTCGATATGATGAGGACCAAGAGGTGTTATGACGATATATCTTAAATATTAGTCTTGTGGTCAAAATTACATTCTATGAAAATGAATATTGTATGTGGAATATTGCATGAATGTACTCATAGGCTGATGAAACTTCACCCTATGAAATTCTCACCTGGTGATCTCCTCGACCAGGGGTTCATGAGGGTAGACCCACTTGTAAAAATTATACTTGTTTTCATGTCACTAGAATTCATATCAGGAAGTGTGTGTAATGGTCCATATTCTTTTAGAATATTATTAATGTATATAATTACTTCAATACATAGATTTATTTCCCTAATCCATTAATAGATAGTTCATGGTGAAGTTTGGTACATTGGGTTCATCATAAATGATATACAATTAATGAATAAATAAAGGAAGTATTTGTCTCTTTAATATTTATGGAAATTGATATCTCATGCCCTTTGATTAGGATGTAACATTATTATAGTGAGTGTTCATTTTTAGTTTTCAATGTTATTTCATTAATATATTTCTCTTTTAGTTACTTGGCCTGTTTCTAAATAATAATCATGAACTTTAGGCAAGCCCACCTAATTCCAATGGGAAGAAGTTTAGAGGTTCATCCACTAAGTGTATCCTTTGATCTTAGTTAAATTATATTTGAATTTAAGAGTTAGAATAAATAGTATTCTCTAAAATAAGGAATATTATTTGTCTAAGATATTACATTTTATCTCATATATTAACCAAGTAATTATTTAATTACATAAATATATTTATGTCTTATTATTTACAAGGTAATAAATAAATTGTTATTTATTTATTTATTTAAGTAAATATTAAAATAAATATTCATTATCTGAACTATGAATATAATATTTATTTATGTAATGATTTAATAATATTTAATTAAATATAAATTGAATAATTCAATAAATTTTTGAGGAGGTAGATTATACTGAGTTTCAAGTCTAGTGATAAATATTTTTTTAACAGACTATAAAATAATATTTGTTATTGTGTGGGTTAGAACATTCCATGAGATAAAATAATAATATTTTTTTACATATAATGAGGTTATTTATGTGTTTTATATTTTATTAAGTAATTTTTCTATTAATAAATATTTTATTAAAACCCTTAGTCTATAAATAGACTAAAATGTATATTATGAAGAGGTTAATCATTGTGCACAACATTCCGTACCTAGAGAATACTTTCATAATAAAAAAATTCTAGGGTTTTCTTCTAAGATCAAGGTATCCTCTTCCTCTTGCTTTCATCCTCCCAAGACTAAGAATAACAACATAGATTCCTTTAAACTTGAAGAAACATGAGGTGATCAAATTGAACAATTCAAGATGATTGATCGTCTATGTTATCACATGATGCTCCATCCCCATTGTTCAAGGATTGAAGGATTTCCTATGGATCATCACTAGAGGGGATCTTATTTGGGGTCTTGCGACACAAAAATGATATAGTGATTGGGGTTTTAATGAAAAAAACATTTAACAAAGAACAAAATAACGTCGAAGGTAATATTTTTTCTTGTGAAATTAAATTAATTATAAATTTAACATGATTGATCCTATTGGATATGAAACCCTTTTTCAATTTCATTAGAAAAGATTCAGTGGTCATGTCATTACATGTCATGTACATTGTGGATTACCCATTTAAAATGATAAAATATGTTTTGGATCGAGCTCCAATAGGTGCATCCAAAAATTTCATAACCTACAAGTGGTATCAGAGCAATCACATTTATATTTATAATTATTTTTTATTGTCCATTATACACATTTAAATTTAATTTTCATTTCTACCTTTTCTATTCTTAAATATGTTTATCAAGATCTATTATTATAATATGTTTCTCTCTCTCTAATATAACCCTTATTTGGTTAAAAACTAAATGAAGAGCATCTGAAGAACCTAAATATAGGTTCTAATTATTCTAGATAGATAACTCATGATTACACCATGTGTAACCCATCAGTATAAAATGTGTATCTATGTACACTACACTAGGATAACCCATGTGGATTTTAGGTCATCCTGTATTAAAAACATTTGGGGTATATTAATACACGTAATGTATTGATCATCCTAAGTAGAATACTGATTACTAGGGTTCACACCATATATCTCACCCACACATTGTGTAGTCAAAACATTTTCATTGTTGAAAATACTTATTCAAATATTCATTGTGTGATTATTACATGATGCATACTAAATAAAAACCATGAAAATACATGGTATTATGTTTTATATTTCATCTATACATTGTGTAACTCATAAATTTCCATGGAAAGTATACTCCCAATCCTTAGGTCTGTACCACATATAGGAAATGATGTAACATGAATAATGTGTGATTGGTTTGTACATGCCATGTACTCTACCTGTTTATGTGGAAAATAAAAATTTATTTTATTAACACTATTAAACCTCATCATTATGAATCAGTGTTTCATTTATTATTTGTACATTCCATATGAAATATTTTAAATGATATCAAATTCATACTTTATTTCTAAGTAAAATTTGAGAGTATAAGTCATGTATGGTCATTGCGTACTATAGATTCCATGTGCAATAAATCGGCACATGAAGCATAATTTTCATGTTTTTTCCTGGCATTTATTGATAGTAAACTCTATGAAATTATATCACATGGAATTTACATGACATGTATTGTGAGTTCATTGTATACAACAAGGACCATGCCGAGTAGTTTGAATAGGTACTTACCAAGTTGCTTTCAAGTACATGTTGTGTACTTAATTTACCATTTTAGATAAAATTAATTTATTTAATATCTAAGTGGATAGAAATCTATAGAATATATTGGTTTCATATTAAGATAAACTAAATTAATTTATTAATTATATAATAATTAAATTTAATTAATTTGTGTTTTATTATAATGATTAATGAATTAAAATGATTGATAGATAGTTGTTTTAAATGTGTAGCCATTTCATGTGTGACTGGTCATGAGTTTAGACTGAACATGTGTATGTGTTTCTTTTTCTTTTAATTTAATTTATTGGATGATTTTTTCAAAATATTAATATTAAATTAAAATGATGGCCCACGAGTCATTCCTCATTCCTTCATTATGTAGGAATTGTGTATACATGGGTATTTTAAATAAATTTACCTTAAACAATCCTTTAGTTCTCCTAAACAACATGTGTTTATAAAACACATGTAATATATGTAGCTCCTAGGATCATGGAGTCTCTTTAAGACCGATATGAGGTAATGAGGTGATAACAACCTAAGAAATACATATGTGGGAAGGTGGCGTTCTACAAATCATTTTAAAATTTGAATAAAGAGTTTTCTTCATGGTTAATAGGTTAATATTTTATCCTATAAATAAATCACCCATTAAATAATATAATGATAAATTAATTTTTTTATTATTTTTACTTTAAATTATTTATTTGATCATTCTGAGACCAAACTATTATTAATAAATGGATTAATTTTCAATTATGGAATTTAAGTAATTTTATTATGCATAATTTTTTTATCAGAAAATGGTTAATCATTTATGTAAAATTTAATTAATATTAATAAGATATGTAAAAGTATAAAACTAGTAAAATTTACACACAATGTACTAAAAATACATTAACTAAATATTAAACTAGACTATGCCTTCCATTATCAAAGTTAAGATACAACCATAGTTAAAGTGTTAGTTTAGAGTCTTAAAAAAGATGATGGGCTAATTTAATCAAGTTTATACTGAATTTAATATCATTTTTCTATTTAATATATATTTGGAGGTAGGTGTTGAGGAAATCCCAGAAAGTATTTCTAGATTGGGAAGTCCACTCAATCGATCATGGTAATTCCAATTTCTAGTTGAAAAGACATCCTATCTAAATATAATATTATAATTTTTATTGTCATTTTCTATATTACTATAAGGTAAATATGGATCCTTACCACTATAAAACCTATGTGACATGATATATTTACTCCAATGGTGTGGGTTTTTGGGAATTGATAAAATAGTTAGAGATTAATAAAATAATAAAATATTACCAGTCTCAAATTTTTGGGAAATCAAATAACGTAATTATAATCTTCTCTTGTATTATTATAGAATGTCATGTCTATTTCCCACGTTATACCTACGGACTTTATTAGCAAGAGAAAATCACCTAATCAATAGTGACTTCCATGAATGGTATATGTGATTATGCATTATAGTACTCTAGGAATGGAAGCATTATATGCTAGAGTCCCTAGTTCATGATTGGTTTTCTAAGGAGGCAAGTGGTGAAGTGTTCTTATTTTTTGAGAAACACATAGGTGATGTGTTATAAGTCAAGTGTGTGATGATATCATCCATGTTGAATAAACTCTTAAAATATCATGAAAACATGGAGGCACACACTATGCTCTCACATCTTCATTATCTCAATTATAAGTGATACATATAGGATCCTGTTGAGATAACCAAGGAATTCTACACATGAAATATTGGAGAAGGTTCTCTAGTTGAACCACACATAGTAAAAATTATTTTCTTCATTGAGCATCTATAAATTATAAGGTTTAAAATTTCTAAATAATTGTGCACTAATATCATTATTACCTCACTCCCTTAGAGATTCTCTAGACTTGTTTTGAATTATAACATGAAAAACATTGTGAAGTCTCTTCCAAATATCCTTACTCTTCAATTCCATTTAAATAAGGAAGTAAAGTATTATAACCCTTATGCTCTTATGAAGAGAAAGAGAATGGGAAATGATGATAGACCAAATACAAAAAAAAATTCCAAGGAACCTACAAATTCTCCTTCCAACAGAAGGATAATCAAGGGGAAATCAAGAGAACAAGGTGTTTTCTGTTTTTCATGTGGAAAGAAAGGTCACTATAAGAATGACTACACCCATCAAAATAAGTAAGGGAAAGTTTTAGGTGGGTTCATTATTGAGTGAAATATACTTGTTTCTACATGTTGAGTAATAGATATAGCGTGTTTCACTCACATATGTACTCAAATATAGAAACTAAGTATATTTTGGAAGACTGGTTGAGGTGAGGTGGATCTATAAGAGACCAATAGAACCAGAATTAAAATAGTTTCCAATTGAGACCACCCCCACACATTGTTGACTGGAATGATATTGGTTCTTAAAAACTATTATTATGATTCATCTATTAACAAAAAAATTGTTTATTTTTCTATATTTGATATAGATGTATTTATTTTTAATTTTGAAATGACTATTCCAACTTTTATAAAAATATAATTTCTTATGGTATGGAACATTTAAATAATGGCCTTTAAAAATTAGATTACACAAACCAAGTAATGGTAATAAGTAATTAAACTAAATTACATGACTGATACCACACCTAAAAATGGAATTACAAGCTTGGTCATGCAAACAAAAATAATTTAACCAAATTACACCAAGATTGATATTGGGATTCATTTGAACTAAAAAACATGGTTTATGTCATGCTTGTTTACAAGGAAAATTTATCAGATCACTATTTAGTGGAATAGAAAAAAGGGGAGTAAAGATTCTTGAATTGGTTTATATAAATGCGTACCCTTTCCATTTGAATCTAGGGTTGGTTACTCATAATTCATACGTTTTAATAACGAATCAAGTAAATATAAACATGTCTACTTAATATCTTATAATTTAGATTTCTTTGATAAATTCAAGGAATACAAAAATGAAGTTGAGAATGGGCTATGTTAGAAGATTACGAAACTCCCCTTATACTATGATAAAGAGTATATTAATCAGGAATTCATTGATAATATGCATGATTATGGGATTCTATACTAGATCATACCTCCTTGTATGACCCGGTGGAATAGTATTAGTGTGAGGAGGATCCTCACATTATTGGAAATTGTGAGGTCAATTATGAGTCATTCTACTCGTCCAATATCATTTTAGGGATATTAATTATAGATACAATCACACATACTAAACCAAATTCTAACTAAATCTACATATAGTACTAACTATAGAGAAAAAAGTAACCCATTTGTTTACCCCACATGTATAGGGTTGTGAATCATTTGTTAATGTTATTTCTTTCAACAAACTAGAACCTTAGGTCACTAAGCATAGAATTATAAGATATCCAAAAGAAATAAGGGTATATTACTTGTATAACCCAACAGATAAAAACATTTTGGTTGATATAAATCCCATAATCCTTAATAGGGATCATATCAGTTACAAATATAGTGAGATTAATATAGAATTTGAGAAATTCATGGATCATGATACAAAATATTTAGCATAGAAACCAATTCCAAAAATTCCCTTGGAAGAGGATGTTCCATAGACACAAGTATTGTTTAGGAGTATTAGGGAGGTTATAAAACCTGAAATATATGGTTTTTAAGTAACTGAGGATGGCGATTCATTATTAGTTTATAAGAGGGATACTATAACCTACAAGGAATT
This sequence comes from Viscum album, assembly GCA_963277665.1. Taxonomy (NCBI): domain Eukaryota; kingdom Viridiplantae; phylum Streptophyta; class Magnoliopsida; order Santalales; family Viscaceae; genus Viscum; species Viscum album. Next base: position 994,180,571 of record OY728134.1, read on the forward strand.
AGTAAGTTTCATAGATACTATAAAATTACAAGAGGCCATTAATTCTGAAATGGATTCTATATACCAAAACAATATCTAGATTTTGTTGGATACTATATTGGGTATAAATACCATTGGTTTTAAATAAGTATTCAATATGAAACTGTACACGAATAGACAAGGCAGTATCAATAAAGAATGATTGGATGTAAAAGGTTTTAAATATAATTTTTTTTAACCAGTAACTATTTTGAAGTCTATCAAAATTATACATTCCATATAAGTATACAAGGACAATTAGATTTCTCATATGGATGCCAAAACAATTTTCCTTAGTGGGATCCTTCTATAAAATGTCAAAATGACCCAACTAGAAGGGTTTATGACTATAAAAGATTCAAAAAAGAATATAAATTATAGAGATCTATTTATGGATTAAATAAGGAAACCAGTTAATGGAATTTTTTGATGAATCCATAATGAAATTTTTTTTCATGATAAATGAATATGATACTTTTGTCTGTAATAGGTTTAGTGGGAGTGAAACCATTTTATTAATATTATATGTTAATGACATAGTAATTATTTGAAACAATATACCCATATTACAATCCGTTAAGAAGTGGTTAAATAAAATCTTATCCTTGAAAGGCTAAGGTTAAAAAGCATATATTCTTGGGATCTATATTCATTAAGATATATCTAAGAGTATTTTATAACTAAGTTAAGGTATGTACATTATCAAGACACTGAATAGATTCACTATGGAACAATCCAAGAGGGGAATGTCACCAATTTCACATGGAATAAATCTCTCTATGAAAATGTTTCCATAGATAAGTAACATGATATTAATAATGACTAATATCCCATATGTGTCAGCTATATGATTGGTCATATATATCCTATTATTCACCAAAGTTGATATTACATATTTCTTGAGCATGGTAAGTAGATATTAGGAAGATCCAAGAGACCATCAATGGATGGTAGTCAAAACTATCCTTATGTATTTAATGATTACAAAGGACATGTTCTTGGTTTATAGAGGAGAAAAGGATATAGTAATTAGGGGATACACAATGATAGTTTTCAAAAAGATAAAGATGATCTGAAGTCATTATTGTGATACATATCATAAAATAATGAAGGTTCCATGAGCTTGATAAGATCAAATCAAGATATGGTCAACAATTTAAAATCATAATAAGAGTATATTATTTATTCTGATTCAGATAATTAATTAGTATAGATATAAATTTTTTTATAAGGGATAGATATAATACCTATTAGCAATGAATCTATCACATTTTACTATGATAATATTATAGCGGTGGCTCTTATAATGAGCTAAGGTCACATTAGTGGACAAAGAACATACTCCATAAGTTTCATATCATGATGAATATTTCCATATAGGTGAAGTCACAGTGAGTAGAGTATCTAAAATAGACAATTTAGAGGACATTTTAACTAAATATTTTACTTAACTAAATCATGGAATTCATTTGAGGGATAACAGACATAAAGTCATCGATAATTGTCTAAAGTATAAGTGGGTGTCTATTAAAGTTGGTTACCTTAGAACAAACCAATACATACTTTAAATCACCAATAAATATTCAAAGTGATGAATATAAATAAATATAATATCCCATATTTTTACTTCATATGTAATCATAAGATATCTTTGATTTTTGATCATAATAATCTTGTTGAATCTGGTGGAATAGATCCTACTCCTACAAAAACAATATTTTTGGTGGATTCAAGGAATAATGAATATATGATAGTGTATTATAATATCCACTATTATCAGTATTTCACATCTATATTGAAAACCCTTTCTAGTATAAGGAAGGATTCTAATAAAATTATTAGATGTAGCTCTAGTAAGGAACAAATGAAGCTTTAGTCTAGTGGAAAGTCCACTCAAGGTGTTTTTCCCCTAGGATGCCCAAAGTATAGGGGTTTATTCAGTCTCGAGAGGTGAGTCAAATCTATAATCAACTCATAGGAGTAAGGAATATGAATTTTTAGCTTCATGAACTTCTGATATCAAACATTTTTTCTTCAGTTCATGAGGATTTGGGATTTCCCCAGGTTCCTCCTAAAGTATTTTCAGGGAACCAGGCCATGGAATTTATATATTAGTAGGAAATAACTTTAGAATCCATTTGATAGGGATTAGGGTGGTACATGGAGAATGGTTTATGAAGCCAATGTAGGCTATCAACTCTCCCTTAAAGGTATAGGAATATTTAGTTATATAAAAAATTGCACCACCATTTAAATTAAAGAATAAATTCATCATTTTGGATGAAGATAATGTGGGCACCAATGATGGTGAGGGTTGAAAAACAACTTGGTATAATAATAATAAGGATAAACTGATGTTATTAATATTTTCATGACTTATTATATACCCCCTTTACTTATTTTATATGAAATTTTCATAATTTGTGTAAAATAGTAATGTTTAAATATTAAGTATAATTTTTGAGCATTTTTTGAAGTAGTCCAATTGAGTCAGTTTACTATTTTAATTATAACTATCACTATACTGATCTAAATTGTATGGTTCTTGTTCTGTAGTATTATACATTAAATATACAACATTTCATTTGAAGGTACCATGAGACAATTCTGCAATTTGAAGGGTCATATGATCCTCACAAACAAGACCAAAGAAGCTGGGAAGAAACTGGACCATTCATGAAACTTGAATTACTGGGCTCAATCAAGAAGTCCAAATACCTTAATTCACCTCCCAAGTTCGGAGTAGATTTCAAGGAGTCCATGATAAAAATTTCAGAACCCAATCACAAAAACAAGGGTCCCAACTGATGAATTGAAGTCCAGCCCACCATTCTGGCCAGGAATTAAAAACAGCACACTAATTTTTCAGTTTCCTCTGATGTAGACATCCATTAGAGCTGATATTTTTCAGTTTTAAAGAGGATATTCGTCCGGCCAACTTTATTGAAGAAATAATTTTTATTTGAGGGAAACTTCCTATTCAAAAACCCATTCACATTATGGAATTTGAAAAAGTCTGTATTGAAATGGACAGATCATAATTGTTTACTAAAACCACCATAACTTTGGCTCAGTAGGTCAAATGGCCGCCAAATGTTCCCGGTAGACAAAAGACATTTTTATATACAACTTTGAAGAAGGAGATTTATCAAGATTTGGGTGTATAGATGTACATATCGGCGAGCCAAGTGGAGGGGTATTTCTAGAATGTAAACAGTCCACCACCTTGGGCTATAAATACATCCCCTCCTCTCCTTTCAAAAGGGTTGGCACTTCAGCACTTAAGGAGGAGGTTTGGAATTAATATATCCTTGAAAAGGTTCTGGGAGGATATTATTTGTTCTTGTTTCAACAAGAGAGACCTCTCCTCCACTTCTCTTTCACGTTTGTTTATGTTTGCGTTCAATTGTAATTGTGTAACATTGTTTTCATTTCAGTCAAATTTTAGTGCTTGTTTCTTGTTTAATACCTCTTATTCTTCTCCACCTTCTGTAGTATAATATTCATGGTCTTAAAATAGTTTAAATTTAATTGAATCCCCTTCCCTTATTTTCCTTCCACATTCAATCAAAAATCCGTTTTTAATAATCATCATTGTTTGTGTGTGTGTGTTCGACGTACCACTCTTTTCTAATCCCTTTATTTTTCTTCTATTCTTAATTTATCATCATAATTATTATAAATAGAATATTAAAAACCCAAATGGATGAGTAAATATCTCATTGGGGTGAGTTATAATTTAGGGATGTTAAGTGATTGAGAGTATTTTCTCGACGAGTATTCGTTAATTTAACATTGTGTATGTTGGGCTTAATATGGCATGGATTAATGACATATTTTGTTTAGCATGTGATTTCCTTGGATTATTGGAACCACAAATACACTACCATAAACATGTAATGATTGAGATTAGAATCCTAATTAAGTTAAGGCTTGGATTAAAGTTTTAACACTTAGGAATTCTAATCAACGTCAACTTGTGACATGGGTGTTAATTTAAATGCAATATAAAGCAAAGCTCAAGGATATCACAAGCTTAACTAACTTAATGAAGAAATCACCCCAATATTTATCAATTTATTAAATCAATTATATACAATAAATAATTTCAATTAAGCTCTGCAAACAAACCCCCCCCCCCAATCAAAATACAATCAACTAAAAACAAACGACTATTTCAAAGTATCATCGCCGAGGATTTGACCCGAGTGCTGCTATACACATTAGCAGAGCACCAGAACTTTGACCGGTCGATAGGCGACAATCGTTCGTGCATTTCAAATGGCGTCTTTTCTGGGGATGGTGCTTTATGTAGTTATTAGCTTCTGGTTATTGTAAAAAAATCCAAAAAAAAAGACAAAATTTAAAAAAAAATCCAAAAAAACACAAAGAAAAACCCGTCTTCCTCTTAAAAATCATAAAATGAAAAAAATACAAAGAAAAACCCATCATCCACTTTCTTACAAAATCTCTCTGAATTCCCCGTAGCCTTCCAAACAATCCCTCAGATTTGTTTGACCTTGAAATTGACCGAACACTTCGCCAACTTAGGAGGAACATAAGAGATAATCAACTCATTCAAGAACCAGTCCTCATCCAACCAGTTGAATTTGAAATGGCCAATCCTAGGGAATAGACCCTTAAAGAACTCGCTTCCCTTGATATGAATTACCAACCTCTTGGTATTCAATATCCAAACATAGAAGCTGATTTCGAACTCAAATCGGGTTTGATTCATCTTTTCCCTCATTTTCACGGGCTAGCCGGTGAGGATCCACATCTCCACCTTAAAGAGTTCTAAGTGGTGTGCTCTACCATGAAGCCTCAAGGGGTTTCTGAAGAACAAATCAAGCTTCGAGCATTCCCTTTCTCCCTAGATGACATTTCTAAGTCATGGCTCTACTACCTTCCTCCTGGTTCCATAACCACATGAAATGACATGAAGCAACTCTTCTTAGAGAAATTCTTTCCTGCTTCTCGTACCGCTTCTATCCGAAAGGAAATAAGTGGTATCCGTCAGTTCCCAAGTGAATCACTACATGAATACTGGGATAGGTTCAAAAAGCTTGTTGCAACCTGCCCACATCACCAAATCCCTAACCAACTCTTGATCCAATACTTCTATGATGGGTTATTGGCTATAGAGAGAACTCTCATAGATGCTGCAAGTGGCAGTGCTCTTGTTGATGAAACTCCTGCAGCTTCAAGAGATCTCATAAGTAACATGGATGCAAACACACAAAAATTCCATACTCGAGCACATGCTCAAGTCAAACAAGCCCAAGATAATCAATCAATTGAGCCGAACAAAATGACCGAGTGGATGAGTGAACTTACAGGTCTTGTGCGACAACTAACTGTGGCTACCAAATCCCCAACCTCGTCTTCTCCGCAATCAATGTTTCCTGGACCCGTCAAAAACTGTGGAATCTGCAACTCTCTATCTCATCCAATTGACACATGTACACAAATTCAAGAGGATCAATCCGATTCATCTGGACCAATGGATCTTAATGCAGCATATTCTCAGTGGAACACCAATCCTCAACTATCAGGTCAGTTTGTTAGAAACTTCAACCAACCTCACTCTGAGCCCTTCTCTTATTCCTATAACCAAGGCCTGAGGTATGGTAATCCCGTCTCTCATCCACCTCAATTCCCTCCTCAAAACCCAAACCAATTCCAATATGGTCAAGGTGGTGGTAACTTCCATCAACCTTATCCTTTTTTTCCTCAACCTCAAAGGAACAATCCTCCTCTTAGATTCCATTATCCTAGTGAGCCTTCCAAATTCCAAAACCAATACAATCGATTTACCAAGAACCAAAATGAAGGCAATCCCAACTAGGGACAAGCCTCTTCTTCCAAGAAACCATGGGAAAGTGCAGTGGAAGATCTTGCCTCCTTCACCCGTTCTAGCCTTAAAAACATTGAAACTCAAATAGGTCAACTTGCATCCCACCTGAGCCAGCAACAACAATCAAATTCTTCCCAACTCCCAACTCAACCATTACCCAACCCCAAGGGTAATGTAAGTGCAATTGCACTTAGATCAGGAAAGGAACTTGCTATGCCTCAAGATAAATCCTCAAACCCTCCTTTGAATGTTGAACTAGAAAATGAAAATAAAAAGAAACTTGAAAAGGAACCTGAAACAATTCCCTCACCTCCTTCCATTCCACTTAGGAACCCAATTCCTTTTCCTCAAGCCGTTTCTAAACCAAGGAAGTCCTTTGAACCTGATCCTGAAATTCTCGACATGTTTAGACGTGTTGAAGTCAATATTCTCCTCTTAGATTCCATAAAACAAATTCCTAAGTATGCCAAGTTTCTCAAGGAGTTGTGTACCCACAAGAGCCAACTTAGGACCTTCAAAAATGTTTCCACCCAGCAGTCTATTCCCATAAAGTGCAAGGATCCAGGGACCTTTACAGTCCCATGCCAAATTGGAAGTTCCAACTTTGATGATGCACTCATAGACCTAGGAGCCTCAATTAATGTCATGCCCAAATCCATCTTCTCCAACCTTGGTCTAGGTCCCTTACATCCAACAGGTGTTTTCATTCAGTTATCCAATCGAAGCACAACCAGTCCTGAGGGAATAATTGAGGATGTCCTTGTCCGAGTCAATGATCTTATCTTCCCTGCTAATTTCTATGTCCTTGACATGGAAGGTGAGATGAACTCTTCTCGATATCTCCTAATTCTAGGAAGACCATTCCTCATGACTATGAGAACCAAGATTGATGTCCATTCAGGCATCCTATCCATGGAATTCGGTGACCAACTGGTCAAGTTCAAAATTTTCAAGCCATGCGATACCCATATGAGGATCACTCTGCATTCTCAATCAATGCTTCTGAGGACACTTCTAAGAGTCAATTGAACCTCATTCCATCATGTTCATCCTGTTCTAAAGAGATAGGATCTTGTAAAATCTGCACTAGGATTAACCAAGTCATAAATGGTGAAGTTGATGTGGACCTTTCATTCATAAACTCCATCAATTTAAGGGATCTTGAAAACTCTCTTGAATCCCATCTCAACTCTGATCAAAACTGCTCCACCTTGGACAGTATTGGGAAAAATGAATCTGAAGTAACTGAAGTCCCATCCTCCATTTCTGAGTTTCCTAACCCAAAAATTAATGATGAGACTAATCTGAAACCCCCTCCTACACACCTGAAATATGCATTCCTCTTCCATGATCACTCATATCCTATCATTATATCTGCTTCACTTACTGAAACCGAAGTGTCCAAACTTGTTCAGGTGTTAGAGGAAAACAAAAAGGCCTTAGGTTGGACCCTATATGACATACCAGGAATCAACCCTGCCCTTTTCATGCATCACATCCATCTTGAGGAGTCATCCAAACCAATTAGACAACCACAAAGAAGACTCAATCCACTCATCCTTGAGGTAGTTAGGGAAGAGATCACTAAGCTTCTTGAAGCTGGTATTATCTACCCAATTTCTGATAGTGAATGGGTTAGTCCAATTCAAGTTGTACCTAAGAAGGGTGGGATAACTGTTGTCACAAATGAACATGGGGAGGTAGTCACAACTCAAGTGAAGAACAAATGGTGTGTATGCATCTATTATCGAAAATTGAATGCTGAAACATGAAAAGATCACTACCCTCTTCCATTCCTTGATCAAATTCTAGAAAGATTAGCCGGAAAGTCACACTATTGCTTTCTTGATGGATACACCATCTATTTTCAAATCCCAATCTCACCTCAGGACCAAGAAAAGACTACTTTCACATGCCCCTTTGGAACATATGCATATTGTAGAATGCCTTTTGGCCTTTGCAATGCTCCTGCAACATTCCATAGGTGTATGATGAGTATCTTTTCTGAATTCATTGAACCTTGCATGGAAGTCTTCATGGATGACTTCACCATTTATGGTGATTCATTTGAATCTTGTTTGAATTCACTCTCTCTTGTCCTCCAAAAGTGTGTCAAGTGAAACCTTGTGTTAAATTTTGAAAAATGTCACTTCATGGTTGCAAATGGGATTGTTCTAGGGCACATAATTTCAAAAGATGGTATTGATGTCGATCCTGCCAAAATTGAAGTGATCCAATCACTTCCTCCACCCACTTCTGTTCGAGACATCCGTTCATTTCTTAGTCATGCCGGTTTCTATCGGAGATTCATTCATAACTTTAGTAGGATTTCCCTCCCACTCACTCGCCTACTCTAAAATGATGTCACATTCCATTTTGATGAGGCTTTCAAGAGAGCCTTCATTGAACTCAAAACTTCTCTTACATCTGCCCCAATAATCCAACCCCCAGATTGGTCCTTACCCTTTGAGTTAATGTGTGATGCTTCTGATAGAGACGTTCGGGATGTTCTTGGTCAAAGAAGAGAAAAAATCCCTCATGTCATCTATTATGCCTAAAAAAATTGGATGAAACTCAATCTCACTACACTGTGACTGAAAAGGAACTTCTAGCAGTGGTTTTTGCCTTAGATAAATTCCGGCCCTATCTATTAGGTGCCAAAATAATAATCTTCACAGACCATTCTGCTATAATGTTCTTACTCAAGAAAAGTGATTCCAAATCGAGGCTAATAAGATGGATCCTAATGATCCCAGAGTTTGACCTTGAAATCAAAGATATACCTAGAAAAGAAAACCCTATGGCTGATCACTTGAGTAGAATTTCTAATTCTTCTCATTCAGAAATCTTTGATCCTGAATTCCCCATTGATAACCTTTCATCTCTCACTCCAAAAATACCATGGTATGCCCCAATTGTAAATTATTTGGTTTCTGGTGTTTTTCCTAAAAAGTTTTAAAAAGAACAAAAAATGAAGTTGAAAAGTGATTCAAAATACTATTTTTGGGAAGAAAATAAACTTTGGAAAACTGGGGCAGACATGGTAATTAGGAGATGTGTTGATGAAAATGAGCATTCTTTCATCTTATAATTCTGTCACTCACTTCCCGGAGGTGGCCACTTTGGACCACAAAGAACCTCCCGAAAGGTCCTAGACTCTGGATTCTTCTGGCCTTCACTATTAAAGGACTCACATGAGTTCTTTCAATCATGTCGCACTTGCCAAAAGTTTGGCACAATCTCCAAAATAAATTAAATGCCCCAAAAGCCCTTAATATTTTTTGAAATCTTCGATGTTTGGGTCATCGATTTCATGGGACCATTTCCCCCTTCCAATGGATTCTCATACATCATTCTTGCGGTTGATTATGTTTCTAGGTGGGTCGAGACCAAACCCACTAGAAAGGATTATTCACATACTATTAGTGAGTTCCAAAAGACACACATCTTCCATAGATTTGGCACACCTCGTGCCTTGATAAGTGACTTAGGAACCCATTTTTGTAATAAAACCATGGAATCTCTTTTGAAAAAGAATGGGGTTGTTCATAAAACTTCAACTACATATCACCCCCAAACAAATGGCATGGCTGAACTTTCTAATAGATAAGTGAAAAGAGTGCTTGAGAGAATTGTAAAACCCACCAGAAAAGACTGGCCTGAAAGACTTGGTGAAACACTTTGGGCTTATCGAACTGCCTATAAAACACCCATTGGGATGTCTCCTTTTTGGCTAGTTTTTGGTAAGGCATGTCATATACCAGTTGAAATCCAACATAAGTCTTTTTGGGCTATGAAAACCTGTAATTTTGATTGTGAAAAAGCTTGTGAAGAAAGATTGTTGCAATTGGCTGAACTGGAGGTGCTTCGACTTGAATCCTATGAGAATTCCAATCTGTACAAAGAGAAGGCTAAGGTACTCCATGAAAAACACATCCTGAGAAAGGTATTTCATGAAGGTGAAAAGGTAATGCTCTTCAATTCTCAATTCTGAATTCACCCAGGTAAGCTTAATTCTCACTGGGAAGGTCCTTTTATTATCACTAATGTTTACCCATTTGGTGTAGTGCAAGTCCAAGAACCCTCCTCTAAAAGGAAATTTATGGTAAATGGACATCGGTTGAAACATCACCATGAGAGGACATGAAATCCTGGAACAAAATCAACTTCCATTGGATCCACGGTAGACCCACCACTGGATGGAGATGGCAACCCACCAAATCAAAACCAGGCGGCACCACTTTCCCTTTAACTCTCTCTCTATCTCTTCCTCTCTCTACCTCTTTCTTCTTTTTCCTCTCTCTTTAATTTTTTTACCACTTTATTTATCAAAACCTTTCTCTTTTACTTTCTCTTTTGCGTGGGTGTATCTTTATAAAAAAACAAAAAAATATAAAAACCTAAAAAACTAAAAAAAACCAAGAAAACAATCACTTAAAAATTACAAAAAAGTAAAGAGTCATGCTTACTCACCATAGAGTTTTGAAATTTTTTCTAACCATTTTGGGGAGTTAACAAACATGTTTTCATCTCAAAAATTTTTTATTTTCATTATGACTTTGGATAAAGAATTTTGTGTCAAAATTAACAAATTTTGAATACTCAATTTTTGATTTGGAAGATGCTTTTCCCGAACCGTGAGGAACAACATTTGCTTTCATGCCAAAGAAACCTATGGCCATCTTTTCAAAAATTTTGTTTTCACCCCCATTTGTGAGTCTTGAGTTTGTGGACCTTCGAGCTGAATTTCTTTCCTTAGAGTGCATTAATATGATAGAGGCATTTTCTGAACCACATGAGAATCACAATAGCCAAATAGCCTCCCATTAACCATACATTAATCCTCCTTTTGAAAGCCCCTTCGAGCCTATGAAAACCTTTTCCTTGATAGACACATTACAAGACCAATACCTTTTCTCACCTAATATCAACATGGATTTTCATTGCATAATTTTTTTGAAATTTAAGTGTGGGGGGGGGAATAGATTTCATTATTTGGGTACCCTATTCTTCATTTTTAACGAGTCATCCTCTACTTGAGGGAAAGCATCCATTTCAGTGTGGGGGAGAGGTTGTCATTAAGTGTGTTTTGGGGAATGTAATGAACTTCCATTTATGTAATTTTGTAAATGTTATTGACAAGTGTTCAAAAAAAATGATGATGAAAAAAAATAAAAAAAAATGATGAAAAAATGGGTTGTATCTTGGGTAGGTCAAAAATCACTCTTCCTCAACCTTTGATCTTGTTATAACTATTACAATTAATGTCGTTAGGAGATCAATCATGGGTTGGGTTATGAGTGTGAGATCTTTTCCAAGTTCAACTTTCGAAAAAAAAGAAGAAAAAAAAAAGAGAAAAAAGGAACACTTGCATTATATTCTTTTTGGAAGAAGTTTTGTGTTTTGTAAATATTTCATCTTCTCATCCCCTTCATATTTTATTCCACTATTGTTTCTTTCTTCACACAATCATTCCCTTGTAAATATGTGTTATCATTTCCTTCCATGTTTTAATTCATAAAATTTGTGCATTTCTTTTCCCATGTTGGTGTTTTACCCCTCTTCTTCTCTCTTGGACATTATATTCCTACCGTCCCATAGCCACAGAAAAACTGCTTAAAAAGACCTCTTGATTCTTTTGCACTTTGGATAGGGATTGTAAACTGAGATCTCTTTCAAACTCTAAGATTTTTACTTTTGGTTGGTGAAATAGTGAACCTCCACAAATAAATTTTATCATCTTGAGAGGTGTGAGTTTTTAGTGTCCACATTTTCCATTTCTAAATTTGAGCATGAAAAAATGAATTAGTTTTAGAACATTGTTTCTGTAACAACTTTTGGTGGAATTCAAAATGGATGAGTGAAATAGTCTAAACCTCCCCTGATTGGAGAAAACAAAATTTTAATATTTGTTGGTGAGTGAAAATGATTTTGTTATGTTTTTATATTTGTTGAACATGAGGACATGCACAATACTAAGTGTGGGGGAGTTGATGTTATTAATATTTTCATGACTTATTATATACTCCTTTTACTTATATTATATGAAATGTGCATAATTTGTGTAAAATAGAAATTTTTAAATATTAAGTATAATTTTTGAGCATTTTTTGAAGTAGTCCAATTGAGTCAGTTGACTATTTTAATTATAAATATCACTATACTGATCCAAATTGTATGGTTCTTGTTTTTTAGGATTCTACTTTAAATATAACACATTTCATTAGAAGGTACCATGATCCAATTCTACCATTTGAAGGTTCATATGGTCCTCACAAACAAGACCAAAGAAGCTGTGAAGAAACTAGACTATTCATGAAACTTGAATTACTGGGCTCAATCAAGAAGTCCAAATACCTTAATTCTCCTCCCAAGTTCGGAGTACATTTCAAGGAGTCCATGATAAAAATTTCATAACCCAATCACAAACACAAGGGTCCCAACTGATGCATTGAAGTCCAGCCCACCATTCTGTCCGGGAATTAAAAAACATCACACTAATTTTTCAATTTCTCTTGATGTAGACATCCATTCGAGCTGATATTTTTCCGTGTGAAATAGGATATTCTTCCGGCCAACGTTGTTGAAGAAATTATTTTTATTTGAGGGCATCTTCCTATTCAAAAACCCATTCACATTATTGACTTTGAAAAAGTCTGTTTTGAAATGGACAGATCATAATTGTTTACTAAAACCGCCATAACTTTGGCTCAATAAGTCATATGGCCGCCAAATTTTCACAGTAGACAGAAAAAAGTTTGTAATACAACTTTGAAGAAGGAGATTTCTCAAGATTAGGCTGTCTAGATATACATATTGGCGAGCCAAGTGGAGGGGTATTTCTGGAATGTAAACAGTCCACCACCTTGGGTTATAAATACATCCCCTCCTCTCCTTTCAAAAGGGTTGGCACTTCAGCACTTAAGGAGGAGGTTTGGCATTACTAGAGCCTTGAAAAGGTTCTAGGAGGATATAATTTTATCTTGTTTCAACAAGATATACCTCTACTCCCCTTCTCTTTCACATTTTTTTATGTTTGCGTTCAATTGTAATTGTGTAACTTTGTTTTCACTTCAATCAAATTTTAGTGCTTGTTTCTTCTTTAATACCTCTTATTATTCTCCAACTTCTGTATTATAATATTCATGGTCTTAAAATATATTAAATTCAGTTGAATCACATTCCCTTATTTTCCTTCCTCATTCAATCAAAAATCCGTTTTTAATTATCATCATTGTTCGTGTGTGTGTGTTCGACGTACTGCTCTTTTCTAATCCCTTTCTTTTTCTTCTATTCTTAATTTATCTTCATAATTATTATAACCATAATATTAAAAACCCAAATGGATGAGTAAATATCTCATTGGGGTGAGTTATAATTTAGGGATGTTAAGTGATTGAGAGTATTTGGTCGATGAGTATTCGTTAATTTAACATTGTGTATGTTGGACTTAATATGTCATGGATTAATGACATATTTTGTTTAGCATGTGGTTTCCATGGATTATTGGAATAAAAAATAAACTACCATAAACATTTACTGATTGATATTAGAATCCTAATTAAGTTAAGGCTTGGATTAAAGCTTTAACACTTAGGAATTCTAATCGACGTCAACTTGTGACATGGGTGTTAATTTAAATGAAATATAAAGAAAAGCTCAAGGATATCACAAGCTTAACTAACTTAATGATGAACTCACCCCAATATTTATCAATTTGTTAAATAAATTATATACAATCAATAATTTAAATTAAGCTATGCAAACAACCCCCCCCCCAATAAAAATACAATCAACTAAAAACAAATGACTATTTCAAAGTATCATCACCGAGGATTCAACCCGAGTGCTGCTATACACATTAGCAGAGCACGAGAACTTTGATCGGTCAATAGGCGACAATCGTCCATGCGTTTCATCAACTTTTTTGAACATCCCTAGAGTCTAGTCTTGTGGAGTGGTCATAGTATTTGAGTGAATATGAAGATGATTCCTTTTAAAAAGGACCAATGTATTAGGGTATCAATAAGAAAAAATGGAAGAGTAAAAAATATTTCTTTGGTAATTTCAAGGTTTATGAGGTAGAGAAATACATGGGGGTTTCTTCTCCCAGTAAGGGGAATAAGCCTAGGTGTCATAAAGACTACTCCTCTATTATGAATCCCTTGTTGAAAAGGTCATATAGAAAGACTCCCAGCTCCATTGAGATCAGGATTTCAACCTATGAGGAATATTTGAAAGATAATGGCTCTAAGGTGTTGGGAGGAAATTTGGAAAACCATATAAAATAATAGTTTATTTCATCTTATTTATTAGAAAAAATGATGGGTTTTTATAATATTTTTTATAAGGAATTATATAAATAAATCAAAGTGGGAAATCCTTGTTAAATGAAGATGTCCCTAGAAGATAATTACAAGTTGAAGAAGTTGGTGTTCCCTGAGGGCCTTAATAAAACCAATGAATTTTGGATACTCTCCCATATAGACTAATAGACATGGAGATGGATGGTAACTCATTTAATTTTGATTATTTTTTTGTTATTTAAATTATTATTTAGTTTTATTGAACTTTTTCTACACATAAATAATTCTCTCAACATTAAAGATCTATCATGGAAGTATCAATCCATGTTAGTAACGATCATCAAAGACAACTGCACCCCATAAAGAGGATATTCTAATGGGAGAATAAATTACCATTCACTAGAGCGATCTGAACATATATTTTTATATTTTATTCCTTAACCTTTCCAAGGTTTCTGATTTTTTTTTATTTAGTAATTGTTTTGGAATTTTGGGTGAAAGATTTTTATTTTTCTACTGTCCATTGACTGATGTGAGGGTTCCCAATAAACCCCTAAAAGTGAGTTATCTGATAATATTTTTTTAAAAAAAATTAGATGGATTACTCATAATCATATGATACTTCACCTAATTAAGTTTTTAATTGGTTATTTATAATTTGGGAGGATCATCAGGACATACCTGTCTATAGGAATTCCACATGTTTTCCTACCAATAGAATTCCAATCATCAAGAATTTATAATATTCCTTGGACTTTAAAATTATTATTAATGCATATAATGACTCACACACTTATATGTATTGTTTAAAACTATGAAAATATAGTTCATGGTGAATTTGGGTATGTTGAGTGTATTAAGAAGGATATTTCATTAATGAATAATTCAATTTAGGTTTTATCCCTTCCATATTTATGGATTTGATATCACGAAACCTTTTAATAGGATATAACCATCTCATAAATTCTTTGACCATGATGGTCGATGACTTCATTCTATAGATTCAAATAAATATAATTCGATCACATGGGTTGATGTCATGAAGTATGAAACCCACTTGAATATAGATATAATCATGAAGGGATTATATTACATAATGAGAGTTAAAATGTGGTTGTCGAAATTTTAATATCAAATTCTTTCTATTTGGGTAATTTGGATCATTTCTATATAGTAATCATGTACTTTAGGAAGGCCCTCCTAATATTAATTAAAAATAAGTCTATAGGGTCACACACTAAGTATGAAACAACATGAGACCTGCCCACATGGATATAGTGCTAAAAATATATTCTTTATGTATTATCCTTAATAACAACTAAAACAACCCAATTTTAATCATATTTAATTAAAAAATCCATAGACAACACTAATTAAATTATATAACCAAGAGATTTTATGTTTAGGGTTTTATAGAATTAACAAAAACCCTTTATGTGACAAGACCCATGTCCCTCTCCTTAAATATGTATTTTCCATTATACCTAGATTTTCTTGTTCCGTATGAAGAGTATAAGATATCCCATAAAATTTTCCCCACATGATAACCTTCTAGACCAGTTTTAGATAATATCATTCTTTTATAACTCAGGGTAAATGGAAACATAATAAAGGTGAGAGCATATTCTCAATAAGGTTAAATATAGAATATATCAATTTTATGATAATATGATATCATGAGATAAACATAAGTGTATGAGATCATGATCATAACTTAAAAGGTTCATACCTAATCTTTCATAGATCATAAATAATGAATCGTTCCATAAAGATTTATAATTTAAAAATACATGGGTCATAAGAGTTAAGAATCATCATTAATTCATCATAAACCATGAGATAATATAATAAGCTTAATAAAAAATTATTTTAATTGTGTTTCATGATCATAAGTATATAAAATCATTTTATTAGTCATTTCTCACTTCCAAGTATATCATAGTGGAAATGGATCACTACATACTCCATTATTTCCTTAGTCAAGGATCAATCCCAAGACTGTCATAGTAAATAGTTTATCTTACTGAACTAGGTTCACTCCCTATTGTAGTACATATTATCTCATGAGATATCCATATTTATCCAATGCATTGTAGGGATATATAATTTTGGGACAACCCAACACATAATGAAAATGATACATATGTGTACCATAGGATCATAAAAAAAATATCATATCATCATAGAATAACCCATGGGGAACAAATTAGTTTCATAAACTTTTCATAATCACATATTCATAATATACCAAGATAAAGGAAGTGAATGGTATCATAAGAGAATTTATTATCTCATTATATCTTAATTAAAAATCGGAATGAAACAGGTTTCAAGAAATCATCCTAAGATCATCATCATCATCATAAGTCATACAAGTGGATTGAATCATAAGTGTATATCCTCAATGAAATATTACAATCCTTAAATGATTTTTTTATATAAAACACCTCTTTTAAAAATAATTTAAAATAAAACATCAAAATCAAGTGAAAAAATCTGTTTTCTATTCATATGTTTTAAAAAACACAAATTACTAAAATATCGAGAAATAGAAATTATTTAAAAATAACTAGGGAAAACTATAAAGGAAGTTTCAAATCAAAGATTTGCCTTAATGGTGGGAAAATCCTTTCATGTGTTAAGAATTAAAATGAATATTTCTTTCACATTTTAAGTAAAAAGTCAAAATGTAACGCCCCAACCCTAGTTACCCAGAGTCGGTGCATTATTACATAACATTGGCATGATCACAAGAAAGAACAAATCCCAAAAGACCGATTGGTTTAGTAGCCTTGGAAACACTAGATATATTCATAAATTTTTACATTACATCATGAAGTGAAAAACTACTACAAAAACATATTGTCTCCATAATCCACACTATTATCCCCTCATAATATCCCTACAGGTCATTCATAATTTACTTCTTTACATCCTGGAAAAAATAAAACATAGAAAAGGGGTGAGCTCAAATGCCCAGTAAGGATAAAAATATAGCGGAAACTTTCATAAATAAGAATAAACATTTAAGGCAATGTATAACTAAAACAAAAGCCTTTTAAACTTTAACTTCAACATAGTATGGCAAAAATAAAATGAAATAATGCCATTTACTTATTCACATGGATATTCTACTAATCGAATAATCACATGCAATATCAATAACCACTTTCATAATGATGGAATGCATAATGCCAGACTATCATAACCACATAGCCAAGGCCTCGTGCCAAGAATACAAATAAGATTTTTCCATGGCCTTGTGCCAAGACACTAGTTTGTCTCATGAGACCTACCGATGCATCGAGGAGCTATAACGGGCTCCACCCGTCACATATTAAGTCCAATGCATTCCCATATGAAAAGGTTTAAACATAACATAAAAATTCGTATTAAAACTAGCATAAAAAATGTCAATAATTTCACCATAAACTATGAATGGTATAAAAATAGAACATCCATAGTCAAAAATATCACAAAACCTTCAATACAATATATAATTTTTGTATCATAATAAATCAACTTCAAATAAGCATAAAATCCATCAAAGGATGTTGACATAGATGAAATCAAAACTCTTTTTAGAGAAATATCTCTTTCTATTTTGAAATCATTTAAGAGTCATATATTTATAAAATAAAACATTTTCTTTGAAAATATTCTTATAATCTCGTAAGGGAAGCTTTGACGATTTTATAACGGCGGAAAATAACCGCACCCGCTGTATAAGTTAAAAAAACATTCTTACCTTAATTCTGTCGAAAAGGTTAAAAAGCACCTTGTTTGGAAAACAACGGAAAGATTCCTTTATAAAACACTTATAGAAAGTCAAACAAGGGTATAAATGACTTTAACCCATATTCTTGTAAATAGTAAAAGTGTTTTGAAATACATTTTTCGGAAACATGGATGTGTATGATAAAGAGATCCCAGTAGATTATTACGTATAAACAACCTCGGATAATGAAGAGATTGTGAAATAAACCCTTACCTTGTACTTTTCCTTGGTTGAGGGTAGGTTAACCTCCTGTATAATGGTGAAATAATTGTTATTAAATTATACAATAATAATATATATTAATATGATATGATATATGTTCTTTTAACATTGCTTTGTTAATAATATCTTAGTATTATCGTCGTTTCGGGTGTTAACTTACTCGTTTTCATTTATATGTTTCGTTACGTAAGCCATATTTGTAATAGATAGGTTGTATATTAATCATATAAAGAATGATATAAAGTCCTTATATACTATTATTAATCATCAAATGAGAATTATAGTTGAATGGATACGATGGAGAATGAATCTCATCACGTTCGTGGAGACTGTAGTCCGTACGTACGCACGAGCGACAATATCATTTTTTGATATTAAAATAATATATAATTGGATATTATATCATATATAAAGAATCATTATCATGTTATATTTATTATTTACATGAGTTACACATCATTATTATACCCATCCAAATAATAATATATTGAATAACAATTACACCACGACGTGGAGATGGTAAGTCGTACGTATGCACGTATGGTGACATGTTATTCAAAGGGTGGATAGAATAATGAATATGGTTTTACCATATTTATAATAACATCACAGTATATATAAGATAATGGAGTTATTATTTTAGAATGGTAATAACAAAGAAAGAAGAAGTGGAAGAAGAAATGAATTTGAAAAAGGGTGGTGAAAACATTACCTCTTCTTCGGGGGTTTTATTTTGATTTGATCAAAATGGATCTTAGGTTGGCTTTCTGACTAAAGTAAGGCCTCTAGGATGAAGCGAGGGAAGTTGAGAGAGTATTTGGGAAAATTTTGGCCGAACAAAAAGGCCTTGAAGGTGTGAAGTAATGAGAAGGGGGAGTTCCTTTTTATAAGAGGGGTGAGGGGCACCTTCGGAAAAGCTAGAAATATTAATTTATAATAAATTAATATTAGGTTTATAATGGATCCAAAGTATATTATTTAACGGTTAAGGTGGGGATAGGTAGAAAACCACTCAACCAATAGAATTTAGAGAGGTTTGGGTTACTATATTAACCTTATCATTAAGTATTAACTCTTAGTTAATTAGTTTCACTTTTACAATGTCTCTTTGTATTTTTATATTATATGGTTAATAAACTTAATATATACATCCAAGAGACCCCCAAGTGGTCCATTAACGATACACCTATGATGATATAAGTCTCTTGGCTGAACCTTAGATTTTTAGGAATTTAATATCAATTAATAATATAATATTTGTTTTAAAAACTCTTTTATGTCAATTTTGAGACTATTCAATAGTTGATTTTTGTAAAAATGATAACAGAATGATTGCTTCGAAAAAAGTCAATTAAATCAATACTAATATTTCACATTATCCTATAAAATTAGTTTAATACATTAAAAGTCTCAAATTATATTTATTTTGGTATTTATAATATCAATTAATTTAATTTTTCACTATTATGGTAATTACTGCATCATCATTGTGTCATAAATAAATTACATTATTTAAAGTCTAAAAATTATAAATAAATTATCATTATGTAGGAAATATCTTTATCTTTATAATTAATATTTATAATCGAAAATCCAACATATATAACCCTATGTAAAAATTGTTTTTCTAAAAGATATATGCTTGTGTCATTTTTGTATTCATTTTAACTTAATTAAAATAAAGTGTCCCTATCACTTACAAGTGGCACCATGGGGTCCCAAAATCGACCCAAAGATGCCTATGGTCGAAAATGTATCAACCAATAAGGTTAGGACACGTTTTAGGGTAATTTTTTATTATTATAATATTATTTTTTAACCCTTATTTACCGGATTTACCCTTTAACCATGGTAAAGAAAATATTTACCGAAGTAATTATTCAAAATGTATAAAAATAAAAGTTACCTATTTACACAATTTGAACATACTGATTACAAATATGGAATCCATTTTTCCAAATTCAAAACACAGAAGTGGCAGAAATTAATTTAAAATTAATTCCCGCTGTCAAAACAAAAAGCGTGTTTTTAAGATATAATAACTATCAAAAGATTGATACTTGTTTATGTTCGGTTTAATTGTGAAATTATGTCCAATGACCAACATTGTATTAAATGGTAAAAATATATTCTAAATATACTTTAAAACCACTCAAATTCATAATTTATCACTATTAATTATTTTGATTAAAAAGTTGTTTTTAATTAAAATTTAGTAATTTTCACTATTCATCAAAATATTAAAGTTATCCGAAAAGTACAAAAATTTCACCTTAGGCTAAATTCGATATTCTGAATCCAAAAATGAAGTCCATTTTGAAATATAATATATATATAATTTCAAAAAGCTGGTATTACTATTCATAACAGCTAGTTTGATTGGTTATGGTGTGTTAGAACTCGGTGTTGCGTACAACACACGCTATCACATTATTCAAAGAGAAGCGTACCGTAGAAGCTTGGGGTGTTACATTCTCCCCTCCTTCAAATAATTTCGTCCTCGAAATTTCCAGAATACTACCGCATGAAAAGACTCGGGTGGTTCTTCATCATAAGTTCCTCGGGTTCCCACGTTGCCTCTTCCATCTTATGGTTTCTCCACAAAACTTTTACCAGACACGTCGTCCGGTTCCTCAGTACTTGTTCTCTCGTATCAAGAATCCTGACGGGCTCTTCACAATAAGATAGATTGGGTTCCAGTTCTAACTCCTCATAGGTGAGTACATGCGTTGGGTAAGGCATGTATTTTCTCAACAGAGATACGTGGAACACATCGTGAACTTTGGAGAGACTTGGCGACATTGCCAATCGGTAAGCTACAACCCCAATTTGTTCTAGAATTTTGAAAGGTCCGATGTTCCTTGGAATCAATTTACCTTTCTTACCAAAACGTATGACTCCCTTCCATGGAGATACCTTCAGGAAAACATGATCACTGACTTGAAATTCCAAATCCTTCCTTCGATTATCGGCATAACTCTTTTGCCTACTTTGAGTTGCTTTGATGTGATTTTGGATTACCTTCACCTTTTCCATCGTTTCCTCCACCAGTTCTGGACCTACAAGTTTTCTTTCACCAATGTCATCCCAACAAGTTGGTGTGTGACATCTCTTTCCGTATAACGCTTCATATGGTGCCATCTGAATACTGGAATGGAAGCTATTGTTATAGGAAAATTCTACCAAAGCTAAATATTGATCCCACATACCCTGAAAGTCAAGTGAGCAAGATCTCAACATGTCTTCTAAGGTTTGAATAGTCCGTTCTGATTGTCCGTCTGTCTGAGGGTGGTAGGCAGTGCTCAAATGAATTTCAGTATCTAGGGATTTCTGAAGGCTCTTCCAGAATCTTGAAGTAAAACGGGGATAACGATCAGAAATAATTGATAGGGGTACTTCATGAAGTCTCACAACTTCATTAATATATAGTCTTGCTAGACGTTCCAGTGGTAGATCTTCTCTTATAGTAAGAAAATGTGCTGACTTGGTAAGACGATCAACAATAACCCATATTGCATCGTTCCTTCTAGGAGTGTTTGGTATCCCCATGACAAAGTCCATCGTAATATTGTCCCATTTCCACTCCGGTATGGGAAGAGGTTGCATAAATCCTCCAGGCTGTTGCCTTCGATCTTTCACTTGTTGAAAAACCATACATCTTGACACAAAATCAGCAATCTCCCTCTTCATGTTGTCCCACCAAAAATGTTCCTTCAAATCTCTATACATTTTGGTGCTCCCAGGGTGTATAGAGAAATTGGAACTATGAGCATCATCCAACAATTCCCTTTTTAGATCAGGTATATTGGGAACACAAAGCCTCTTCCCGAATTTCAAAATTCCATCTTCAAACACAAAGTCTCTCAATCTCCCATCATTCACAACTTTAATCTTCTTTTGAAATTCTTCATCATCGGTCTGAGAACTCTTAATTCTTTCTAGTAAAGATGGTTTGGCAACCATTTGAAAAAGCATTGATGTTTCACCTTCCTTAGTTATTCCCATGTCCATCTTCACTAGATCCATGAAAATTGGATCTCTTTCAATTCTCATATTGTTCAAAACTCCATGGTCTTTTCTGCTCAAAGCATCTGCCACCTTGTTTGCCTTCCCCGGGTGGTAGTGTATCGTACAATCATAATCCTTGAGTAATTCAAGCCATCTCCTTTGCCTCATGTTGAGTTCTTTTTGTGAGAAAATATACTTCAAACTCTTGTGATCAGTATAAATCTCACATTTTTCACCATAGAGGTAGTGCCTCAATATCTTCAAAGCAAAGATCACAGCTGCTAACTCGAGATCATGTGTAGGGTAGTTTTGTTCATGAATTTTTAACTATCGTGACGCATAGGCAATAACCCTATCATTCTGCATAAGGACACAACCAAGTCCTTTCTTCGATGCATCACTATAAATAACGAACCCATCATTCCCCGATGGTAGAGTCAATATAGGATCATTGACTAATCTTCTCTTCAGTTCTTCGATACATTCTTCACACTCTTTTGTCCAAACAAATTTAACCCCTTTACGTGTGAGCTTCGTTAATGGGTTAGCCAACCGGGCAAAATTCTGGATGAAACGTCGATAATAACCTGCTAAACCAATAAAACTACGTACCTCAGTTATATTCGTTGGTGCTGGCCATTTTTGGATTGCCTTGATCTTAGAAGGATCAACAGAGATTCCATCTTTAGAGACAATATGGCCAAGAAAAGAAATCTCATGAAGCCAGAATTCACACTTGTTAAACTTTCCATATAATTCATGTCTTCTCAGAGTCTTCAGGATAATGCACAAGTGATTTTCATGATCTTCATAGCTTTTGGAGTATACAAAGATATCATCAATAAATACCACTACAAATTCATCGAGATACTCCTTGGAAAATCTATTCATCAGATCCAAGAATACAGAAGGTGCATTAGTCAATCCAAAAGGCATTACAGTAAACTCGTAATGCCCATACCTGGTTCGAAATGCTGTCTTCGGAATATCTTCCTTCTTCACACACAACTGATGGTATCCAGACCGAAGGTCAATCTTTGAAAAGTATTGAGCTTCATGCAGTTGGTCAAATAAATCATCAATGTGAGGTAGGGGATACTTGTTCTTTATTGTTATAGCATTGATCTCCCTGTAGTCGATACATAACCTCATGGATCCATCTTTCTTTTTAACAAAAAGAACAGGGGCTCCCCATGGAGAAACACTAGGGAGAATAAATCCTTTATTACTCAATTCCTCTAGTTGTTTCTTTAGTTCGACTAATTCTACAGTGGCCATTCTATAAGGGGTCTTCGATATAGGCCTTGATCCAGGAATTAAATCAATGGAAAACTCAACTTCTCGTTCTAGAGGATTTCCAGGTAAATCGTCCAGAAACACATCTACATATTCTTTAACAACGGGTACATCCTCTATTTTAACATTCCTTTCCTCACCCATAGTCATTTCATTCTCTTCCTCCCCAATAATTGAATTTAGTTTAGCTACTGGGGGTGGATCTAGATAAGAATTAGGTGGTGACGATTCTGATCTAAAGATAAGGTGTTCCTTATCATCATCATCAAGAATCGTAACCTCTTTCTTCTTACAATAAATCTTCACATCATAGTATGAAATCCAGTCCATACCGAGGATTATATAAAACTCAATCATAGGTATGATGATTTGATCAGCAAATAAAGAACATTTATGTTCTCTAATGGGGACTGATTCACAAAAATTTGTTGCAATAATACTTCCCTTAGGAGTTTTAACTGACACCTCCCTTGTTAAATAAAATTGGAAATATCTAATTTTCTTAGCAAACTGGGAAGATATGAAACAATGCGATGATACAGAATCAAATAATTCATTTTCTAAACTTGAGGAAACCATTAAATTACCTGCCACCACATCTTTCAGAGCTTCTACCTCAGCAGTAGTGATAACATAAGCTTGGACTTGATCCCTTGGCCTTTTCTGAGGTAAGTTCTCCTGACACTTAGGACATTCATTTTCATAATTCCCCATCTCCCTGCAATTGTAGCACTGATATTGGTATCTTCCTTCTTCCCCTTGAAATCACGAGCTTGGTGGCCTTTTTCACCACACTTGTAACAGACTCCCGTTCCCTTAAAGCAAGTACCGGGGTGTTTCTTACCACATTTACCACATGATGGATATCCAACCTTTCCCTTCTTCCCCTTATTTCCATTCCCATATTGATCAGCAGGTCTCTTCTTCTCTTGCTCTGCTTTAAAGTCATAAGACTTAGAGAATTCCTTTTCGGTCTTGATAGCACATGAGACAATGTCTTCATACGACGAGAAGGATTGTGATACTAATGCTCGACGAAGAAATGGTTTTAACCCATAAAAGAAACGATCAATCTTACTTCTTGGGTTATGTATATAATCTCCAGCATACCTTGCTAACCTTGTAAAGTTAGCCTCATACTTTGTGACATTCTCATCCTCCTTTTGTCTCAGACTCAGAAACTACCTTTCCATATTTGCTCGATGGTCACGAGGAAAGTATTTTTCTAAAAATAGATCTTTGAACTCCCTCCATTCCGTATTTGATACTGCATCATCTTCCTTTGTATTTTGAATCAATGACCACCATTGATCAGCATCTCCAGTGAGGCGGTAAATTGCCATGATAACTTTTTCCCTTTCACTACTCCCCAAAGCCTGAAATATTTTCTCTAGGGAAAATATCCATTTCTCAGCTACTAAGGGATTTGTACTCCCATTTAACGTTGGTGGTTGTTTCCTCATGAAGCGATCTAACATTGATCCTCCACGCTGTGGATCAGGGTGCTCCATACGGGTAAGGTTATTATTCATAACCTGAGTAAGTCGTCCCAGTATGGTGATTAGCTGATCGGCATCAGTTGCATCACCAGCTTCACTATAATTATCTTGAGCAGGAGGGAAATCCCTACATGGAGTGCGTGCATTGATACGGTTTCCATTTCTTCCACTAGGCACCATTTCTAAACAATGGCAAAAACTAGATCAGTTTATGAATCAAAATACATATTCCCATACTTATAAAACACTTAACATAAATTGAACTATTTATGGATATAATCCATAATCATAAAAATATTTTATTTGAGGAATTATATACTCATAAACCCTTCATAATGATTTGTAAAGAAAATGAGAGTTATCCTAAGCATATCCCCCGGGAGTGTCGTAACCAAGAGTGCAGCAAGGCCCGTTGTCGTGCACCAGTTCCCGTTCGAGTCTAGCTCAAAGTGGTGTTTTTGGGTTTTACCCCTAGGTACATCTGTGCCAGAGCCGCCTCTACCTACTCGTATCCAGACGGGGATTTATTGCTCGGAAAACTCATAAAATCTCTACAATACCAAAATTCTAGGAAGTTCTTCTATACTAATCCTCAAAGTTCATCTTCGGTCTACGTGCTCTAATCAGAGTTTATCTAAATCTAGCTTCCAAGGTTTGTACTAAACTTCCTCTGATACCAACTGTAACGCCCCGACCCCATTTACCCAGAGTCGGTTCATTATTACATAACATTGGCATGATCACAAGAAAGATCAAATCTCGAAAGACCGAATGGTTTAGTAGCCTTGGAAACACTAGATATATTCATAAAGTTTTACATTACATCATGAAGTGAAAAAATACTACAACAACATATTGTCTCCAAAATCCACAATATTATCCCCTCATAATATCCCTGCAGGTCATTCATAATTTACTTTTTCACATCCTGGGAAAATAAAACATAGAAAAGGGGTGAGCTCAAATGCCCAGTAAGGATAACAATATAGCGGAAACTTTCATAAATAAAAATAAACATTTAAGGCAATGTATAACTAAAACAAAAGCCTTTTAAACTTGAACTTCAACATTGTATGGCAAAAATAAAATGAAATAATTCTATTTACTTATTCACATGGATATTCTACTAATCGAATAATCACATGCAATATCAATAACCACTTTCATAATGATGGAATGCATAATGCCAGACTATCATAACCACATATCCAAGGCCTCGTGCCAAGACTACAAATAAAATTTAGCCAAGGCCTTGTTCCAAGCCACTAGTTTGTCTCATGAGACCTACCGATGCATCAAGGAGCTATAGCGGGCTCCACCCGTCACATATTAAGTCCAATGCATTCCCATATGAAAAGGTTTAAACATAACATAATCATTCGTATTAAAACTAGCATACGAAATGTCAATACTTTCACCATAAACTATGAATGGTATAAAAATATCACATCTACAGTCAAACATATCACAAAACCTTCAATACAATATAGAAGTTTTGTATCATAATAAATCAACATCAAATAAGCGTAAAATCCATCAAAGGATGTTGACATAGATGAAATCAGAACTCTTTTTAGAGAAATATCTCTTTCTATTTTGAAATCATTTAAGAGTCATATATTTATAAAATAAAACATTTTCTTTGAAAATATTCTTATAAGCTTGTAAGGGAAGCTTTGAATATTTTATAACGGCGGAAAATAACCGCACCCGCCGTATAATTTAAAAAAAAATTCTTACCTTAATTCTGTCGAAAAGGTTAAAAAGCACCTTGTTTGGAAAACGACGGAAAGATTTCTATATAAACCACTTATAAAAAGTCAAACAAGGGTATAAATGACTTTAACCCATATTCTTGTAAATAGTAAAAATGTTTTGAAATACATTTTTAAGAAACATGGATGTGGATGATAAAGAGATCCTAGTAGATTATTACGTATAAACAACCTCTGATAATGAAGAGATTGTGAAATAAACCCTTACCTTGTACTTTTCCTTGGCTGAGGGTAGGTTAACCTTCTGTATAATGGTGAAATAATTGTTATTAAATTATACAAGAATCATATATATTAATATGATATCATATATGATCTTTTAACATTGCTTTGTTAATAATATCTTAGTATTATCGTCGTTTCGGGTGTTAACTTACTCATTTTCTTTTATATGTTTTGTTACGTAAGACATGTTTGTAATGGATAGGTTGTATCTTAATCATATCCAGAATGATATCAAGTCCTTAGATAATATTATTAATCATCAAATTAGAATTATAGTTGAATGGATACGATGGAGAATGAATCTCATCGCGTTCGTGGAGACGGTAGTCCGTACGTACGCACGAGCGACAATATCATTCTTTTGATATTAAAATAATATATAATTGGATATTATATCATATATAAAGAATCATTATCATGTTATATTTATTATTTACATGAGTTACACATCATTATTATACCCATCCAAATAATAATATATTGAATAACAATTACGCCACGACGTGGAGATGGTAAGCCGTACGTACGCACGTATGGTGACATGTTATTCAAAGGGTAAATAGAATACTGAATATGGTTGTAACATATTTATAATAACATCACAGTATATATAAGATACTATATTTATTATTTTAGAATGGTAATAACAAAGAAATAATAAGTGGAAGAAGAAATGAATTTGAAAAAGGGTGGTGAAAACATTACCTCTTCTTCGAGTTTTTCCTTTTGATTTGATCAAAATGGCTCTTAGGTTGGATTTTGGACTAAAGGAATGCATCTAGGATGAAGTGAGGGAAGATGATAGAGTATTTGGGCAGAGGTTGGCCAAACCAAAAGGCTTTGAAGGTGTGAAGTAATGAGAAGGGTGAGTGCCTTTTTATAAGAGGGGTGAGGAGCACCTTTTGAAAAGCCAGAAATATTAATTTTTAATAAATTTATATTCGGTTTCTAATGGCTCAAAAGTGGATTATTTAAAGGTTAAGGTGGGGATAGTTCGAAAACCACTCAACCAATAGAATTTAGACAGGTTTGGGTTACTATATTAACCTTATCATTAAGTATTAACTCTTAGTTAATTAGTTTCACTTTTACAATGTCTCTTTGTATTTTTATATTATATGGTTAATAAACTTACTATATATATCCAAGAGACCCCAAAGTGGTCCATTACTGATACAAATATCATGATATAAGTCTCTTGGCTGAACGTTAGATTTTTAGGAATTTAATATCAATTAATAATATAATATTTGTTTTAAAAATTCTTTTTTGTCAATTTTGAGACTATTCAATAGTTGATTTTTTAAAAATGATAACAGAATGATTGCTTCAAATAAAGTCATTTATATCAATCCTAATATGTCATATTATCCTATAAAATTAGTTTAAT
Source organism: Viscum album (assembly GCA_963277665.1). Classification (NCBI taxonomy): domain Eukaryota; kingdom Viridiplantae; phylum Streptophyta; class Magnoliopsida; order Santalales; family Viscaceae; genus Viscum; species Viscum album. The sequence continues at coordinate 994,208,945 of OY728134.1, forward strand.
TCATTAAAAGTCTCAAATTATATTTATTTTTGTATTTATAATATCAATTATGTTTATTTTTCACTATTATGGTAATTACTGCATCATCATTGTGTCATAAATAAATTAAATTATTTATAGTATAAAAATTATAAATAAATTATCATTATGTAGGAAGGATTTTTATCTTTCTAAGTAATATATATATTCGAAAATCCAACATATATAACCCTATGTAAAAATTGTTTTTCTAAAAGGTATATGCTTGTGTCATTTTTGTATTCATTTTAACTTAATTAAAATAAAGTGTCCCTATCACTTACAAGTGGCACCATGGGGTCCCAAAATCGACCCACATATGCCTATGGTCTAACATGTATCAAACAATAAGGTTAGGACACGTTTTAGGGTAATTTGTCATTATTATAATATTATTTGTTAACCCTTATTTATCGGATTTACCCTTTAACCATGGTAAATAAAATATTTACCGAAGTAATTATTCAAAATGTCTAAAAATAAAAGTTACCTATTTACACAATTTGAACATACTGATTCCAAATATGGAATCCATTTTTTCAAATTCAAAACACAGAAGTGGCAGAAATTAATTTAAAATTAATTCCCACTGTCAAAACAAAAAGCGTGTTTTTAAGATATAATAACAATCAAAAGATTGATACTTGTTTATGTTCGGTTTAATTGTAAAATTATGTCCAATGACCAACATTGTATTAAATGGTAAAAATATATTGTAAATATACTTTAAAACCACTCAAATTCATAATTTATCACTATTAATTATTTTGATTAAAAAGTTGTTTTTAATTAAAATTTAGTAATTTTCACTATTCATCAAAATATTAAAGTTATCCGAAAAGTACCAAAATTTCACCTTAGGCTAAATTTGATATTTCGAATCCAAAAATGAAGTCCATTTTGAAATATAAAATATATATAATTTCAAAAATCAGGTATTACTATTCATAACGGCTAGTTTGATTGGTTATGGTGTGTTATAAATTGGTGTTGCGTACAACACACGCTATCACATTATTCAAAGAGAAGCGTACCGTAGAAGCTTGGGGTGTTACACAAAGGTACCTCATTTGAAAAAATACTATAAGATACCTTTTAAAACTTTTTTATATTATGTACAATATAGTTTAAAATGACTTCTGACAATCATCGAATCATAGTAAAAACATTATTTGAAAACCTTTTAGTGAACATGGATATAGAGAGGAATGATTTAAACCAAAAGTATAAATAAGGTTGGTTTTTTCTAAAAAATACTTTCTCAGTCATTTTGAGTACCAAAGAGAGTAAAATGTAAGTGAAATATGAAAACCTAATAAATAATCTATGACAACCCAAACATTTAATACCTAGATATTACATCTTTTTAGATGAATATTCATTACATTTCACAAATACATGCCTGATGACATTAAAGGTTTAGTGTCTTTGGAGACAAATTACACAATCTTATTATTTCATGAAATATCTTCAACTTATCACATAAAGATATTCCCACCTAGTACCCTTCATAGATACACCATACTTAAAACCTTTCTTCATAACTCGGGGAAAGGGAACATAAGAAAGGGTGATATTGAATACTCACACTACTATATATTTGGGTTTATCTAGAACTGGGATTTATCAGTGCTATAAAAAGTGTTGATATAAAGGGCCTTTATTAACATTTTTTTAGTCCAAATTAAGGGGGGTATTTATCAGTGCTAAAAAAGTGATAATAAGGGGCCCTTTATCAGCGCAAATAAAAAAGCACCGATAAAGGTGGGCCCTTTATCAGCCCTTTTTTCTAGCACCGATAAAGTGTGTATTTCATAAAAATTATATTTAATTAAAAATAATATATTTATATATTTATATTGGTATAAATATAACATATTTTTTAAAATATGATTTAGATAAGGCTAAATATGTATTTACACTTAATATATAAGATATTTAGTGAAAATGTCTTATAAAATAATTAAAAAATATTATTAATTAATAATTTGTTAATTATTATCAAGTAATAGTCTTTTAAATAATATTGGATGACATAAATATTAAATGAATTAATGAATGGTCTAAGATAAGTAAAAAACGTGATTTGAACTTCAAATGACCATAATTTCGATCTAGATTTTCATTTGGGATCTACCACATATCAAATAAATTTTTGTGAAGAGTGATATGCCATGGTGATTAGGGGAACCCATGTCATGATTTTTTTGAGGCAAAAAAATTGCTTAGAAGGCCTCCAAACTGAGTTTTTGGTTGGGGTATCCTAATTTTTTAACATTCGATAGAATTTCAGTCTCATTTAAGGGGGTCTTATTGTCTTTTTTTTGTAGAGACTGAATTTATTCCGGGGGATTTCATTCATATTGATATTATGGTTTTGATGTTTTATCATTTTTCAAAATTTTGTTTTATTTATAATTAAATATATGCATATTTCTTATATTTACTTATAATAAATCAATTGTATAAATACATATTTAAATATATTTACTTAAAAATGTATTTTTAACTATATAAACTAAATTTAAATAAATATTTATTATTAATTTTATTTAAAATTAAAAATTATCAATTTTTTTACCTTATAAAAATATATTAATATATATATATACACCTATACAAGTAATGATTATATAGAAACATGTGTGTGGAAATAATATATATATATATATATAATATTCTAATATATATAAATAAATATATATTATGTAAATATTTGTACATGTATGTAGGAAATATAAATGCATACTTATGTGCGTTAATATATATGTGTGTGTGTGTATTATGTATTTATACATCATATATAAATACATTTTTATAAATAAATCATTATCATTATCATTAAATATATTATATAAATATATTTTACAGTAAATATTTATAAATTTGTTATAATTTGTTTATTTAAATATAAAAGTTTATGTGAATATGTAGAAATATAAACATATAAATATATATTTAATGTATACAATTTATATATAAATCTACAATATATAGAAACATTCTAAAAATATACTTAAAACTATATCTAACAATTTTTTACATTTTAAGAATATATGAATATATATATACTTATAAATATATATATATATATATATATATATAATGATTATATAAACATATGTGTGCATTAATAAAAAAATATTTATATTATATTCTCATATATGTAAATGAATATTAATAATATATATATATATATCACACAAAAATATATTTTATAGATGAATTTAAAAATAATTATATAAATATATGAATAAAATATATACATGTAAATATTTATAAAAAAACAGAAATATCGTAAAATAGAAAAAAAAATATTTTGGTGTAGTGGTATAGGCATTCAAGTTCTAAAGGAGAGGTGCAGGGATCAAATCCAGGCATGTGCGACAGGTCTATAATAGGTTGGGATTTCGTAAATTACTGATAAAGGACCATTCTAAGCAATTATAAAGGGGCATGGGGAAGCACTGATAAATGGGTGGTGGGAAGCCTTGACAAAGGGTTGGTGGAGATCTCTAAAAAAAATTTCATCCATTATCAGTGGTTAAAAACATGCACTGATAAATTCCCCATTTATCACTATTTTTTAATACTGATAAAGGTGGAATTTATCAGCAATAAAAAAAATCACTCATAAAGGTCCCCTTTGTTGGAATTGTTTTAATATTGTTAAAGGGTGCATTTATCAGTGCTTTTTTTTGAGTGCTGAGAAAGTCAAATCTTTAACAACACCCACACTATCAACAATTTTTAGCATTTATAAAGCCTTTTTAGCACTATTAAAGGGAATATTTGTAGTAGTTTTTAGGTCAAGATGATAACGATGAAGACAAAGACATAAGGGGGGGTGAATTGTGGTCTTCAAAACATTTAATATATTTAGAACACCTTTCTTGTTATGCAGTGGACCTTTCCTTCTCTCTTAAAGTCAATTAAGCAACAAAAAAAAGTAAAGAAAATGATCATAATGATGTATAATATTTCATGACACAAATATACCCTAGTCCACTCCACAAATCTCAAATCCACGAGATTGGTGATTTTCACAAGCAGTTCTACTTATCCAGAGATCTCTTAACAATAATTGAGTGCAGGCAGTTGACATCTTTACAATAAGGATTTATAGAGCGTTCCGGTTCTTTTACCAGGAACTGTAAAACCACATCTTAGTGCAAGTAGCCGACACTTATCCATGAATGATTCTAAGTATTCAAAACTCCACCAAATCACTAGAGATTTATATTATTGAAAATGAAAGTTAAAATTCATAGTTGCAGTAACAACCGATAGACGTATTCAGATATTCAATAATGCACATCAGTAAATAGATCTTCAATGTTGAATAATATTTATTTAAATAATGATAGAGATAAAGCTAGACATATTTTTAAACATGTATATCTCTAAAGTTCATCTCAAACTAATGCATCATCATTCTTTTAGAAAAATATGAAACAATAAAATGCAGTAATGACGACAACAATAGTAGCAAGTTGATGGATAAAAACATGTATATCTTTAAATTTTATCTCTAAAGGAAATGATACACTTATTGTATTTAATGCATGTATTTTATTATTTATATATCATTTTTTGTATTTTATTTTATTCCAATTAATAGTGTCTTGATATTTATACTATAGTTTGAACAAATTTAGGTCAAACCAGCTCCAAAAATATCGCACAATAAATCATGAATATTTGAATTCAAAATCATTAAAGAGAGATCATAAGTTCCCTTAAAAATAAGAATGATTTACATTATTGAATACAAGATTTTGAATTGGTCGTAAAGTAGATTTAAAATGATATTTACATTCATCAAGACCCTTTCATAAATCCTGAATAATAACATAAATTTAAAATTCCACCATTGAATAGTCAAATATAGGGTTACACCATGTAACGAATAAACTCCAAATATAGGGTTGACAATGTACAATTGATCACAAAAGTAGGGTTGATGTACCATAAGTTTGTTTCCTCAAATGTAGGGTTCTTTATAAAAGTAGGGTTAGTTAACCATACTTTCCTGATAACATAGGGTATATAATCCATATGTGCTATTTCAAATGCAGGGTTTCCTTTCCTTACGTTATGCTTACAAATATAGGGTATGAACAATGTTTCCAAAATATGTTTAATCACATCAAGAATAATTTAATAGATATTTCTCATAGAATAATGTCTTGAATATTATTCTAGAATAAATATTCTGATGAATATTAATTTCTTGAAATTCTATTAAAAAAAAATTCATTAGTAACATAAATGTGGGGATATGTGAGAATTAAAACAAAAAAGAAATTAATGAAATTATTGAATCAACACATTCTCAACAATATCCCCTTTTTTAATGGTCACAAAACCATTTCAAAACACATATAATTTAAAAACAAAACAAAAGAAAATAAAATTCTCCCCCATTTATTATTTATAAAATTTATTTTATAAAGGAAAATTCTCCCCCATTATCCATTTATATAAAATTTATTATGAAGAAAACTTCTCCCCCTGTTATAAGGATCAAAACTTATTACCCATGTGATGGTTATTAAGGATAAATTAATCTAACTTTTCAATCATGATGACATTATTAAAACTATTAAATTATTCCCTATAACATTAAAACTATAAAATTCACCGCCTTTTTATGACATTAAAAAGATAAGAGTAGAGAGTATTTGAAACAAAATTCCCATAAATTTATGATTTTAAAACGTCATAGACAAATAAGAAAGGATTATAATAAAATAGAATATTTTAATTAATAAAATGATTATTTTCTTAAAATTCCCCATGAATCATAGTATATAGAAATTTAATGAATTAAAACGTTTATTTATTTTTTTAATTTTCTAATAAAAACAATTTAACTAATTTTTTCACAAGTAATATTTAAACTTATTTATAAGATAATTAAATATTAAGTACATTATCATGTAATATAACATAAAAAAGAAATTATGAACCAAATAATAGCACATATTTTTACTAAAAAACATATATTGAAAACAATACAGAAAAAACTGATTTTAAATAAACATAAAGTAAAATTGAAGGGTTAGACTGGAGAGGCTGATTTATATAAACTTTCCAATCTTTAAAATTTTTTACTTAAAATAGCTGAAAATCTTGGCAGTTCTTATAATCTGTTTTAAAAATATTATATTCTTTAATATGAAGAAGACAAACACTGTTCAAGCTAAAAAAACTCCAGCTTATCAAGATCTATATCGGTAGAAACTTCTCCTATGAGTAACTCCATATGACTTAGATTTTCTACCTTGAAGGTTTCAAAGTATTATTTTGATATCAAACTATTTTTCAAATTACAATACCCCTTTGTAATGAATAAAAAACCATTTTTTATATAGATTCTTTCTATATTTCCTCATATGACTTTCTAGATTCATCTAAAGCAGCTTCTAACTTCACTCTTTCTTCATTCAAAGTAATGAATTTGAATAGAAGTTGTTTATAAGGTATTTTAGAAGAATATACTTCCATTTCTTAATGGCTATGAAATTATGTATATCTTTCATAAGTTTTTTCAAATAAATATTCAACATATGAAACATAATGTTCTTTTAACAAACCAGAAGGATTACCTTTCATCCTTTTTTGAAAAATATTTTCTTCTGAACTTGAAGTACTTCACTGCTTCATCTTGTTGTGACTGTCCTACAGAAGCCTTTGAACAATATATTTCGAAGGATAAGATGAATAAATTTTTTTAATAAGAATATGAAACTTTAGGTTTTGATGCACTGTAGATGAAATTTTATTTTTTTAGCTGAAAAATATAGAATAATAAGTATATATTACATAATAAAAGTATTATAGTTTTCATAAACAAATGAAATTTTAAGAAAAATATATATAAATATTTCAATAGACTCTTAAAAGATAAAAAGTATAAAATTTTCGATGAATTAAACTAAGTAATGTATTATATAGAAAATAAAAATAATGTTTATAGATATTTTGTTGTTTTTTTGTAAATCAAATATTGACTAAGACTTGATTTAAAGAAAAAAGAAGATTCTTTATAAAAATTTGAGTGATATATTTCTCCCCTATATAAAAAAGTTAGTACACCAAAATCATATAAATATAAAAATGAAATACTTCATAGATTAGTGATTTTAGTACTAAGGATTTTTTGATAATGAACTACTTTAGAGATGTCCACTACTTTGGTAGATAATTGCATATACTAATCAATTGCCCACTTAAATATTTAACAATGTAGCTTATTTTTATAATCTTGAAAAACATAAAATGTAATTTTTTTAGTACCCATATTATTTTGGGTCTAATAGTGTTAGAAATTAAATTTTTAGGTAGATAAAATTGTTTATTTTGAATAGGATTTCTATTATTCAAGATAAAAAATTATTTTTAGAAATAAGCATTTTTAACACTAGACAGTTGAGGTTTTATAAAAAATAAATCAGTTGAATAATGTACATTAATATCAAAATAAAAACATTAAAAAGTAGGCCTGTTTTTCTATTTAAACCAAGAATAAAATAATTTTTACATAGTTTTGGTCTTTCACCATTTCTTCCCATTCCATGTTTTACTTTATGTATTTTATTTTTTTCCAAGGATTTGATTTAAATATTTTTCTCCTTTTATCTGTATACTAGAATCTTATATTAAATTATCAACTTCATCAAATAATTCATTAATTTTAGTATTATGAAAATCACAAGAAATTTTAGAAGAATAATATTTTAAATCTATTATATTTTTGACAAATTTTATTTATTTAAGGAAATAATATCATAAGATTTTTTAAATTTTCTATGGTATTTCTTTAGAGATTGATATTTTTCTTATATCATAAAGAAATACTTATTTAACTCATAATATGATAGTTTATCAAAACTAGAGTTTCAAGAGTAAGAAGATTATACCTCATGATCAGTATGATCCATAAGACATGCCATTTTATTTTTATTCTTAGTTTAAAAATCTATAGAAGATTTATCGTGTGATCTAGAATTAATAATCCAGCCATCCCTTAAAACTTTCTTTCATTTTCTCTTGTAATTGGATTTTATTTGAGCTTTGAGTAAAAAATAATTATTCTTCGTATGACCTTTTTCCTTGCATTCATGGAATATATTTTCTTCAGTCCATTTATTTTTGTTTATACATATATTTTAAAATTTCTTAGTGAGATCTAATAAATATTTATCCAAATATTGATGATTTTAGTCAGATGATTCATCCATAGTTTTTTTGAGAGTTTCTTCTTCATGTTTTAGATGATTTTCAGCTTCATCCTGTATCTCATCTTGATACATAATTTATGTTCCAATCAAATCCTTCATAGTTAAATATTTTACAAGTTTAGATTGATGTATAGTTTTAGATATTACATTCCACTTAGAGGGTAGTACACTGAGTATTTATAACACTTGATCTGATTGTGAAATTGGATTTACCAAGGTAGAAATATTATTGAAAATATCTATCAATATTCCATTTATTTGAGTGATAGTTTGTTTCTAAAAAATTATGAATGTAACAGACTTTAGTTTTATAGTTGTGCACCTTAATTGTTTGATATTATTAGTTCCTTCATAGGGAACTACAATAACCTACCACATATCATATGTAGTAAGACATTGAGATACTCAATTGAATTCATTGGTACTTAACCACACATAATATCATTCATATCTTTTGAATTGAGATCATATTACATTTCTTCTTTATAATTCCAATCTTCCAAACCATACTTAGGAATCAAATAATGTACAAAAACCTTAAAATCAAACCTTATTTAAAGATTTTTTAAATAAATAATCAAACATGTTTTTTAGCTTCCGTATTATCACCATTAAAGTAAGGAGAATAGATCATAAACATACCTTCTCAAGAATCAGTTGTTTCAATATGAATTCATCTAAATCCTTAACTCATGATTGTTAGATCTAGTAAATATTTAGTATATCCTTTTAATATCACTTGTTGATATTAGATAAATCTAATAGAATATTCTAGAATGAGTCCATTCAGTAGAGCTCTTCTAGTAGATCATTTCCTTTGATACTAATTGTTAGGTCAGGGTTATAATGAAGAAAACAAAGACATAAGCGGGGGGGGGGGGGGGGTGAATTTTGGTCTTAAAAACTTTTTATAGCTTCACAAAACCTCTATTATTATGCAGCGAACCTTTTATTATCTCTTAAATTCGAGTGAGCAGTGGGAATAAGTAACGTAAATGAACATAGTGATGTATAGTGGTTCAGGGAACAAATATCCCCTAGTCCACTCCACCAACACTCAACTCTTTGATCTTGGTGATTTTCACTAATAGCTCCCCTTATCTGAAGAACTATAAACAATGACAAATTGTATGAAGTTAAAAACATTACAATAAGGATTTATAGAGCCTTCTGGTTTGTTTATAAGGAACTAAAAATCCACATCTTATTCCAATAAGCTAACACTTAACCATGACTTATTTCGAGCAGTAAAAACTCCACTAAATCAATATAGATTGATTTTGTTGAGAATACAGGTTAAACTTCACAGTTGTAGTAACAACTAATATATGTATTTATATCTTAAATAATTCACATGAGTAAATAGATCTTCAACATTGCACATTATTTATTTAAACAATGATAAAGAAAAAACAAGACATATATTTAAACATGTATGTCTCCAAAGTGTATCTCTAACCAATGCCTCTTCATTCTTACAGATTAATATGTAACAATAAAATGTCGTAGAAGTAGAAAAAATAGTTTTTTGATGGATTAAAACATGTATGTCTTCAAATTGTAACTCTAAAAGCAATGAAACACTTACTATATTTAACACACACTTTTCTTATGTATATATCATTTTTGTATTTTATTTTCTTTCAATAAATATTATCTCAATATTTATACTATATGTCAAATATATTTAGGTCAAACCAACTCCAGAAATATCACACAATATATCATGGATAGTTTAATTCAAAATCCTTCAAGAGAGATCATAACATCCATTAGAAATAGCAACGATTTACTTTGTTGAATACATGATTTTGAATCGATCGTAAAATAAATTTAAAATAATATTTAATTATGTCAAGACCATTTCATAAATAATAGATAATAACATAGATTAAAAACTCCATCATTGAATAATCAAATGTAGTGTTCTTACATGTGATAAAAAAAACTCCAAGCATAGGGTTTACAATGTATAGTTGATCACAAAATTAGGGCTGATATACCATATGTTTGTTTCCTCAAATGTAGGGTTCTTCATAAGTGTAGGGTTTCTTAACCATACTTTCCTGATAGTGTAGGGTATATAATCCATATATGATATTTCAAATGTAGGGTTTCCATTCCTTACGTTACACTTACAAACGTAGGGTATGAATAGTGTATACAGAATACATTTAATCATGTCCAGTATACTTTAACATATATTTTTTATAGATCGATCAATTTAATATTACTTCAAAATAAGTATTCATATGAATATGAATTTCTTGAAATTCACTTAAAATAAAATCCATTAGTAACATAAATATGGGATTTTTTATCATTAAAACTAAAAAGAAATAAATGAAATCATTAAATAGACACATGCTCAACAGTAGTGTAAATAAGAGTAAAAATGGGAAATATAAACATAACATGAGCATAAGGGTATGTGAAAATGAGAATAACATTTCAATACCATACCCTGAATATCATTAATTATAAAATTCAGTCATGGAATAAATATTGGTAGTTCATAAGACATGAATAATAAAGGAATCAAAGAACATAAGTTATGAGAGAACAATATTGGAATATATATGTAGAATACACACAAGTATATAAAATCATTTCCTTAGTAGTCAAGGCTAATTTAAAAAACTATCATAGTTGAATGGGTTCACCCCCCAAACCATTATGGTAGTCATGTTTCACTACCAAAACTATCATAGTTGACAAATTCTCTTACTGAATTGGGTTAGCTCCCTATTTTAGTCCTATTTATCTCATGAGATATTAATATTTACCAAATGAATTGGATGAAGATGTAGGTATCACCTATAACATAAAAAAAATCATGTATATGTTTTCCAAAATATCATAAAACCTTCAACATCTCAGAAATCACGAAAAGTAATGGTTTTCATAAACATTTCATCATAGTATAACCCATGGAAAAAATGGGCTTCATTAACATTTCATTATATCAAAACCCATATAAAGGAAATGAGTTTTATAATAATATCTTAAATTCATCATAGTATAACCCATGGAAAGGGAAAAGGTTTCATAAATATCTATTCATCATAATAATAAAAAATCCAAAGAAAGAATAATGATGGTAAAATTGGATCATACCCCCATTGAACATAAGAATCACCATTGGTTTTCATCATTGATGAATATAAATTCCATAAAAATATCCGTAAAAACATTCTCGAGGAAAATACCCTTTCAGTTTTGAAAAAACTCCTTTAAAATAAAAAAAAATCCAAACTATTAAAGAAAATATTTATTTGAAAATAACCATTAAAAATTGTAAAGGTAGATTTAAATAATATAGTGGTCATGATGATGTGAAATATTGTTCATGTCGTACACGTTAAAACAAACATTCCTTTTTGATTTTTGGTAAAATCCAAAAGGAACATATTTTTAAAATGAAAAAAGATTACTTTTGTAACTCCTAGACCCCATTTACCCAGAGTCAGTGCATTATTACATAACATTATCATGATATAAGGAATCATGTCTTGAAATACCAATCAATTTAGTAGTCTTGGAAGTACCAGATACACTCATAAGTTTTACATTACATCATGAAATAAAAACATCAACAATATTTTTGTCCCATTTGTCAACACACTTATATCCTTAGCCAATATCTGTAGGTCAACCATAAAATACTTCTTCACATCCTAGTAAAAATAAAACATATAAAGGAGAGAGATCAGATGATCATTAAGGATAACAATATAGAATAAAGTTTCATAAATAAGCATAAACATTTAAGGCAATGTATAAGACTAAAAAAAGCCATTTAAACTTAAACATAAACATAATATGGAAAATATAAAATAAAATAATTCCATTTAATTATTCCAATTGATATTATAATAGTCAAATAATCACATGAAATATCAATATCTACTTTCATAATGATGGAATGCATAATGCCAGACTTCATAACCACATAGTGAAGGCCTTATGCCAAAACTACAAATAAGATTCTGTCAAGGCCTTGTGCCAAGACACTAGTTTGTCCCATGATCCCTACCAATTCATCGAGGAGCTATAGAGGGCTTCAACCATCACTTACTAAGTCTAATGCATTCCTCATATGAAAAGGTTGAAACATAATATAAACATTCGTATTAAAACTAGCATATGAAATGCCAATACTTTTACCATAAACCATGAATGGTATAAAAATAGCACATCCACAGTCAAAAATAACTCATTAAATATAATATGGAAGATTTTATTATAATATATTAACCTCAATTGAGAATAATGAAGGATAATGACATAGATGAAAATAATCATCAAAACTATTTGAGAGAAATATCCCCCTTTTTCTTGAAAACATTTGAAAGTCACACTATTTATCAAGAATCCATTTAAAATAGATTTTTGAATCAAAGTGTCCCATGCCATTTTGAAACTTTTAAAAGGAATTTTAATTTAAAAACATTAATGACCATATAAATAAATCCTTAAAAAAATTTTAAACCATGGACATTAATGGGAAGGATTTAAAAGAATAAATCTTTAAAATATTTAAAATGATATATTAGTTAGAGTTCATAAAAAAATGAGAGACAATTGAATACAAATAATTGAGGTAATAAAAACTTTATAATATCATGATAATAAAGGGATTCATGATATACTATGTCAAAGTACAGTATATACACCAAACACAAGTGAGTTGGCACATAACAACAAAGAAGACTCAAGGGAATGTAAGTTGAGATTAAATCCCTTGTAAAGACCATATCCTTAGGTTAAGGATAAATAAATGAAATAATTATGTGTGAAAAATATAAATACACTAAATATTATTGGATATTTATTGTAAATAAATCAGTGGAAATTCACACATATTCTTGTAAAAACAACACCAATGAATTGGATGTTGAACTCAATGAATGGAGATTGAGTTAAAATTATTCTTATCAAGTTCATACCGATAACTTGAGAATTTATCAATGGATTTATTATGTGTATCAAAAGTATATCCACGCCAAGGGGAGTTTAATTTACAACATAAGTAAATAAATAGTGATTTCAGACATAATTTGGAGAGAAGTAATCAGTGAAGTTTGCGTAAAATAGAATGAGTGGAAATTGAAAATTGAAATTACCTTACCAATTTGGTAACATATGAAACATACACACCATGAAATAATGATCATCCAATGATGATTTAAATAAAAATAAAATAAATTATATTATGGAAACCATACAATCATGGGTAGTACATACACCATACAAAAGGTAGTAGTGGAAAATATAGCATGAATCTCACAGGAATAAAAGTGAGATGAAGACCCCTTACCTTGTACTTTTCCTTCGTTAAGGGTAGGTTAAACTCATATATAATGGTGAAATAATAATTATTAAATTATAAAATAACCATATACATTAATATGATATCATATATGATATTCTAATACTGCTTTATTGATGATATTTCAGTAGTATCATCGTTTCAGGTGTTAACTGATTCATTTTCCTTTATATGATTTGTTAAGTATGTATTGTTTGTTATGGAAATATGTATATTATTCATATTAATAATGATATTATGTCTTTAAACATTATTTTTTTATCATCAAATGAAAATTATTCTTGAATGGATATGATGGGAAATGAATCTCATCGTGTTCATGGAGATTGTAATATGTATGTACGCACGACCAATGATATCATTATTTTGATATTAAAATAATATATAAATGGATGGTATATCATATAAACATAAACATAATCATGTTATATTTATTATTTAAATCATTTATACCCATTATTATACCCATCCAATTGATGAAGTATTTGAATAACAAACCACACCACGACGTGGAGACGGTAATCCGTAGGTACAAATGTATGGTGACTTTTTCATTTATAGGATGGATATAATAATGAATATGGTTGTAACATTTTTATAATAACCTCATAGTATATAGAAGATACTGGATGTAATATTTTAGAATTGAAACAATAAATAAAGAGGAAGTGGAAGAAGAAAATAACTTGAAAGAGGTGATGAAATATTTACCTCTTTTTTCGGGTTCTTCCTTTTGATTTAATCAAAAGGGCTTCTTATGTTGTCTTTCTGACTAATGTAAGGCCTCTAGGATGAGGGGAGGATAGTTGGGAGGATATTTGTTCAGGGGTTGGAAGATCCAAATGGATTTGAAGGTGTTAATCAGAAAGAAGGGGAAGTGCCCTTTTATAAGAGGGGCGATGGGCACCTTAGGAAAAGATTGAAATATTATTTTATAATAAAATAATTTTCGGTTTCTTATGGCTCTAAAATGAATTATTTAAAGGATAAGGTGGGTATGGGTCGATAAAATTTCAACCAATAGGTTTTATACAGGTTTGGGTCACAATATTAACTTTATCTTTTAGATTTAACTCTTAGTTAAATAGTTTGACATTTACCATGTCTCTTTGTATTTTTATATTATATGGTAAATAAACTTACTATAAACGTTCAAGAGAACCACAAGTGGTTAATTAATGATACACCTATCATTATATAAGTCTTTTGGCCTAACCTTAGATTTTTAGGATTGTTATATCAACTAATAATATTTTATTTTTTTAAAAAACTCATTTATGTCAATTTTGACATTATTTAATAATTTATTTTTTTTAAAGTCCTAAAAAATTTATTAATTAAAAATAAATACATTTAGTCAACCCTAAAAATTCATATTAACCTATAAAATTAGTGTAATTCATTAAAAGTCTCAAATTAGATTTATTTGGATATTTATAATATCTAATATTTGAATCTTTCATTAATATGGTAATTACTGCATCATCATTGTGTCATAAATAAATTTAATTATTCAATGTCTAAAAATTATAAATAAAATACCATTATGTAGAAAATATTTTTAGTTTTCTAATGAATATTTATAGTAGAATTTATCTTATGTGTAACCCTATATTAAAAATGGTTTAGTTATTAAACTTTGAATTTAACACTTTTAACTCTTCATTGAATTAAATAATAATAAATGTCCTAATCTAATAAAAGTAGACCTAAAGGATCATATTTTATTCCTAATTTTGTTTTTTGTCGAATTACACTTATCCAATATAATTAGGACATGTTTTAGGGTAATAATAATATCATTTTTACCCTTAATTACCCTATTAACTTTTAACCGTGGTAAATAAAAGTAAAAAAGTTACTATTCACTAAAAATTATTTTCATATTATTGAACCAGATTTTACATACTGATATCAACCATGTCTCTCGTATTTTTGAAATTCAACTCACTGAAGTGGTAAAATTAAGTTTTATACAAATTTGCAAATGCTCCTAGGAGGTGGGTAAAAAACGGTAAAAAGTTTGATAAAATTTTATATATCTAAACTTATTATAAAATGAATCCAATGAATTACGTTGAACATATATAGGTATTATGTATTAATATTGACCTAAAATAAATTAAAATAAAATAACTAATTATTTAAATAAAAATTCTATTTTAACCAATAACGCAATGTTTTTTTACTATTCATCAAGAATTGAAAGTTTTCATAAAAATACAAAAAATTCAGCCTAAGCTATATTTGATATTCCGAAATAAAAAATGGTTTTTATTTCACAAAATTAAAAACATAGAAGTTGTATTAATTAATTTAAAATTAATTCCTATTGTCAAAACAAATAGTGTGTTTTTAAGAAACAACAACTATCAAAAGATTGGCACTTGTTTATGTATATTTTCAAAGTGAAATTAATTCCAATGACCAACATTGGATTAAATAGTAAAAATATAATCTAATTATACTTCTAAACCATTAAAATGTATAATTGAACACTATAAATTATTCTGATTAAAAAAGTTGTATTCAATTAAAATCTAGTGTTTTTCATTATTCATCAAAATATAAAAGTTATTAGAAAAGTACCAAAAATTTATACAAAATAAATTTTTATGTCCCAATTCTAAAGAAGAATTTAATTTCATTAAATTTAATATATAAAAGTGTCAAATATTGGTTTTAAAAAGGGTTTTCATTTAAAAGGTGGTAAAATTTCATTTTTTTGAAAAATATTTCTTTTATCTGAAAAAAATGAATTTGTTCTTATATTATGTCTAACAAACACATAATATGTATTCTAAAATTCTATGGAGTATATAAAATTCCAAATCTAGTTAATACTATTCAAAACTGCTTTTGAACGGCTAGTTTGGTAAGTTGTGGTGCGCTCGAACTCAGTGTTGCATGCAACGCAAGCTATTGAATTTCTTTAAATAAAATCACTTACTATGAAATATTGGGGTGTTACATTCTTCCCCCCTTTTGGAAATTGAGTCTTCTCAATTTGAAAATTGGGTTTGGGAACTTCATTGAATGTCCCACATTGGAAAAAGATTCAATAAAACTATCTCTTTAAAAGAATGAAAGAGAAGTACAAAGGTCACCCGAGATAACCCATACTAGGATTCCATGTATGAAAACATGGATATGGATGATAAAATAAGTGTCAAGTTCTGATGGAGAGGGATACAAAACATGATCAGGAGAAAGTTAACAACAAGAAAACCATAATCTTGTGATGGGATAAACTGTCATTAGTTTCCCAGTAGGAAAAGTAAACAGACAACGTTTTTTTTTTCAAGTTCTGTTTCATAAAGTTAAGGAATTTATTTATGAGATTGACTAAGAACATAAAGAGATATACTTACTTTTTAAGTAGAGTTTAATCCTTTAATAAATTTCTACCACTAACACATCTTTTTTCTCTCTCCAAATGATGAGTATTCAAGATCACTTGATCACACCTGAAGAACTAGAATCAAATTCTAGAGAATCACATAATCCACAAAGGATAAAATATATATATTTAAGTTGTCTTTAGAGATTAACCAAAACCAAAATGGTTAGTACAAGATCAGATGATCCCCAAAAAGGATAATCCTTTAGAGGAAGAAATACTTATCTTAATTTCTAAAATTAAACCAACAATACCCAAAGTTTAATAAATAACATTCAGTAAAAAATTATACTTAAAATCCATAAATATAATACAAACTAATATTGAAACCCAAAACATAGAAGAATTTGATTACGCAGTCTTCCATGTTAAATTTTATTTCCAAATAACATCGACTACTATTAAAGTCACAAAATGAAAAGTAATTAACCTAATCAAATATTTTATATGATAGGTTAATCATTTCCATAAATAACAAAAATATCTATAAATCCACAATAAAAATCATAGATAAAAATCCACCATTACTCCTCAAATGAAATCCCATAGTATTCTATTTTCCTTAGGCATATATTATACCTAACAGAGTGAACATATTCCAAAATAACATTTATCACTTAATCCCCAAATCATTTTCCTATTCTAAGGATATCTATTTGATAATACCTAAGATCCAAAATCAACTAATTATTGATCAATAAAATCATTTAACTAAAAATAACTAGTCACACTAACCAGGGACTTCACATAGTCTAGTTTTAGGTGATAAATCCCAATCACACTCTAGTTGTGGGTTAGATTCCCATAGATTTGTCCGATGCGATGGGTTTTCACATGGTCTGTGTGTTTTCCTTTTTCAAAAACTATATTTTATAACATTACCCAAATGTTATAAATTCCTCAAAATAACCATAACATAATTTAACCACAAATGTTATCTCATACCTTTCATTTTCATACCAAAATATAATAACTTTTAATTGCCTCAAACTCAATGATAATATAAAACCAAATGGTTATTTATAAATATATACACAAGATAAAACATAGTTCTTCTTCAAATATCATTTTCACATGACAAAATTCTAGGTTACAGATACAAGAGAAAATTATTCCAAAGTAATCCCATCAACAATGGGCACTAATACTTTTAAACATTTATCCAACCATTTATTTCCACATAGCTTCTTCTTTGACCAAGAAAATATCCTATAGGATAGGGCATTCACTCAGGTAATGGCCAAGTCCCCTACATTTACGAAAAATAACTATAAATGGATTCTTGGGACCATTTTTATTTTCTTCCATAGTACTCTTCATTTTTCCTCGGAAATTATTTACTTTATATCCTTCTTTCCCACAGGTAAAACATTCCTTTGTTCCATTGGGACACTTTCATGGGTGTCTCCTTCCACATTTCCTGCATGATGGAAATTGAGGATTATTTTCTCCATGGTCTCCACTGCTGGATCTCTTATCATTCATCACCTTTATCTTTTTTGTTGACTTCAGGAGTTGGTTAATTTATATGTTGTTGTTAATATTTTTGAAAAAATTATTTTTCATGAACACGATATCGTTTACACATATTAACATTCAATTTTTTGATAATTTTCACCACTATTCCCACCTTGTACATCATACTCAAAGTTATTATGAATTTCTTGGAATCCAGCCATTGACTAAAACTAGAAATAATTGTGTGAGTAACAATAGTCATAAAACCATTTAGATAATTTCACGACACCATATTTTCAATTTGAAACACCTTAGGATTAACCAAGGCCATTTATTCTCATATTATATTAAAATAATTCAAATCAGTTTGTAACGAAAATTTAAATTATCCTAAGCATATCCCCTAGGAGTGTCGTAACCAAGAGTGCAGCAAGGCCCGTTGTCATGCACTAGTTCTCATTCGAGTCTAGATCAAAGTGATGTTTTCAGGTTTTACCCCTAGGTACATCTATGCGAGAGCTACCTCTACCTGATCATATCCAGAAATGGATGTATTGCTTGGAAAACTCAAAAAATCATTACATTACCAAAATTCTAGGATGTTCTTCTATACTAATCCTCAAAGTCTATCTTAGGGTAATGTTCTCTAAGCATAGTTTATCTCAATCTAGTTTCCAAGATTTTTACTAAACTTCCTCTAATACCAACTGTAACGCCCTAACCTCAGTTACCCAAAGTTGGTGCATTATTACATAACATTGTCATGATACAAGGAATCATGTCACGAAAGACTGATTAGTTTAGAAGCCTTGTAAGTACTAGATACACTCATAAGTTTTACATTACATCATGAAATAAAAACATCAACAACATTTTGTCCCCTTTTTAAACACACTTATATCCTTAGCCTATCCCTGCAGGTCAACCATAAAATACTTTTTCACATCCTAGGAAAAATAAAACATAGAAAGGGGTGAGCTCAGATGCTCATTATGGATAAAAATATAGCATGAACTTTTATAAATAAGCATAAACATTTAAGGCAATGTATAAGACTAAAACAAAAGCCTTTTAAACTTAAACTTCAACATAATATGGAAAAGATAAAATAAAATAATTCCATTTACTTATTCTTATGGATATTCTACTAGTATAATAATCACATTCAATATCAATAGCTAGTTTCATAATGATGGAATGCATAATGACATACGTCATAACCACATAGTCAATACCTTGTGCCCAGACTACAAATAAGATTTTTTCAAGGCTTGGTGCCAAGACACTAGTTTGTCTCATGTGACCAACCGATGCATCGAGGATCTATAGTGGGCTCCACCCGTCACTTACTAAGTCCAAAACATTCATCATATGAAAAGGTTGAAACATAACATAAACATTCATATTAAAACTAGCATACGAAATGTCAATACTTTAACCATAAACCATGAATGGTATAAAAATAGCACATCCACAGTCAAACATAACTCATTCAATACAATATTGAATATTTTATTATAATAGATTAACCTCAATTGAGAATAATTAAGTATATTGACATAGATGAAAATAATCATCAAAAATATTTGAGAGAAATATCCTCCTTTTTCTTGAAAACATTTTAAAGTAACACTATTTATCAAGAATCCATTTAAAATAGATTTTTGAATCAAAGTGTCCCATAACACTTTGAAACTTTTAAAAGGAATTTTAATTTTAAAACATTAATGTCCATATAAATAAATCCTTAAAAACATTTTTAAACCATGGACATTAATGAGAAGGATTTAAAATAATAAATCATTAAAACATTTAAAATGATATTTTAGTTAGTGTTCAGAACCAAATGAGAGACACTTGAATAAAAATAATTGAGGTAATCAAAACTTTATAATATCATGAGAATAAAGGGATTCATGATATAATATGTCAAAGTACAGTATATACACCAAACAAAAGTGAGTTGGCGCATAACAACAATGAAGACTCAATAGAAAGTAAGTTGAGATGAAATCCCTTGTAAAGACCGTATCCTTAGGTTAAGGATAAATCAATTACATAATTATGTGTGAAAAATATAAATACACTAAATATGGTTGGATATTTAGTGTAAATAAATCAGTGGATATTCACACAATTCTTGTAAAAACAACACCACTGAATTGGATGTTTAACTCAATGAATGGAGATTGAGTTAAAATTATTCTTATCAAGTTCATACCGATGAATTGAGAATTTATCAATGGATTGATTATTTGTATCAAAAGTATATCCACAAAAAGGGGAGTGGAAATTACTACATAAGTAAATAAATAGTGATTTCACACATAATCTTGGAGCAAAGTAATCAATGAAGTTTGCGTAAAACCGAATGAGTGGAAATTCAAATTTGAAGTCCCCTTACTGATTTGGTAACATATGAAACATACACCCCATGAAATAAGGATCATAACATGATGATGTAAATACCCAGAAATTAAATTATATTACTCAAACCATACAATCATGGGCAGCACATACACCACACAAAAGGTAGCAGTGGAAAATATAGCATGAATCTCATGGGAATAAAAGTGAGATGAAGACCCCTTACCTTGTACCTTTACTTGGTTGATGGTAGGTTAAAATCTTGTATAATGGTGAAATAATTATTATGAAATTATAAAATAACCATATACATTAATATGATATCATATATGATATTCTAATACTGCTTTGTTAATCTTATTTCAGTAGGATCATCGTTTCAGGTGTTAACTGATTTGTTTTCCTTTATATGCTTTGTTACGTATGTATTGTTTGTTATTGATAGGATGCATATTATATATATTCATAATGATATTAAGTCTTTAAACATTATTTTTAATTATAAAATGAAAATTATTCTTGAATAGATACGATGGGGAATGAATCTCATCGTGTTCGTGGAGACTGTAATCCGTACGTACGCATGAGTGACAATATCATTATTTTGATATTAAAATCATATATAATTGGATGGTATATCATATAAATAGAATAATTATCCTGTTATATTTATTATTTAAATAATTTATACTCATTATTATACCCACCCAATAGATGAAATATTTGAATAACAAACCACACCATGATGTGGAGACGGTAATCCGTTCGTACGCATGTATGGTGACTTTGTCATTTATAGGATGGATAGAATAATTAATATGGTTGTAACATTTTTATAATAATATCACAGTATATAGAAGATACCGGATTTGTTATTTTATAATGGAAACAATAAATAAATAGGAAGTGGAAGAAGAAAAGATCTTGAAAGAGGTAATGAAATATTTACCTCTTTTTCGGATTCTTTCTTTTGATTTGATCAAAAGGGCTTCTTATATTGTCTTTATGACAAAATTAAAGCCTCTAGGATAAAGGGAGGACAATTGTGAGGATATTTTGTAGTGTTTGGACCAGAAAAATGTCTTTGATGGTGTGAATTTGAGAGAAGGGGAAGTGCCCTTTTATAAGAGGGGTGAGGGGCACCTTAGGAAAAGATTGAAATATTATTTTATAATAAAATACTTTTCGGTTTATAATGGCTCAAAAATGAATTATTTAAAGGATAAGGTGGTAAGGGGTTGATAACTTCTCAACCAATAGGTTTTATACAGGTTTGGGTCACAATATAAACTTTATCTTTTAGATTTAACTCTTCGGTAAATAGTTTGACATTTACCATGTCTCTTTGTATTTTTATATTATATGGTTAATAAATATACTATAAACATCCAATATAACCCCAAGTGGTTCATTAATGATACAAATATCATTATATAAGTCTTTTGGCCTAAAATTATATTTTTAGGATTATTATATCAACCAATAATATTGTATTTGTTTTAAAAACTCATTTATGTCAATTTTAAAATTATTTAATAATTGATTTTTGTTAAAGTCCTACAAAATTTATTAATTTGAAATAAATACATTTAATAAACCCTAACATGTCATATTAACCTATAAAATTAGTGTAATTCATTATTAGTCTCAAATTAGATTTATTTGGATATTTATAACATCTAATATTTTAATATTTCATTAATATGGTAATTACTTCATCATCATTGTGTCATACATAAATTTAATTATTTAATGTCTAAAAATTATAAATAAAATACCATTATGTAGGAAATATTTTTATCTTTATAATGATTATTTATAGTCGAATTTATCTTATGTGTATCCCTATAATAAAAATGTTTTAGTTATTAAACTTTGAATTGAACAATTTTAACTCTTCTTTGAATTAAATAATAATAAATGTCCTAATCTAATACAATTGGACCTAAAGGATCATAATTTATTCATAAGGTTGTTTTTGGTCGAATTAAACTTATCAAATAGAATTAGTACATTTGTTAGGGTAATAATAATGTCATTTTTACCCTTAATTACCCTATTTACTTTTAACAGTGGTAAATAAAAGTAAAAAGTTACTATTCACCAAAAATTATTCTCATCCTATTTAACCAAATTTTACTTACTAATATAAACCATGTTTCTTGGATTTTTGAAATTCAGCTCACATAAGTAGTAAAATTAAGTTTTGTACAAATTTGCCAATTCTCCTATGAGGTGGGTAAAAGACGGTAAAAAGTTCGATAACATTTTATATATCTAAACTTATTATAAAATGAATCCAATGAATTAAATTGAAAATATATAGGTATTATGTATTTATATTGACCTAAAATAAATTAAAATAAAAAAACTAATTATTTAAATAAAAATTTGATTTTAACCAATAAGTATTGTTTTTTACTATTTATCAAGAATTGAAAGTTCTCAGAAAAATACCAAAACTTTAGCCTAAGCTATATTTGATATTCCGAATTCAAAAATGTTTTTTATTTTACCAAATTCAAAACATAGAAGTTGTATTGATTAATTTAAAATTAATTCCCTTTGTCAAAACAAATAGCGTGTTTTTAAGAAACAATAACTATAAAAAGATTGACACTTGTTTATGTATAATTTCAAAGTGAAATTAATTACAATGACCAACATTAGATTAAATGGTAAAAATATAATCTAATTATACATCCAAACCATTAAAATATATAATTTAACACTATAAATTATTCTGATAAAAAAAGTTATTTTCAATTAAAATTTAATATTTTTCAGTATTCATCAAAATATAAAAGTTATTAGAAAAGTACCAAAAATCTATCCAAAATAAATTTTTATCTCCCAATTCTAAATAAGAATTTAGTTTAATTAAATGGAATATATAATAGTTTCAAATATTGGTTTTAAAAAGGGGTTTCCATTAAAATGTGGTAAAATTGCATTTTTTGAAAAATACTTATTTTATCTGAAAAAAATGAATTTGTTATTATATTATGTCTAATAAACACATAATATGGATTTTAAAATTATATAGAGTATATAAAATTAAAATTTTAGTTAATAGTATTCATAACAACTTTTGAACGACTAGTTTGGTAAGTTGTGGTGCGCTCGAACTCGATATTACGTGTAGCGCAAGCTATTGAATTTCTTTAAAGAAAATAATTTACTATGAAATCTTTGGGTGTTACAACATTCAAAGCATTTTGTAAAAATTAAAACATAGTTAAAAATAATTTTAAAAAGTCATTTGATAAAAGTAAAAACTTTCTTTAAATAATTTTTGTAAAAAACATGTATATGGAAGAAAACAAAATTTCAACCGAAGAGAGAAATAAATTCGTTGTTCCATAAAAATATTATTTTGGAATATTGAGTAAATAAAGAGTGGAAAAAAAATTAAAAAATGAAATTTTAATAAATAATCTTACCGTAATAAAATTCATGAGTTTCTTGAAAGTTCTATCATAATATCTCACCATTAGAATCTTATTATAAACAATCCCGATAAATAATGAGATCGTAACATTAAAAGATCACCACTTTGGTATCTTTTGAATCGTAAGTCCCATGAAAGAAAGAAAATTATATGGATATTTATATTCCATAATCATCATGATAAGGATTATAAAATATATTCATGGTCATTATATACACCACAAAAAAGAAAAAAGTGGTGTATAAGGCATGCGTTCCACATAAATAAAAGTGTAATGAAGATCCCTTACCACTTGGGAAAATTTTTAATCATAAGACTCATTAAATAATAACATAAAATGAAACATAAAATATCATTAAAATAACGATATTAATTATATAACATTTCAAATGGGAATTATATACACCACAAAAATGAAACAAGTGGTGAATATGGCTTATGTCTCCCAGAAATAAAAGAGAGGCTAGAAATCCCTTACCTTAAGTAACAACTTTATTAATAGACATTAAAAACTCCTTTATAATAAGTATAAGTTTATTATAAATATATTAAATAAACATAATCATCTTTATCATACCATATATTATTTACTTATGACATTTTATTACTCATTTATTAATAATTCCTTGTTAAAATCATGTTTTGAGTAATAATTGATTGGTTTTTCATGTATGTTTTGGTTTGGTATTTTTTATCATTTTACTTTGATCATGGAAAAATTATCTCCATACTTTTAAAAATGATACAAGTATCATATATATTCATTATATATGTATTTAAATAAATATATTAATGTTAGAGATAGAAAATGAATTAGACTGTTCATGGAGACGGTAGGTCGTACGTACGCATTAACACTATTTCCAATTTTTCAAAGGAAAAAAATGAAAGGTGAATAATATATTACATTTATATAATCATTTTTATTTAAATTATAATATATACATTCATTAAAACTACCCTTATTACCTTCCATGTAAAGTGTAGGTGAATAAAAAATCACATCGTTTCACAAGGTGGTAGTCCGCTATACATAAGAGCGACATTATCATATTCCCACATAATATAAAGTAAGGAGGTGAACATTATATCATAATTATAGAAGTTTAATTATGTCATAAATATAATATAAATATATTTAATCTATAATTATATCCATCCATGAGATGTGGTAATAGAAAACGAATTGCATCAGTTCGGGAGGCGATAGTCCGTCGTATACACGATTAACAGTTTCATTTCCCACTTAATGAAATAAGTGATAGCTGTAGATCATAAAATTAACATAATAAAATATAATTATATGATAGAAAATTATGTTATTATATCATCATTTTTAAGAATATTTTAAGGAGTTAGAGGATTAAAAAAAATAAAAACCCTTGGATAAGGACTATACCACTTCTTCAGGGAATCCATTTAAGTTTACACATAAATCATTCTTAAGAGGGTTTTATAATCAAAATAATATATTTAGTATGTGTGTATGGAATTAAGGAATGAATTTAGATATGTATTGGATGAGAAAATGGTTTTATAACTGTGAAGAGGAGAGGAGATGGGGTGTCCTTTTATAAGTTAGGGAGATGACGCACTTGGATTTTTTGAAATTAAAAAGGAATAACCATATTTTAAACATGAAAAAAGGATATAAAATGTATAATTATAGAATATTAGATGATATAAGGTTGAAATATGGATATAAAATGGGAATTTGACATTTTTACAGTCCATTTACCCTTATCCTTTTAGTTTAATTCCTTAGTAAACTCATTTTAACTTTAACCGTGGTAATTATTTTTTAATGTTTTTACTGTTAATTTTTACCAAGAATTTAGTTGAACTTATTATATAATATTAATTATTCTAATTTCAAATATTTATTCCATTTTTCTAAATTCCATTCAAATAAATGGCAAAATATAATTTTAAATTAATCCCACAAATGCGATGAAAAAGCAGTTTTCCAAAGGAGAAATTTTCATACGTATCAAAAGTTTTAATATAAAAATTCAATTTTAAATTTAATCAAAATGACATAAAATAGATTAATAAATATATAAAATAAGTAATTTTACTTTTAAAATAAATTTAAAATAAAATGAAACTTTTAAAAGCTTTAAATAAAAAAGGCAGTTTTTAATAAAAAATCAATATTTTCTTACTATTCATCCCAAAATTAGTATTTTCAGAAAATTATTAAAATTTCACTCAAATATAATTTTGAAATGTAGATTTAAAAAATTAATTTTACTTCAAAAATAAATTTTATAAAATTGAAAAAATTTACTTTTATCATTTTTTCACAAAAAGAAATAATTGTTTTGAGAACATGATATTTTCAAAACAGATAAAGACTTTAATAAAAATTATTTAACTTTTTAACAATATGTTTTTATTTATATTAAAAAATTATACTTAATATTTAAAATTTTATTATTCATATTCTTATTACTAAGTTTAATGGATAGATTAGAATAGTAATGTTTAAATAATAATATCAATTGTATATCACGATTCATTAAAACACTGTGTTGCTTGTAACATAAGCTATATAAGAAATTAAATTTACTTGGTAATATATATATTTCATAAAATATCAGGGTGTTACATTATTACCCCATTAAAATGAATTTATAACTTGAAATTATTTCATTTTGGTACAAGCATCATAGGATACTTCTTCCTCATTAAATCCTTAGGTTTTCACATAGCTTCCATAAGCTAATGGTTCGCCACAAAATATTGACCCAATGAGTGGTCTTGTTTCGTAGAATTACTATGTATTATCTATAATATCCACAGGGTTTTTAATTATAAAAAATATCATTCTCTGTAGGTATGACCTCTGAGTTTAGTATATATGAAGAATCATGAATATACTTACTTAGTCGAAATACATGGGGCACATAATGGACTTGAGAGAGGTTCAGTGGAAGTGCCAATCAATAAACTACTATCCCAACATGATCAAGAATTTCAAAGGGAATGAGACACCTAAGGATTAATTTTCCCTTATTTTCAAATATCATTACCTTATAACATGAAGAAATTCTTATAAATACTTTGTCACCAGCTTCAAATTCTAGATCACATCATCTATTGTCAGCTTGCATTTTCTATTGACTTTGTGCTGCCCTTATATATTGATAAATGGATATAAACTTATCTATCAATTATTTATCTAGATCAAGTCCCAATAAATTTATTTATTCAAATTTATCCCATTACATTGGAGATATACCCTTCTTTCTATAGAGGGATTCATAAGTAGTCATCTAAATGCTCGAGTGAAATCTATTATTGTATGAAAACACAACCAGAGGAAGGTGTTGATACCAACCACCTTTAATATCAATATAATAATATCTCAAAATATCATCCAGTGTTTGAATTTTTCTCTCAGTCTGAACATTTGTTTAAGGATGATACGTAATGCTGAAACTCAACTCTTTATCCAGATCTTATGAAGACTTATCTAAAACATTGAGGTAACCATTAGATCCCGACCAGACACAATAGAATGTGGGACTCCATGAAACCTTATGAATTTCTAAATGTATATTTTTAATAGATAATATAGAGATAAATAATCTATGATAGTGATGAAGTGTAATGACTTTTTAAGGCAATCTACTACAAAGTATATGACATTATTCCCTTTAGATGTTTTTGGGAGTCCGAAGAAAAAATCCATAGTGATGTTTTCCCATTTCTGTTTTGGTATTGGTAATGGTTGTAACATCCCCTTAGAAATTTGTCACTCTACCTTAACTTGATGAAATACCAAGAACTAAGATACAAACTCTATGATATCTCTCTTCATTAAATCCCACCATAAATACTCTTTTAAATCTATATATGTATTTGTGCTTCTAGGATTAATAAAGAATAAAGAACTATGTTATTCTTTTAATAACTCCATATTCAAATATGGTATGGATGGAAAAAAGACATGATTCCTGAACCTTATCATTCCATCATAATCAAGTTTGAAATTAGGAACATTTATCACTTTTTTTTACAACTCCAAATCTTCCTTCTACACTTCTTTTCTCCTCACATGGATATATTCTTGAAAACTTATTTGATAAAGATAATATTTCTACCCTTACTTCAATATTACAAGACCAATACTTTGAAAATCAAGAAATATTGGATCTTTTGTGATCCTCATCATTGATAAGATAACACGATCCTTTTAACTCAAAGCATTTAAAACCTTATTCTCTTTCCCATGGTGGTATTTTATTGATAATTCATAATCTTTAATCAGCTCCAACCATATTCTATGGTGCATATTAAACCCTTTCTGCTTTAATATATACTTTAAAGTTTTCTGATCAATATATATATCAAATGCATCTCTATTAAGACAATATATCTATGTATTTAATGAAAAAATTACACATATAACTCCAAATCATGAGTTGGGTAATTTGTCTCAATAATCATCAATTGTTATGAGGCATACGCTATCACCATATCATTCTACATAATAATGAATCCCAATACCTTATTCAATGCATCACTACAGGTTAAATACCATTATCTATTATAGGGTAATGTATCAACAGATGCATTGACTAATATTATCTTCAGTTCCTTGAAAATTTCCTCACATTCATCAGTCCAGTGGAACTTACCTCCTTTCTGAGTTAACTTGATGAGTGGATTAGATAGTCATGATAAATTCTCTAAAAATCATAAATAATTTTCAACTAAAATAAGAAAACTACAGATATTAGTCACTATAGTTGGTCTATGGTAATATTTAATAGCCTCTGTCTTTGTTGGATCCACCAAATTTTCCTCACTTGAGATTATAGAACCAAAAAATGAGGCCTTTTATAGCAAAAACTACTGGAAATTTAGGATATAGCCACGGTTTAAAACCATGGCTATAGGTCCTCAAACAGTGGCTATAGGTAATAGCCATGGTTTGAGAAACAATGGATAAGTTTGGCGTGGCTATAGGCCTAGACTTATAGCCACGGTTCCAAACCGTGGCTATAGGTGTAGAGCCACGGTTCAAACTGTGGGTCCAGGTATACAGCCACGGTTCAAACTATGGTAATATCTCTATAGCCATTGTTTCTAACCGTGGCTATACTAGAGGAGGGACACAATTTATTTCCAGAGTTAGAAACAGTGGCATTAGACCTATAGCCACCGTTAGAAACTATGGCAATAGACCTATAGCCACGGTTAAAAACTGTGGCTATAGGGTTAGGAAAACTATAAAAATACCCCCCACCCCCTGCACACCCACCTACAGTTTCCCACCCCCTACATACCCCTACCTCCTAGACACTAGACACCCCCACCCCTACATAACCCCCCTGGACATCGCCCCCTATAAAGCCCCCCTCCTGGACAGACCCTGGACCCCCCCAGACAGACCCTAAACACCTCCCCCCAAACCCTGGACACCCCCCAGACAGACCCTGGACACCCCCAGACAAACCCTAGACACCCCCCGAATATACCCTAGACACCCCCTGGACATACCCTGGACACCCCCCGGACAGACCCTGGACACCCCCCCCCCCAGACAGACCCCGAACACCCCCAGACAGACCCTGGACACCCCCTGGACAGACCCTGAACACCCCCCAGACAGACCCTGGACACCCCCAGATAGAACCAGGACACCCCCCATATCCTGGACACCCCCCTGACAGACACTAGACACTCCCCGGACAGACCCTGGACACCCCCCGAACAGACCCTGGACACCCCCCGGACAGACCCAGGACACCCCCCAGACCCTGGACACCCCCCAAACAGACCATGGACACCCCCCAGATAGACCCTAGACACCACCCAGATAAACCCAGGACACCCCCAGACCCTGGAGGACCCCCCAGACCCTGGAAAGATCCCTCTTGACGAGTCCTTTGATGACTCATGTGAACTTTCCTACGCATCTCCTTGTTTCCAGACTTTTTTCATTTTCAATATAAGGGCATTGCCACACCTTTTTCAAATAAAAAACACATAACTAAACTTACATGAGTCTCCCTATAAGACAAACTATCAAAGAAGTATGGAACAACTCAAAAGTACCTACAACACAAGGTAGAACGTAGTAGTTCTCATCCCCTAAAATTATGGTAAAACAAAACATCTTAAAATATTCACAAAGAATATAACTCAATAAACAAGAATAGTTCATCCCCCCCTTCTGGACCCCCTGTACAGCATCCACCCCCCCTACATCCCTGAAACCCCTTGCACACACCCCCTTGCACTCACCTTGCACACCCATGCCCCCTGCTGGACCCCCATGGACAGCAGCCCCCACCCCCTACTGGACCCCCTAGACAGCAGCCCCCCACTGGACCCCCTGGAAAACAGCCACCCCCCACACATCCCTTTCACCCCTTGCACACACCCCCTTTCACCCCCCTTGCACACCCCTTGCCCCCCTGCTGGACCCCCTAGACAGCAGCCCCCCCACCCCCTACTGGACCCCCCTGGACAGCAGCCCCCCTGGACAACCCACCCTGGACAGCCCCCCTAGACAGAAGCCCCCCTGCTAGACCCCCTGGATAGCCCCCCTGCTGGATAGAAGCCCCCCCCCCACATCCCTTACTATTGATGTTTCTATCAATGATGTTCTCAGTGAATACCTTGATGTTTTATACATTTCAATTCAATAATTTCATGGCATGTAACTCGCTTCAAATGACTGAATTACTCAATGATGTTATAGTTTATAGAACTTGTTGATATCTTATATCATGTTTACCAATTCACCCAGCATGCACGACTACTCAAACCCACCTTTGGGTCTGGATAGGGATATTAAATCATCTTTTATTTCTTGTTATCATACAGGATCATCACTGCCTGAAGACCTGCATATTACGAAAAACCCTAACTTGGCAGTTTTAGCTACAGGGGATACTCTTTTGGACCCCTTTAAAGGTAATAAAGCACATAAATTTTATAATGATCTTTTTAATGGTATGAATATTGACAATGGTCAATCTTTATACCCTTCTTCTTCTTTGGGCTGTGAATCAAAACAGGTTGGCATGCTACTTGACGGACAAGATGACCAGACCAAGCCGATTTTGAATAATGATTATAAGTCGAACAAATGAAAACCTCTTGGGGTTTACACTTGAGCAGTGACACATATGTGGAGAATACCTTTAGCTCTGAAAAGACCCCTTAACCCCCACTTGTTTAGGACAGTGCATCTCTGAAAGAGATTTCCATGGCACTTGAAGTTCTGGGTGTTTCAAATACTTCTCTGGACAGTTACCCAAATCAGAATTTGGTTGCCTCGGGTTTGCAAGATTAGAAATATGCCAACCCAAATCTTCCTATTTAATTGGTCAATAATTAGAGGTGTATATTTTCATCTTATCATGAGAAACCGAACCTGGTGGACACACCACGGATTCCCTGAGGTTCTAGAAAAAAGATGGAAAAACATTCAGGTACTTCACATGACAACCTTGATACAAGTATTTCAGGTATATCTCCTCCCCTTTTTTTCAATCATACTATTGGTATTTCTCAGACTTCAGATAACATTAATATTCCTACTAAATCTGAGAACCTGATTACTCATAAAGATGTTGACCATACTTCCTGTATTAGTAAGGACTCTATGGACTTACTTGTGAACAACCCTTCCATTGATTCCTCCAAGGGTAATAATAAGGTAGGAAATTCAAACGGTTCCCTAACTTCTTCTAAAATAAATTAGGAAAAGACCAAGATATGAAACAATACTAAAAAGATCAGAATACCTTATAGACACAAGGGTTTGAGAATCAAAAAGGGATTTCTTACTCTAGATTTAGGTTTAAATGAAGATCCTTTTTTGTTATTGTCAGGGTATTTCTATATCTGACACCATTACTGTTTTAAAAATAATGGTTAACACCCACTGTCCAATTTTTTTTTTATCACTGAAAAAGAGTTAATTTTTCTTCTAGATACCATCATTTTTGTTAACATGGTTATTCTTTTACTAGCGCAACAAAAAACTCCTCTTATGTCGATTCTCTTTGGATTTTTTCGCACTCTTCTATCCAAAATGTTAACATTTTTAACATATTGAAGGAAGCCTTCATATGTGATTTTGTTTTTGATGGCACTATTGTTTTTTGATCTTTTGTTTATTCCATGCATAAATATCCAGATAGGAGGCCCCTGTGGGATGACCTTACCTATCTAGGTTGCTATATTAACACACCTTGATTTATAATTTGGGACTTCAATGCTATACCCAATTCAAGTGATAAAATTGGTCCCTCACATGATATGATCTCTAAAAGAGAATTCAAAACCTCTATTGAAGAAAGAAATGTTATTTAAATAAATCATACAGGTTCCAAATACACATGGTATAAAAATGTTTACAATATGGTGGTTGCCTCAAAATTTGATATATCCTTTACGAATGTATTGCTTTAGATAAATGAGAAACCATCTCCAGCACCACCCTCCACAATCTCCACTATGATCATCATCCTATTTTGTTTAATGTGTCCAACAAAATTGTGAAACTCCCTCTCCATTTTATGTTGAACAATGCTTGGTTCTCTAACACTGAATGAAGGTGGAAGGGGGCTGGTGCGGGATGAAACTGGTGCGAGCTGGGATGTAGGTGGTATGGGCTAGGATGTAGGAGGCCAGGGGATGGTGAGGGCTAGAACTGGTGGTTGGGGCAATTTTTTAGGTGGCAGAGGGCTGGCATGACTGTTTTACAGGAGGCTGGGGGGTGGTGGCTGTTGTGGTGGCTGGTGCGGGCTGGATTGCAGGTGGCCGGGGGCTAGTGCGGGTTCGATTGCAGGTGGAAGGGGGATGAAATGTTGGTGGAAGGGGGATGGTTGCAGGTGTTGGGGGGATGGTACGGGCTGCTTCGAAGGTGGAAGGGGGGGATGTTGTGGGCTAGAAGGCTGGTGGTAGCGGGATGAAATGAAGGTGGAAGGGGGCTGGTGTGGTCTGGATGTGGCTGGAGTAGGGCCAAATCATGACATTACCATGGTGTGACCGCGGCGTGACCGCGGCGTGACCACGGCGTGACCGCGGCGTGACCGTGGCATGACCGCGGCGTGACCGCAGTGTGACAGCGGCGTGTCGGCCCGGTCCAGCGACATCCGCGGGGAAGCACCTTCCATCTAGGAGAGAATGGAGCGGGAGGAGGCGGGGAAACATTCTGTTCATCGCCCCGCTGGCATAAATTTTTATTAGTCAGTCTCAACATTGATCACAAGACTCATGGAACACTATCACTGCGAACTGTCGTGGGTTGTCATCCTGAAGCAAGTCCAAATCACGGCGTGACCGCGGCGTGACCGTGGCGTGATCGCGGCTTGACCGCGACATGACCACGACATGACCATGGAGTGTTGGCCCGGTCCAGTGACATCCGCAGGACAGCATCATCTGGCCAGGAGCGAAGGGAGCAGGAGGAGGCGGGGCAACATTTCGGTCGTCGCCCCACCGGCGGAAATTGTGATTAGTTAGTCTCAACATTAATGACAAGACTCATGGAATACTATCACTGTGAAACACCATGGGGTGTCATCCTGGAGCAGGGCCAAATCACGGCATTACCACGGCGTGACTGTGGCATGACTGCAGCGTGACCGCGGCGTGATTGCGGCGTGACCGCGGCGTGACCGCGGCGTGACCGCGGCGTGACCGCGGCGTGACCGCGGCCTGTTGGCCCAGTCCAACGACATCTGCGGGGCAACATCTTCTGGCCAAGAGAAAAGGGAGCAGGAGGAGGTGTGGTAACATTCCGGTCATCACCCCGCTGGCAGAAATTGTGATTAGTCAGTCTCAACATTGATCACAAGACTCATGGAATACTATCACTGCAAACCGCCACGGAGTGTCGTCATGGAGCAGGGCCAAATCACGGTGTGACTGCTGTGTGACCATGGCGTGACCGTGGTGTGACCGCGGCATGACCGCGGCAGGACCGAGGCGTGACCGCGACTTGTTTCCCCGGTCCAGCGACATCCACAGGGCAGCATCTGCCTGCCAGGAGCAAAGGGAGCGAGAGGAGGCGGGGCAACATTTTAATCATCACCCTGTCGGTAGATGATAGAACAAATCAACTATTTAATATGCTATAACAATGGATATCTAGAGAAGCTTTTAGTGAGTGAAAAAATGACGCAACATCTAAAGGGAAACAAAACGATGGAAAAAAATCATACACCCTGTACAAACCATTTACAAATTCATTCACTTTGCCTAAACATGGAAATTTTATTTATAATATTCAAAGCATGAAAATGAATGTGTCATGGTCAAGGCATATGCCCACTCAGATAATGTCATTTGAGTTAAACGAGTATGATAAGACAATTTATATTATTCAAATAAAACAAAAACTAAATATCCACAAAACAAACACCAACAAGAGGAATACGAAAGACTCAAACCAAATCTAAACATGATACAAATAATTATCCCTACTCTTTGGTTTAGAAGACAGCCCACCTCCGTCGGAGGGGTTTTATTTTAAAATCATGACATTGCTTTATCACATAATTCATTTAATTATATTTAACATTTACTCTAAAACTCATTCAGCACAAATCAAATGTAATAATTTATGCAACTAGATCAACATAACTACCACTATGAGTTTTCGCAGATAGCGCACCTCCGTTGGAGGGGTTTTATTATAAAAACATGACTTTATTTATCAAATGAAACAATTATATTAAAGAACAATTATTCAAGATATGCAATTCAATATAATTAATCAGAATTAAGAAAGAAGCTAAATTAAATTTAAATCATTCTTGAATTAAAGAGGCTGGAAGAGGGATCCTACCTCAAGTTGGAACCAAACCGTCCACTTCGGCTCCTGGATCTTTCTAACTAAAAGTTGCTACTCCCCAACTAGGTATACACACCTTCACACACATGCAAGGACACCTAGCCCCTATGCACACACCCGCATGGCCATGAGCATGTGCAAGGGGATCCTTGCACATATGCTTATATGCATATACCAGTCTCCACTCACCTGCGTATGCATTTATATATATATACATGGGAACATATCATATTTAATAAAAGTGAAAGAAAATATTAGCTGAAAAAAATAAAATGACTCACTACTTGAAAATATACCCTTGATCTAGTCTTCCATGATGTTATATTTTTCCAAAATCGAGTGTCACTCCATCATGTCACCATGTAAGCAGGATCAAAACCCTGCATGAATATTGATTATACTAAATATATTGAAAACATAAATGTGTGGTACAAACTATTGCAATAATGTGTTAAAAAAATTACAAATTATTTTAGACACTACCTATAATTATCTATGTGTGGGCCTATATAAGGTGAGATAGAAATGTCAGCTTATAAAAAGTCACTATGTATAATTATCTTTAGTTCACATGACTTGTGTGACATTACCATTAGGTTAATCTTATGTGTTATGTGGTTAGACCATGTAATAACCATTAAACACCAATTATAATGTCATAATACCAACTACTGCATCTTATAGTCATATTTAACAATATTCACCATATCTCTTATAAAACATGGTGCTCTATTTTTCAACATCATGAACGATTCCTACAATTTCGTCATTTTAGAACATGATCCTGTGAACCAAGCACACAACAAAGGTCTAATAATTCTAAGGGGGTTAAAATGATCAAAAGACCCTTATTTATCTTATAGAAAACAATTAGAATCCCAAAATTCTAAGAACATCATGCATGAAACACAACACTATGATGTATATTAAATAAAGAACCAATTTGTATACCTTTCTGTGGACTGTAATTATAAAAAATTCATCATTCATATTTCTAATGAATACCCCTCTAAAGGTTTCCATCGAACCTCCCTCTACAGAGTGTATCTGCAGGCAAACATGAATAACACAATTATCAAGAAAGATTTTACAACATTCCACAATAAAGTGTTAAGAATTTACAAATTATTTTAGTACATATGTAAAAGATGATTATTTAAGGATCGATATAGTAATTTTTAAAACAAACCAACCAAAGAAATTTTGTTAAAAAGTTATGACCTGTTAAAAAAATTAGTGCACAATGTGCATGTATTCCAGCCAAATAAGTGCAATTTATGGGGTAATTAGAGGGAGTGTCTCCATGTAAACTTATTATAATCTCAGTCACTAATGATTTTTGAATCTTCACTATAGCTGTCATAGCATCTATCCTATATTGGGTGTCTATAGACCTATGTTAAATATGGGGTGAGAAGGAATCTAATTAGAAAATTCACCAATAGAAATAGATTTATCTCAACTCCTATGCAATTTTATGGACAATTTGATTTGGATAATTACAGTTATACAGGAATCAAATATGTACTGAATGGAAGTGTATTTGACTACAAGAGTAGTTCCAACAACAATCTGCTTCAAAATTTCCAGATCCCTACATGGAGAGAGGCATGAACACATTATTGCTAGTTAAACACATATAGAACCTCTATTTCCCTATAGTAAAATCACACTGAAAGAGAATACAGGTGAGAAGATGACCACCCCCAACATGATTATTTATTAGATGAAGACAAGCTAGGGAATACACTAGTACCTCTATGTCCCAATTGAAATATACAATAAGAAAAGGAAGGGTAAAAACTATATTGATATGTATATGTGAGAATATACAGAATAAACATATCATACCTGAAACTATCTCTAGTAGTACCTGATCATGTCCATCCCTTGTATGCATCATCATATGGTCCCCAAAGAGTATAATATTACTCGGTGCCAGTTGCTTCATGTTTCTGACATAAAATGAACTCTTATATCCTATCATGATTTATATTGTTTGAAATCAATTAATATAATAGTTTGGACCCAATGTAATAAATGTAAAAAAAAGAAGTGACCTAACCTACAAATGTAGTGAAAATAGGTACAGATTTCATATTTCTAGGAACATCTTGATGTGTTTCTTGAATAGAATATCAAAGTGAAATCATTAAAGAAATGAAATTTTTAATAATTTATACTCTTCTGATCCACAAGAAAAAATCATAAAAAACACAATTGAATAACAATGCTAATAAAAACAATGATAAAAAATGATCAAACTTAAAGCATAAAATTTAGACTATAAATATAACTTTGGGCTAATTCAACTTCATTGGAATTTCAATTAACTTTAGAAACATATAACATTCCAATATATTTCTGAAAAATAATAATGAAGATAGGAAATTCCAATTGAGGACCTATATTGAGAAGTGATAAAACCAAAAAGGCAGGAGGAAAAAATACAGCCTTGTATACAGTAAATGAATCCTAGAGAATTTTGACAATTTTAATGATTGTGATGGATAATATTACAATAAATATTAATTTATAATTGAGAAATAGTCGAACTACATAACTTTTATACAATTCTCCCCGCCCAACCATTTTGTAAGGCACATTGAAATAGTGTTGTCAATACTATTTTCAATGATGCTTGTCCTAAAATCATAAATCACATTAATGAAATGATAACTATACCATGTGATAATTAATTACAATATTATACATGTTAATTTTAATCTAGAAAATAAGACGATATAGCAATTTCACCTTTTTCAATGCCATTAATGTTAGAAGATGAAGCAGAATCACCTAAACTGTAGAATTAAACCTGGAAATTATAGATTTCATAAATGAAATCAAGTAAAATAGAATTGGACAATATAAAACATTAAATGAATCTAAAAGAATTTTGACAATTTTAATGACTTCAATGGATAAAATTACAATAAATAGTAATTGATAATTGATAAATAGTCGAACTACAAAACTTTTATAAAATTCTCCCCACCCAACCCTTTTGTAAGGCACATTACAATGTCGTTGTCAATACTATTTGTAATGATTCTTGACCTGAAGGCATAAATCACATTAATGAAATGATAACAATATCATGTGTTCATTAATTACAAGATTAGACATATTAATTTTAATCTTGAAAATAAGATGATTTTCCAATTTTACCCTTTTCAATTCCATTGATGTTGGAATATGAATCAACATCACCTAAACTAGAGATTTCACCCAAACATTGAAAACTTTAAACAACCAAACATGAAACTGCATCATATTATGAAAATGTGAGTCTGGGGTTAAATTTCATATTTGAGGATGCAGTTGAGTAAAAAGAAAACTTGTCATGATGTAAAAATGGTGTGGTAAAACCATACCTTTGGAGACAGTGGATAAGTTGACACCGTTATGGAGGGCATGGAGCATCAGATCGGACGAAAGTCAATTTACCATAATAAGATGGCTATTGCACATGTCAGAGGAGGGTGTGGACCAGCAGTAAAAATCCAGTGGGTGTCGTAGCAAGTCCCGAAAAAAATCATGAGTCGGAAATTCCGAATTAGGGCATGGAGTATACGGAAGTTAAAAATTGCAGTTGGTACCGTAGAAAGACCCGATGGAAATTGTGATGGAAAAAATGGTATAAAATAACCATTACCTTATAAATTTTATATTCACGTCAATCCTGATTGCAAGTCGTGGGAGAAAATCAATTGCATCGACTATGTTTTATTGTTGGTTCTCTGCTATGGCATGCACCCCTATCCTACACACCAATACAAGTCATCAAACTCACAATATGATCAGTGAAACTAATAGAGGGGCCACCTCAAGAAAAAAATAGAAAATTGGACTACATACTGTCGGAGGTGTGTCGGAGGAGATAGAGGGGCTGCCTCATAGTAGCGTCATTGAGGAGGTACGATGGTCATGTCGAAGGTGGATAAAATTCAATATAATAATAATAAAACTTAACTAAAACATAAAAAATATGTAGAAACAGTTAGAAACACCGCAATAAAATTTAGTATTAAAATAATAAAACCTCACTGCATAGTAAAATTACACATATTAAAAATCCAAAAATAAAATTCACATCAATAGTGAGTTTCAATATCAGTATCATCATATTCATGATAACCCTCATCCATGCCTCCTACAGAAACACCATCAACACCTCTCACACCAACAACATCATCATCGACATCAGCATCGGTACTGACACCGACACTGGGACTGGCTCCAGCTACAGCTCCAGCTCCGGCTCCAGCTCGGGCTACAGCTCCGGGTCCAGCTACAGCTTCGGCTCCACCAGCAGAACTCATCAACATCAAACATGCGTCAACTGCTACAGCTGATTCTGGTGAAAGTGTAGAAGAAATGGCAGAAATAACTTTCTTCACATTTTCAAATATCGCCTTTTTGTATTTTTGAGTTGCTTCTTTGATTGAGTAATTCATCTGTTCCACTGTGAGAAAACCAGAATCGGTACTCAAAGAAACATTGTCAGTAGACTAGTATCGAGATGGTACAATCTTCTTCCTAGGTCGACAACACACTCTTTCCTGATGCTCATCTCCTAATACCTGATGTAGATGATCGTTCTGGCCCAAATTGTCAGGATCTTTTTCTACCAATGTCTCCAAATCATTCTATCGATTGATATATAACGTAAATTAAAATGATAAAATAATATAAAGAATTAAATTCATTCAAAATAAAAGAAATTGAAATATACTTACAATCGCCTTCTCGGTGTCAGTATTTGGCACAGTATCATATTTCTTTTTTCTGCTTAACAAAACAAAGTAGAGCAAGGAACGCAACCCTCAGTATTTATTTCTTTTTTCTGGAAAGAACAATAAAATAAATCAAAATTGTAAGTCAAAAAAATTACACTAAACGAAGCTAAATATTCTAAATATTAAATTACCCATGTTTGATCAAGATCTGGGAGTGAAGTGTGTCCACGAGTATAAACATGTTTCATTCCACTCTTATTTATTTTATTTCTGTCTGATTTCTCCTATAAAAAAATAATTATATAATTTCATTAACATAAATAAAACTCATTTTCAAGTAAATAAAAGAATATATATATAAATTTAACAAATACCTTAAACTCTTGACTCTTACAATAGCCGATCATCTCTTTGTATTGTGATATTGGGCAATCATGAATCACTAGTACTTCTTCAAGCTCCGTGCCAACTCTCTTTTTCCAACCAAGATATAAGTCATACTTGTACGCTCACCACATTTTACATAAATCCATTAACCTTGCAGCCTTGTCATTTTGTCCATCAGGAAAATTATATCAAAGCTACAATGGACAAAATATTTGTTAAGAAAATATTATAAATTAATATATATAAAATGTGATTAACATTCTTACCCAAATTTATTCCCAGGAATTGTCCTTTATTTGTTCTCCAAATTCCCTCCAAATTATTGGTTGAACCGAAATGATATTGTTGTGTCTAGCAAGTGTTCCCATAAAGATTTTACATTCTGTACCATTTTTTTAATTATAGCTTTTTCCTCATTGTATTCAACCATGATTTGCGTGTGTTGATTCCAAACCTCTCGCATTTTTTTGCGGCCTCGTCCTCTAGTGGAGACTGGATCTAATCATGAAAAAGGTAAAATATAATAATAATATATATGAATTTAACATTAATCACTGACAGTAATTTTTAAACACATACCAATAGATGGGGGATTTGTTGACCCCTGAAGTGCAACGTCTAGAGGGGGAGTAGCCTCTATGGTAGGTGGGATATCTGCAGTAGGAGTACTTTATACAGTAGATGGATAACCCTGTCAGATGAGGGTGGATATGGATATGGATATGGTGGTGGGATATATGGGGGAGCAGTTCCCTATACAGTGGATTATGGGAATAGAAAATAAGGAGGGATGGGAGTCTGAGAACTACCATCCGATGTGGGTGTGGGAAGAAAGGGATATGGATAATGTGTGTATGGATAATATGGAGGTGGAATAATGGGAGGATGACCTTATGGTGACTCAAGTGGCATTGTAGTAGGCTGAACTATAGAATCAATACCCCCCGCCATACTCTCAACCTCGATAGTATAACTCAACCATCTCCTAGACAAAGTAGCCTAAAATAACATAGATGATAAAATTAAACGAACGATAACAAGATAAATAATATGAAAAACCATAATATTCAAACATAAATTGCACTTACAGTGTTGGACAGATGAGACATATGTTGTTCATTTCTTCGTATTCTTCTATTTCTTCTAATATCATCATATTCAGACATTTTGACATGGAAATTTAAAATAATATTCTCAAATAAATAGAAATAATGAAAAATGTTAAATAATTCAATTGTATCATAAACAAATGAGATACATTTTCAATGTGATATTTATATTGATAAAATATACTAGTTAATTTGATATCATGTATGGAAGTTTAAAAAAAACATACAATATTAGGATAATGTCAGGTAAATACTTACAAATGTATCAATGTTCTGTGTGGTCTGTGACAATTTCTGGTTTACAATCTGTTCTAGCAATTGGGTCATCTATGTCATCAAATGCAACATTTGAATAAGTACCGATAGGTTCATCCACAACATCATTGTCATCCATGTATTTGTAAAAAATATGTCTAGGAATGACATCAACAATAACACCAAATTGTTGTTGTAATGGTTCAGTTACATAAAACACCTATCTAGCCTGTGACATAAGAATATAAGGTTCATCAGTGTGAAGTTGGAAATTCATATCAATCACTCTAAATCTACAGTTATCAATAAGCATTCCTTGTCATGTAATTGAATCAAACCAATTACATTTCATCATTGCGATGTGACCATGTGCATAGTAATCTAATAAAACGATTCTTTACACAACACCATAATATGATATATTTTATGAATGAGGTTGTCTATCTAATGCACTCTCATAAAAATATGTTGTGGTGCTTATCATCACACCATCATACTGTGTTTACATTTTTTTTTCACAACTATTTATAAAAAATTTAAATCCATTGACCAACATTTCTTTACAATCACGTAACACATCGTTTGGACCAAAGGATAACACTCTTACTTCATCTGATACTTCATTAATTGGTAGAGTTAAAACCTAAAAGATACCAAAATTGAATATTAAATAGAGACATGTGATTATGTTATAAGAAGAAAAAAAATCTATTAACTTTGACTTTAACCAAGAAGAAAATTATTTGTTGTGTAGCAGTTCCTTCCTCTTAATAGATAGAGAGCGATGTCTCTTTTTTATAATTTTTAAATTTTCTCTAAAAATATGAAAGCTTAAAAATGTCGGAAGAGATAAAGAAATAACATAATGAAAAAATGCATATTTATTAGTTTACTTACTTGATATAATCATCAAGCACACCACAGTTGAATAATACTGTACGATGAGCCATTTCCCACTCTTCCCTACTTAAAGTACACAATGAGTATGATCTAGGCAGTGAAGGAAATGGAGGCTCAATGGGATCATATTACTCATCTTCAATTCTCATAAGTCGATTAGACCTCGTGGTGACATTAGCCAATTACGATGAACAGAAATCCATGCATTATTGTGCTAAATAACATTTCACAGTAGAGCCTTCGGGGTGATATTTATTTCACACATAAGATTTCAATGTAAACATCATTATTTCTATAGGATACATCCACCGATTCGAAACAGGACCACCAAAAAGAACTTCTATGGGAAGATGCACAGTCAGATGTAACATACATGTGAAAAATGATGGTGGGAAAATTTTCTCCAAGTCGCAAAGAATAATCAGTGCATCTCTCTGCAATTTCTGAACAACACTTCTGCTCAGTCTTTTGGCACAAAGGTCTCGATAAAAATGACATAACTTAATCATATAAACTCTAACATTATGATAAAGTAAATGTTGAATAGAAATAAGAATAAACTCATGTATCAAGTCATTATAATCATGGGTTTTAAGAGATTTTAGTTTCACATCTTCTGTATTCACCATTTTCAAAATATTACTTAAATAACCATCTAAAACCTTCAAAATTTCCAAGACCTGAAGAAATTGTTTCTTCACCACATTTGTCATCTAATAATAAGAAATATGGACTTTCCACTTATTTTTACCAATTAACTCAGGATGATGTTTTACTCTTATACCCCAATCCATTAAATCATGACGAGACCGCAAATGGTCTTTTGTTTTTCCTTTAACATTTAAAATAGTAGCAAGTAACATCTCACAAATGTTTTTCTCAATATGCATTACAGCCAAAAAATGACGCAATAAATTCGATGACCAATACAACAACTCAAAGAATATGCTTTTCTTTCTCCAATTGTTATTGGAATTCTAATTAACATGTTTTCGCTTTCTGATATTTCATTGACTTTTTCCAAGAACATAATTCAAATCATCAAGTTCTTTAACAATATCATTCCCTGAAATTTGTTGAGGTGTCTCATCTTTCTCGACGACATTATCGAACTATCTTTGATTTTTCCTGTATGGACGATCCATCAGTAGAAATCGTCGATGCCTTATGAAGCTGAAAGTTCGTCAAAACTTTAATCTTCAGAAATGTGTATTTTTCATACAAATAGGGTAGGATAATTTCCATTTAGTACTCCAACCAGAAATCATTCCGTAGGTAGGGAAATCATTTGTCATCCATAATAAAGCTACACGAAACATAAAGTACTCCTTCCTGAATGCACCGTACACCTATGCACCAACAATCCAAAGCTCCTTTAACTCCTCTATTAATGGCTGCAAGTATATATCAATATCATTTTCAGGATCGCTGGGTCCAGATATCAATATACTCATGATAGTAAATGGCTTCTTCATACACATCCATGAAGGAATGTTATAAATGTGAATGAAAACATGCCAAGTATTTTGTGCAGTATGAATTTGGAGAAATGGGTTGAAACCATCACAGGATAATCACAATCTAACATTTAGCGGGTCAGCTACAAAATTAGGATGTAACCTATCAAATTTCTTCCAAGCCAACCCATCTACAGGATGCACTATTTCATCATTATCTTTATTTCTTTCATCTTCATTCCATCTCATATTCTTTGTCATTTGTTCTGACATAAATTGTTTTTGAAGCCTGGGAACTAAAGGGAAGTGCCACATCACTTTCTCGGGTATGCAAGATTGCGTTCCGTCTTTATTAGTCTTCCACCTTGATGTGCCACACTGTTTTCACTGACTTAACTCTGCATTTTCCTTCCAGAACAGACAACAATATTTGGGGCAAGAATGAATCTTAATAGATGAAAATCCAAATTTGTCAACCAAATTTGATGCCATGTAATTATTTTCTGGAATACATGCATCATCAGGCAATAAACCTTTAATAAATTTAAGGATATAGTCGACCACAATATTACTAAATCCATACATTGCTTTTCCATGATATAATCTCATTAAAAAC
This sequence comes from Viscum album, assembly GCA_963277665.1. NCBI lineage: Eukaryota > Viridiplantae > Streptophyta > Magnoliopsida > Santalales > Viscaceae > Viscum > Viscum album. Next base: position 994,253,511 of record OY728134.1, read on the forward strand.
TCAAGTTTGATCATTTTTCCACATGCCTGATATACTAGAGTATTTGCATCTTCCATCATCTTTCTAACACTCTCAACGTCATCATACTAATTAATAGATGAAAACTGTGTTCCGGTATTCATTTCCTCTTGCCCTGGTCTACACGAGGAGCTGGCTTCAGAAAAAAAGGAAACTGATTGGAAATTAGATTTTTCATACCAATCCTTTCCACTGAATATATGTCATTCACCACTTGCGCTTTTTCTCTATTGTGATAACACACATGATAATTTTTTTGGAATCCTTGTTTAGTGATATAATAACTCACTTCCTCGCGAGTTAACCATGGTCTTCCAACACAATACAAACATCGGCATCAAATCAATCTTCCATCTGAATCATTAGTGAATGAAAAGTCCAGGAAATGTCGTAACTCCTTTTGAAATTTATCAGTGATCCGATCAACATTGTACATCCTCTATCTATCCATTCTGAGGAATATAAAAATACATTAAATAAATAATCAAGAAAATGACTTAACATTATATGTATTATTTCATAAGATAATAAGTAACCATCAATAACATGTCAATAAAAAAATCATAACAAATATTATTATTAAGGGAATTCATAAATGTTTCAAATTATAAAAAATCATGAATAGTCACACCTTTCTATGAACACATAAGATTATTTTGGTGTACCTCCAACACCCACATTAAAACCTAGATCTTTGAACAATGACCTATTATGTTTTTATAGAATTCTCTGATGGGAACTCCCTCCCCCTCCCTCTTGGACACCCCTCGGACACCCCCCCTTCCATCCAAGGTAGCCCTCCCGACCCCCTGGACAACCCCCTACCCCTACACCCCCACACCCCTTGCCCCCTCCCTGCCCCCTGCACACTGCTCCCCCAGACCCCTTCACCCCCTCCTAGATACCCCCCTTCCCCTTGCACCCCCTGCCCCTCATTGTCAAGAAGGTTGTCCCTATCCTTTAAAAAGGTTAACGGCCTAAAATCCTTCATGGTTCTTTGAAGAGAGTTATAGAATTTGGTATTTCCATCACCTTCAGTTAACCATTTAACTTTAAATGCTTGTTTTCTCATATTTTCTTTGAACGTGAGCAAAGAGTTGGGTTTGACTATAGTGTTTAGTTCTTGAGTAGGATCAATGATGAGGTTGGAGCTGGTGTTTTTGTTTTGCAGATCATTGAGGACTTTCTCAAGAATCATGATGTCATTGTTAACTTGTCTGGCTGTAGAGCTGCACCATGTTTTTAGAGTCTGCTTGAGATGATTCAATTTGAGGTTTTAGGAAAAGGGATCATTATTATGAGACATTGAAGACCAATAGTTCTAGATGATATGGGTGAAATAATCATCAGAGAACCACACATTGTTAAATATAAAAGGCAATCAAGGTTTCATGACATTATAGGAGACATTGACCAAGATGGTATGATGATCAAAATTCAGATTGTGAAGAGTGGTGCTAGAGATAGTGTCTCATAAATCTATGGCAAGGACATTCATGAAGTCTCTATTCAATTTGGAGGAAACCATTTTTTTGTAATGTCTTCTATACCAAGTGTATTTTACACCAGTGAGATTAATTTCAATGATATTAGTGTCTTCCATCGATGCTTTAAAGTATTTCATTGAAATTGAAGCATGAGAAGGTCCAATTTTATCTCTTGAGTTAAGAATGGCATTAAAGCCGCCAATTAAAAACCAGGGGTAGTTATGTTAGTGCCTAGGGATGAGAGATCATTCCAAATAGTTCTTCTTTCTTGGTATATAATTTTAGAATTGACAAAGGAGCAGAAAGTATGTGTGCCATAAATGTTAAAGTTGCAAGTAAATATCTGGACAAAGATATTGAAAACACTAAAATTGTGTAAATAAAAGTTTGAAAAAATCTATAAAGAATCAACATTGAGTGTATTATTGATTTCACCAGTAAAAACATAATTATGTTCGCATAAATGTGATTATACAGAGGAAAACAAAATTTTAGGTTTAGCGATGGAAAATAACATAAGATGATGGTCTTTTTAAAACAATGAACATGTCATAGTTAGCGATACCCTGACAATTCCAAAAGGGGATCATCATTTAAACCTGAATTTGAAGTTAGAACACTCTTTTCTCTTTATTCCAGAGCCTTTTTTTCTAGTAGTCCTTCTAACCTCTAGGTTATTTTTAGTGGCATGTTCTTGTTCATTCCTAGATGTGACTAGAATCTTCTTTGTAGGTTTCCTAATTAGATCATTAATAGGTGAGTTGACAGAATTTTTAGAACAGATCGACAAAGAATTGATATTATGATTAGAATTCAAGTTTCCATATTTCATAGAGAAATCATCATTAATTATAGATGTAGAAATAGGAGTACCTGAAAGCATTGAAGTATCCACTGTCAATTGTTAGGCAGTATCCAGATCTGTTGGATGGTACAGATTCAATGGAAAGGAAATATTACACGACTACATATGTTTAGGGTCCTGTACCGGGGAGGTGCCAGTAGGTTTGATAAGTTATACATCATTTTTAATATTTTTAGAAGTCATTGTATGTGTCTTAGTTGAAACAACCTTAAAAATACTCATCTGACTCCCTAATTATACATAATTGGTAATAGATTTAGAGTGCGCAAGGGGAGAAGGAGCTAAATCCTTCTTTAAATTTTTGGTTACCAAATTCATTTCAAGAGTAGTATTATTATTAGATTTGACAGAGAAGTGATTAACAGATCTCATAGCAGCGTGAGTTAATGAAGTTTTAATGGTTGGTTCTATAGGATTCAAATTATAAAGAATCAGAGAACTAATGACATCAACACTATTAGCAGGTTGTGAACCATAAAAGACTATAAATTAGAAGAAGAGGTTGTAACTAGATCCTTTTTTTTCTCCACCCCGGTATCCTCCATGGGCTGAATCTTCTTAATGGATCCAATGAGATCCTAAATTTTAGTCACCTATATAGAGGGTGTACTTACCTTCATTGATTTAACAGTTTCCAAATCCATGGAAATAGTTGCAGTCATACTACTAGTATGTGTGATATCCTGAACAGATTTTGGGATAGACAATAGATCCCAAAAATCTATAGAATGGATAGTTGAATCTATAGTTTTAGAGCAATTATCAGGTACATTTGTTTTACTATTGGTCTGAATCTTTGTCCCTAATGAAATAGTGTAATTTAATAGGGAGAATTCCTCGATTTTTCAAGTACATAAAGATGAGGAGTGATCATCCACAGATTAAACAGGAAATGATCTAGTGCACACATAGTTATGAGGGGGTGTAGTGAAGTAATTGCATTCATTGCACTTCAAGTTTTTACCTGGGATATGTTCATAATTTTGGTTAGATTCTAATTTTTTTTTCGGCTGAGCATGTATTAGATTCGTCTTTATTGAATATGCTAATAGTTTCTAACACCAAAATTTCAATTTATTCTAAAAGGCCTTTATATTAAATGGAGTTTTCTTCTTATTCATCCATATTTTCCCAGTTAGTACTTGATTTATCCCCTATGTGTATCACTTTGTTTGACTATATCACCCATGGTTTAGATTTATTTGATGGGGGTACAGGTATATCTATCATAGGGGCTTTATCCTTTTTATTTATCATAATTTCCTTCCAATCATTTTCAACTAGTTGCATTACTTATTTTCTAATTACTCTAATGTTGACAATTGTATGACCAATGATCTTACAATGTTCTCAAAAGGGAGGTTTCCTCTCATATTCAATTCTAATTTCAGTTTTGTAGTAATTTGAATTGAAATTAATTGTGGTAGGCAGCTTTGAATCATGTTTAATTTCCACCATAACTCTAGAAAAGAAACATAAGTCGGAATTTAATGTTATATGATCAATTTTGAGGAGAGTTCCTATGGAGGGGAATATCATTCAGAATTTTTGGGTGCCAAAATAACCAATTAAGACCATGTAGATTGACCCAGACTTTGGCCAATGTATTCCTATGTGTGTGCGGATTGAAGTTAGGGTCCCAATTAGAAATTATGAGTAAAACGAGTTTAAGATTGAGGTTTTCAGTCCTCCAAAATCTCTATAGATCCTATCGCGATTTCAACAAGATATGAAAATATCCTTTTCCTATTGGAATTAATTTTTATTTTAAAGAATTCCAGCAGAGAGAAATATTTGTATGTAATTCAGATAAATTCAATCAATTTGAGGTCTGAGAGGTGAGATGTTAGCATGAAGTAGACCAGATTTCCTCGTTCGGTGGCAGCGATAGGCAGCATCACGAGGGGGATGAGGATGGGGTAGCTGTGCGAAGTCCATCTGGGAAATGTTGGGTATGAGGATCGGGGAGAGGAGAGGTCGCTAAGGCCGTCGGGGAAGAAGGGTGACTGCCGAGAGGAGATTTCTCCACCGAGGGGAGATATCACCCCTGAGAGGAGACGTCACCTTTAAGAGGAGAGGTCTCTGCCGAGAGAGGATAAGTCATGAGGGTGGAGGATGGCAGTCGAGAGAAGAAGTATCGTGGAGAAGAGAGGGTGGCAGTCGTGGGGATAAGCTGGGTCGCGAGGGGTCTGGGGAGAGGAATCGCAGAGGTGCCCGATGGATGGTAAAAAAAAAGTTAGATACAGAATTTATTAAATGTGGCTATAAACAAGTATTTTTCCACAATTTTAATAGAAGTGTGGCTATAAACTAAGCTATAGCCATAGACTTATAAAACCGTGGCTATAGGTCCGTGGCTATAGCCTTGTTTTCTAGTATTCAAAAATTCAAACTTTTTAATTTTTTCATACAACTTCTCATTCCTCAGGGTATTCATTATAATTATAAAGTGAGATTCATACTCTTATATGATCTTTGAATATGTGATAATATCATCTATAAAGACTAAAAAAATGATCAAGGTAATCTATAAATACTCTATTCATTAAATCCATCAAGATAACATGGGTATCGGTAAGACCAAATGTCATCACTATATATTCAAAGTGTTCATACCTTGTAAGGAATGTCGTATTGGGTTTATCCTCCTTCTCAATCCTCAAATGATGATATTCAGAATAAATATCAGTCTTGGAAAAGTATTTATCTCTACATAATTGATAAAAAGAGTAATCAATATGAGGTATAAGATAAGTTATCTTGAACCTGATCTTGTTTAGATCATAATAATCAATGTAGATTCACATCTATCTATCTTTATTCTTAACAAAAATAATGGTTTCACCCCAAATTAACACATTTGGATTAATTAATCCATTTTCAAGGTTCTCTTAGACATCACCAAACTCCCTCACAATAGGAATATCATCGATTTTGAGTTTCTCCCAATACATCTGAGATAAACAACCATTTTTAATGGTAATCAAGACCTATACAATGGATGTGATCTTTACCAGATGATCATATTTATGATCATGTTGATAGATAATCATAGTTCAGTTTCAAATATCAAATGTGACTTCCCTTTATTATAAATGGATGGGAGATTTATATAGAGAAAGACAATTCATGCCTAAGATAACATCAAATTCAACCAGAGGGAGAATAAAAATATCTTCAAGAAGCATATTCCCTCAATATTTAACTGGAGAAGAATGATATACTTGAGATGCGGTCATCATTCCATTAGGGGTTTTCACTGCTAATTCAATATATAACTATTGGGGATAATAATAAAAATATTTATATACATTTAATGATATACACAAACACTTATAGATAAGATTAATAGTTTACTTCAATATCTGAGCATAACTATTACCAAATCAAATTTATACTTCTATCCTCAATCCCATACTATAACCAAAATGGTTAGTATTACCATTAAGAATCATTAATCAAAGGAAATAATGATGATAAATTCTTCATATGATGTCAAAATAATGTCAAATTCTTTTCAATATATGATACCTTAGGCTCAAATAAGTTCATTCATGGACATCATCTATTCAAAGCTTTCATGATGATTCGTAAATCATTTGTGAATTTCTAAAGAATATCCCCTAGGAGTGTCAAACTAGATGTATAGTAAGGCTCCTTATAATTCACCACATGATGATCTAGTCCAACTCAATGTGCCATTTTTAGAGTTATCATCCCTAGGTATAATTGTGCTAGATCCATATACACTTGTATTATTTAGAGAGGGATATAATTTCTTGGAAACCAATCAGTCAATGATTCACTAAAATTCCTTGACATTTTCAAATACATTTACTTATCCTTAGACTTATCCTTAGACATATCCATTGAGATATCACTAAATTTTTCTCATCATAGTTTTTAAATGGTGATTATTCATTTTTTCTGATACAAACTATAATTACCCTCAACATTCATACATAGATATTACATATTTTTAATGAATATTCATTAAATTTTATAAATAGACACCTAATAACAATAAAGGTTTAGTGTCTTTGGAGACTAGATACACAATCATCTTATCTAATGAAATATATTAAATATTTCCCACAAAGATATTTCCACCTAGTACACTGCATAAACATACCATAATTAAAACATTTTTCATAACCTAGGGAAAGGAAGCATAATAAAGGGTTAGCTTAGATGCTCTGTAAGGATAAAAATGGGAGATATCAACATAAAATTAATATATGGGTATGAGAACATGAGAATAAAATTTGGAAACCATACCCTTCATATCATAGATAATAAACATGAATAATAGAATAAATATTGTTAATTCATATGAAGTGAATCATAATGGAATAAAACAACATAATCTATGAGATCATAACATGGGAATAGATTTATGGTATGCACGCATGCATATAAAACAATTTCCTTATTAGTTAAGTATAATTTCCAAAAATGTAATAGTGGAATGTATTCACTACCCAAACCATCTTAGTAGTTAAGGTTTACTCCCAAGACTATCATAGTGTACAAATTCACTTATTGAAATGGGTTCAATCCCCAGTTTAGTCATTTTTATCACATGAGATGTCAATATTTACATAATGCATTAGAGGGAGATACAGATCCCACCCATCACATAATGAAAATTATACATATGTGTTCCATAAGAACGTGAAATATTCATCAAATTGGAACCCATGAAAAGAAATTGTTTTGATAAACATTTAATCATAGCATAACCCATGGTAAAGAAATGGGTTTTATAAACATTTCATCATAGCATAACCCATAGAAAATAAATGGGTTTCATAATCATCTCATCAATTCATCATATAATAACACATATAAAAGGAATGGGTTTTGTAAAAATTTCATCATCATCATAATAGAAAATACATAGGAAGAATAAGGATGGTATAATTGGATCCTACCTATAGTAAAAATAAAAAACACAATTTTTTTTGTCATTTATTCATAGAAATTATATAAAAAACCATTAAAACCTTCTTGAGGAAAACATCCTTTACATTTTCAAAACACTTCTTTAAATTATAAAAACTTAAAAAATATAAAAAAATATTTTCTTTGAAAATAAACTTGAAATTAAACATCAAACCATTTAGTGGTAATGATGTCAGGAAATATCATTCATATCATACAAATTAAAACATGTATTCCTTTTATGTTTTCGGTAAAATACAAAAGGGCCTTGTTTGAAAAACGAAAAGAAGATACATTTAAATTTTATTTTGTAAAAAGTAAAACATGGGTTACAATTAATTTAAATAATAATTTTACAATAGTAATTCCTTTATTCAAATATTTTAAAAAAACATGGATATGGAAGAAAAAAGGGTTATTGACAGAAGAGAGAAATAATGTCCATTTTCATAAAAATGATTATTTGGAATCTTGAGTACATAAAGAGAGGATAATGAAATTAAAACATTTAATTTAAATAAATAATAATAGGATAATAAAATTAATGATATTTTTGAAAGTTATATCATAAGATCTCATCATTCGATGTATATCATAAGCAATCTTGATAAACAATGAGATTGTAACATTAAACCTTTAACACTTTGGTATCGTTTGAATCATAAGAACCATGAAATAAAGAACATTATATGGATATATATAACACATAATTATCATAAAAAGTATCATAAAATAAATTAGTGGGTATTATATACACCACATTGAAGAAACAAATGGTGTATAAGGCATGTGTACCATAGAAATAAAAGCGAGATGAAGATCCCTTACCAATTTGGAAACCTTTGAATCATAATCCCCATTAAATAATAAAATAAGATAAAAATTTAAATAAATTAAAAATAATTATATTCCTGATATAAAATATCAAAGTGTAAGTATATACACCACACAAAATAAATGAGTAGTGAATATGAAATATGTATCCTAGAAATAAATGAGAGACTAGAAATCCCTTACCTTAAGTCTTGACTTCCTTCGTACACATTTGAAACTCCTGTATAATAAAAATAAGTTTATTATAAATATATTATAGAAACATAATCATATTTATCATATAATATATGAATTACTTATGACTTTTTAATAACTTTTTATTTACTGTTCTTTGTTAAAATCACATCTCAGGTAATAACTACATCGTTTTTCATGTATGTTGTGGTTTGATATTTTGGGTCCTTTTCTTACATTTATCATGGTTAAATAATATAAATAATGTTAAAAATTATATAAATATCATATATATTCATTATATATGTATTTATAGTAACTCATTAAAGTTAGATATAGAAAATGAATTACACCGTTCATGGAGATGGTAGGCCATACGTACGCATGAACACTATTTCCATTTTTATGAAAGGTCAAACAAAAGAAAGGTAAATAATTTATTGAATTTAAAAAATAATTTTTATTTCATATATATCACATATTTTTATTAAAAATACCCTTATTACCTTCCATTTAAAACTTAAGTGAACAGTCAATGACATTACTTCGTGAGGCGGTTGTCCACCATACTCACAAGCGATGCTATCGTATTCCCAAAAAATTTAAATTAATAAGTTTTATATGATATTATATTTAATTAATTATATTTATTTCATAAATATCATATAAATACATATTTATATCCATCCGTGAGAGGTGGTGATGAAAAACAATTACATCAGTTCGCGCAACGGTAGTCCTCCGTACACACAATTGACGATTTCATTTCCCACTTGATAGAAGAGGAGATAGATTTAGGTCATTACAAAAACATAATAACACATAATTATATTTTAGTAAATTATTTTTTTGTATCATGATGGTTTAAGTATATTTGAAAGAGTTAGAGGAAGAAATAAAATGAAAACATTTGGTTAATGACTATACCTCTTCTTTGAAGAACCGCTTTTGGTTTACACCTAAAGACTTATTAAGAGGGTTTAATAATAAAAATAAGGCCTCTAGAATGTTTTTAGGGATGTAAGAAATTTATTTGGTTAGTTATTGTCAAAACCAAATAGTTTTTTAAGTGTGAAGAGGAGAGGAGAGGGGTGGCCTTTTATAAGGGGGGAGAGGACTCACATGGAATTTTTGAAAGGAAAAAAGGTGTACCTAAATTTTAAACATGTCAAAAGGCACTGAAATGGCTCATTCTAGAATATTATATAATATAAGGTCTAAATATGGCTATAAAATTGGAATTATACATGTTTCTAGGTCGTTTATCACTTATCGTTTTAGTTTAACCCTCGGTAAACCCGTTTTTACCTTAACCATAGTAATTAACTTGTACTTTTTTTACTATTAATTTTGACCAAGAATGAAGTTGAATTTATTATATAATATTAATTATTGTATTTAAAAATATGTAATACATTTTTTAAAAATTCCATGTAACACCCCAAGCTTCCACGGTACACTTCTCTTTGAATAATAAAATAGCGTGTGTTGTACGCAACTTCGAGTTCTAACACACACCACAACCAATCAAACTAGCCGTTATGAATAGTAATATCCACTTTTTGAAAATATATAAATTTTATATTTCAAAATGGAATTAATTTTTGGATTAGGAATATTGAAATTAGCTTAGGGTGAATTTTTGGTACTTTTCTAATAACTTTCATATTTTGATGAATAGTGAAAATTACTAAACTTTAATTTAAAACAAATTTTTAATCGAAATAATTAATAGTGATAAACTATGAATTTGAGTGGTTTTAAAGTATATTTTGAATATATTTTTTCCATTTAATACAATTTGGGTCATTGAAAGTAATTTCACATTTATACTGGACATAAACAGGTGTCAATCTTTTGATAGTTATTATTTCTTAAAAACACGCTTTTTGTTTTGACAGCGGGAATTAATTTTAAATTAATTTCTGCCACTTATGTGTTTTGAATTTGGAAAAATGGATTAAATATTTGGAATCAGGATTTCCAAATTGTGTAAATAAGTAACTCTTATTTTTAGACATTTTGAATAATTACTTCGGTTAATATTTTATTTACCATGGTTAAAGGGTAAATCCAGTATATAAGGGTAAACAAATAATATTATAATAATATTAAATTACCCAAAAACGTTTCCTAACCCTATTGGATGATAAATTTCCTACCATGAGAATCTTTGGGCCGATTTGGGGACCCCATGGAGCCACTTTTAAGTGATAATGACACTTTATATTAATTAAGTTAAAGTAAATACAAAAATGACATAAGCATATATCTTTTAGAAAAAAAAAATTACATAGGTTTATATATGTTATATTTTTTAATATAAATATTCATTAGAAAGCTAAAAATATTTCATACATAATGATATTTTATTTATAATTTTAGGACATTTAATAATTAAATTTATTTATGACATAATAATGATATAGTATTTTCCTTATTAATGAAAGAATCAAATAATTTGTATTATAAATGTTAAAATAAATATAATTTGAAAGTTTTTATGCCATAAAATAATTTTATTGGGTAATATGAAATGTTAGGATTACTTAAATGAATTGTTTTTAATTAGTAAAGTTTTTAAGACTTAAAAAAACAATTATTGAATAGTGTCAAAATTGACATAAATGAGTTTTTAAAACAAATATTATATTATTAATTGATATTCTATCCCTAAAAATATAAGGTTCGGCCAAAGGACTTATATAATTATAGGTGTATAATTAATGTACCACTTGGGGGTCTCATGGAAGTATATAGTAAGTTTATTAGCCATATAATATAAAAATACAAAGTGACATGGTAAATGTTAAACAAATTAACTAAGAGTTAAAACTAAAAGATAAGGTTAATAAAGTGACCCAAACCTGTCTAAAACCAATTGGTTGAGTTTTTGTAAACCTATACCCACCTTAGAATTTAAATAATACACTTTGGTGCCATTATTAACTGAATATGAATTTATTATAAAATAATATTTCTAGCTTTTCCTAAGGTTCCCCTCACCCCTCTTATAAAAGGGCACTCCCCCTTATCTCAAATTCATACCCTCAAAGCCTTTTGGTTCAGCCAAACCCTGCCCAAATATCCTCTCCACTTTCCTAACTTCATCCTAGAGGCCTTCCTTTAGTCATAAATCCAGCTTATGGAGCCTTTTTGATCAAATCAAAAGGAAGAACCCCAAGAAGAGGTAAAAATGTCACCACCTCTTTCAAGTTCCTTTCTTCTTCCACTTCTTCTTTCTTTGCTATTTTAATTATAAATAATAACTCCAGTATATTATATATAATGTGATGTTATTATAAATATGGTAAAACCACATTCATTATTATATCCATCCTTTGAATGACATGTCACCATACGTGCGTATGTACGACTTACCGTCTCCACGTCATGGTGTAATTGTTATTCAAAACATTATTATTTGGTTGGGTATGATAATGATGTGTAATTGATGTAAATAATAAATATAACATGATAATAATTATGTATATATGATATACCATCTAATTATATATTATTTTAATATCAAAATAATGATATTGTCGCTCGTGCGTTACGGACTACCGTCTTCATGAACGCGATGAGATTCATTCCACATCATATCCATTCATGTCTGATTCTTATTTGACAATTAACAATAATATTTAAGGACTTTATATCATTCTGGATATAAATAATATATAACCTATCCTTAAAAAACATGACTTATGTAACAAAACATATAAAAGAAAATGAGTAAGTTAACACCCGAAAAGACGACAATACAAAGATATTATTAACAAAGCAATGTTAAAAGATCATATATGATATCATATTAATATATATGATTATTTTATAATTTAATAAAAATTATTTCACCATTATACAGGAGGTTAACCTACCTTCGATCAAGTAAAAGTACAAGGTAAGGGTTTATTCTACAATCTCTTTATTATCCGAGGTTGTTTATACGTAATTATCTACTATGGCCTCTTTATCATCCACATCTATGTTTCTTAAAAATGTATTTCAAAACATTTTTACTATTTACTAGAAAATGGGTTAAAGTCATTTATACCCTTGTTTTACTTTTTATAAGATGTTTATAAAGGAATCCTTCGTTTTCCAAACAAGGTCTTTTTTAACCTTTTCGACAAAATTAAGGTAATAATGTTTTTTTAACTTATACGGCGGGTGCGGCTATTTTCCACTGTTATAAAATCGTCAAAGCTTACCTTATAAGCTTATAATAATATTTTCAAAGTAAATGTTTTCTTTTATAATTATGTGACTTTTAAATAATTTCAAAAAAGAGATATTTCTCTCAAATAGTTTTGATTACATCTATGTCAACATCATTTTAAATGTTTTAAAGATTTATTCTTCTAAACCATTCTCATTAATGTTCATGTTTTCAAAATGGTTTTAAGGATTTATTTAAATTGGCATGAATGTTTTAGAATGTTAATTACTTTAAAAAGTGTCAAAGTGGTATGGGACACATTGATTCAAAAATGTATTTAAATGTCTTCCTTTATAAATTGTGTGACTTTTAAATGTTTTCATGAAAAGAGATATGTCAATCAAAGAGTTTTACAAATAATCTCCATCTATGTCAAGTACATTAATGGATTTTCAACTTTTTTTGAAGTTTATTTATTATGATACAAAACTTCCATATTGTATTGAAGGTATTGTGATAGGTTTGATTGTGGATGTGCTATTTTTATACCATTCATGGTTTATGGGTAAAGTATTGACATTTCGTATGCTAGTTTTAATACGAAGTTTTATGATATGATTAAAAATTTTCATTTGAGGAATGTATTGGACTTAGTAAGTGATGGGTGGAGCCTGCTATAGCTTCTCGATTCATTGGAAGGTCTTATGAGACAACTAGATGTGGAATTGGCCAAGGCCTTTCCCAATTTTGAGTTATGGTTTTGACAGAGGCCTTAATCATTTTTAGACGTCTTGGACGAGAACTTGAAAAAATGTTTCAGAATGTCCGGCATTATACATTCCCTCATTATGGAAATAATATTGATGGTTCATATGGTCATTCAACTAGTATAATACCCATGATTATGTTTTATTATGGATTTATTTAATCAGATTATATTATTTCCATAAAAGTATTCATGTTTATTATTGGTAAAGGCATGTGGTTTCAATTATTCTCCATACTTAATATTTATGTTATCTTCCGATGTATTGCTTACCCTTAATGAGCATTTGAGATCACCCCTTTCCATGTTTTATTTTTCCCAGGATTCCAAGATTTTTATTATGGTTGATATGCAGGGTTAAGCTAAAGGGAATAATGGCGTTCTCAAAGAACTATTTACGCTGTGTTTTGTGTTTATAATTGTAATGTAATGTTAATGTATGTAATCTATTTTCCAAGAATGCTAAACTAATCGGTCTTTTGAGACATGATTTCATTGTGATCATACCAATGTATTAAAATAATGCACCGACTCTGGGTAACTAGGGTCGGGGCGTTATAATTGGTATCAGAGCAAGTTTTGTACAAACCTTGGAAACTAGATTTAGATAAACTCTGATTAGAGCACATAACCCTAATATAGATTTTGAGGATTAATATAGAATAACTTCCTAGAATTTTGGTATTGTAGAGATTTTGTGAGTTTTCCAAGCAATACATCCCTGTCTGGATATGTGGAGGTAGAGGCAGCTTTGGAATAGATGTACCTAGGGGTAAAACCCGAAAACACTGCTTTGAGCTAGACTCGAACGGGAATTGGTGCACGACAATGGGCCTTGCTGCACTCTTGGTTACGACACTCCTGGGGGATATGCTTAGGATAATTCTCATTTTATTTACAAACCATTATGAAGGGATTATGAGTATATACTTACTCAAAGAATTTTTTTTGTGATTATGGATTATATCCATAAACTATTCAATTTATGTTAGGTATTTTACAAGTTTGGAATTATGTATTTTAATTCATAAACTAATCTAGTTTATGCCGTTGTTTAGAAATTGAACCTAGTGGAAAGAATGGAAATCGTATCAATGCACGTACTCCATGTAGGGATTACCCTCCTACTCAACAAAATTATAGTGGAGTTGGTGATACAACTGGTGCTGATCAGCTTATCACCATACTAGGACAACTTAGTCAGGTTATGAATAATAACCTTACCCATATGGAGCACCCTGATCTACAACATGGAGGATCAATTTTGGATCTCTTTATGAGGCAACAACCACTGACATTCAATGGGAGTACAAATCCATTAGTGGCGGAGCAGTGGATAAATTCCTTAAAGAAAACATTCCATGCTTTGGGGAGTAATGAAAGGAAAAAAGTTGTCATGGTAGTTTACCGCCTCACTGGAGATGCAGATCAATAGTGGTCATTGATTCAAAACACAAAGGAATATGATGAAGTATCAAATATGGAATGGAGGGGGTTTAAAGGAATTTTCTTAGAAAAATATTTTCTTCATGACCATCGAGCAGATATGGAAAGACAATTTCTGAGTCTGAGGCAAAAGGATGATGAGAATGTCGTAAAGTATGAGGCTAACTTGACACGGTCAGTGAGGCATGCTGCAGATTATATACGTAACCCAAGAAGTAAGATTGATCATTTTTTTGATGGGTTAAAAACATTTCTTCATCGAGATTTAGTATCACAATCCTTCTCGTCATACGAAGATATTGTCTCATGTTCTATCAAGACAGAAAATGAATTCTCTAAATATTATAACAATAATGTAAAGCAAGAGAAAAAGAGAATGGTGGAGAAAGAGACAGGTAATGGGAAAAGGGGAAAGAAGGATTTTCCATTATGTGATAATTGTGGGAAGAAACACCCAGGTACTTACCTAAAAGGAATGGGAGTTTGTTACAAGTGTGGTGAAAAAGTCCACCAAGCTCATGATTGCAAGGGAAAGAATGTTTCTGTCAATGTGGAATGCTATAATTGTAGAGAAATGGGGAATTATGCAAATGAATGTATTAAGCAGCAAGGAAAATTACCTCATAAAAGGGCAAGGGAGCAAGGCCAAGCTTATGTTGTTACTATAGTCGAAGTTGAATAATTATTTTATTTGTGTTTTTGGATTCAAGAAATATATTCTGGTTATAAGAATAATGTGATATATATAAGGATTATACTACAGTACTTGTTGTTTTCATTAAGGTTTTAATATAACTAAGGTAATCATATTTTCAGTATGTGACAACAAGAGAAAATTTACTTTGTTTGGGAAATCTGATGTTACAACTGATTTTGGAATTTAGATACCATTTGTAGAGAGTCTGGACAGAGGTATTTTGGATAACTATAATGTTTGTAATGGATTTAGTTGAACTTTGGATAGTATTGTTTAATGTTAAAACATTTCTTATGATTATTTTTGGAATATTATAATACTATATTCTTGGTAAAAGGACATCCTGCGGGTCGGGTGATAACCCGTCGCGTCGGACAAAGCTGCAGAAATCGAACCCACAATCATGGTGTGGCAGGACTTTATTACCTACCACTAGCCTACAGGAAGTCCCTGGTTGTTACAAAATAGTTTTCATCATTTAAATGGTATATGTTTATATTTGGAACCCTATACAATTAGGATAAATAGAGTATTTTTGAGTAGTACTATGTTTTGCAGTAAAAGATGAGTTTGTGGTAGAAATTTATTAATGGATAGAACTCTAATTATGAAGTATGTATATATCCTTATGATCTTAGCCAATCTCATAAATAAATTCCTCAACATTAAGAAAAGCAATATAGAACAAAAATGTTGTCCTAGATGGTACCTTAGATCATCACAATTTTATGGATTTGTGATTGTTGGATTTTTCATAGACATGTTCTCTACCACTCCCCATCAGATATTTATGGTTATATTTCTCTTCCATATCCATGTTTTCCTAAATGGAACCCTAGTATGTGTTATTTTCGGTAACCTTCATACTTTCCACTCTTTATTTTAAATATCGGCCTCACTAATTCATTTTTCGATGTGGGATTTCAACTAAGATATTTTGAAATGTCAACCCCAAGTTTCCAATACCGAGCATAAATTGTGAGGATACAATTTATTGAAGGAGGGGAGAATTTAACACCCCAATCTTCCATGGTACGCTTCTCTTTGAATAATACAATAGCGTGTGTTGTACGCAACTTCGAGTTCTAACACACACCATAACCAATCAAACTAGCCGTTATGAATAGTAATACCCACTTTTTGAAAATTTATACATTTTATCTTTTAAAATGGAATTCATTCTTGGATTAGAAATATCGAAATTAGCTTAGGGTAAATTTTTGGTACTTTTCTGATAACTTTCATATTTTGATAAATAGTGAAAATTACTAAACTTTAATTTAAAACAACTTTTTAATCGAAATAATTAATAGTGATAAACTATGAATTTGAGTGGTTTTAAAGTATATTTAGAATATATTTTTACCACTTAATACATTTGTGGTCATTGGACATAATTTTACATTTAAACCAGACATAAACAAGTGTTAATCTTTTGATAGTTATTATTTCTTAAAAACATACTTTTTGTTTTAACAACGGGAATTAATTTTAAATTAATTTCTGCCACTTCTGTATTTTGAATTTTAAAAAATGGATTCCATATTTGGAATCAGGATTTTCAAATTGTGTAAATAGGTAACTCTTAGTTTTGGAAATTTGGAATAATTATTTCGGTAAATATTTTATTTACCATGGTTAAAGGGTAAATCCGGTAAATAAGGGTAAACAAATAATATTATAATAATATTAAATTACCCTAAAACGTGTCTTAACCCTATTTTATGATACATTTACAACCATGGTCATCTTTGGGTCGATTTGGGGACCCCATGGAGCCACTTGTAAGTGATAATGACACATTATATTAATTAAGTTAAAGTAAATACAAAAATGACATAAGCATATATCTTTTAGCAAAACAATTTTTACATAGGGTTATATATGTTATATTTTCAACTATAAATATTAATTAGAAAGATAAAAATATTTCCTACATAATGATAGTTTATTTATAATTTTATGACATTGAATAATTAAATTTATTTATGACACAATAATGATGTATTATTTTCCTTATTAATGAAAGAATCAAATAATTGCTATTATAAATGTGAAAATAAATATAATTTGAAAGTTTTGATGCCATAAAATAATTTTATTGGTTAATATGACATGTTATGATTGCTTAAATTAATATTTTTTGAATTATTAAAGTTTTTAAGACTTTAACAAAAATCAATTATTGAATAGTGTCAAAATTGACATAAATGAGTATTTAAAACAAATATTATATTATTAATTGATATTATATTCATGAAAATCTAAGGTTCTGCCAAAGGACTTATATAATGATAGGTGTATAATTAATGTACCACTTGGGGGTCTCTTGGAAGTATATATTAAATTTATTAACCATATAATATAAAAATACAAAGTGACATGGTAAATGTCAAACTAATTAACTAAGAGTTAAAACTAAAAGATAATGTTAATAAAGTGACCCAAACCTGTCTAAAACCTATTGGTTGAGTTGTTTTATACTTATATCAACCTTATAATTTAAATAATCCACTTTGGGGCCATTATAAAATGAATATAAATTTATTATAAAATAACATTTCTAGCTTTTCCTAAGGTTCCCCTCACCCCTCTTATAAAAGGGCACTCCTCCTTCTATCAAATTCATACCCTCAAAGCCTTTTGGTTCAGACAAATCCTGCCCAAATATCCTCTCAACTTCCATAAATTAATCCTAGAGGCCTTCCTTTAGTCATAATGCCAACTTAAGGAGCCCTTTTGATCAAATCAAAAGGAAGAACCTGAAGAAGAGGTAAAAATCTCACCACCTCTTTCAAGTTCCTTTCTTCCTCCACTTCTTCTTTCTTTGATATTTAATTCTAAAATAATAACTACAGTATATTCTATATATAGTGATGTTATTATAAATATGGTACAACCATATTCATTATTATATCCATCCTTTGAATGACATGTCACCGTACGTGCGTACGTACAGCTTACCGTCTTCACGTCATGGCGTAATTGTTATTCAAAAAATTATTATTTGGTTGGGTATGATAATGATGTGTAATTGATGTAAATAATAAATATAACATGATAATGATTTTTTATATGTTATATACCATCCAATTATATATTATTTTAATATCAAAATAATGATATTGTCGCCCGTACGTACGTACGGACCACCGTCTCCACGAACGCGATGAGATTAATTCCCCATCATATCCATTCAAGTATGATTCTCATTTGATAATTAAAAATAATGTTTAAGGACTTGATATCATTATGTATATGAATAAGATATAACCTATCCATAACAAACACGCCTTATTTATTAAAACATATAAAAGAAAACGAGTAAGTTAATACCCGAAACGATGATAATACTAAGATATTATTAACAAAACAATGTTAAAAGATCATATATGATATCATATTAATGTATATGATTATTTTATAATTTAATAAAAATTATTTCACCATTATATAGGAGTTTAACCTACCCTTGACCAAGGCAAAGTACAAGGTAAGGGTTTATTCTACAATCTCTTTATTATCGGAGGTTTTTTATACGTAATTATCTACTGGGACCTCTTTATCATCCACATCCAAGTTTCTTAAAAATGTATTTCAAAACATTTTTACTATTTACTAGATAGTGATTTAAAGTCATTTATACCCTTGTTTTAATTTTTATAGGATTTTTATAGAGGAATCTTTCCGTCATTTTCCAAATAAGGTCCTTTTTAACCTTTTCGACAAAATTAAGGTAAGAATGTTTTTTTAACTTATACAGCGGGTGTAGCTATTTTCTGCCATTATAAAATCGTCAAAGCTTCCCTTATAAGCTTATAAGAATATTTTCAAAGTAAATGTTTTCTTTTGTAATTATGTGAGTCTTAAATTATTTCAAAAAAGAGATATTTCTCTCAAATAATTTTGATTTCATCTATGTCAACATCATTTTAAATGTTTTAAAGATTTATTCTTCTAAACCATTTTCATTAATGTCCATGTTTTCAAAATGGTTCTAATGATTTATTTAAATGGACATGAATATTTTAGAATTTTAATTACTTTAAAAAGTTTCAAAGTGGTATGGGACACTTTGATTCAAAAATGTCTTTAAATTTCTTCCTTTCTAAATTGTGTGACTTTTAAATGTTTTCATTAAAAGGGATATTTCAATCAAAGAGTTTTACAAATCATTGCTATCTATGTAAAATCCTTTAATGGATTTTAAACTTGTTTTGAAGTTGATTTATTATTATACAAAACTTCTATATTGTATTGAAGGTTTTGTGATATGTTTGATTGTGGATGTGCTATTTTTATACCATTCATGGTTTATGGGTAAAGTATTGACATTTAGTATGATAGTTTTTATAAGAATGTTTATGATATGTTTGAAACTTTTCATATGAGGAATGTATTAGACTTAGTATGTGACGGGTGAAGCCCGCTATAGCTCCTCGATGCATCGGTAGGTCTCATGAGACAACTAGACGTGGAATTGGCAGAGGCCTTTCCCAATTTTGAGTCATGGTTTTGGCCGAGGCCTTAATCATTTTTAGACATCTTGGCTGAGGCCTTGAAAAAATGTTTCAGAATGTTCGACATTATACATTCCCTCATTGTGTAAATAATATTGATGGTTCATGTGGTCATTCGACTAGTAGAATACCCATGATTATGTTTTATTATGGCTTTATTTACTCAGCTCATATTATTGCCATAAAAGTATTTATGTTTATTATTGGTAAAGACATGTGGTTTCAATTATACTCCATACTTAATATTTATGTTATCTTCTGATGTATTGCTTACCCTTACTGAGCGTTTTATCTCACCCCTTTCCATGTTTTATTTTTCCCAGGATTCCAAGAAGTGTATTATGATTGATATGTAGGGTTAAGATAAAGGGAATAATGGCATTCTCAAAGATCTATTTACGCTGTGTTTTATGTTTGAAATTGTAATGTAATGTTAATGTATGTAATCTATTTTCCAATACTGCTAATCTAATCAGTCTTTCGAGACATGATTTCCTTGTGATCATGCCAACGTATTAAAATAATGCACCGACTCTGGGTAACTGGGGTCAGGGTGTTACATTACATTCATGTAAGTGGAAAATTTTAATTTAAAATTAAACTCATAGATGCGATGAAAAATCAATTTTCCAAAGGGAAACTTTTCACAAGTATCGAAATATTTAATATAAAAATTCAATATAAAATTGGTTCTAATGAAATAAATTGGATTAATTAATATATAAATTAACTACTTTTACTTTTAAAACAATATTAAAATAAAATGGCGCTTTTAAATTATTTAAACAAAAAGGTAGTTTTTAATAAAAATCAGTATTTTTTACTATTTATTGCAAAATAAATCTTTTCAGAAAATTATCAAAAATTATATGAAATATAATTTTAAAATATAGATTAAAAAATGTTGTTTATTTTTTAAAATAAATTTTATAAAAATGATAAAATTACTTTTATTATATGTTCACAAAAAATATCAAAAACATTTTTATAGAAAATAGTATTTTTAAAACATATAAATTTTACAAAAAAACAAAATAATGTTTTTATAAGTTTTTTTCTTTATATAAAAAATTATAAGTAATATTTTAAAAAATTATTCCTATTCATACCTCCATGTTTAATGACTAGATTATAACTTTCATTTTTAAATAATAATTTTAATAGATATTGCAGTTCGTTAAAACTCAGTGTTTCTTATAACAAAGGTTATCGAAGAAATTTAACTTATTTGAAAAATATATATTTAATAAAATATTTGGGTGTTATATAACCATAGGATAAGAAGATATATATGGTTTAAGAGGTAAATATCATATAATTTTCCTCAAGAGAAATTTAAAATAGAGAATCTCAAAAAGAAATGACTGGCTAAATAGGCTGAAGGCCTTTATTATTATTATTTTGATAATCCACCTTTCAAGGGGTGAGGTGGAACCCTTACAAGGCCCGAAGGCTTTAGAGACAATTACATGACCTATAGTTCTTAGAGTAAATCAACCAGATAAGACAACTTAGAACTAATCCTCTCCATCACATGTCACGATATCAACACTCCCCCATCATAAGGATGGTTGGATAATTGTCATGTGCAGAGTTTCATAGGCCTGATACCAATGGAAATGCCATACCCTCTCGTTCTCCCAATTCCGGTTAGCTTTGCTCTGGTGAATGTGCCTGCTCTGATCCTCATATGGAGCCCTGTCCCTTGTATTATGACTGATACATCTGCTTATTCGTGTGGTCCAAAGTCCTTGGGAGACAACTGGCCTGAAGACCTTGGGTGGCCTGAAATCCTTGCAGGATTCAAGGACCAAACCTATAGCCCAAAGGCCTAGATAAATGAAGTGTTTCAGTTTCTACAGTTCCAACAGTACCTACTACAGTGCCCACTATAGTACTGCTACAGTACCCCCGAAATATATGTCCACCTAGATTTGATATCGGGTTTCTTGGATGCACTTTTCAAGTCCTCATCAACCGAGCTAATTCTCATGTGCAAACTTGTTGTTGTGTAATGAGGTATTGGGGCGGCCTCCCCACCTATGTGCCACACATCCCCAGTAAGACCCAAGGTGGCCAACCCTAGGGATTGGGCCAGTTTCCAATGAGGCAGAGAGGCCCAAGAGAGGTTTTCTACCATACAGTGCACGTTGCCTTGCGAGGACTCAAACCTGGAACCTCGGGGTCAGGATGCCACCTCCATTAAGCAACTCACCCATTCCACAAGGGCTCAAAAAGGAATGAGATTGTAATACAAACCATTAAAACTTTGGAAGTCTTTGAATCAAAATCTCATGTAATAGAGTACCATAGATGGATTTTTAAATACATATAATTTTTATCAAAATAATTATAAGATACATTAATTTTTTTTTATATATACCACATAAAATAAAAAATTGTCGAATATAGAACATGTCTCATAGAAATAAAATTTTGGCGAGAAAACCCTATATCAAGTCCTGTATTACTTCATACACATTAAAACCTCCAATATAATAAATATATATTTATTATAAATCCATTTAAAAACCATATTCATATATATATATATATACTATATATAATTCATTTATAATTTCCAATTATCTATTTATTAATAATTTCTCATTAAAATCATTATTCGGGTGAAGACATGTCCATTTTTCATGCATGTTCCAATTTGATTGTTCCATTATATGCACCATGGTATTGGTTTCATAAAATTAAAAATAATAATCATTTAATAATCATTATATTTATTCATTATATAAACTTTTTATAGTCATCTATATAAGGTGGTGACAAAAAATTATTTATATGACTTCATGGAGATAGTAGTTTGTACGTACACACACGTGATATTTCCATTTTTTGATGGATGAAACTAAAAAATGGTAAATAATAATTCACCTTCATAGAATCATAAATATATCATAAATTTAATATATATCCATTAAATATATTCTTATTACCAACCTTGTAAAGCAGGAATGAAAAAAATCACATTGCTTCATGGAGGTGGTTGTCCACACGTACACACAAACGTCATTATCATCATCAAACATATGGAAATGTAAGAAGGTAGATAACATATTACAATTATAGAATAATAATTTTTTCATAAATATCATATATAAAAAATTAATCCATCTTAATAACCATCCATGAAATGCGTTGATGGAAAATGATATACATTGCTTCGTGGAGACGGTAGTTCGTATGTACACATGAGCGATGCACTAATTTACCATTGGGATGGAAAGTATATAAAAAAGGGAAGTGTTAGGAAAATAATTAAATTAAATTTTATTTAATATATTTAAGTTATTATATCACTGGGGTTATAAAATATTTAGAGGAGGTAGAAAAAAAAATAAACATGGAAAGACACGGTTAAGAGTTATACCTCTACTTTGGAAAACCTCATTTGGCTTACAAAATAATCCTTCAAATGTTAGTCTTATAGGGATACCATTGATTCTTGAACATGGGTATGGGATTTATTAAGGTATTTGGGTGGGATTTATCTAAACTAAAGTTATAAAAATTCATGAATAAGTGAGGATAGAAGGTGCCCTTTTGTAAGTGATGTAGTTGAAAAACTTATAAATTCTTAAAATATTAATATATTATATGTGTATAATTCATGTAAAATAGATCCCAAATTCCTTAAGAAAGATTATAAGGATTAACAGGTCTGTATATATTCAAAAAATAAATTTTATGCAAGTTTTGGTATCATTTTAAGCCTTGTTTTTTGGTTTAACCCCCTCATTAACCCTGTTTAACCATAATTAAAGTAACACATTTTCACTTTTTAATGTTCATGAAAGTAATTTTAATAATTTTAAGTGGAACATAAATGAAACATGAATGATAATATAGAAATTTTACCATCCAAATGAGTCAATATAGTTTTTTTATTATTTTCAAATGAATTAAAATACTTTTAAAACATTAAATACCATGTAAGGTCATTTTCGTGACTATTTACATATCATGACTTAAAATCCATTAATATAACAATTTAACTCAATTATAAACTCTATAACCATAAATTATAAATTATAATTATCCACTAAATTAATTTTACAAAATATTTCATCCCAAATATATTACTTTTAATGTTTTTAAATTAAATTAATTTATTTTTCTACTGCTTGTACAAGCACTGAAACAATGTTACATAAGAATTCAAGGTGATTATAGCACCAATAAAAATTAAAATAAATTAAAATAAATTAATATATTTTAATAATTATAAATTTTACCATATATATTATTTCATATGTCATCTTTATCTATATCCATTTTATAACAATATGATACGTGAGAGAAAGTGACATTTAGTAATTATCCTTAAATAAAAATAATATGAAGTTTTTATATAAAGTGAAGTAAAAAAATTACATATTATCAAATTTAGGATATTTATGGATGAATTAAACTCATAAAAATAAATATAGTCAAGTTTGGGGTTTATTTTGAGATCGTATCACATAGTTTTAACCTTAATTAACATGTTTTTCCCATTACCACAGTGATAAATTTTTACCATAATTAATATTAATTATGAATAAAAATGAAATTGAAATATTTAAAACATTTTAAAAATATGATTATAAATATGTGATAATTTTTTAAGTTTAAATTTTTACAAGTTTAATAGATCAATTTTAATATAAGTGTACACAATGTAATAAAGAATAGTTTTAGAAATTTTTTTTTCAATGATAAAAATTATTTTATACCAAATAAAGTATAATGTCTGATCCTATGGAATTAATTAGATAATTTGTAAAAAATATATCTTATTTTAATTTAAAAATATTAAAAATATAATGGTTCTTATAAATTACTTGAATAAAAGAAATGAGAGTTTTCCAAAAATTGATATTTTTCACTATTCACTCAAAAATCAATCTTTTTAGAGAAATTATAAAAATTCACCATAAGATAATTTTGAAATTATGATTTCAATAATGATTTTAATTTTTTAAAACAAGAATTCTAAAATTTTAATAAATCAATAATAATTTCTATGCACAAAATGTAATAAATACCATTTTTAAGAAAATGTATATTTGAAGCATAAAATGAGTTTATTATCATTCCATGACCAATAAACACAATTAAATGAATACGAATTCATTAAATTAGATATATAATCTAATAAAGTAATTATAATAATTTATCAATAGTGATTAATTTAATCTATTAAGGTAAAAAATATATTGAACAAATAAAAATGGTTTTATGAAAAATATCACTTTTACCTCCAAAATATCACATCTTCATTTAAAACTAATTAGTAATAATTGTATGGTTGTTTATTTATTTTATTAAGGAAAATATTTATACATATATTTTATAGTAAGTTTATTCCTATTCATACACACCAAACCAACATATAGGTCATAACAATCATATTTAATTAATATTTCTATATTATATTATAGTTTGTTTAAGTTCAATGTTGTGTGTATCACATCAAATTTATTGAATTGAAATATATTCTTAAATATTAGGGTGTTAAATTCTATCCCCTTAATAAAATTAAACCCTTGAAATCCCTATCTTGTGTTTGATTAGAAAGGGTTTTAAATGTTTACAGAATAAATCCTAAAGAGTGAAATATAAATATACCTAAGTAACATGAAATACCACTTATTCCACATCGATCAAATTTTATTTCAAAAGGAAATAAAATGTATATATTGATAATTAAACACTTTTAATTTCATAAATATTTTATAAACCATGTATGTAGTATAAAAATCACAAATTTGAATATCTTTTTAAAAAGATACCATTATAGTTAGGTGATATATTCCACACAGGACTCAATACATTTATCTTCCTCTTGCTTCTATTTGAAAAATTCAATTACAATTGAGATAAAGAATGTAAGAAAATATATTTATTTATTTCCAAAATATCATCCTTTAGGTATGTTTTTTTATTTTTATACCTATGATTCATGATACATAACCAGGATGATTTTTTCATGCATGAATAACTGAAATTAACTTTTAATGAATTATATGAACCACAAAAGGATGAAAATTAATATCTATTATTTATAACCTTTGAAAAAAAATGGTATGTATATACTAATATAATATCCAATTTTAATAAAACTATATATGAATAAATACTAAAGTAATATCAAAATCCTCAACATTAACACCCAAAGTTCAAAATTAAACATTCCATAAATAACTAACCTCAAAACTCTTACAAATTTTCTAAACCAGATTCGAATCCTAGAAATCAAAAAGATTTGATCATGTATTTTTCCAAGATCGAATTAGTATATGTCTCTAAACAACATCAATAAATCATATATTCACATACCAAAAATGTATATACCATAATCATATATTCTTAATAATATATTAATCATTTCCCAAAACAACTGAATCACCATAGAGTCTCAATAAATCCTTATATCCTTTTAAAATATTACTCAATGATTATTCCTCAAATAAATTTGCATAATATCCTTAATTTTAAATTAATCATAATCATATAATGTTCCTAATATAGTGACCTTCTTCAAAAATAACTTTAATAATATAGTCACCAAATCAATTTTCAATCTCATATAACATAAATGGTTTTATATTTGTTTTGACTTATGTTCCAAATAACATTATTACTTAATAAATTCACGTTAAATAATAGGTTAAACCTAATTTTATATTTTAAAACACAATAAACACCTCATAAAATATCAGTAGTGACATTAAAATCCCATAAAATAAAACCTCAAAGGGTATTTATGCCATTAAACTTATAATTATCCTTAAAATTGTCAACCTATAATGGTATATTTAACTCTTACATAATAATCATATGATAAATTCATAATATATAAATTTATATAAACCCTGTTCTGATACCATTTGAGATAAGACGAGACCTTTGCACTTGGATCCAGTGATAAAAATGTATTCGTTATATACTAGCTTTGATACCAATTGAAATGGTCCTATTTTTTCCACCTATAATTACAATATTCATATCCAAAATTGAGTCAATTATATACCCAATACATTTTTAGGTTTAATGTTTTAGAGAATCAAGATAGACCTATTACGTAACAAAGTCGATTTGTTTCACCTCAAATGATAATTTTTCCATTATACTATGATTTTATTATTGAATAAGAATACTTCAACATCTCATACTAAATTATCCACACAAGATACCCTTCAAGACCAATCTTATATAATAAAATTATTCATAACTTGGGGAAAATAAAGACATAAGAAAGGGTGATATCATATGCTTAATAAGGGTAATCATGATAGATATCAACCTATGATCATATGTAAGAATATGATAATCATAAGGGTATTAGATCAAGATCATAACTTAAAAGATCATACTCAATCTATCATATATAATAAATCATTATCCAAGGAATAAATCTTTATAATTTCAAAAGATACGAGTCATAGTAGTGATGGATCATCATTAATCCATCACGATCCATGAGAGAATATCATAAGCATAATAACATTTCATAGGAATTGCGTGGAACTATAACAAACCAGTCTTAATATACATGGAAATTGTATCATTTTTTGAAATACTTTACAAATTACAGAAACAAATTCCCAAATACTATATTATTTTATTGCCTTTTGAAATTTGGAAAAAAATCTTCTGACTCAGTGAAATATCTTCAATGTTTCCTATAAAGATATCCCCATTAGTAATTATAATTAAAAACCTTTCATCATAACTCGAGGAAAGGAAAAATAAGAAAGGGTTTATCTGAAATTCTTAGAAAGGGTAAATAAAGGAAATATATAAGCATAACATGAACATAATGGTATGAGAAAAAGATCGTATCATTATAAGATCATAACATGCATATAAAACAATGTAAACATGAATCATGGGATAAATATTAGAAGTCAATAATACATGACTCATAATATGATCGATAACATAAGTAATAAAAGTATAACATATGAATAAGACATGTAATTGTGGAATACACATCAACATATAACATCATTAACATGTATAAGTAGAAACATGTTCACCCATTAAGATAAAGACATGAAATTAGGACCTCGTATAGACTAATGGACATGCAACCAGGTCCATGCATAATGTTTTGAACTTGTATTCAGGTTTATGAATAACATTGTGAAAATGTAATCAGGTTCACACATAAACTTATAGACATTCCACCAAGTCCATTCATAACATTGTGAACATGTAATTAGGTTCACACATAACATTATGAACACATAATAAGGTTCACTCATAAAATTGTGAACATGTAGTTAGGTTTATGCATAACATTTATACTCATGAGTCATCCATCATTACCCAATGAATTGGAGGGAGATATAGGTCCCACCCGTCACATAATACATGTGCCACAAGATTATAAACAATCATCATGTCATAAACCATTAAATGAAATTTTTATGATAAAAATTTCATCATATCATTATCTATGGAAAATAGATAGGTCTCATAATCACTTCATCAATTCATAATCCCTGAAAAACAGCAGGTTTCAAAATTATATAACCCATGGAGGAGAAACAGGTGTAATAAGAATCATTCCATCAAAACATAAATAATTAATGAAAGAATATGAATGGAACCATTGGATCAATTACTATAAAGGAATGAGTAACATCAACAGATGTCATCTTAGATGGAAAATAATTTTGAAATATATTTTAAAAACATTTATTGAGGAAGATATCCTTTCTTCTATTAAAAAGAATATTTAAAAAATAAAATCTTTTGAAAACCATTTTCTTTGAAAATAATTTGAAAACATATTAATAAAGATTTAAAATAATTTTTAAAACCCTTTTCCTTGAAAACTTATAAAAAATCTTAAAAAAATTTTGAAAACCATTTCCCTTCAAAACATACAAAAGAAGATTGAAAGTATTTTGAAAACTATTATCCATGAAAAATTATAAAAGAAGCTTGAAGAAATTTGGAATAAAATTTTCCTTTAAAATACATTGAAAAAAATAAAATAAGATTTGATATCATTGAAATAATTTTTATTGAAAACAACCTTTTGAAAACATATAAAGGATGTTTTGTAATCATTTAAAACATTTTTTTAAACAGAAATATTTCTTGGAAACATTTTTAATTGAAACCCACTTTAAAACAAGGAATTTCTAGAATATTAAAAAAATATTTTTTAAAAATAACTTTTTAATATTGTAAAGAAATATTCAAGGGAATGATGATGACGACGTCTAGTAAATATGTACATGCTGAACATTCCTTTTGCACTGTAAAGAGTTTGTAAAAGTGCCTCGCTCAGAAAATGAAAAGAATATTACTTTTTAAAAATAAGTTTGTTTAAAAGGAAAAAATGGCTAAAAATGTATTTTAAATATGATAATATAATATTATAATATTTTTGTAATTTTTTTTGAAAAAATGGTTTTGAAGGAACACTAATTTTCGACTGAAGAGAGAGGTGAAGTTGGACTTTATTAAAAATAATTTCTTGATCATCTTATGTACCAATGAGTGGAAAAATGGTACCAATATATGAATAAATTATGAATAAATATAGGAGAATAAAATCCATTAGATTTATTTATATATGGCTCAAAATATTTCATCAATTTGATCATAATCATAAACAATCCTGATAAACGATGAGATTGTTTCGATAAACTCTTAACACTTGGTAACTTTGAATCATAATCCCCATGTAAGAATAAAAAATTATGTGCTGCTTAATATATCATATAAATAATAAGGTTAATGAAATAACATTAAATTTCACATTATATACACCTCATAAAAGAATATGGTGTATAACAAAACATGTGTCTCAAAGAAGGAAAATTGAGACAAAACTATCTTACTGAAATGGTAGCTTTTGAACTATAAAAACCCATGAAAGAGAGATCACAAATTGGATATGTAAATAACCATACATTTAAGTATAATAATAATATAATAAATTAATGGGAAGTATATACACCACACAAAATAATTGAGTGGTGAATATGACATGTATCTCACTGAAATAAAAAAGTGAGATGAAATTCTCGTACCTTATGTCTTGACTCTCATCGTAAACATTAAAACTTAATTTATAATAAATATAAGTTTATTATAATTCTAATATATAAATATATTATAATATATAATACCATATATAACTCACTTATTAATTTATGTTACCCGTTTATTAACTATGCCATGTCAAAGTAATGCTTTGGGTAATAATCGCTTTGTTTATCACATGCATTTTGACTTGTTATTCTTAATCATCTTAATTAGATTATGATTTAATTATTTAAAAAATTTAAAACATGATCTATATATAATATATATTCATTATATAAATTTTTATAGTAATATATAAAGTATATAAATATTAAATTAAAGACAACGTTCATGGAGACGTAGGCCAAACGTAGGCATGAACACTACTTCGGTTTTATTATCGTATTAAAAGAAATAAATTAAATGGCATATATATATATATAAATATATAATATAAATATAGTATCTTTATTATATCATATATATCATATACATTTACTAAACCTATCCTTAATACATTCTATGTAAAGTGTGAAAGAATCACATCACTTTGAGGAGGCGGTAGTCCACACTTCGACAAATGATGTTATCTTATCAACCCAAAATGGAAAAAATGAAGGAATGATTTATATAATAACTAAAAAAGTATAAATAAATCATAAATATCATATAAAAATATATTTTCCATCATAATTCCTAATCATTAGAGGTGGTAAAGGTAAAATGAACAATATTGTTCCATAAGGCGGTAGATCGATATACACAAGAATGGTAAGTTTGTTACCCATTAGATTGAAGTGTGTGTAAGTTCAGGTTTAACCCTTATAATAAAAAAATATTAGTATATTTATTATAAGTTTTTTATTATATTGTTATTTAATAATAAGAATTGAGGATATGGATAAATAAAATAAAACAAAAGAGTTTGAGGAAGTATGTTACCTCTTATTCGGGTAACTCCATTTAGTTTGCACCAAAGGGATTCCTTGGATGGATTTATTCCCAAGGTGAGGCTTATATATTGAGGGGAGGGATTTTTAAGAGCTATTTGGGAAGATATTTTTTGAGCCAAAGTGTCTTGATATGTGTGATAAAGTGGGAGAGGTGAGTGTCTTTTTATAATGGAGACAAAGGACACACTTTATATTTTTTAAAAGAATTGTGTGTTCCCAAAGTATTACTTATTCCTTAGGTATTAATTTCCCCCAAGTATCCAAATAATTTTAAACATTATAGGTTTATTTTACTAAATATGTCCATACAATAGGTTTTTGAAAAGTGTATAAGTCATTTTTTCTATTACAATTATGGTTTAATCCCTTGTTAAGCTTAATTTTACCTTAATCGATGTAATAAATTTTAATTATTTTCAAAAATATTTTTGGTCAAAAACTATGTTGAACTTATTAGAAATTATAAATTATTTTGATTCTAAATATGGATTAAATGTTTTTAAATTCTAATCACATAAGTGGTAGAAATTAATTTAAATTTAATCCCACAGATTGGACAATAATGCGAGTTTTTAAATTAAAAACATTCAAAAGTTTGATAAGTTTTTATATTCGATTTCAAAGTGAAATATTGGATATGTTCTCATATTATGCTTATAGAATATATTGGATGAAGGTCATAAATATCTTATTTAATATATAAAAAATAAATTTAATTAATATCATTTACTAATAGTAATTAATTTAACTTATTGAGATAAATCGCCTTTTGCACATAAAAATGGTCTTTTATAAAATAATTACCTTTATATTCATTTGGTTTTAATATTAATTTCTAATTAATATGTAACAAATGAATTCAACTATATATTTTCATAATTTAGTTAATCCTAATCATAATCTTCAACATAACAGCTAGGTTTTATATTATTATATTAAATAATAATATTTTCATTAACATATTATAGTTTGGTAAAACTTAGTCTTTCATGCTACTCAAGCCATCAAGGAAAGACAGTCTTGTGTGTAATGCAAGCTAACCTCATTGTTCCATATATGGGAAGTTAAAATTTATGCTTCATGTAAATAAGATTAAGTTAGTGTTTCTCATAATGAAAGTTTGACTTAGTGTATCATGCAATGCACAACATCAAAGAAAATTAATTTATTCAAAAAAACGTTTCACAGAAACCCAAAGTGTTACATTATAGCCCCATTAAAATTAATTTCACCCTTGAAATTCGTTTGGGTTATTAAAGGTTTAATACTTGAAAGTACCTTTCAAAGAATACCACAACATAAAAATAAACACTAAAGCTTCCTTTAAAAAGGTAAAGTTAGAAATATAACAGTTACCCAAAGTAATACATAACTAGGTTTCGACATAAGAGAACATAGGTGGGAAGTGAAAACATGTACATGGAAGAAAAGTATAAATAATCAAAGATATTGATAAATATATGTGATCATAACAAAGTGGGTGATATAGAGAAAGTTAACAATCACAAAAACATAAAGTGAAGAGGCATTTAAGAGGTCGTTGATATCATCAAAAATGATGATAATAGGACAAAATTGTATTTCAAGACCCTTTTCATAATGTTAGATAATTTTTTCCACAAGAAGATATACTTACTTGATTTCATTCCCTTTCAAAAGTAAAACTTCACCCTTTGTTCATGTCTTGACCAATTTTCCCTTTCACCACTTTCACTAAAATGGTAGGTGAAATTTTCATTCTTGAAGAACTAATAGAACATGGGGTCCATGATAAGTAATCCCATCTTTTTTCAGTTACCATAAATACAAAGCGATTAGAACGGGTTATCCAATATTCATAAATCCTCATGTGGTGAGATAATACTTTAATATCAAAGACTTCAACCAAAGTTTAACTTAAAATTTCCATAAATGGTTAACCTTATAACCCTTCTGAAAGATGAAAATCCAAATCTTTAGAAATATAGTCATGAGATCAGTTTAACATTGACCCCCATATATCAAAAAGTAGCTCTTGGTTTTCATATTCCAACCAAGTGAATACCCTCATCATATATTCTCTTAAAACATGGTAATAACATGAATTACCATAAATAATTTTGGAAAACATGGATGATTACTTATTCAAAAGAGTAATGGATATATTTCTTAAATCCAAGAATCTATAAAATTCATCCATGATAACATATACTTATTTGTCAACAAAACATTTATCAGTTCTGATATACTTAGTACTGTCGAATTTACTTATTCATATCCAATATATCTTTATCCAAACATCATTATCTCATCATCAAGAATAAATTAGGGGTTACCTTATATTAATCAAAATATCACATTTCCATGAAATCTCTTTTATACCTCACTAGAACCATTCAAAATATACTTTAAAATCCTTAATTTAAAATTTATACTGAAAATACTTATAAATTTCATGATTCTTATAACAAAACCTTTTAAATCCAAAACATATACACTTCAATTATCAAACTTTATTATTAAACCATTGCATAAGATTCATCATATTATCCCTTAATAAAATTTCATAGAATATGAAATATGAATCATGTATTAAGGTTCCTCAAACTCAATCCAATCATGCTTCTTATGTTTAATGTACAAAATACTAGAATAACATCTCATACCCTTCACATGTTGCTTGCGGTATTTTTATCTTCAACAGTGTGACCAATACTCATGGACCTTCCCAATTCTATTCATGATATTTACACTTATAAAATAGATTTTAATCATGCCTATACATTCTACATATGAAACATTAAATGTTGACCCAGTTCCTTCTAGTTCCAGCTATTGATTAAAACCAGAGAACATAGGGTAAGAAACACTAATCATAGTATAAAACCACATAATCAGGAAAAATTACTTATAGGATGTATAAATATTAACACATACTTATTTAATCTATGACACCTTAGATTTATACTAGGTTATTTGTAGTCATATTCTATTTAAATACTTTATAATGGTTTATAAAGGGTTTGTGAATTCCCAATGCATACCCCCATGGAGTGTCAAACCATGTGCACAATAAGGACGAATATTGTATACTAGGTTACACTCGAGTTAGGCCCGACACTTCTTGTCAGAGTTATTACACTTAGATGAATATGTGTTAGAACAATATCCACTTGTGGTATCCAGATATGGATGTATTTCTAGGAAATCAATCACTCTATCCTTTACCAAAATTCAAGGACATATTCCTAAACATTAATTAATCCTTATATTTATCCTTAAATAAATTCCAAGAAATATCTTTAGAAATATACCTAAGGATTTCACTAAAGTTTTATCATCCTAGTTTCCAAAGGTTGACTAAACCGTTCTTATGATATCACCTATAACAACCTAGTCTTTCAATACATGTAAATTACATCATTTTTTAGTATACTTAAAACATCACACAAACAGATTCCCAAAGACCGTATTAGTTTAGTGACTTTTGAAACTTGGAACAAAAATATTATAACTCAGTGAAAGATCTTAAATGTTTCCCATGAAGATCTACCCTAGTAATTATACATAAAAACATTTCTCAATAACCAGGGGAAAGGAAACATAAGAAAGGTGTGAGCTTGAATACTCAGTAAGGGTAAATAAAGGAAATACATGATCATAATATAAACATAAGTGTATGAGAAAAAAATATTTCATTAGAAGACCATACCCTATATATAAAATATGATAAACATGAATCATATAATAAATATTAGTAGTTCATAATACACGAATCACAATATCATCAGGAACATAATCTATGAAAGCATAACATATGAATATGTCATGTAATTTTGTCATATAAATCAATGTATAACATCATGAACGTGTATAAGTATAAATAGGTTCACTAATTAAGTTAAGGACCCAAAATCAGGCCTTCAAATAGACTTATGGACATGCAACCAGGTCCATGCATAATGTTGTGAAAATACAATTAGTTTCACTCATAACATTTTGAACATGTAATAAGGTCCAATCATAAACTTATGGACATGAAACCAGGCCTATGAATAACATTATGAACATATAATCATGTTCATGTATAACATTTATACTCATGAGTCATCCATCTCTTACCAATGAATTAGAGGGAGATATAGGTCCCACCTGTCACATAATATGTATGCCCTAATATTATAAATAATAATCATGTCATAACCCATGAAA
This sequence comes from Viscum album, assembly GCA_963277665.1. NCBI lineage: Eukaryota > Viridiplantae > Streptophyta > Magnoliopsida > Santalales > Viscaceae > Viscum > Viscum album. The sequence goes on from OY728134.1 coordinate 994,288,621, forward strand.
TAAAATCGGTATCATAAACATTTCATCATATCATTAACTATGGAAAAGAGATAGGTCTCATAATCATTTCATCAAAGCATAACCTATGAAAAGAAGTAGGTTTCAGAATCATATAACCCATGGAAGAGAAACGCGTGTCATAAGAATCATTCCATCAAAAAATAAACCATTAAAGAAAGAATATAAATGGAACATTTGGATCATTTCCTATAAATACATGAGTAAGATCAAGAGATGTCATCTTATATGTAAAAATAATTTTGAAATATCTTTTAAAAAAAATCTTGATGATAATATCCACTCTTATTTGAAATAGGATCTTTAAATCATAAAACCTTTTGGAAACCATTTTCTTTGAAAATACTTTTAAAACATAGAAATAAATATTGAAAATAATTTTTAAAACCTTTTTCCTTGAAAATTTATAAAGGAATCTTGAAATCATTTTGAAAACCGTTTTTCTTGAAAAATTATAAAATAATATTGAAAACATTTTGAAACCCATTTTCCTTGAAAACTTTTAAAATAAGCTTGAAAACTTTTGGAAAAATATTTTCATTGAAAATATTTTGAAAAAAAATAAATGAATATTTGAGATCATTGAAATTATTTTCTTTGAAAATAACTTTTTGAAAACTTATAAATGACGTTTTTAAAATCATTTAAAACAATTTTTAAACATAATTTTTTTGAAAACCATTTTCATTGAAAAGAAATTTAAAACAAATAATTTCTAGAATATTATGAAAAAAATTTCTTTTAGGAAAATAAATCAATAATCTTGTAAATTAAGCTTTAAGGGAATGATATTCATGACGGTGGTAAATCTGTACATGGTGAATATTCCTTTGACACCATAAAGAATTTAGAAAAGAACATCAACTGAAAACTAAAAATAAGATTCCTCTTTAAAAAACCAATGTTTAAAAGGTAAAAATGGGTAAAAATGTCTTATAAATATCATATAATAATAGTATAATATTTTTGGATCTTTTTTTAGAAAACATGGTTTTTAAGAAACACAAATTTCTGACCGAAGAGAGAGGTGAAGTCAGACATTGTTAAAAACACTTTCTTGATCATCTTATTTACCAAAGAGTAAAAAAAGGGTACCCAAACATGAATAAATCATGTATAACCAGATTATAAGAAATTTCATGAGAGTTATTGAGATATGGATAATAATATTTCATCAATGGAATCATAATCATAAACAATCTCTATAAACAAAGAGATTGTTTCAATAAACTCTTACCACTTGATAACTTTGAATCATAATCCCCATGTAAGAAAATGAAATTACATGAAGCTTAATATATCATAAAAATAAAGAGATTAATTAGATATAATTTATATTGTAATTATATACACCTCATTAAATAATATGGTTTATAATAAAACATGTGTCTCAATGAAGGAAAATTGAGACAAAACTATCTTACTGATATGGTAGATTGTGATCAGTAAAACCCCATGAAAGAGAGGTAATAAATTGGATATTTAAATGAAAATAAATTTAAGTATAATAATCATATAACACATTCATTTTCTTTATATACACCACAAAAAATAATTAAGTGTTGAATATTGAATGTAACTTATATAAATAAAAAGTGAGATGAAATTCCCGTACATTATGTCTTTACTCACATCATACTCGTTTAAACCACATATATAATAAATATAAGTTTACTATAAATATAAAAAATAAAAATTTCATTATATATAATACTATATATGATTCACATATGACTTTATATTACCCTTTTATTAACAATTCCTTATTAAAGTAATGTTTCAGGTAATAATCGTTGTATTTATCATACGTGTTTTGACTTGTTATTATTAATCACTTAGATCATGATTTAATTATTTACAGAATTTAAAAAATGATGTATATATCATATATATTCAGTAAATAAATATTTATAGTAATATATAAAGGATATAAATATTAAATAAAATACACTGTTCATGGAGACGGTAGGCCTTACGTACGCATGAACGTTGTTTCTGTTTTATTATCGCATTGAAAGAAAGTAAGTAAATGAAATATATGTATATAAATATATAATATCATTACATTATAATTTTTATATAATATATATAATATAAATTTACTAAAACCATCCCTAATATATTCTATATAATGTGTGAACGAATCACATCGCTTTGAGGAGGCGGTAGTCCACACTTCCAAAAACAAAGTTTTCATATTTACACAAAATTGAAAGCATGAAGGTAGGATTTATGTAATAACAATAGAAGTATATATACATAATAAATATCACATATATCATATAAAAAAATATTTTCCATCATAATTCCCAACTATCTGAGGTGGTAAAGTTAAAATGAACAATATCATTTTGTGAGGTGGTAGTTCACTGTACAAAAGAATGGTAAGTTCAATAACAATTAGATGAAAGTGTGTGTAAGTGTAGGTAGAACCCAAATAATAAAAACCTAAAAATATATTTATGATACTATTGTTATTATATGATAATTTAATAATAGTAATTGAGGTAGTGGATAAAAAAATAAAATAAAATAGCTTGAGGAAGGATGTTACCACTTATTCAGGTAACACCTTTTGGTTTGCCCCAAAGGGCTTCCTTGGATGGATTTATTCTCAATGTTAGGATTATAGGTTTAGGGGAGTGATTTTGAGGATATATATTTTCAAATACTGGTCGATCCAAAGTGGCTTGAGAGGTGTGAGAAAGTGGGAGAGGTGAGTTCTTTTTTATAATGGAGGGAATAGACACACTTGATATGTTTAAAAAGAATTGCGTGTTCCCCAAGTATTACTTGTTCCAAAAGTGTAAAAATTTAACATTATGTAACCTTATAGTTGATGTGGATAAATATGGACATACAATAGTTTTTGGAAAAGTGTATAAGTCATTTTTTCCCTTAAGATTAAGGTTTAGTCCATTATTAAGCTTAATTTTACCTTAATCAATGTAACTAATTTTAATTAATTTAAATAATATTTGTGGTTAAAAACTAATTTTAAATTATTAGAAATTAGAAATTATAATGATTAAAAATATTGAATCGTTTTTTTCCAAATTTAATTCTATGATGTGGTAGAAATTAATTTAAATTTAATCTTATAGACGGGACGACAATGCAGGTGTTTAAAGTAAAAATTTTCAAAAGTTTGATAATTTTTTATATTTAATTTAAAAGTGAAATTGATTAAAACTTAATAAATAATATTAAATTATAAAAAATTAATCTAATTAAACTTTAAAACAATTTAAAAATATTATTTATCCTTATAAATAAATTATATGAAAAAATAATTGTTAATTAAAATTCATTCTTTTTCACAATTTGTTAAAAAATGAAACTTTATAGAAAAATACCAAAAATTCACCCTAACCTAATTTTTATGTTTATATTTCAAAAATTAAGTTTATTTTGACATATCAAATTTTTAAAAAATTCAAAATTTATATTTAAAATAGGCTCTCCATTAAAAAGCGATAAATCTGGTTTTATAAAAATATCGGTTTTTATTTGAAATATTAAATCTGTTCTCATCTTATACTTAACAAATCTATTGTATGCATTTCAAAAATATTTGATTGAATATATAAAATATAAATTTAATTCATATCATTCACTAATAGTAATTAATTTAACTTATTATGATTAATCTCCTTTTACATATAAACATAGTCTTTTATAAAATCATTCCATTTATATTACACTACTGGAAATATGACCTTTCCCAATGATTCTATACCAACGGCTTGTAAAAACCGTTGGTATAGGTTCCCTTTCCCAACGGTTTGGGAAAACCATTGGGAAAACCCACTTTGAGGCCACCTTTCCCAACGGTTTGGCCAAACTGTTGGGAAAGGGTATGGATTTCCTAATGGTTTGGCCAAATCGTTGGGATAGGTTCCACATGAATCAACCTTCCACACATAATTGAAATCCAGAATAAAAACCTATACCAACGGTTGTGAAAACCGTTGGTATAGGTTTATATCAACGGTTTTGACAACCGTTGGTATAGATCCTTTGATTTTTTTTATCAGTTCTTCTTACCAAGAACATTATGTAAATCAAAATTTAAAATAATTATGAGAATACATATATATATTTATGTAATTATGTTCACAAAAGTCATGTTAGGTTAGTGGTTAAGTCGTTAAATGATAAACTAGGGGTCCTGGGATCAAATCCCAGCGAATGTTTTTTTTTGAAATACATATACCAACAGTTCCATAACCGTTGGTATAGATTTTCATATTACTTATACCAAAGGTTTCCAAAACCGTTGGGATAGGTCTATACCAATGTTTTTCCTAAAACCGTTGGTATAGACCTATCCCAACGGCTTACTTGGCAACAGTTCTCCAAACCGTTGGTATAGGCTATACCAATGGTTTGGAGGCCTATACCAACGGTTCCAAACCGTTGGTATAGGTTAGTTTTCTAGTAGTGTTAATTAGGTTTCTATATTCATTTATAATTAATATTTAACCATTGAATTTGGATATATATTTTAATAAGTTACAAAATCCTATTAATAATGATAAATTTAATGTTTAGGGTATATATTATTATATTAAATAATGATATTTTTAATAATATATTATTGTTTGGTAAAACTCGGTCTTGCGTGTTACGCAAGCCATCGAGAGAAGTCAGTATTGCATGTAATGCAATATAAAATCGGTGTTCTATATAGAGAAAGATAAACATTATGTTTCATGTAACATAAGATTAACTTGGTGTTTTGTATCAATAATGTCTTACTTAGTGTAGTGTGCAACACACGACATCAATGAAAAATAATTTATTAAAAAAAAGGTTTACAAAAGCTCAGGGTGTTACATAAACAATCATAAGAATATAAAATCATTTCATTAGTCAGTGATCACTAACAAGACAATCAGAGAGGATTGGGTTCACTCCCAATATTATCATAGTAGACAATATCCCTTATTAAACTGGACTGACTCCCTATTCTAGTATATATTATCTCATGATATATCCATATTTACTCAATGAATTGGAGGGATATATAATTCTAGACCAGACCTTCACATAATGAAAACCATAAATAGTTTTTCCATAATATGATATAACATTCATCATATCATTATATCATAATCCATGTAAAAAAAAATAGGTTTTATAAACATCTCATCATCAAATAATCTTAAGCCACCTAGATAAAGGAAGTGGATAGTTTCATCAGAGCATTCATTACCACATCATAGATTAATTAACCCATAAAATGAAATTATTTTCATTAAATTATCCTAATTTAATCATCATAATAAGTCCTCAATAAACTTTTATGGCATCATAAGAGTATATCCCCATTGAAACATAATAATACTTAAATGATCTTGACATAGATGAAAAATTTATTTTAAAAAATAATTATAAAAATTCTTTAAAAATCAAGTGAAAAAATCCCTTTTATTTTCATAACTTTAAAAAAAATCTTAGAATATTGAGAAAAATACTTTATTTGAAAATAATCATGTAAAATTATAAAGTAATGTTCAAATAAAATAATGGTCATGACTGTGAGAAAATTCATTCATGCACTAAACTTTTAAAAGTATTCATTTTAAATATTCTATAAAAAAGTACAACTTTTGGAAAATGACTATAAGATACCATTTAAAACATCATAAATAATTTTTAAATATCGTATAAAATTAATTTAAATATTCTTTTTATCATTTTAAAAATATTCTTTGAAAACATTTTTGAGAACTCAGATATGGAAGAGGAAGATTCCCGACCAAAAGGAGAAATAATGTTTATTTTTATTAAAAAAAATTCACAATCATTTTAATTACCAAAGAGAGTAAAATTTATGTAAAATAATAAAAACCCATGAATAATCATAAGATAAGAAAATGGATGGGTTTTAATATATGAGAATCATATAATTTCCATCAAGAGAAATCTAAAATAGTCAATATCAAAAATAAATGAGATTACAACATAAACCTAATAACTTTGGTAATATTTGAATCAAAATATAATGAAACATAGAAACTTAAATGAATTTTAAAATCCATATAATTTTCATGAACATCATTATAATATAAATTTATAGGGCATTATATACATCAAAAAAATAAACAAATACTAAATACAATATATGTCTCACAGAAATAAAAATGAGATGAGAAACTCTTACCTCAAGTCCTTAATTACTTAATACACATTCAAACATACTATATAATAAATATATATTTATTATAAATAAATTAAATAACCATATTAATATATATATATATATATCATTCCCCTATAAGTTACAATGATCAATTTATTAACAAATTTTCATTAAAATCATTATTCGATTGAATACTAGCCCGTTTTCAATGCATGTTTCAGTTCAACGGTTCCAGTAATTGCAAATTGGAAATGTTTTAATAAAAAAAGATTAATAATTTCATATTAATCATATTTATTCATTTTATTCACTTTTATAATCATTTATATAAATTGGTGATGAAAAATGAATTACATCACTTCATGGAAAGGATAGTCCATATATACGCACAAGTGATGTTTCTAATTTTTGATGGATAGAATGAAATAATGGTAAATAATAATTCAACTTTGAAAAATCACAATTATATAATAAATTTCATCTATAATCATTAAATATATCTTTATTATATTCCATATAAAGTGTAAATGAAAAACAAGTCATATCGCTTCGTAAAGTTCTTCGTCCACACATACACACAAACGACTTTATCGTTTTCTATCAGATGGAAAGGTAAGAAGGAAAATAAAATATGAAAATTAAAGAAGAATAATTATTTTATAAATAAAATATTTAAACATTAAATCTATCATAATATCCATTCATTAAAGGTGGTGATGTAAAATGACATACATCGCTCCATGCAGGTGGTAGTCTATACATACAAACGAGTGATGCCTTTATTTCCCATTTTAATGTAAATGGGATGAAAAATTGATTCTTCATGAAAATAATAATATTTTATTTTATTTAATATTTTTATTTTATTATATCAACATATTTATATAAAATTTAGAGGATTTTTAAGAATAAATAAACATGGAAACACTCCATTAAGTGTTATACCTCTACTTTGGAAGACCTCCTTTGGATTATAGATTAAACCTTAAAAGGATAGTCATATGGTGATAAATGAGCTTATAAGACATGGGTAGAGAAGTTATTAATGTATTTGGGTGGTTTCTCCAAAACAATGTTCACAAAAGTGTGAAAAATTAAGGGGTGATGGTTCCCTTTTAAAAGTGAGGTGGGTGGATAACTTATAATTAATTGAAATATTAATATTTAATATGTGTAAAAATCATGTAAAATGTATCAAAATACCTTATAATTTATAAAAAAATAATTAAATCACTTCTAAATAGTTTTAGGTTTCATTTTAAACCTTATCTTTTGGTTTAACCCCTTCACGTACCCTGTATAAACTTAACAGAAGTAACATCTTTTTCACTATTTATAGGTCATGAAAGTCATTTTGAAAATTAAAAGTGGAACATAAATAAACCATTATTGATATAATATATTAGTTCCCATCAACATGAATAAAGGTAATATTTTTTTATAATTTCATTATGATTTATGAAAAATATTAAATATCATTTAAGGTCATTTAAGGGACTATTCACATATCTTGAATTTAAAGGAATTAAGGTAATAATGGAATTATAATATAAAATATTTAACCATTAATTATATATTATAATTAACCAATATAATTTTGGGACACAATAATTTATCAAAAATATATTACTTTTAATGTTTTTAAAATCAATTACTCCATTCTTCTACTGCTTGCACAAGCGCTACATTGTCGTTGTGTAAGAATTCAAGGTATTTATTCCAAAAAAAATGAAAATAAATTAATATAATTAATATATTTTAATAATTATCATTTTTATTATCTACATTCATTCATGTTTAATTTTTATCTATATCCATATTATGACAAAAAGACAAGTGATGTAAAGTTACATTTTGTAATTATCTTAAACTTAAAATAATATAAAGGAAGTATTCAAATTAAAGTGACACATAAAAGACATTTTTTTTAAGTTATGACTTTATGGTATAATTTCACTAATTAAATTAAATAAAGGAATGTTTTCGGTTTATTTGGAGACCTTATCTCATAGTTTTAAGCTTAATTAACTCGTTTTACTCCTTACCATGGTGCTAATGTTTTATCATGGTTACTATTTTTTGTGACTAAAAAATAAATTAACATATTTTACAAATTTTATGATCTTGATTATAAATATGAAATTCATTTTTCAAAACTATGTTTTTTGTATTGTTAGAAATCAATTGTAATTTAAATTCACAAAACAAAATGAAAAATAGTTTTAAAAAATGTATTTTTAAGCATAAAAATGATTTTATAGAAAATAAATTATAATAAAGATTCATGTATAATTAATTAGATTATTTTTTAAAAAAGTTATATTATGTTAATTTAAAAAAAATAATTCAAAATATAATGGGACATTTAAATTACTTGAAGAAAAGAAATGATAATTTTTCAAAAATTGGCATTCATCATCATTCAAACAAAAATCAATCCCTTCAAAAAAAAATCCCCCAAACAAATCACCATAAGATAATTTTGAATTATTTATATAAATAAATATTTTAATTGAAATATACAATTTCTAAAAATATCATAAATTAATTATATTATCCGGGCATAAAATGTAATAAAACCCATTTATGAAGTAAATGTATTTTTGAAGCATATAATGAATTTATTATCAATAATTTCATAATAAACATATTTAAATGAATTTAAATTAATTAAATTAGATATATAATATTATTATTTTATTATAATAACATAAAAATATTTATTAATTTAATCTATTTAGATAAAAATACATTTCACACATTATATTGGTTTTATGAAAAATATCTCTTTTACCTTCAAAAATTTTATCTTCATTTTCAACCAATTGATAATAAATATAAGTTTGATTATTCATGTTATTAATGAAAAAATTTATATATATATTTCATTGAATATAGTCTAGGTTTATTTTGTATTGACATATTTATTTGTTGTAAAACTATTGTTTGTGAATGTTTTTGTTTCTGGTGAATGAAAGTTGATTGATGAATTTTGAGTTACCATCCTAAAAAAGTAAGATGGTGATTTTTACATCTTCATGTGCCAAAAATCACGAATATATTCATGATTATATCTAAGTTTATCAAAAAGTGTAAAATTTATATAAAAATTTCACTTATAAAGTTTACAAATAGACAATTTTTATAACGTTCAAATTTCAAAGTTGAGGTTTCATGTTATACTTTTTTAAAGATATCAAGTCATGAAGATGTTGTTGTATAAAGGCTACAAGACTAAGTTTATTATACATAGTCTTACCATACCGAGCTTTACCAAATATTCATGTATGATGTATACTAGAAATATATGTTTGCAATATATCAAAAATAGAGAGTGGATGATGTTTCCATAGATAAGAACATGACAGAGAAATATAAAGCATACCAAACAAAGTGAACCACTGAATAAATAAAGTTCAAATGGACTATCATTTATAATTCCATCAGATGGTATTTTATGATGCGGCACCAAAATAATAAAGTATGATATCTTGGAATAAATAAAGTTGACTATGATCAGATAGAGATGAGGTCATCAGACATAGTTTAATGGACTAAGCCTTACATCATGTTTGGGTAGACACAAATTGACAATATAGAGATATGTCAACTTAATAGAAATAATAAAACATATAATCTTCTATAAATCTATCCTATAGAAGAAATTTATGGAAATATCTTGACATAGTAATAATGAGTCTATTGAATTGAGTTTATCATAAAAAAGATCAAATAGAGAGAAATCAGAAAAAAATAATACTAGTAAAAGACCAATCAGATAGTGGAATTCTTATTAAGTCTTCCAGAAGAAGGACACATGATCTTACCAAACCAATATGGTTAGATTGATGGGATTAAATAGAGAGTTTGTTCTAGATATAGTTTTGAGAAACTTTATAAAACATTATAAAGTAACTAATTGGGATAATGTTAAGTTGTTCTTTCAACATTTTTAAATCATACAAAGGTTGGGAGAAGTTTGAAGAAAATATTTTACACTTATTTTTGAGGAAACCTTGCTAATAAGATTCTACATGATTTAAGGGTTGTTTAATGATGTTGAGTTTAGTGGAAAGATTCAAATTTTAGATTTGAAGCCTATGATTTATTCTTGATTTTTGGAGGAAGTGTGCCTATATAAATGGGTTAAGGCATGGTATGAATCATTAATTTTGTTTTATGAGAAATGTCAGAAGTATTGAAGGAAATATACCAGGAAGAGGTACCCTATAATGGTACCGAACAAAAGGGAATAAAATAGAGTGTATTGGATTGAGGTGCATTGATTTGAGATGTAACAGACCAATTCATATAAAAAATATAGATGATAAGTGGATATAATATTACTAGATGGAGAGGCACCAGATAAATAATTTCTTGATATAGTTTCTATGAGTTTTTCTCCAAATTTTCTAACTTCTTTATGAATAAAAATATAAGAAAACATTTTGAAAATTATTGGAGATAGTATAGTTACCTATAAATAGATTGAATGATGTCAATATGATTTAGCTGACATGTAATCAGTTTATTATATAGTGAAAATATGTAGAACAATGGGAGTCGACATGGAAAGGATGTAGTCACCCACATTGGGGTAAACCTTGTAAAACCTTATGCACTTATGTTGAATTATTATCATTTCATATGAGCGAGGTTGAGATATAAATTGACTGGATTGAAAATTTAACAAATTTTATGTGTTTATTTTTATAGAAATGAAATTATAATAGATCACTACTGATTCAACCCCCTCTCTCTATGGTCCTCACATTCCTAGGAACTTCAAGTGGTTTTATAGAATCTAGGTTCCCCCTATAAGATTCATATCAAGGATAATATCAAATCAATTAATAGTATAGGTATTCATACCTTCATTAAAAATATTTAACATATATGAAAAAAATATAATGATACCATATCTTATGGATATATTCTTTGATGTGATTGATGCAGCTACTATAGAGTTTCCAACTATTGAGAGAGACACAACTATGAAATTTGTTGGCAAAAGTTACCTCATGATAGATGGAAAATATTAGAATACTATTATTATAACATTTTTAGAAAATTTTTATATAAAGAAGATGATACTCATAAATCTATAGTAAATTGGGAACAAACTCAAAAGAGGCTTCATGGGAAATATAAAAGTGAAGGAAGAAAAGATTTAAATATAGAGAAGTAAGTTTGAAGATATCATGATGGAGGAAAATAAAACTATTGATGACTATTTCACTAGATTTAATTTTATCTATAGAAAAATTAGAGGACTTAAGGATGGATTGGAATACTGAACTATTATTAAGAAATTTATGAGGAACTTTCCTTGAAAGTTAGATCCTAAAATATTCTCTTTAGAAAAAATATTATTTATCCCTTGATAAATTACATAACCTACTTATTGTGTAGAAAATTGAGAAATATCCTACATTTAAAATAAATATTAAGGAAGAGATATATTTAAAATCAATGAGAAAAATAAATAATTTATAACCTGAAAATGTGGTAATGGTCTTTGGTGAATTAGAAGACAAGGAAGATGATGTTGAAGTGAATAATATAATTTTGTCCCTTATCTCTAAAAATTACTAGATGGGTAGAGGTAAGTAAAAAGGAAAACTCCCACTTAATTGTTTTGAGTGTAAAGTAATCGGTAATTTTAAAATAAAATGTCCAAGAATTAAACATATTGAATACGATGAGGGCTATGAAGAAAAGTCTCAGAGGTAAAAGTGGATAAAAACTTACAAGGAAGATAAGATGTCCACTGGGAGTAAGAAAAATTTCACTGGAAGAAACAAGAGAAGTATTTTGAATAAATGGGCATAGTATGAATCTACTGAAAATAGTTCATTAGAGTATGAAACACCAAAAAATATAAAAACCTTTATGGATCATGTTTAAATCAAGGAAGATATTGCAGCTTGTGAAGAATAATGAGGTGAAGAAACATATTGGGAATATTAGATGAGATAATAACTTGTTGAATGCCTTGATAAAAACACAAAACTCAAGGAAAAATCTCAAATATATAAAAATTAAATTGAAAATAATAATAAAAGAAAATAATAATTCATTTAAAAGGAAGATGCGTACTTAGAAGAAGTTAATAATTTCAAGATGAGAGTTGAAAATCAAGGAAAAATTGTAGAATATCTTAATGAATAAATTCCTACCTTGGAAGATGAGTTATATAATAAACAATCAAGATGTATTGAGTTTGAAAATACCTTGAATAATAAGAGAAAAATTTCAAAAAAAATTCAAAGGTAAAGGCCATCACATATTAAGATTCTAGAATAAATTATCCTAATATTTGGGTAAAATGTACACTCACTAAACATAAAAGTTCACTGAATTGTACTAAACCTACATGTTTTAGTATCAACAATATGATATTGTTGGTTACAAAAGGGTATGAGAAAAAAATCAAATCAATAGAAGTTAAAATAAACTCCCATAAAAATGATTCCCTATGCGAAAATAAATTAGTTGTTGAAAAATATACAGAATCTCAACAAACATGTCATAAAGAAAGGCCATACATTTTTAGAAGACTGAAGTTCACTGTATTTTTTGAGTGATGTGGGATATTTGGAAACAAGGTGTATAATTGTTGGTATAACAGGCGTCTCCCTAGTAGTAGGCATGAAACGAGGGGGGAGAAATACTAGAATAAAACAAAGTAACATTCAAACATTATGGAGAGAAATAAAATAAAAGTCATTAGAAGATAAAAATCTCACAAATAAAATACATTTTGACTACATAGTGGAAATTTTTGGAAGGTGTGATCAATCAAGATACTATACTGAATATTTTAGGAAAACACATATAAAAACCTACTTTACTAGAAAAGCAATGAAACTAGGAAAATGAAAGTTGAAGATAAAGCGTTGATTGTTGAAACTACTCTAAAATCTATTAAAAGGAATTTACCATGGATTCTTGAAAGTGGTTATTCCTTAAATATGATAGGTGATGTTAAAATCATAACAAATATTAATGAATATGAGGGAGGTATAGTAACTTTTGAAATTGATATTTCCTTAAGAATAAAAGGAATCAGGACTGCTGAGATTGAAGCTCAGAAGCTTAAATCAAAAGAAGTTATGTTTTTTGATGGGATTAATAACAACTTACTTAGTGTTACAAAACACTATGATGATGGTAAGAAAGTTTTCTTCAGAAATGATTCATGTAGCATTTTATGTTTGAAGAATATAAAAGTTGTTACAAAGGTAAAAACACCAATGAAAATATATTTCATATTGGATATCCCAATAATTATTACTACTTATATACAGATGATGAAAAAAGCTATGTCATTAAAGATTTGGGAATCTTGGATAAAAGAGTAATATAAAAATTTAAAAATAATATTTTGTAATAGATTTACCACAAATGAAGATTAAATATGATAATATATGTGCAGCTTTACAGAAAGGGGGGATGATTAATGGAAGATATAAGAAAGTTGAAATCCAATCCACCTAACCACTTGAGCTCACACGCTATAATCTATGCGAGATGCTGAGACATCAACAAAAAAGGTGATTTTTTTACTTTATCACTTTCATTAATGACTTCACTAGGATAACTAACATAATGTTCATAGAAAATATATCAAAGGTTTTAGAGTTGTATAAATGTTTCATAAGAGACATTGAGATTGAAATAGACGTTTATATCTTGAAGTTAAGAATATACAATGGAATAGAGGACACAAGTAACTCTTTAAAGTATTTCCTAAAGAAACATGGAATTAAACACTAATACATTTCTACCTAAACTCCTCAATAAAATAGAGTTTAAAAATGGAAAAAATAAACTCAGTAGAAATGAGAAAAAGTATACCCGATGAATAAAAACATTCAAAATTATTTTAGAGAGAATTTGTTTGTACATGTTCAAAACATATGTTTTCTTTGATTGGAATTAGAAATGAATCCCTTTGATATTTGGAATAAAAAAAATCCCTACATTTAAAAAAATAAATATTTTTTGGATTTCTTAGTTAATAAAGATAAGAAATTTGGATCATGGAATGTTTGATAAAAAAGTAGAATAAGGAATTTTCATCAGATATTCAACCAATGAAAGAATTTTGAATTAGTGGAATAAGGGACTTTATAAGTTGGTTGATTCCATTAATGTAAAATTTATTTAAAATAAATACATCTTAACAAAGGTTGTTGAAGATAATGAGAATGACGATGAAATGAAAGATATAATGATGAATTATAGAGATATTAATGAGAAGGAAGTTGAATAAAATCACAATCTTGTACCTTTTGATTCTGATCACTCTAGTGTTAAGGAATGTATGATAAAAAGAAAACAAAAAAAACTCTAGTCATTTCAAAAAATAGGTTGAATATATTAAAATTATCAAAAACCAAGAATATCTAGTTTAGACAAGACTGAAATTGAGGATTAAGAATCATATTTCGCTTATCTCACTGTTGGAAATACAATCCATTTTAGAAGTAGTTGAGCATAAAGAGTGGGTAAATGCAGTGAACGAAGAGTTTGACCAAATTTAGAAGAATGAATCCATAGATATTGTTCCTAGACCAATAGAAATGAATATTATTGGAATAAAGCGTGTGCTCATAAATAAGTTCAATAAACATAGAGAAATTTTAAGAAATAAATATTAATTTTTTGTAATGGATATTCATAGGTAGAAGGTGTTTATTTTGAAGAAATAATTTCTCATGTTTCAAGGATTGAGAATATCTGAATATTTTTTCCTATTACTGCTCATAATAATTAAAAGTTTCATTATTTTTATGTTATATCAGCATTATTGAATAGTGAAATTAAAGATGAAGTTCATATTGAGGAACCCAATGACTTTATACATGATAATTATGGAACTGAGGTGTGTAAATTGAAGAAAGTTTTATATGGGTAGAAATAGGCCCCTCATGACTAGTATTAAGAGAATGATAGTTTCTATAAGAAATTAAACTTTTATAAATGAAAAATTGATAACAAATTATATCTAAAGTATATGAGTATAATTACCTTGATTATCATTGTTTATGTTGATGATATAATTTTTCAGGAAATGATAACAAATCTTGTAAATAATTTGTTGAAAAATGAAGAACTTTGATATGTTAATTCTTAGAGAATTATATTTATTTCCAGGATTACAAGTTAAAAATAAAGGGAAGTTATATATTTCCCTAACAAGAAATGTATACTAAAGATATTTTACAAAAGTCTGTCATGTAATAATTAAAGGAGTTTTCTACAAATATCTATATTGGCATGAAGATGAATAAAGATGTTGCTGAGAAAATTGTGAATTAGAAGGAATTCTAGAAAATAATCAGATGTTTACTCAGTATTACTACTTCAAGAACAAATATTTATTATATTGTAACATTACGCACAAGATATCATGTTGATACAAAGGAATAAAAAATTTTAGTAGTAAAGAGAATACATAGGGTTCCCTGATGTTTATTAGGCTGGATATTACAGTGATAGTAAATCAACACACATATGAACTTTTTTCTTTGGATAAAGTTGTGTGAGCTGGCACAGTAAGAAACAATGTTTTTTTCCATTGAGTATAGTGGAAGAAGAATATGTTTCTTCTACTAAAGTATGCACAAAAATTTAATTTATTAAAGTTCAACATGAATATTAAAGCCTGAACATTGAAATATCATTGGAGATCCTTTTTGATAAAAAAAGTTCCATTGATCTATCTAAAAATCCTATACACCATTTTCAATCAAATTACATTGATATGAAATATCATTTCATTAAAGATAAAGTTTCTAATTGAGATGTTATTCCTGAGTATATTTAAACAAAAGATCAAATATTGATATTTTCACCAACTAACTGAAAGATATGAGGAATTGTTGTTGAAACTATATTTTCAGCCTCCCCAACTAACTAGAGAAATATCATTGAGTAACCCATGTGATCCTTAGGATTATTTTTTGATAAAGGGGGAGAATTAGTATAACTCTGTACACTATATTTTGTGAATTCAAAGATGGTGTTATCATAAACCATGGAGTAAAAGTTTGTAAATGAATGATTGAGGTGTATTTTATCAATTTCCTATCCAAGAAGTTTTCTATCACTGTGCAATGTAATTCCCTAAATACATTTCTTAATTTGAAAATGTGGTGTTAGGACATTATTAATGAGAAAGGTTGTGGTTTGATAGGATTTTTGAAAAGATAAATTGATAATGTTGCCAAAAAAATCGAAAGGGGGTGATTGAAGATCCCCTAGTTTGATTTTATATTGATTGTTGTATATGTTGTCAACATGTAGTTTTTGAATGCTTTTGTTTTAGGTCAAAAAAATTTGTTACATGAAGCTTGAGTTACCTTCCTAAAAAAGTTAGATGCTACTTTGTTGATCTTCAGTGTCACAAACATCATGATGATATTCATGAATCTAGAAAAGTTTCATTGGATAGAAATATATGAAGTCTTTTGGATAAATATGTATGTAGTACATCAGATAGAGAGAGATAATGATTCTCTAACAAATAGGAACTAGATAGAAAAGTTTGAATCATTCCAGGCATTGCAAGCTGGTGGATCAATGAAGTTCCAATGGAAAAACATGTACAAGTTCATCAGATGGTACCTTATAATGTTATACCAGAAAAAGAAAGTATGTGATATTTGGACTAAGAAAGCTGAATATGATCATATGGATAAGAATTCATAGGACAGAGTTTAACGATCCAAGCTCTACATCAAGTTTGAATAGACACAGTTTGACGAGATGGAAATATTTCAACTCAAAGGATAAAATACAACATATGAACTTTTTTGAACTCACCAAGAAAAGAAATATGTAGAGAGATCCAAATAGAGAAACAATGAGTCTACCATTTTAAGATGATTAGATAAAAAAGATCTGATATAGGAAAATTGGACAAAGAAGATCTGGACAAATTCCAATTTGTTAGAGTAATTCTTTTAAAGGATAATAGATGGAGAGACCATGATGTCACACCTTGACATTTAATTTATTTTGATTTTATTAATTCTTGGCCCTGGGTTCTCGCGTTAAGGTCTGTCCTGGGTCCTGAATTAAAATATTCACTGTTTAAAATTTTTACTTGGTTTCAGACCCTTGTGCAGTCACCGTGTGGTTGGTGGTAGCCATGCAACCATCCCTTGTGTCGTGAAATTGCTCAATATTATTGTTATTATTGTTGTCGTTGTTGTTGTTGTCATTATTATTATTTTTATTATCATTATTCATTATATTATTATTTCTATTACTATTGTATTATTATTGTTTATATTATTGTAATTATAATGGTTATTTTTTAAATTATTATTATTACTATTACTATTATTTTTATTTTTATTATCATTATTAATTTTATTGTCATTATAATTTTTATTATAATTCTTTATATTATTATTAATATTATTATATCTATTTTTATTATTTTTATTATGAGTTTTATTATTATTACTATTATTATAACTAAAATGAAAAATAATAATAATAAAACAACCTAAACCCTAGGCGCATCACCCTCCCCCCGCTGTTCCCCCCTTCCCCTACGCAAGCTACTCCCCGACCGCTGCCACACACCCCTATAGGACCCCGAACCCCTGAGTGCAACACTTCACCCATCACCCCCTCACCTCACCTCGCCCTGTGCTCGCAGCACCACTGCGCTCCAGCTGACGGCCTCACACTCGCCCAACTCCCTCATTAGGTCTCCCTCGGCCTTGCCCCTCTTAGTGCACCGACATCCGCTCGCCACAGCCGGCCTTCCCCAACTTCGGCCAACCCTACTTAGCCCCCTTTAGCGCCTAACTTGTCCCTGAAGGTCCCTGTTGCCTCCTCTTGCTTTGACACTCAACCCAGCCACCTCGCCTCCTCTCTCCCTTGTTGCTTCGGACCACCACTCCTCCCTACTCGCACAGCTGTGGCATCAGGCACCCCTCTCCCCTTCTCCCTATACGTGCCTCCTACCTAACTCCCTTCTCCCCCCTTGCTGCTCCACCTCACACGCGACACCCTCTTACCAGACTACCTCCTGCACCACACCCCGGTACTTGCAGGCCTCCCATGCCCTTTCCCTGCAGTCATCCACCTCATCGGCACACCCCACTCTGGTGGAAATCCTTCTTCCTCCCCTTCTAGTGATGTTTTTATTTTTTTTCCTTGTTAATTAATTCTTGATTTAGTGGATTTGTTTTTCACAAACACTAGATGTAAGGTTTCAATATTTTTCAGTTTGATCCAAAAATTGATGGTTAAATGTTGATGTTTAAGCTTTTTTAGAATTCAGCGTGTGCAATTGGAGTGCGAACTATATTTCGCACCGATATTCGGTTGTTCTTTGTCGATTGTGGTAGGCTTCCATATGCACCCCCTTTTTTATTTTTATTGCATCATTTTCTTGTTATTTTCACTTTGTATTTATGCTAAGTTTTGTATATAAATCATTTGTTAGATTATTTAGCGTGAAACACAGAAATTGATTCCTCGTTTCTTGATGAGTAGTGATGTTTTGTTTAATAGTGCATTCCCATTGTGAGAATAGTTTTATGGTTGTATTTTGAATGCTATATGTGTATGAACAGGTTTTTTTATTAAAGAATTTATTTTTAGTGTGTGAAAGCATGTTATTGGGTTTATTATGTTGTTACCGCACTGGTTCTGGTTAGAAATGAGTTTTCCATGTCGAGTTTGATATATTGTGTGTGCAAAGTTTTTATTTATGTCTTATACGAGTAGTTTATAAGTTTAAATAAATTATTAAATTAAGAAGTTGTTGAAAATTGGGTTTATTTCGTGCGTTGGTTTTAAAATGGGTTTTGGGTTTCTAAAGTCATGGATTACTATTTGAAAAATGTTTTATAAATTTTAAAGTGGTTTATTAAATAGTAAAAAAAATGTGAGTTATTTTTTGAAAGTAGTTCGAGGTGGTTCTTTTTTGTTATTTGTTCATTTGGATTGTTTTATGTCTGTGTTTATGTATTTTTGTTATCTTTGCGGTTGCAGCGTGTTGGCAAGGTTTTTCCACGCTCATGCGATCGTCAACTTGTGTGTGCTTGCACACCCGTGCGAGGTGTGTTGCATCATCATGGTTGGTTTGTGAGTTGAGGTAGGTCCCCCACTGCACTCGCCTTTAAATTCAGAATTTATTAATTGCTTGATATTTTATTAATTTTAATAAATGGGAAATAATATAATGTAATTAATTTTTAAATGATTATCTGGTGTAAAAAGATCCGTTTATTTTATACATGACCCTTGAAATATTTTCTTGATGAACGGACATGTAGTAGTGAAATAATACCCATTTTGTCTTTAAACATAATTCATAGAATTTCAAATGTAGTTCTGGTTTATTTATAAATGATTTCTTTGGAAGCATGATTAAATGTTTTGGTTCTCTTGAGAAATGATTTTTTTCTTTAAAATTGGTGAAGGTTCGATTGGTACCTTAATAAAATAAATTATTTTGGAAAACTCTCTTTGGGGTGACTCAGGGGTGATATTTGGTGTACCTTGACTACAAGAGTTGTGTGTGATGTTTGTGCTAATTGATTGAATTTGTTGACTCACCCCTTTCCTTTTTTATTATAGGTGTTGACATGGGAACCTGACATAGTAAGTGAATCTTCCAAGAATGATTGTTGCACTAGTTTAGATTACGCACTGTCTTGTGGCCCTTAGTACATATTATACTCTGCTAGGGGATTAGGCCCCTCGGTTAGGCCATGTAGGGCAACACCGGGTGTTAGGGAATTATGACATCATTGAGAGTATGCTTGACTTCAGGATGAGTCACATGTATGGTACGTTTTGGATTATTCATGAGCTCCTAGGTTCGACCCATATTTTATTTAGTGTTTATTTTTATGTGGAGGACTATTGAGAGGTCTAATTCTGTTTCTCACCCCTGTGTGCCACTTCTTTTCCATTTCCCTTAGTGTGTGTTGTGCGTTGTGTGTGGTTTTCCATTTGACTAACAACTGAAATTTTAATTTCTAAATTGTTTGAAGAAATGTTTTAAAATGCAATGCACATGTTCCTTTCAAACATTAAACTTGTTTTTACATTAAAAATGGCAATGGACTGTTACTTGTCTTTGAAATGGGAGTGTGTGTGTGGAAACCCATATTTTGTATAATTTAGTTCAAACCTAGAATTAGTAAATTTATTTATTTAAAGGTAGTGCATTGGGAATAGTTTGTTGGGAATGCCTACTAAGTTTTAATACTCACACCTATACTGTTTTCCTGTTATTAGTTTGTTTTCAGGCATGACTTGAGCTTGATCATCATCAGCAAGGGTTGTTTGTGGACTGGGGAGCGACTCTCAGAGTCGCGAGGAGTTTTGGTCGTGGTTAGGTTAGTTTACTATTGTTGGTTGTTCTGCTTTTTTCATGTCATTTATTTGCCTTGCGTTATTTTACTTTTTCCACTTCTTTATTTATTTTCACTGGGAGAAATCATTCCCAATTGTCCTCCTTTGATGCCCTGGAACTTGTTGCCAGCCTGGGAGGATCGGGAATGCCTCTCAGGCCATGTCACGGACCGGCTCAGGTGATCGGTTTAGGGTATACCTGGGTTGGTTTGTGACAAAATGGCATCATAGGAAGCCCTTATTATTTGGTATGTCCGATAGATAGAGATTAGGATTTTCGGGACTCGAGAGGTAGGTACGGGAAAGACGTCATGAACCCTCACCCGTTCCAAATCTTGAGTTATTAAGGGTAGTCTGGGAATTATGTTATTGTATTGTTCTGGTTTGTCTTAGATTGAGGGATGACAACAAAGGCAAGATGATGTTACATCATGATTTCACATGGTGTAGTGACCCATGTGGAGTCAGAGTACACGTTTTAAGTTCCTCTTAGCTATTGAAACTTACTTGGGGCAAGACCCACTACCATGTCGCTAGGTTAATCATGAAAACTAGTCCCTCACTCTAGTAGTTTAATGAAAGTTAAGTGTCATCTTGGCTCTGATTGGTTTAAGTTCACTTTTGAAAATGAAAAAAATGCTTTTGAAATGGAAATTCTTTCTTTTAAATGGAATTAAATTTGTGAAATGGATTTTTAAAACTGAAATCTCTTGCTCTAAAAATCCGGTGTTTTCTTAGAACTGGTAGAGATATGGTTTGGGTTCAACCTCAGGAACACTTTATAAACGTTTTCACATGTGAGAGAATGCATGGGAAGTGTGTGTTGGTGTGCATGGATAAAAGAGGATGAAGACATGTGCAATGGTTCATGGTATTACTGGGGTGTGTACTTGGAATTAAAGGCTTAACCTTGTTTTTCTAAAGTGATTTTAAAAAGGGAAAATGATTTTTGGAAAAATTGAATTTGGTTTTAAAGTGGGTTGGGTATTTGGAAAATGGCCTTGAAAGAAGGAAGTTTTGAAATCTAAAACAAAAAGGGGGTTTTGAAAAAGGAATTTTGGGTTGTGTCGGAATTTTCTTGCTTCTTTTAAGCTGGTTGTTCTGGATGAAGGTGATTTTATTATTATTTCTTCAGTTTGATATTATTTTTGACTTTTTTTATATGCTATTCTTAAAATGCCACCCAGAAAAGTCCCCAGAGTTTCCAACATGTAATGACCAGTTTTTGGCCCTTCTTGGACATTGACTATCCTTCATGGTGATTGGGGTCTGTTAGAAGAAGCAGAATGTCTTGAAGGGGTCGAGCGTGTCTTCAGGGCTTTGGGAACTCCCAAAGCAATCAGAGTGCATGTTGTTTTGGGTATGTTTGAAGGTCCAGCTCTGGACTAATGGGAGTTTCTCACCTCACCGTCAATGCAAGTTGGGATGATGTGGGATGTATTCAAACTTGTCTTCATCCGATGGTTTATACCTGAAGAGGTGAAGAAGAAGAAAAGGGAATAACTTATGCACATTTAACAAGGAAAACAGACGATGAAGACTTATATTAACCATTTCAAGGAACTAATTTCCTTTTCTTCAAAGGTAGAATCACAGGATCTGATAAAGACATCTCTCTTAAATGGGGGTCTTTGTCTAGAGATCAAGGAGTGAGTCCTCTCTTATAAGGACCATCATTTCGAGAAGTTGGTGGATGAGGTGATTTTAGCTGAGTTGGTCTCTAGAGCACAGATGATTGGAAATCTAGTGTATCCAGCTGCTTGTGAAGGTTCCCCATCTGGCGAGCAGGGTGTTCTAGAGAGAACTATTTCTAAAAAGTCCTCTATAGTGGTTCTGGCTTCCAGTTCATTGGATTATTCAGTGGTGTGCCACTAGTGTGGCTGGTTTGGGCACGTGAGGTCGTCATGTCGCATCCCATCAAAGACGTGCTATCATTCCGGATGTCTGGGCCATCTAGGGAAGTTCTGCAGGAAGTGTTTTTTGAAGAAGATGCTAAGAATGAAGGATTATAGTTCCTGTTGTGATGTAGGAGATGCTTCAGCCATCAGATCCCCAGCCATAGGTCTTGGGGTGAAGTTCGCACGCAGTCCGGAGTTGCTGTGGGTGTGAAGCCTCGGTTCAGGTTTTGTGTTCCGTGTTGGCAGTGGAACATTTAAATTATTTCTATTCCTGTTTTTCTATTGTTGAAGTTTTGACTTTTTTGTATGTTCATTGTTTTGTTGTGGAGTTGTGACAAACCTGTTCTATTATAATCCAGATAGTTTTGTTTGTCTGATCGTGATTTTCTGAATCATGCGCTTTTCTTAAAAGTGGGTTTAGACCTTGTGTGGGTTAATCTCAATTTGGATTTGTTTGTTTGGAGATGTAAGTTCCTGTGGAGAAGTCAAGGATAGTGGTTATGCTCAGGTTCACTGTTTGGGGTTATGTACTTCTAGGAGGTTTTTCTCCTAGTGTTGGGAGTTTCTGGTCTAGGTTGAGAGTTCCAAGTTTTAGCGGAGGTGTTATTCGCTCGTTCTATAAAATTGTGTTTGGATCGGTTAGGAGTTCCCACGTCAGCCCCCCCCCCCCCACCTGGGGTGCTATAATTGAGTGTTAAATTTCCATGCTAGCTAAATTCTTATGGTGGGGAGAACCCTCTCATGTTCTCCCATTATCCGGTGTTGTGGTTTCATCCAGTTTCAACTGGGCATGATTTCTTGTTTTGTCTACTGTTCAGCTGGGTGACTTTCTGGGGGCAGAAAGTGTTTGTGGTGGCGGAAATTGTCACACCTTGACATTTAATTTATTTTTATTTTATTAATTCTTGCCCCCGATCTCTCGCATTAAGGTCTGATATGGGTCCCGAATTAAAATCTTCATCGTTTAATATTTTTACTTGGTTTTGGACCCATGCGCAGTCACCGCATGGTTGGCGGTAGTCGCGCTACCGGCCCTAGTGTTGTGCAATTGCTTATTATTACTATTGTTGTTGCAGTTGTTGTTGTTGTTGTCATTATTATTATTTTTATTATCATTATTCAATATATTATTATTTATATTACTATTGAATTATTATTAAATTATTATTATTTTTTATATTATTATAATTATAATTGTTATTTTTCAAATAAATATTATTACTATTATTTATATTTTTATCTTTATTATCATTATTAATTTTATTATCATTACTATTTTTATTATAATTCTTTATATTATTATTATTATTATTATTATTATTATTATTATTATAGCCATTTTTATTATTTTTATTCCGGGTTTTATTATTATCACTATTATTATAACTAAAATGAAAATAATAATAATAAAAACAACCTAAACCCTAGGCGTAACACCCTCCCCCTTACTATTTCCCCCCTTCCCCTATGCGAGCTACTCCCCGAAAGCCACCTCACACCTCTATAGGACCCCACCCCCCCTACGTGCGGTGCTTTACCCAGCACCCCCTCACTTCCCCTCGCCCTGCGCTCATAGTACCACCGTGCTCCAACCGGCGGCCTTGCACTCACCCAGCTCCCCCATTAGGTCGCCCTCGGCCTCGCCCCCCCCCCCCCCCCCTCAGCGCACCGACCTCCACTCGCCACAGCCGGCCTTCCCCAACTCCAACCAACCCTACTTAGCCCCCTTCAACACCCACCTTGTCCATGAAGGTCCTTGTGACCCCCTATTTCTTCAGCACTCGACCCATCCACTTTGCCTCCTCTCACCCTCGCTGCTCCGGACCGCCGCTCCTCCCTGTTCGCATGATCGTGGAATCAGGTGCCCCTCTCCTCTTCTCCCTGTCTGCGCCTCCTTCCAACCTCCCTTCTTCCCCCTTGCTACTCCGCCTCACGCGCGGCGCCCTCCAGTTGGGCTGCCTCCTACACCACACCCTGGCACCTGTTGGCCTCCCGCGCCCCTTCCCTGCGGCCATCCACCTCGCCAGTGCACCCCACTCCGGCGACAATCTCCCTTCCTTCCCTTCCGGTGATGTTTTTCTTTTTTCCCTTGTTAATAACTTCTTGATTTAGTGGCTTTGTTTTGCACAAACCCTAGATGTAGGGTTTCAATATTTTTCGGTTTGATCATAAAATTGATGGTCAAATGTTGAAGTTTAAGATTTTAGAATTCCTCGTGTGCAATTGGAGTAAAGACTATATTTCACACTGATATCTGTTTGTTCTTCATAGATTGAGGTAGGTTTCCATATGCACCGCCTTTTTTATCTTAGATGCATCATTTTATTGTTATTCGCACATTATATTTATGCCAAGTGTTGTATTTAAATAATTGGTTAGATTATTTAGCGTGAAATACATAAATTGATTCCTCGTTTTTTTGACGAGTAGTGATGTTTTGTTAAATAGTGTATGTCCATTGTGTGAATAGTTTTATGGTTGGATTTTGAATGATATATGTGTACGAAAAGGTTTGTTTTTTAAATTAAATAATTTTTTTTGCAGTGTGCGAAATCATGTTCTTGGGTTTATTATGTTGTTACCGCACTGGCTCTGGTTGGAAATGAGTTTTCCATGTTGAGTTTGATATATTGTGTGCAAATTTTTTATTTATGTCTCATACGAGAAGTTTATAAGTTTTAATAAATTATTAAATTAAGAAGTTTTTGAAAATTGGGTATATTTCGTGCATTGGTTTTAAAATGGGTTTTGGGTTTCTAAAGTCATGGATTACTGTTTGAAAAATGTTTTATAAATTTTAAAGTGGTTTATTAAATAGTAAAAAAAATGCAAGTTATTTTTTGAAAGTAGGTTGAGGTGGTTCTTTTGTGCTATTTGTTCGTTTGGATTGTTTTAAGTTTGTGTTTATGTATTTTAGTTATCTTTGTGGTCGTAGCGCATTGGCAAGGTTTTTCCACGCTCATGAGATCGTCAGCTTGCACACGCTTGCACGCGCGTGCGAGGCGTGTTTCATCGTCGTGATTGGTTTTCGAGTTGCGGTAGGCCCCCCTGTACTCGCCTTTAAATTCAAAAATTTATTAATTGCTTGATATTTTATTAATTTTAATAAATGAAAAATTATATAAGGTAATTCATTTTTAAATGATTATCTGATGTAAAAAATCCCTTTATTTTATACACAACCCTTGAAATATTTTCTTGATGAACAGACACCTATTAGTGAAAGAATGCCCATTTGGACTTTAAACATATTTCACATAATTTCAAATGTAGTTCTGGTTTATTGATAAAGGATCTCTTTTGAAGCATCCACAAATGTTTTGGTTCTCTTGAGAAATGAGGATTTTCTTTAAAATTGGTGAAGGCCCATTTGGTACTTTAATAAAATAAATTATTTTTGAAAAATCTCTTTGGGGTGACTCAGGGGTGATCTTTGGTGTACGTTTACTACATGAGTTGTCTGTGATGCTTGTGCTAATTGATTGACTTTGTTGACTCACCTATTTTCTTTTTATTATACGCATTGCCATGGGAACCTGGAATAGTAAGTGAATCTTATGAAAATGATTGTTGTACTAGTTTAGATTACACATTGTCTAGTGGACCTTAGTACGGATTATACTCTACTAGGGGATTGGGCCCCTTGGTTAGGCCATGTAGGGAAACAACGGGCATTAGGGCGTTATGACTTCATCGAGAGTAGGCATGCCTTCAGGATGAGTCACACGTATGGTACGTTCTGGATTGTTCACGAGCTCCTAGGTTTAACCCATGTTTTCTTTAGTGTTTATTTTTATGAGGTGGATGATTGAGAGGTCTAGTTCCGATTTCTACTACTGGAAAATTGTGTTTTCCAATCACTTGTATACCAACGGTTTGAATAAACCGTTGGTATACTTAATTGTTTCCAACGATTTCTTCAAACAGTTTGGATAATGGATGAGAACAAGTTTTTCCCAACAGTTTACTCAAACCGTTGGGAAAATCTATATGTATACCAACGGTTTTTAAAATAGTTAGTAAATACACTATTTCCCAACGGTTTTAACAAACCTTTGGGAAATTTTCCCCCAAATAGCATCACATCCAGAATCCTTCTGTGCGATTTCGTCCATAAACCTAATTTCTCCTGACACTCTCTCTTCACCCCAAGGTATCTATCAAAGCTCTCTCTCTAATCAATCATGTAATTCTTTACTTCTAAACCTCTAATCTATAAGGGGAATGTCGTGCATCTATTTTTGTTTGTTATCTATTTTGATTTCACCTAAATTAGATCCACATGGTCGGCTTCTCCCTGTATTTCTATTTCTCCTATCATGTTCCCTTACCACAAGACCCTTCTGCAAGATATGATCATGATATTGAGGTTTTATATTATTTAATGTGATGGGGGCCTAGGGTAGAAGTTCCTTCTAGTGGGAATCCTTTCCATTTTTACATTAAGGCATTCTAGTGTGCCATGTGGATAGTGAAAACCCATTTGAGGTGTTGAATAATTATGGTTCTATTTTCTATGGGTTATGTTATCTAAATTATGAGAGGTATTGGTTGTATAATGAATCTAGTTTTATGGGGGATTTCATGTATAGTGTATTAGAAATATTATTCATCGATTAAATGTATAATGTGATAACCTGTTTTGTTGATTTTTATTATTTATCCTGCTGTCACTATTGATAAATGTAAGATGTTGTCTTATTGCGGTTTTGTTTTGGTATACTTTTTGTAGTGACACCTCTTCATAAGAAGATATATGGTGACATACTTATTTTTTTTATTCATGTAGTACATGGAATGTGTTTTAAAGGGATAATGGTCTGAGTGACTCTTTGGGGTTATATTATGGAGTGAGTTGGGTAAGTTGGAAATCGTTATGTGAGTTCCTTGTGGCTTATAGGGTATGGTTACAACCTAGAGGGGTGTTATGCTGGGATGTGGATGAGGGTGGCTGATGATATTGGCCATATATTGATTATGTCCTATGGGATTGTGTATAAAATTAGGATATTTCCAAGTTATATGGTATTCCTTGGGTGGTATTGTATGGTCGGATGGGATAAGAAAATTGATGATGATTTTCTTATACAAATTTCACTTAGGAGGGGGGGTGTGGGCTGTCCAAGGAGGGAGGGGAGTTTTCCACCCCCACCCCCCTTGGAAAACCCCCATGGACACCACCCCACCCCCTAGACACCTCCACCCCCTGGACACCCCCACCCCCTTGGATAGCCCCCCCTGGATACCACACCACCCACCCCCTGGACAACCCCCACCCCCCGAACAACCGCCCCTTGGGCACCACCCCACCCCCTGGACAACCCTCCCACCCCCCTGGATAGCCCCCCTGGACACCCTTACCCCCCAGACACCCCCCAGATAGCCCCACCCTCCCGGACACCCACACCCCCTTGACACCACCCCACCCCCTGGACACCCCCACCCCCTAGACACCCCACCCCCTTGGATAGCCCCCCTGGACACCACCCCACCCCCAGAACAGCCCTCCCACCCCCTTGGATAGCCCCACCCGGACACCACCCCACCCCCTTGGACAACCCCCACCCCCAAGATCTATTTATAAGGATATCCTTCTATTCTCAACCTTTCTCCATTTATTTCACTATCTAGAAAGATCACTGTCATTATTCCCTATTTCTATGGATTTTGTAAAATTTTATGATTCACACTATTTGATATTGAATCAATGACTAATACTTGATTGGTAGATGTCTGTGAATATATAGAATATGGTTTATAAACTATCCCTTAAAAGTGTCACTATTTTGTGTTCTTTATGATGTGTAGTATCATTGACATACTTTATTATTAATCTCAAATTTAAAAATAAATGTTTTTGTTTATACTTTATGAAATTAAACCTCTTTACGATCCATGAACAACCTATTAGTGTAGAAGCCTAAAATTTATCCACCCATGGGGCGCGCTTCACTTGGGGAACTAATTAGGTAATAAAAGGTATGACCATAGGGGTTTCGAGAATGAGTTATTGATCATGAGTGAATGATTTGGGATGCCTATAACACATAATGGGACCTGAGGCATGTGCCTCTTATATGATACCTATTGAAAATGAATACAAATAAATTTTAATTTAATTTTATAGGACATGTTCTTTGATTAATGATTTGGAATTCCTTGAAGAAACCAACCAAGGATTCATGTTAAAAACATAGCTTTTAATTCCATTTGGAAACCCCCTTGGATTCATGATGATTTTGTTTAGAATACCTTGGGGAAATCTACCTTGGATTCATAGTGATTATGATTTTGGAAGCCTTGGGGAAGTCCCCCTTGGATTCTAAACTAGAGGCCTCTCTCTTTACATAGGCTGGGAACTCCTTCCTCCATATAAATCCATCTGAATTCAATAAATGTTTTAGTTCTACACTCCAAATCTATATGGATAAAATTACTTTTAATGTTTTTCATCTATTATTCTTTGTTTCTATTTTGATTTGACTTAAACTAGGTGGTGACATGTGTGGCATGACATACCTAATAAGTGTAGTTTGATTTTTTTTTCTATTTTCATTTTACAATTCAAGTGTCACAATTATATTAATCAACTTGAATTGAAGTTTTCATAGCCACTCCTTTTATGTAGTTAGTTAATCATATCGACTAATGGAGGTGCTGGTGAGATGTATCCCCACTAAAAGATGGTAAATGGTTTTTTAGTCATATTTTCTCAAGGTGGGTAATGGATATAAGGATGATCCATGTAAAGGGATTGGGGATGGTTGGGGTAATGGGGTACGTGGTTTTCCTTTTTTTGTGGGGTGATATGGTAATTTCTGTGGACTTTAGTTTGGGTGTTATGAAATGTACTAACTTTTCACAATATTTCCATCTTTTAGCATCAATAACTTATTTAAAAAACTCTCTTTACACATTATGCATCTTTCATGAAAAGCATTCACTTTGCAATAATTTGAACAATGTTTTATCAGGTCTATGGTGTCTTCTGGTATGTGATAAATGAAAAAAATTACCAAACACATCTCACCTCAAATTTAGGCATGAATAACTGAATTAGTATATCTTTAAATTATTTTAATAATTCACTACATCAACTAGAAACTCCTTCCTTTATTTTTTACTTAAATATATTTTCAATTAAACGTCAATCTTATTGAATTTCTTGTGACAAAATGACTTATAACAACTCTTTTTACAGAATGGATAGAAGTTGTATGTATGAAACCGATCGGATCTCAAGCAATTTTCAAAACAATTTGGAGAGATTTTTAGATTTTTCATTTAATAATTCTTCAAATAGTGGTTGCATACACTTCCCATATTCCAATTGTGTTGGTAGACCTTGGTTGAGCCGTGAAGAAGTCAGCTACCACATAACCAAATATGGTTTTCAAGCAAACTACTGTGTGTGGTATCACAATGGGGAGAAAATGAAATCTCAAATTACTGATGATCAAAATGAAAGGACTGGACTGGGGAATTTTTTAGATGACCAATTTATGTTTATTCATCATCATGAAAAAGAAAGGATTTTGACTCAATAAGACTTTGATATGGGGAAAGATGTTTCATCTAATTAAAATGATGATATTTCCAGGGTGAAAAAATTGAATGATGCTTCCACGACCCTAGTATATCGACAATGCGATAAAATAAAAAAGCTGGAATTTTTAATCTGATTGTTTCATGGGAAAACTATATATGGGATTTCTAATACAACAATCAATTACATTCTTACCTTCTTGAATGATTTACTTCCATATGATGCAGATATTCCCTCAAACCACTATATGGCATGGAAGTTAGTTGAAGAACTTAGACTTTCAAGAAACAAAATTCATGTTTTCCTAAAAGATTGTAGTTTATTCTTGGAGGAAACCACTGAATGAAATGATTGTATAAAATGTGGAACATCCCACTGGAAGTCAAAATATGATGGAACACCATCCCTCATGCCACATAATGTAATGTGGCACTCTCCATTGATCCCCAAACACCAAAATCTTTTTATGTCTGATGAAATATCAATAAAAATGAGATGGCATGATTCTGAGAAAAAGAATACTAATGATGAGTTGGTTCACCCTGTAGATGGATTTTCATGTCAGAGATTTGATGCTCGATATCCTGATTTTGCAGCTGACGTGCGTAATGTGATGCTAGGTCTTTTATGCGACAGTTTTAACCTGTTTGGGAAGATGCTTACTTCACACAAAACATGGCCAGTTTATATACAAATTTATAATCTTCCCCCATGGTTGTGTATGAAAAAACCTTTCACTTTCATGAGTGTACTAATATCTGGATCTTCTGATCCCGAAATTGATATTGACATTTACATGCAACCTTTAATAAAAGAGTTGAAACTTCTTTGGGATGTGGGTGTGCGCACATATGATGCATATTCAAAAGACATATTTCAGATGTGTGTTATGAATATGTGGATGATCAATAATTTTCTTGCTTATGCAATGATGTCTGGATGGAGAACAAAGGGAAAACAGTCATGCCCTATTTGTATGAAGAATACATGATCCAAAAGACTGTAACATCAATGTAGTTTCAGTTTTATGGGAAATCGACGATTCTTTCCAATGGACCATCCACATAGAAATAATCGTCGAAGATTTGATAATACCATAGAGACTGATGATCCACCTCAACATAAGTCTGGAACTGATGTGCTTAATAAATTGAATGATTTTAGTTTTTCATTCAGGAAGAGTAAAATGAAATCTAGAAAGAGAAAGTATGTTTCTACTGAAACCTGTTACAATTGGAGGAAGAGGAGTATCTTTTCTTATTTTCCTTATTGGTCAACCAATTTGTTATGTCATTTCTTAGATGTAATTCACATTGAAAAGAATATATGTGAAATGTTTCTTTTGATACTTCTAAATGTTAAGGGAAAGACAAAAGATGATTTACAGTCTTGGCGTGACATTGTGGATTGGGGCATCAGACTAGAATTGCATCATGTGCGTATCAGTGAAAATAAATGGCAAGTTCCATGTGCTTATTATGTGATGACACATATGAAAAAAACAATTTCTAGAAGTATTAGAGACTATTAGAGTTTATGATGGCTATTCAAGCAACATATCTAAACGATTCAACATAAGTGAGATGAATTTAAAATCATTGAAGGCTCATGATTATCACATTCTTCTGCATGAGTTGATTCTAATATCAATCCATCATCTTTTTTCCAATAATGTAAGGTTGAATGTTATTTAGTTGTTCCATTTGTTTATAGATCTTTGTTCTAAGATGTTTTCTAAGTATTTCTTGCAAAAAAATGTTGACAGATACCCCATTAATTTTGTGTGAGTTGGAGAAAATATTTCCTCCATCATTTTTCACATGCATGCAGTATCTTACTGTCCATATTCCCACTGAAATACTTCTCGAAGGACCCATTTCATTTCATTGGATGTATCCAACTGAAAGAAATATGTACACATTAAAGTCTTATGTCTGAAATAGGAATCATCCCAAAGGTTCTATCCTGAACGGTTACTTGGATCAAGAATGTATGGATTTCTTCTCAATGTATTTGTCTGATCTTACTACAAGAATGAATAGACCAATGAGAAATGAAGAAGAACAGTATGAGAAAATTGAACCCAGTTTTCCATCACTTCCTCAAATAGGAGGAATTCCAGGATCATATACATTGAAGACATTAAGTCTTGAAGAGTTAAAGATGGCACATCACATAGTTTTGTTCAACTATGATTTGTTCGATTACTACATCAGGTAACTAAATTGAATATGTATATCTTACATATATATCTGTTAATCTATTCATATTTTTTATCTATAGGGAACACAAAACAATTCTAAATAGAAATCATCGTTCATTATCTTTGAGAAGGAGGGATAATTTTCATAGTAAAGAGTTTTCTGCTTGGTTAAAATTGAAGGTAAATATATTACTATTTAAAATAATTAAATAAATATTTAATTAAGTTTAATATTCATTTATATTTCAAGTATAGAGTTTTTCTTCTAACTCTGTCTCTGAGGAAATAAGAGCTTTGGTTTTTGGTCCTAATATTGTGGTTTGTGACTGTAAATCAATTATTATCAATGGGTAAAAATTTATTGTCACTAATCAAGAAAATAACATGAGAACACAACATGATGGTGTTATGGTTAATGCCACAACAGATTGTTATGCTAGTGTATCAGATATTAGACCGCGATTTGAAAATGTGGGTTATTATGGAGTCGTTGAAAAAATAATAATATTGGATTATTACTCTCATGGATGAGTCACGATGATGAAATGCCATTGGTTTGATTTGATGACGAGACATGACACATTTATTGATGATTTTAGATTTCGAGTAATTAATATGACTCACACTCTTGCCACCAAAGAACCATATGTATTGGAATCAATAGCTAAACAAGTTTTTTATGTCAAAGACTAACTTCAACCTGAAATTTGTGTCATAGTTGAAGTAATTCGAAGACATATTTTTGATGATGGTGATGATGGAATTGACACTTTCCCCACATCCATTGGAACCAATCCATTTATTTATTTTGATGACTCTAATAGCTCAATTTTCAATGTTGATTGTGAACCTAAAGTTGTGGTGGAAAATATATAGAATCATCCATCAATGTTCTCAATTATTTTGATTTACCTTGAGTTGGGTTGTTAAGGTTGGTAGTATTCAAATTGATTTAATATTGATTACAAATATTTTGTATCTAACATGACCGTTATGTGAATTTTCAATGTTTATTGGTTGGAATTTTTATTTGAATTTCATTTTCTAATTTGGAATTGAACTATATTTAAACCTACGCAACCAACACTTCTAACTTGGTGAACATTTCAATGCTTCAACAATGATTTTTATAAATTTTTATGACTCTAGGACCTGTCTTTAACATTTTACCAGGTAATGAACTTGATGATCTGTATTCTTCTTCAAAACATGTATTGAAACCTGCATCATCTACCTGAGCTAAAGAAATTAATTTTTTCCATAATTTTGATAACTTCTTTACCACTTATGAATATGGTAGAATCAATGTTCCATGATTTTAATAGACTGATGACACTTAGTAAATAATCATCCTGCTAAAAATTAATTTCTTTATTACATCTTGTACGATTTATTGACTTCATTATATATTTGTTCAAGATCACCTAAAACAATGGTTAGTTAAATTATCCATGAATCCCCCTATTCCCTCTCATTTATTTTGTTTTTTGGGTTACACATTAGTTATCCTTTTCTATTTAATTCCATATTTTGTTTTCAAATGCAAGAAATGAAACTAATTGAATAGAGGTGATGAAAATAGATTATGGACAACCATCGTCGCATGACTGAGGTGGGCATTCCACCACTAGTGCCTGCAGTGAGTATTTTATTTCAAATATATTAATCTAAATAATATATAATATCATGTGCTTAATTTTTTTAACATTTTTTCAGGATCCATCTATTAGGCGATAATTATTCGATTATAAGCCTAGTAGTGGTCCCAGTACTCAGGGTGTTCATATGAGGGGGGGTGGTATGGGAGCTAGATGATCTAGTCGGTGTACCCGATTAGACCCTTCCCCTCCCACTGACATATCATCCATCCCACATTCTGATCCTAGTGTGCTGTTAGGGACACACGAGATATTTAGGCCTCCCATGTTTTCACAACCCTTTATATCTGAGCCTCCTCACCCATCTGTACCATATCTGATGATTATTCCCACTCCCCATCCAGCATTTGGCCAGCCATCCATGTCATCTTCTTTTACTTCTGCTTCCTTCTCTTTGGGATTTAATATTCCATCTTCTTCGACTCTGGCTCCACTAGCGTCTGTCCCTGTGGAGCATACATTGGGACCCACTCCATCTGTACAGGGCGTTCCTTCAGTTTCTGCAGATCCAGTGGTACCCATTGATCAGACTACCGCATGTATACTTATACAATCCTAAAAAATTGTTACACCATTATTTATTTTCAATATAACATGTATTGATAAAATATTTTTTTTATTTCATAACAGATACATCTAATGATAGGAGGCGGGGGTGGGGGCGTACACGTATGAGTGCGGTGTGGCACCTCCGCACGCAGTTGATGGTGGACTATAATGAAGATAGTCAGATGATTGAAGAATCAGGGAAGCAATGTCGAAGTTTTATGACGACGCTCACCAAATACCCCGACATCATTCCTGTCAGCCAGCTCTCATGGAGACAGCTACTAAATGAAGTCAAGGATAAAGACTGGGCAAAGATATGTGTAAAAAAAATCTGTTTTATTTAATGCAATATATTAATTTTTGTATTTATATGAATTAATATTTTGGTGTTACTTGCGGTTTAATTTTCCCGATGGTGAGGATGCATGAGCATCACATCTAAATGATTTAAGCGAGCTTTGCAGAGCTTATAAGAATGAGTTTTACAATGGTTGGCGTGCTAGAGTGGGTATAGAGTTAGAGGTGGTCCTTGTCATGGATTATTGTCCATTAGAACAGTACGAATAGATTATTACTCATTGGACGACTATCCGATTTATGGTATTAATCAAATTAGAGGTATTTAAATGAAAATTTTCATGTTTTTCGTTAATATTAATTATTGAATTTTATTTAGGATGCATCTGGAAGAAATAAAAAAACATTGATGCTAAGAAATACATCCACACATTGGGACATACTACAATGCCAGATCATAAGAGACAGTAGGTATGATAGTTTATAATCTTTCTTTACGACTTGAACATTCTATTTCTCCCTCCATAATTTATTTGATTGATAAAGTTATTATATAATTTTAGTTATGAAATATTGTTTTTTTGGTATCCTATTTTTAATTATGGTTTCATAAATTCAATGTCATTTTAGAGGCATAAATTGAATATAGAAGGACGTGTTCCTCGAGCAAAATTGTTTTTCTCGAGTAGAAGGAAGAAATATGGAAGCGCGGTTAATGAGAAGGCTCAGTAACAGATTGTAAGTTTTACTTTGTAGATTTAAAATTTTAATCTCTATTTTGTAACTTAATAATCTATTTATATTTGTAACAGGCTGCTTTAGGGGCCCTTGATGCCCATGAACCTAACAATTTTGGGCCAAACGATCACTTACATTAGGTTTTTAGATATGAGCACCCTGGTAGAGTATGATGCCGACCTGGGAAGAGTATAGTTCCGAAGAGGTATTGGCCCTCCTCAGGTACGAGGTGTAGTGCCATTGAGTTGCAGCAGGTTAAGGCACAGGTAGAACATGATGAAAAAAGGGCCACAGTGACAACAGAACAATTTTCTAGGGAAAACATTGCATTTATGAAATTGATGAAAGTTTTACATCCAACACTTTCACCAGAGGCCATCACTGTTTGTGATGAATATATGTCATAGATACGTTCTATATATGGTGCACCAGGTGGCAGTTCTAGTGGTGGTCAAGACGATGGCAAGGAGGAGGCCAAAGAGGAGGCCGAGGCAGAGGAGGTGGGAGATGAGGAGGCTGAGACTAAGTATGAGGGCGAGGAGGAGGGCGGGGATGATGATGGGGATGATGATGAGGACGAGGGTGAGGGTGATGATGATGGTGATGATAGTGATGGTGATGAGGGACAGATTGATCCATTACATTTTTGACTGATATTACTAACCTTTGATGTTTATTGATTTGTTATGCCCAAATATATGTGTGATTAGGTAGGTCATATTATTTTGATTTTTTATCTATAAATAATAAAACTTGACTTGATGATTTGTTGTGACCGATTCACCCCTCCCCTAGATAGCCCCCACCCCCTGGAAACCCCTCACCCCCTGGACAACCCGTACCCCCAAGAAACCCCTTTCTGATTGTATTGAAACATCAGGACAACGATCCATGGGTCATTTGTGACATTTATGAGTCAACCCCACCTCAATCTGCGGCACAGTGTGACCAGTATCACAAAAATTGTGTCTCTTTTGTTTAAAATGGACAATGTTTTAAGTAAAAACAACAGAAATATGGAAAACTGACCAAACATATTCTCATTGTGTTGAAACTTTAGCACAAGGATCCTTGGATTATTTCTGATGTGTACAAGTAAACCCCACCTCAATCCGAGGCACTGTGTGGCCAGTACCACTCAAAGTGTCTCACCTTTATTTGAAATGGACAAAATTTTAAGTGAAAACATAAACTCACATACAGAAAACCAACCAAACTCAATCATATTGTGTTGATACTTTATGAAAATGATCCATGGGTCATATGTGATGTGTACGAGTCAAACCCACCTCAATTTGAGGCATGGTGTGGCCGGTATCACTCGAAGTGTCTTTCTTTTGTTTAAAATGGACACCCTTTTAAGTAAAAAAAACATGAATACATAAAACCAACGAATCATATTCGGATTGTGTTGATACTTTAGAAAAAGGATCCATGGTTCATTTATGATGTGTATGAGTCAACCCCACCTCAATATGAGGCATGGTGTGGCCGATACCACTCAAAGTGTCTCACTTTTATATGAATTGGACAACATTTTATGTGAAAATAACAATTGGCATACGGAAAACTGACCAAACACATTAGGACTCTATTTATACATTATTAAAATAATCCATGGGTAATTTGTGATGTGTACGAGTCAACCCTACCTTAGTCCGATGCACGTTGTGGCCGATACCACTCAAACTGTCTCACTTTTATTTGAAATGGACAGGATTTTAAGTGAGAACAACAACTGGCATACGGAAAAATGACCAAATTCATTCGAATTCTGTTGATACTTTAGGAAAACAATACATGGGTCATTCGTAATGTGTACGAGTCAACCCCGCCTCAATATGAGGCATGGTGTGGCCGGTACCACTCAAACTATCTCACTTTTATTTGAAATGGACATGATTTTAAGTGAAAACAACAACTTGCATACGGAAAACCGACCAAACACTTTCTGATTGTATTAATACTTCTAGAAAAATATACACGGGTCATTTGAGACATTTACAAGTCAACCCCACCTCAATCTGAGTCATGGTGTGACTGGTATCACTCAATATGTCTCTTTTTTTTTAAAATGGACACTATTTTAATTAAAAACAACAGACATTTGGAAAACTGACCAAAAGTATTCTGATTGTGTTGATACTTTATCAAAAGGATCCATGGATCATTTTTGACATTTACGAGTCAACCCCGTCTCAATATAAGGCATGGTGTGGCCGGTACCACTGAAAGTGTCTCACTTTTATTTGAAATGGACAACATTTTAAGTGAAAACAACAACTGGTATATGGAAAAGTGACCAAACGCATTCGAATTCTATTGATACTTTATGAAAATTATCCATGCGTCATTTGTGACATGTACGAGTCATCCCCCCTCAATATGAGGCACAGTGTGGCCGGTACCACTCAAACTATATCACTTTTATTTGAAATGCACATGATTTTAAGTGAAAACAACAACCTGCATACGGAAAACTGACCAAACCTATTCGGATTGTGTTGATACTTTAGCACAAGGATCCATGGTCCATCCTCACACAATCCACTTCTCATGTGAGGAACTCCTACCCCTATTCTAAAACACATGACATTTAATATGCCAATCCCATCCTCAAACAGTGGGTTCTAGGAGCAAACTAAAGTCCCTTTGGGAACCCAATTACGAAGACATAATTGAATATTCATTCCCACTACCCAAAATGGGGATTCATCTCACATCACACCCAGGAGACCAAATTACAATTATCCACATACCCCCTTATTCCAATTGAAAATTCTATGAAAAACATGTATGCTATTCTGGTAACCCATCTAATATGTCGAGATTGGCCTATGTTTCCCACTAACACATCAGGAACCATTTATACATGGATACATAGTCATTAGAGGAATACAAACATCCCATGTGCTTCTTATAACTCATCTTAGGTCTAATAACATGACCACTACCATTGTCTATCTTATGGGTATCATGATCCTTGTCCACTTTACCCAAATTGTTTTTTTGGTTTTAAGATAGTCAACCCAAGACCATGAGTAAACATCCCATGTGCTTCCTATAACATGTAGGATTTTTATCTTGTGTGTATTGGTGTTGTGGTTTTAGTGAGGAGTGAATTATAAATTTTTAATACTGTTATGGGTGTTATTGCTTTTCAATTCTAAATTTCTGAATTTTGGATGTATTGGATTCTGGCTGTATTGGTAATGAATTCTAAATTATGAATACTGTTATGTGTATTGGATTCTAGATGTATTGGATTTTAATTTTGTATTGGTGTTATGGGTGTTATTGGATTTCAATTTTGGATGTATTGGATTGTGGATGTATTGGATTCTGGATTTTTCTCTTGTACTATGGTTTGAGTGAGGAATGAATTTTAAATATCTAAATTTCTGAATTCTGGATGAATTTTAATCATCCCATGTAGGATTTTGGATTCTGACTATATGTGTTCTTGCAGGTCATGGAGAGTTGCAGGTTGGAGGTGGCTGCTGGCTGCTGTGGAGCTGTAGTATATGTATACCAACGGTTTTCAAAACTGTTGGAATAGACTTATACCAAAGGTTTTTAAAACCGTTGGGATAGCCTTTTCATGTATATTATACCAACGGATTTGATATAGTTGTTAGTATAAACTTATACCAACAGTTTTGGAAACCGTTGGTATATCCTTTGGATGTATATTGTACACTATATACCAACGGTTCTAAACTGTTGGTATAAGGGTAACATATACCAATGGTTTGTGAAAATGTTGTTATATCTCTTACTTTAACACATATACCAATGGTTTACACAGAATTGTTGGTATAAGCCTATACCCACGGCTTACTGGGCCACTGTTTGGGAAACCGTTGGTATATAATATACCAATGGTTTCCCAGCCTTTACCAACAGTTCTGAAGTGTTGGTAAAGGGTAAAATTCCAGTAGTGTGCTGGCCCCTGTGTGCCACTTCTTTTCCATTGCCTTTATTGTGTGTTGTGTGTGGTTTTCCATTTGACTAACAACTGAAATTTTAATTTCTAAATTATTTGCAGAAATGTTTTAAAATGCAATGCACATGTTCCTTTCAAACATTAAACTTGTTTTTAAATTAAAAAGGGCAATGGACTATAACTTGTCTTAGAAATGTATGTGTGTGTGTGGAAACCCATATTTTGTACAATTTAGTTCAAACATGGAATTAGTAAATTTCTTTATTTAAAGGTAGTTCATTGGGAATAGTTTGTTGGGCACGCCTACTGAGTTTTAATACTCACGCCTATAATGTTTTCTTGTTTTTAGTTTTGTTGTAGGTTTGACTTGATCTTGCTTGCTGTCGGCGAGAGTTAGTTGTGGAATGGTGAGCGACTCTCGGAGTCGCGAGGAGTTTTGGTCATGGTCAGGTTAGTTTTCTGTTGTTGGTTGTTCTTCCATTTTTGTGTCATTTTTTTTGCCTTGTGTTATTCTACTTTTTCCGCTGCTTTATTTATTTTCACTGGGAAGAATCGTTCCCAATTGTCTTCTATTAATGCCCTAACACTTGTCGCGAGCCTGGGAGGATCTGGAACGCCTCTCGGGACATGTCACAGATCGGTTCGGGTGACCGGTTCAGGGTCTACTCAGGTTGGTTTGTGACACTTGAGCTTACCAAACTGTTCCAATCAAACAGATGGGGCTGTACCTAGAGTTTATTTCAGATAGTATTTAGAAAAACATAAATTCACTAATTGGGAAGATTCTAAGTTGTTTCTTTAACATTTGTATGTCTTTCTAAGGTTTGAGTATGTTTTAAGAAAATCATTGGCAATGAGTTTTGAGGAATCATTTTTAAGAAGATTCTAGAAGGTTTAAAGGCATTGTAGCTAAGTTGAGTTGAGAAAGACGAATCAAAATTCAAATTTGGAAACCTCACTTTCTCCCAAATTTTAATAGGAAGAGGGACTATATGAAGGGGTGAAGGCACAATACAGATTATTATTGTTGTTGCATGATAAAGTGTTAAAGTGATAAAGAAAAGGTACTAGACTGAGGCATCGAAAAGAAGTTCATCTGACAGAGTGAAACTGAATGAGTCACACTAATTTGAGGTGAACCAGACAAAGGAAAATTGGGAAAAGATAAAGGGGAACTAGAATGAAGCTTATCGTATGGATAGGCACATGAAAAATAATTTTTGGAAAGGGTTTCTAGGATCTATTTTCCTAAGTTTCTTATTTTGTTTAGTCTCGAAAGATAAGCAGTCTTTTTTCACTTGTGGGTGCCAATTTAATTGCCTATCAGAAGATATATGGATCTTCAAGAGAGTTGGATAACCTATAATCACTTAATTATATAGCAAAAATCTATGGACCGATTGGAGTTGATGAGAGATTGAAATTTATAAATTTTTTGTCAGTTGTTCTTTGAAATTAACCCTATTATTTAATTCAAACCCCAGGTAAATGAGTGATTTTTGTTAGAATTTTTGAATTCTAGACTTAATTAATAAATAGTTCAAATGAATATTTTTATTGATTATTAATTCTTGGAATTAAAATGGTGACACCAAATTTTGATTTTTAAACTTGAAGATTAATTATGTGGTTGGGTCGAGAACTGATATTCTTTGAAGGATTTATTTTTTAGTTAAATTGATTTATTATTTTTTGAATTAATTGAAATTAATCTATAGAATTAAATTGTTTCAAAATGGAGGAATTTTTAATTTTTAATTTTAATTAGAATTATAGTATGATTTTCAAATGTGAAAAGAATAATGTGATTTTCAAAATCATATTTTTAATCGATTTTTTTAAATTTGGAATTAATTGTTTGAAGGAGGAATTTTTTTTATTATTGAAATTTGTTTGGAAAAAATTTTCAATTAAAACTTCTGTCGATTTTAATATTGGAAAAATAATTTAAAATCCAGAAGTCACCATAAGATGAATTTATTAACGGTCACTTAAGTGACCACACATCAAATGACTGTGCTTTTGAAATATCAAGTGACATCATGTTAAGGGAAGTGACTGCATGTACAAATGAATAACTACTATGAGTCTCTCTCATAGTCACTTCCCTCAAGCTACCACAATCCACCCCCTCCACCAACACTTAAAACTTACCATGAATGAAGAACATCAAGCTACAGTGGGGGCCACTCCCAATATGGGGTGGAATTTTACAGGGGAGGAAGTCTTTGGGCGGCTGCAGGTTCTTCCTTGGTCGGCAACAACCGCAGAAGCATGGTGGAGTTCTCCTTTGGTGGGCAGTCAAGATGGTGGACTGCAGTAGGCGGCGGGAGGAAGGTTCAAGGTTAGACGAGCTACCCTCCGCCTACCAGAGACAAGCTTATTTATTTCTTCCTCCATTTAAATGAAGAAATCTGTTGTGTGTGTAAGAAGTGTGGTGTAATATGTGATTGTGTGATCCTCCGACGAGAACCAGAGAGAAGAAATAGAGAAACGTTTCTCCCGTGGACGTAGGTCATCCGACCTAACCACGTTAAATACTGTGTTGCTCCGTTTGATCCTCGTTCTGTGTGTTTGAGATACCACGCACCTCCGCTGCGCCCCAACAAGTGGTATCAGAGGGGATTTGGAGTGAACAGAGGTAAACTGGCGCGGCGAGGGTGAATTTTCCAATGGTCGGAAAATTGAAAGTGGTTGGAAATTTTTTCTGAGGTCAAATTCGTGAAGAAGGCAGCGAGACGATTCCAACGACGCAAATGGCGATGAAAACGGAGTTGAAACGAGCCAGGTAGGCTCAGTCAAAGTTTGGTCAAACCCGCGGGTGAACAGTAACCCCGTGCCGGAGAAGACAGTACTGTTCACGCCGCCGGCGAAAATGACGGCAAGATTCCGACGGGAATTCCGAAGTGCCACCTCAGCGACACGTTAGTGCCACGTCAGCAAGCGATCTGGACCGTTGAGCTTGTTTTGACATTATCTCAGTCAATTGGTGTCCGATTTCAGTGATCAAGGAGTCGATTCTGACTATTTCGACCGTTCCGGACGCATCCGTATGGTTAGTTTTTCGAAATTCGCACTCTATCAGGTGTTTATATAAGGGTGTGACATCGATAGTGGTGATCACGTTTTGCGACGACGACGATGACGGGTGGCAGAGCACTACCAAGATTTGATATCAAGAAGTTAGATGGTTGAAATAATTTTGGCTTATGGCAAAGCACGGTAAAAGATCTTTTGGTGCAGCAGGGCATGATCAGACCGTTGATTGGAGAGAAGCCTGAGACAACCAGTGCTGATGATTGGGAAGAGCTCAAGATGCGAGTCATCAGCACAATTCGGCTATGTATGGCGAATGAGGTAAAATACTCGGTGTTGGACGAAATATCACCGAAGGAGATCTGGGAGAAGTTGGAGCAGCGATATATAGAGAAGTCGCTCACCAAAAAGTTGTTCCTGAAGAAGAAATTGTACTAGTTGCGCATGGATGAGGGAACGAATTTGTTGTATAACACCAAAAAATTCAACAAGATCCTGATGCAGTTATTGGGGCTCGGTGTGAAGGTTGAAGAGGAAGACAAATCACTGTTGATTTTGTCATCACTACCAAGCTTATTTGATGGGATTGTGACTGCATTGCTCGTCGGGAAGGAGACATTGAAGCTGGACGAGGTGATGGCATCACTTCAAGATTCGGAGGCATTTCGAAGACCCGCAACACTTCCAAGCGAGAAAATCATGGTGATGCGAGATGATCAATGTGGGAGGAGCCGACATCGACAGTAAGGAGGTAAAGAATGGCAGCCAAAATCCAAGGGACGTGATCCGAGTGAAATCACGTGTTTCTGATGCGAGAAGAAGGGTCACTATAAAAGTGACTGTGGAGAACGCAAAAGGTACGTTGCTGAGAAGAAGAAAGTCGAAGAGGAGGATGTAAAGATCACAAGATTATATACAGATGATGAAATCTGCATGACAACGGGAAGAATGCACTCAGATGAGCGAGTTGATCGGGGAGAAGTGCAGTGTAATTACTGCAAAAGATACGGGCACACAAAGCGAGAATGCCTATTTCTAAATAGGAAGAACAAGCGAGCTCAAAATCCAAAGGAAGATG
Source organism: Viscum album (assembly GCA_963277665.1). Classification (NCBI taxonomy): domain Eukaryota; kingdom Viridiplantae; phylum Streptophyta; class Magnoliopsida; order Santalales; family Viscaceae; genus Viscum; species Viscum album. Next base: position 994,332,133 of record OY728134.1, read on the forward strand.
GATGGGTTCTGGATTCGGGGAGCTCAACACACATATGTACGAAGAGAGGTACATTTGATACTTTTCAGTAGGTGCGAGACTCGGTGATACTTGGTGATGGGTCAACATGCGAGGTTCGAGGAGTCGGGACGGTGAAATTGAAGACACCCTATGTAGGAGTTCGTAAACTGGCTGATGTGAAATTCGTTCTGAGGATTAGACAAAACCTGGTATCATTGAGTAGACTCGATGCAAAAGGGTTCAAGATTTCCATAGCAGGTGGAGTGTTGGAAGTATCACATGGGGATGCAATGAAGTTTACTGGGAAGGAGTCCCAAGGGTTGTATCATTTGATGGAGACCGCAGTCAGCTCGAGATCGAGTGAAGATGGTGGAAGTGCCACATCATCTGGCGTGAAGAAGCATGTTCGATTTTCCGATGAAGTTTTAAACACCTGCAAGGAGACTGTAGGTCAAGCTTCTACCCCAAATTGGTCGTGAGGGGGAGATTTGTGGGGGAAACTCCCAATATGGGGTGGATTTTTGCAGGGGAGGAAGTCTTTGGGCGGCTGCAGGTTCTTCCTTGGTCGGAAACAACCGTAGCAGCATGGTGGAGTTCTCCTTTGGTGGGCAGTCAAGATGGTGGATTGCAGCAGGCGGCAGGAGGAAGGTTCAATGGTAGACGAGCTACCCTCCACCTACCGAAGACAAGCTCATTTATTTCTTCCTCTATTTAAAGGGAGAAATCTACTGTGTGTGTAAGAAGTGTGGTGTAATCTGTGATTGTGTGATCCTCCGACGAGAACCAGAGAGAAGAAATAGAGAAACTTTTCTCCTATGGACGTAGGTCATCTGAATGAACCACGTTAAATACTATATTGCTCTGTTTGATCCTCGTTTTGTGTGTTTGAGATACCACACACCTCTAATGCGCCCCAACAGCTACGAGATGAAGAAGGTGAGTCACACTTATGGAAGTTTGATGGAGAAGCAGAGCAGCGCCGCTGTTGAAGAAATAACCACTATTGATGGAGATGACCATGATCCTCACTTCCCTATTATGGATAAAGCCTACAATGGAAGACTCCTTTCCACTACTAAGATCTGAACCCATGATTTCCGAAAGCAAAAGACCTGAGCTGGACGCCACGAGGAAGAAAACACTGATTAAAGATCTCTAGCCAGCGCCACCCTTACTATGGAAGATGACCGGAAGATACAATACTTACGTCGTCGAGGGAAGAAGTATCCACTGTGAGTGAGGAAGAACCCAAACGATGAAAAACTATTGATGCTGCATCACCAGACACATGTGGAAGATTGAAGCTGATAATCCCTTAGCTCACCATCGATTGAGTGTTCCACCGAGCGTCACCACACCAATGATCCTCCACCAGGACGTAACACCACAATTGAATATTTTCGAGGTTGATACATCACCGTATCCATTGAGACCGAAGCTCATCAGTGGAGATTACACCAAGAATCGGTGCACAAAAGATCCCGATCCTCCCTATTGAAGCTCGACACCACCATTATTCTAAACTGAGAAGATCCGTGTTGATGAATTCTAAGATTGACTCAAGAAAATTCAAAGATTGTTACCTCAATTTGTAAGGTCGATATCCAGTCTTTGAAATGCATCTCGAACCTTATTTTGAGATTTCAAGAACCATCACCAACCTTATATAAGATAACATTATAGATTTAAATGCTAATTACAAACCACTAAATCCAACACAACTTTTCAATTACATTAATCTCTTAAATTATTTTTTCTACTAATTGTTTCTCTTTGCAAATACAAAATTGAAAACACCCAAGCTCAAGAGTGGGCCCAAATATTTTCAAGCCCACTTGGAACACTGAACATCCATTAGACATGTGCATCACTCAAATATCACACAAAATGGATCACAATTTTTCACTAGTTCTGTGAATCACTGAATCACTTCTCCTAAAAAATATGTGGAGCTTGATCATTGGAAGCTTGTGAATCGATTGAGAAATATTATTGATGCCTTTTAAAATCCATTGCAGCCTACAAGCTAGGCACATGTCAGGATCCAAAATTCTCTAGGCATCGTAATTAGAGAACATTATTGAATATATATATATATATATATGTTATTCATGTGGATCTGGTCAAGGATGGTTGAGCATTCTTCTATAAATAACGCACTATTCACTGTGCAAGAGAGTCTCGTTGACTCTTGCTCGTTCTCAGAGACCGGTTTATGAAATCACATGTTGTTATTGTTAACTGTTTTTTATTTATCATTGTAATAACTCTAATGATGGAACACTAATCCCTCAGTGGATGAGCCAAGGAGATTCCCCTATCCCTTATTAATGAATTATGCAATTTAAATTATTTATCTCTTCTATTAATCTCTGGTTGTATTATAAGTGCATCGACATTATGATATTTCATATTTCTTTAACTTTTAATTTATCTTCTCTTATTCACTGGATCACACAAAAAGGCTACTTAGGTTTTATCCATTGCATATGGTTTACTCAAGGGCAGTTAGAGATCACTAATTATTAGGATAGGGAATATTGTAGGTTTTAGTGATCATTTCATCCCTCCAGTTAAAATGAAAATTTCACGAGTGAGTAATGGAGTGATATCTTACTTGATTAAAGAGAAAACATTAGTAAAAAAAGGAATAATGATTTAACAAGGTAGGTAAGGGGATATCCATGGTTATTCCACTTCTTTTAAAATCGATTTTAAACCAACTGAGTTCAGTTTTCGATTACTGTTTCCAAAAAATGAACCCTCCAAACGAAAGTAGAACACACCCATAACATCGTTCTCTTCAGAGACAAACCAGAGTCCCACTACTACTACATTCTTCTCATGTTTAAAAATTAATTTTTTGAGCACCCTATGGAAGGTTGATCATCAAACATGACATCGTTTTCAAGGAGGCCATAGATTTTGTTTTACTCTTATTTTTAAAAAATTAATGCAACACAGGACCATATAAAATTCATCTCACCTCATTGGTTTTTATCGTGAGAAATTTGAGAATCACAAAGGATGTGGAAAGGGAGTTTTTTACTATCCAATTGATCAACTCCTCAACCCCATCATATGATCCAACTAGATTCACTTTAGGGATCTAAAACATGGAAGATCAATTCCAATTAAATAGAACATTAAGAGAACTGTATACACCTAATTTCAACAAGAACTAGGAGTAACAAATGAATAATCAATATGATTATGATCTTAAAACTATAATGCTAAGACACCTACCAAAATTTCATGGTATGTTAGGAGAAGACCCCAATAGACATATGCAAGAATTTGCATAAATCTATATTGGATTTAATCCTAGAGGAGCCATTGAGTCTCCGATCATCTTGAAGGCATTTTCCTTCTCTCTTGAAGGGTCTACCAAGGAGTGTATCTACAACTTCTAACCTAGAGAGATCACTACCTCAGATAAACTACTTTGAGACTTCCTCCACAAGTATTTCCCTACATCAAGGAGTGTCCATATAATGAAGGGAATTTATGAAATCAAACAATCAAGTGGAGAGACCCATTATGAATATTGGGAGTGAATTAAAGGATTAAAAAACTTCTACCCACACTAACTTTGTGAAGAACATCATTCCATGGTATTCTTTTCCCAATGACTGATGGAAAGTGAGTAAAATCTTTTGGATTCTTCCTCTGGAGGATCACTGATCCCAAAATCACATGTTTAGGGTAGAGATATTATTGAAATTATCTCCCAAAATCCTTAAAATTTTTGTATGATAACTACCAAAAGAAGAAGTAAATGATTAAAATGGTTTTAATTATATCCTTACTGAAAAGTTGATAAAAACCTAACCACTTTTGTGAAAACATAGATACATGTAAAAATATTATAGGAAACTTCATCCACCCTGCCCCCTCGGGTCTGCCAACTCTATCTCTTTCAAGAACACTTCACCAATGTATATCCTCAAGTTCATAAAAACTATGAAGCCATGTACTAAAGACCATACTAGAAACATCCAAAATACAATCAAGGAATCATAGAGTACTCTAACACTCAATATAAAGTAGAAAACCAACAAATTCTGAGACTAATAATTTAATATGGTTTCCTCTAAACAAATTCACATCCACCACCCGTCCAAAATATAGAATTATCTACCTTATACAAGATAACAACCAAGGAAATCTCAAGAACTGTCACCAACCGAATCTGGTCGCCACCAAAACCGACACCAAACATGTCCTGTGACAAGGCCTTAAGGGTGTCACTATCCCCACGGGATGCCACAAATGCTTGGGTATCTAAAAATTAGGTTCGGGAACTATTTACCCGAGTATGAAAGCATAAAACCTTAAAAACAATCCATAATATAAATTCTGAAATTTATAGCCAAACAAGTCTTAAGAAAAAAAAACCATAATTGAATACATAGATTAAAATATAGTGAAAAAAAGGTCCAAAGACACAAATAAATTGCAGAAAAACAACCCAAAGAACTCCACATGACAAGGGGTCATCACCCACTAGTCGTCTTCACAACTCCGCCCCAAGGATGGGAACTAACACCCCGAACCACCATCACCCAATGCATTTCCTTTACCTGGGTCAAAATAATAAAATATAATTACACCCAAGGGGTGTAAGTAGGGTGTGAGACAAATCCCAATAGGATACCACCCAATTATTCCAAGGTGCATGCAATACAAGGTGGAAAAGCAAGCAGTTTTAATATGCAATGAAAAGCGGCGACAAATTCCAAGAAATGAAACATTAAATTGAAAACATTTTTCAAGATAAAACTTTCAGAATGTTCACACATTTAAATAGGAATGTTAGCTACTGAAATATAATTCTGAATACACCCAAATAAAAGGTCAAATACCACAAATCCAATGAGCAAAAAAATCGGGAACACCCCTAGGCACTAGATAGTCTCGGGCCCCATGTACCTCGTACATCGGTGTAATGTAACCATAGAAAAATCTATTCCCATGCACAAGCCACTAGTAGGGAAAATAACCATAACCTAGTGGTTTCCAATAATCATCCATATTGTTTAGTTAGAGTTTTCTTTATCCAAATACTAAGTGAAACAGGGACAAAACCCATCCGGTCTACTAGCAGTACTAGTACACATTGGCCCCACCTAGGTACCCGAGCATCCCCCTTTGTGCTCAAATAATTTCAGCATGCTAAATAAATCCATTTTAATATAAAACACCACTACTGGTCACATTCAAATATTACATTAGATACACACTCTTTATACCACTTAAAACACACAACAAAACACTTTGATTTTCCATAAAGCAATTTCTCAAAAACCCGCATTATTTTGCACCCAAAACTCCTTGAAAACCCCACATTTCACACTATTTGAACACTAACATTTACCAAAATAGAATTCAAAGTGCCTAGAAAATTTCTATAAACCTATTACATGTGTTATAAAACAACCCCATTAGGCAAAACATCAAATAGTCAGGTAAAACAACCAATTTAGCACCAAAATGGTGCCCAAAAATCCTTCACTTATCAAACGTCACCAAAATAAGATTTTTTATAAGAAAACAAGGAATATAAAAATTCAAAACATAATTATAAGCCCTAATAAATTTCAATAAAATAAACCAAGTAGTTATAGGGCATCCCGAAATAAACTCATAAAACATTTCTATGAAAAACCCCCAATTTCACATAAAATTGGCATTTAAAATTCATTTGAAATACAAACACCTCTAAAAATAATTTTTTCAGAAATAATAAAATGAGATAATCCTGAAAATATGATAAATACAGCATTCTAAGACACAAATATTGCATAAACATGAAATCACCTACCAAAACAACAGAAACCCTTGAATCCTTCGTGCGAAAACACAAACGCCCCACCGCCGCACCTCAAGGAGGGTAGATCAAACCTAAAAATAGAATATTGGACCAAGAAAACCCAAGGTTAAACATTAGGTTTGACACCTTACCATCTGTAAATTTGGGACTTCATGTATAAGGGAATAAACCCTAAGCACATTGAATGAAACCCTAAGAAAAATGAAAAAAGAATGAAGGAGACTCACTCACTTGAGGGTTCTTGATGAAATCTCCCCAAATACACCAGTGGATGAATTTGAAAACAGCCAAAAATTAAATTGAGGTTGTAACAAGAAATATAATGTTAATTGAGAACTGGAATGGGGGGAAAAGAGTGAGTAATGAAATATTTATGAAGGAATCGAATTACGTTTTTAAATTTGGACGAAATGTGAGTGCTTTAGAAGTTTTGATCTAAACCGCGAGGTAAATGAGCTCCAAAGAGGGTGGGAGGACACTGGACGCACGTCTGGGTTCAATGAGCGTGTGTGGGGCTTAGAATCAATGAGAAATCCTTAAAATTGAATAAGTTTTTAATTAAACAAATTTTATTTTTAAAACTGGAATTGGGATTTCAGGCAGGCCCAATCCCTTAAATAAAAACCCATATACACCTTGGTTATGGATTTCTAAAGGCTCCAAACTACAATGGTGGTGTTAATATGTCAGGAGAGGCCATTTAGAAATTAGAATGGGTGAATAATATTAAAAAAGAAAAAGTTATAAAATAAACAAAAATTATTTTTAAATTTGGAATGAGGCTCACGGTTTGGCCAAATTCACAAAAACTCACCCATTCCACAATAAAAGCTTGAGAAACCCCAAAAACAAAAAATAAATGGAAAATAAATGAAACATACATTTAACATAAGCAATGTATGTAATAATTCTCCCCACCATGAAATACTTTCCATCCCGGAAAGTCAACCTGAAGCTTGATCAGAAAATAAGAACGAGTACTCTTCCTGTAACCATGACTTCCACTCCCATGTCTCATGTGTATCATTCAAATGCTGCAAAAGAATCCAGACCAATTGAATGGACTTCCCTTGAAGAACCTTCTCTTTGGAGTCCACTATTTTCACCGGCCACTCTGAAACAGACAAGTCGGTCTCTATCTCTAGTTCTTCCCAACTCAGCACATGGGATGGATCCAGGTTGTATTTCTTCAACAATGAGACATGGAAGACATCATGGATGTATATCAACTAAGAAGTTAAATCCAACCTTTATTCCACCTTGTAAATGTTCTTGGTGATCTCAAAAGGTCTGACAAAGCATGACATCATCTTTCCTTGCATTCCCAATCAACTATGGCCCAGACGAGGGTCCATTTTCAAAAATACCTTGTCACCCACAAAAAACCCTTGGTCTCGATGCCTTTGGTCAACATAAGATTTATGACGGCTCTCATCTTTCAAAAAGCACTGCCTGATCAATTTGAACTTCTTAGATGTCTCCTGCACCAGACTCAGCCCCAGTAGTGAGGTATCACCTATCTTACCCCAACAGAGGGTGGACTGACAAGTCTGACCGTAGAGGGCCTCAAAAGGAGCCATTCGAATCGAGGATTGGTAATTGTTAATATAATCAAACTCAACCAGCCCCAAATGGTTATCCCAGGAACCTCCAAAGTCCTGTACACATGCACAGAGTATGTCCTCCAAAATTTGATTCACCCGCTCTGTCTGACCATCCTTCTGAGGATGGTATGCCGTGATCATATTAATCTGAGACCCCAAGGCCTTCTGAAGGCCTTAACAGAACCGTGAAGTGAAACGGGGGTCTCTATCTTATTTAACTGCTGATGGCACACCATTGAGTGTCACCACTTCCCTAAGATACAAACGAATCAACTCATCCACTTTAGCAGTATCTATGATCGGAATAAAGTGTACTAATTTGATCAGGCAATCTATCACCACGCAAATGGCATTCTTATCCCGAGGTGTACAAGGTAATCCAACAATGAAGTTCATGGAGACCTTGTCCCACTTCCAGGTAGGAATTGGTAATTGCTGGAGCAAACCAGAGGGCCTTTGATGCTCTGTTTTCATCTGCTGGCATGTGTTTCATATCAACACAATGTCCACTATGTCAAATCTCAAACCAGGCCACCAGAACTGCCAACGAACATCATAATACATCTTGGTGGCACCCAGATGGACAGCCCACTGAGACTGGTGGTTGTCCTCCATCACCACCTTCCACAGAGATAACGACACTACTGAATGGAACTTGAAGCACAAGATTCCCTTGGGAGATGATGACCAATCAGAGGATGTCTCCCCACCATGAAGAAACTACTTCAACCACTGAAAAATCTCATCATTGGGTTGTTCCCACCGAATCAACTCTAATAGAGAAGGATTCAAATGGACACTTGCCAAAAAACACCTCCAATGCCACATACATAACTTATTTTAGAGTTATTTTTAATTTATTTTCCATTCATGCTTTGTTTTGGGGGTTTACCAAGCTTTTATGGAGGAATGGGTGACTTTTCATGAATTGGGCCTAACCGTGAGCCCAAATCTAGATTTAAAATAAATTTTGTTTCTTTTATAACTCTTTCATTTTTCAACATTTTTTATCCATTCAAATTCCTACTTGGCCTCAACTGACCTATTAACACCAAAATTTAAATTTGGATCCTTTATAAATCCATTATCATGTGGGATTTGGGTTTTTATTTAAGAATTGGGCCAACCCAAAAGCCCATTTTCCAGTTTTAAATTGTTTCTTTAATGTTTTAATATCTTATTAATTATAATGAATTTTTCGATGATTCCACCTCCATCTCGACCATAAGAAGCCCAGGCGCACTCCCATTGCCTTTCCCCATACTTGGAGCTATTTGAAATAGAGACTTAGGGCAAAACATCATAGGGTGTCTCAAATCGTCCAGAATTGAAGAGCTACTGTTGTTTTTGGAGTGATTAATTCAGGACACTTCAAGTTTGATCTAGGTCCCTCTTGGTGAGGTGGTGGTGCGATTTGATTTTCGAACAAAGGATTCAACGTTTTAAATAATTTGGTAGGTGATTACATATGTATGCAATCTATGTGAATTAACTTTTTGTTTTTATGACATTTTCATGTTAATTTAATTTATGGTTGCTGCAAAAAATAGTTTTAGTGGTTTTTGTAATGGAAATGAATTTTTAATGCCAATTTTAGGTGAAATTGGGGGTTTTTCATGGAAGTATCTTGTTTATTATTTTGGGTCTGCCCTATCACTACTTATTTTATTTTATTGGGATGTACTAGGGCTGAAAATACAGTTTTGAATGTTTATCCCTTCTGTTTGTTGTTGAGAAAGTTGGTTTTAATGGTGTTGTGGAACTTGTGAAGTTTAAGTGTCATGTTTGTTTAAAAATGGAAGTTTTACAAAGATTACATTTCTTATTTCACATGGGGCTTCCATAAAAATTTATTTGTTGGTTTAATTGAAATTTATAAGGCTTCCTTTTCTATTTTGGTAACTTATAGTTGTTCATATAGTGTGCAAATTGGGGTTTTCAGGGAGTGTTGGGTGCAAAATAATGCAGTTTTTTGAGAAATTGTTTTATGGAAAATCAAAGTGTTTTGTTGTGTGTTTTAAATGGTATAAAGTGTGTATAGATACATTATTGTTTGTAAGTGACCAGTATTGGTGTTTTTATATGAAAATGGATACATGTGGCATGCTGAAATTGTTTGAGCACAAAGGGGGAAGCCCAAGTACCTAAGTGGGGCAGATGTGTACTAGTACGGCTAGTGGATCAGATGGGTTTTGTCCCTGTTTCACCTAGAATTTGGATAAAGACAACTCTAACTAAATTATGTGGATGATTACTGGGGACCAATAGGTTATGGGTATGTTCCCTACTAGTTTTGCGTGCACGAGAATGGATTTTACTATGGTTACTTTACATCGAGGTATGAGGTACATGGGGCCCGAGACTATCTAGTGCCTAGGGGTGTTCCCAATTTTGTTGCTCATTGTGTTTGTGATATTTTCCATTTTATAGCGGTGTTTTTGGAAGTAATTTATAGTAGCTAACATGTCTATTTAAATGTGTGAACATTCTGAAAATTTTAGCTTGAAAACTATTTTCAATTGAAAGTTGCATTTCATGGATTTTATCACTCTCTTTCTTTGCGTAATAAAACTGCTTGCTTTTTCACATTGTATTGCATCCTATTTGGAATCATTGGGTGGTATCATATTGGGATTAGGCTCACACCCTACTTACACCCCTTGGGTGTAAGTAGAATAGGTTATGTTTGACTCAGGTAAAGGAAAGGGCAAGGGCGATGGCGGTTCAGGGTGTTAGTCCCCATCGCTAGGGAGGAGTTGTGAAGATGACTTGCAGGTGATGACCCCCTTGTTGTGTGGAGTCCTTGGGGATGTCTTGATGTTGTAATTATTTTTATTTGGACCTCTTTTATTGTCTTTAAACCAATTTATTCAGTTCTGGTTTTTGGTTAGGACTTTTTTGTCTTGAAAATTTCAGATTTATATTATAGATTGTTTTAATGTGTTATGCTTTCATACTCGGGTAAATCATTCCCATACCTAAATTAATGATAGTTGGGTACTTTTTCCAACCTGTGGGGACAGGGAACGCCCTTTGGGCCTTGCCACGGATTACGTTTGGTGCCGGTTTTGGCGGCGACCAGATTCGGTTCGTGACATCCAATGTGTTCCCTGGTCTCCACATGCATCTGAGAAAAGAGCCCCATAAAAGTCCACTCATCACTGGACTTCCTCAAATCCTACACTAGAACTCTTCTTCTTAAAGTGTTGAAAACCACATTACCCTTTCTGGTGGAATATACAATTTCAAAGCCGAACACCTAGAAGTACTCGATCCAATGACGCTGCCTCAAGTTGAGGTCCTTCTACGATAAGATATAGGCCAATATTTTGTGCTCAAAGTAGACCACAAACTTCTCCCCAAAGAGGTTGGGATGCCAAGTCTTCAAAGCATGCATCACTACGTCCAACTCCAAGTCATGGGTCAGGTAGTTCTTTTCATGTGGTTAAAGTTGGAGAGAGAAATACACCACCACGTGATTATCATGCATAAGCACACAACCAAGACCCATACCCGACACATCAAAATAGACCACATATCCTTTTCCAGCGTCTGGTAAAATCAGCATGGGGGTAGTAGTCAACCGCCTCTTTAGCTCCTCAAATGATTCCTGACATTACGGGGCCCATTCAAACTTTACCCCTTTCTGGGTGAGCGCGGTCATCGGTGAAGTAAGCTGAGATAAATCCCGAACGAATCGCGAGTAATAACCAGCCAGGTCAAGGAAACTTCTGATATCAAACAAATTCTTTGGTTGCTCCCATAACATAACCATACTAATCTTCTTAGGTTCTACTAAAACCCCCATCTCGGAGATCACATGCCCCAGAAATCTCACCTCCCTGATCCAGAAAGTGCACTTTGACAACTTTTTATAGAGGCGGTGATCCCAAAAAGTTCCCAAGATGATCCTCAAGTGATGTTCATGTTCATACTCAGAGCTAGAGTATACTATAATGTCATCCATGAACACCACAATGAAGGAATCGAGATAATTATGGAACACCCTTTTCATGAGTTCCATAAAGACTGCTGGAGCATTGGTCAATCCGAAGGGCATGACCAAATACTCAAAGTGGTTGTACCTTCTTCGGAAGGCTGTCTTTGGGATATCTGGCTCCTTCACCCTAAGCTGATGATAGCCCGAACAGAAGTCTATTTTTGAGAACCACTTTTCAACCTTCAAATGATCAAACAAATCATCTATTCTAGTAAAAGGGTATTTTTTTAATTGTTACCTTATTCATTTTCCGGTAGTCAATGCACAACCAGAGGGATCCGTCGGCCTTTTTCGTGAAAAACACAGGAGCGACCCAAGGAGAGATAGTCGGGTGAATGAATCCATTGAATTATAAGTCATCCAGCTGTATCTTTAATTAACTCAGCTCGGTGGGGGACATGCGATAAGAGGGAAGAGATATTGGTTGTGTTCCGGGCACTGAATCAATTAAAAACTCCACATCCCACTTTAGGGGGAAACCCGAGAAATCATCCGAGAATACCTCCGGAAACTCATTCATAACATGAGGTAGTGCACATCCAGGGGAAAGAACATCATCCTCTAGCATGAGCGATGATAAATGGATGGTAAGACTTCACAACTCTGGTAGTGGATGTCCTGCGCGACCCGACTGAGGATCCCATTCTCCCCGAAAAATCTGAAGACTCCCATCAGGTGCCGTGAACTCACTCTCCGTCAGTAGCAATCGATGTGTACCTGGAAGTGTACTATCCAATCCATACCAAGTATTATGTCCAAAAGATCCATCTCTAATACCATGAGGTCCCAATCCATCTAAACCCTTGACACAGAAAGCACACATGACTGGAACCTAAGACCCTGCTCCTTTCCCAGTGGCGTCACCAACTCCATTGCAAAATACAACAACTTGATTAGCAAATTCAGTGTCTTCATGCTACCTCGGAAAGTAGGAGGATTATAATTCAGGAACTCTTATTAATTTTACTTCATAAGACTAGTCTCATATTCCTCAACATGATATGAAATAGGAGCTTGTCCATGTCCTAGTTCTTGGACATCCCTAACGACAACTTCTACTAGCCTCTGATCAAGCAGCGAGGGAGAACTTTCTCTAGCTTCCTCTTGTGGGTACATGGGAGCTTTCTGAGGAGGCATGTTGTGAAAAAAACGCAAAATTCACAAGAGCAAAAATAAGTACAAAATTTATAAAAAATTCCATCAATATCATCAAACATAATGAATCCTAAAACATTACAACAACAAAATAAACCACTGCTTCACCTCCACCTGATATCGACATGTAGTCTGCAACCTACACATCTCACCTAGATATGAAGTCAATCTATAAATTCCAACATCCCCTGGTGACTCAAGGTCTTCCACGAGAGGTGCGGGCCAGGTACCCTACTCATAACCAAAACCCTGAGTCCTGATAGTCCTAGCTCGTATCTATCCCGACTCATCCAAAATAGAAATATAACCCAAAAAAAATATTTACCTCCTCTGATACCATTTTTTCATGAACCGAATCTGGTAGCCACCAAAATCAGCACCAAACCTGGCCCGTGACAAGGCCCGAAGGGTGTTCTCTATCCCCACAGGCTGGAACAAGTTCCCAGGTATCAAACAATTAGGTTTGGGAATGATTTACCTGAGTATTAAAGCATAAAACCTTAAAAACAATCCATAATATAAATTTTGAAATTTATAGCCAAAAAAGTCTTAAGAAAAAAAACAAGAATTGAATACATGGATTTAAATATAGTAAAAAAGGTCCAAAGGCACAAATAAATAACCGCAAAACAACCCAAAGGACTCCATATGACAAGGGGTCGTCACCCACCAGTCGTCTCCACAACTCCACCCCAAGGATGAGAACTAACACCCCGAACCACCATCACCCAATGCCTTTCCTTTACCTGGGTCAAAATAATAAAACATACATACACCCACGGGGTGTAAGTAGGGTGTGAGCCTAAGACCAATAGGATACCACCCAATTATTCCAAGGTGCATGCAATACAAGGTGGAAAAGCAAGCAGTTTTAATATGCAATGAAAAGAGGCGACAAATTCCAAGAAATGCACCTTTAAATTGAAAACATTTTTCAAGATAAAATTTCAGAATGTTAACACATTTAAATAGGAATGTTATATACTGTAATATAATTCTATAGACACCCAAATAAAAGGGAAAATACCACAAATACAATGAGCAACAAAATCGGGAACACCCCTAGGCACTAGATAGTCTCAGGCCCCATGTACCTCGTACCTCGATGTAATGTAACCATAGTAAAATCTGTTCCCGTGCACGAGCCACTAGTAGGGAATATACCCATAACCTAGTGGTTTCCAATAATCATCCATATAGTTTAGTTAGATTAGTCTTTATCCAAATGATAATTGAAACAGGGACAAAACCCATCTGTTCCACTAGTTGTACTAGTACACATCTGCCCCACCTAGGTACCCGGGCTTCCCCCTTTGTGATAAAGAATTTTAGCATGATAAATAAATCCATTTTAATATAAAACACTACTACTGGTCACATTCAAATAGTACAGTAGATACACACTCTTTATACCAATTAGAACACACAACAAAACACTTTGATTTTCCATAAAGCTGTTTCTCAAAAACCCGCATTATTTTGCACCCAAATCTCCTTGAAAACCCCAAATTTCACACTATGTGCACACTCAAATTTATGAAAAAAGAATTCAAAGTGTCCAAAAAATTTCTATAAACCTATTACATGTGTTATAAAACAAACCCATTAGGCAAAACATCAAATAGTCATGTAAAACAACCAATTTAGCACCAAAATGGTGCCCAAAAATCCTTCACTTATCAAACGTCACCAAAATATGAATTTGTAGAAGCAAACAAGGGATATAAACACTCAAAACATAAATATAATCCCTAATAAATTTCAATAAAATCAACCAAGTAGTTATAGGGTATCCCCAAATAAACTCATAAAACATTTATATGAAAAACCCCCAATTTCACATAAAATTGGCATTTATAATTCATTTGCAATAAAAACACCTCTAAAACTAATTTTTAAAGAAATAATAAAATGAGATAAACCTGAAAATATGATAAATACAGCATTCTAAGACACAAAGATTTCATAAACATGAAATCACCTACGAAAACAAAGGAAACCCTTGAATCCTTCGTGCGAAAACACAAACGCACCACCACCACACCTCAAGGAGGGTAGATCAAACCTAAAAATAGAAAATTGGACCAAGAAAACACAAGGTTAAACCTCAGTTTTGAAACCTTACCCTCTGGAAATTTGGGACTTCATGTACAAGGGAATAAACCCTATGCACATTGAATGAAACACTAAGAAAAATGAAAGAAGAATGAAGGAGACTCACTCACTTGAGGGTTCTTGATGAAATCACCCCAAATACACCAGTGGATGAATTTGAAAACAGCCAGAAATTCAATTGAGGTTGGAACACGAAATATAAGGTCAATTGAGAAATGTAATGGGGGGAAAGAGTGAATAATGAAAGATTTATTATGGAATCTAATTACCTTTTTAAATATGGACGAAATGTGTGTGCTTCAGAAATTTCGACTTAAAACGCGATGCAAATGAGCTCCAAAGAGGATTGTAGGATACTGGACGCTCTTCTGGATTCAATGGGCGTGTGTGGGGCTTAGAATCACTGAAAAATATTTAAAATTTAATATGTTATTAATTAATCAAATTTTATTTTTAAAACTAGAATTGGGATTTTGGGTAGGCCCAATCCCTTGAATAAAAACCCATATAAACCTTGGTTATGGATTTCTAAAGCCTCAAAACTAAAATGGTGGTGTTAATATGTCAGGTTGGGCCATTTAGGAATTGGAATGGGTGAAAAATATTAAAAAATGAAAAGGTTATAAAAGAAACAAAATTTATTTAAATCTGGAATTGGGCTCACGGTTTGGCCCAATTAACGAAAACTCACCCATTCCACAATAAAAGCTTGAGAAACCTGAAAAACAAAATATAAATGGAAAATAAATGAAACATAACTTTAAAATAAGTCATTTATGTGACAAGAAATCTCACCGTAGGACCTATTGATAGAATTTTTGATGACTAATAGCCAAATCCTAACTGTCATCAATGAAATGAATTACAAAAGATCTAGTACGATTCCTACAAAATACATTACTAACCTAAGAGGAAATTTTAGTTCTATTATGATAAGGAGCGTAAAATAAATGGGAATAAGATATTAATCACCATCCCAAGAAGAAGCTATGGGACAACAAGATACATCTTAATAATTTACCCCTGGAAAAGAACCTGAATAAGAGGTACTTGTAAAACCATTGGAGTTGGTGCCCTAGAACCAACTACTATAAACTTTATGGTTACATTTATTCATATTTTTGAATATAAATAATCTAATTATCAAATATTTATTGTTAATGTACGTAATACAGTATGTGAAAATTTCCTTAGAGTGGTTGTCGCGCTAAAAGGACATAGCAGTTCCCCACTATGATGAGAACCCAGAAGTGCCACATCAGTATTCTTATATTTATATTTTATATCTGAATGGAATCATTTGAGGGAAAAATGATATAGTTTATCAAGGATGGAGACTCATAGGACTTTGAGGCACCTTATCATGATGTACTCCCTTGGTAATTTCCAGTGTAGGAGATTACAAGGATGAGACCCATTGGAAGTAAACCTACATTTATATGTGTCATTGGATGTTCTCATCTATGGATGAGTGTATTGATCCTCAGACTTTAAGATTATTATTAATGGATATTATTATTTATATTATTTTATTTTTTGACAAAAACTATGAAAACATATGTTCACATCGAATTAGGATATGTTGGGTGCAACACGAGTAATAATTCATTAATGAATAACGTGTGAAAACATTTTTCCATTATGTTTTTAAAATATATCGATATGTCAGGAACTTTGATGGAAATTATAAAACCTGAATAAATCCATGTCCATGGACATTTTTTGGAAAGTTTATTTTAGAAAATCACAAGAAAGAGATATCAAGAACATTGGTTGATGACACCTGCATGCAACCTGCTTGATAAGAGATATCGTGATAAAGAGATTATATTACACACTAAGAATATATATGAGGTTTTATATCATTGTGAATAAATTATTTATTTATGGTTTCCTTGGAATGTTTCTAGATACAAAACTTAGATATTGGGATGATTCTCCTAATGCCACTGAGAAAGAGGCCTAGATGGTCACAGACTAAGTATATCCATAACCTTAGTTAAATAAAATTATTATGTATTATTTAACATGTTGAATAAATATTATTCATGCATGTGGTTTAATAATTATTCATGTTTTTTTGATCGCATATATTCCATCACTAGTTATTAGGGAAAATAATTTTTGAGCATAATATTTAATAAATATTTATTTTCTATATAATGAAAACAATATTTATTTATTTATTGGAGAATAATGTAATGATATTTATTTGTCCAATAAATAGTCATTATTGAAGGCCAGATAAATATTATTGAAGAATGGAAAGCTGAGTTTAATGGTTCAGTGTTAAATAATATGTATTAAATATTATTTGAATAAAAAATATTTAATTAATTTGCGAGTTTTGAAAATATATATAAATAATAATAATATTATTATTATAGACTTAGGGTTCTATAGGTATTAAGGAAAAAAATAAGGGCTCATGTGCAATTATTATTTTCTAACACTATCACTATTTAAACCCAAATATATTTTTTCTCAAGTGTTTCCATTTATTTTTTGTTCACAAAATCTAGAGAATTATCTCAAATCCCTAGAGAGATTCATCTCTAAGAATGTTCTAAAAAATGGAGAGTGATCCTCCACCACCACACCTCTAAATTATAGAGAGATCAAGGAGAATCCTTCTTGAAGCAACTATCAAGCTGATCAAATAAAAATGATGCAAGCATTAGGATCTACCATTCTAGAAGTAAGAGATTCCTACAAAGACATTTGGTGGTTCGTGGAGCACATGTGTTTCACCATTGGAGGGAATCTATACTTGATTCCAACAATTAAACAATGGTATGGTGTAGATACATTTTCAGATTCATCAATGAAGAAATAATTAATTACAAGGTAAATATTTAGTTATTTAAATTAATTATAAATATTTTTTAATGATCCTGTATTCTGGTTTTGGAATTCTCACATCAATTAATCTTTGATTCAATTCTGTGGGTTATGCTTTTTATTGTTGATGTACATCTCAGATTAATCATCGATTACGACCAAAAGATGAGTTGGGCATACCCCATCTAGTGCTTCTTCTACACCTGGAACCTTCTATTGGTATAAAAGTGGTCATATAATTGTTTATAATTATTTGAATATCATTGAATGCTTTATGAATTTATCATTAGTTTCCAATTCTAGTTTAATCATTCTTTAATTAGAATCATGAGATCTTATCTTCTTCACTTTATTTCTCAAAAATATAATCAATATCGATTAATTTTATAAAATAATAACCTTAAATGTGATCACCAGAGTTTCAGAGGATTCTGGTTTGATTACTCAAGAGTATACACCATGTAGCCCATTGGTAAATGAAATTTACCCATGTTCAATTCACCAAGAAAATTCATGAATTAATAATGAATTAATTAAATTTTTATGCATTTATTAAAAGTGGTGTCCATTTAAATACATCATGCATTGACTTGTCCAACCTAGTGCATGGTTATCCAGACTACAAAACATAAAACATTCGTACATGACGTATACTCTATCAGTCAAAGAAGGGTCATGTATTTTCTTACAATACCTACATGACTGGTGGTCATGTAACTCAAATAGTACATGAAGTGTATCCCATGTACTAGTAATGAACTCCATAAGTTTCCATGGAATGATTACACACTAAGTCTCTAGAAATGTGCTTCAAATAGACTATGAGAACAATACAAGATGTATAGCAAGATTTTACGCACTATGTATATTACCAAATTACATAAAATTAAAAATTAATTTATTATACTTCTCAAAAATTATTAACATGCATTTTATGTGTCATTTAGTTGACTATGTACATTCCATGTGTGGGTTATATATATACATATATAAATATATATGATTAAATGTCTAATTAATCTTTTTGTAATGCTCGGAACTATATATCGTGTATAAGTTGTAATACAACCATTACGCTATGTGCATTGAAATACAAAATTCTACATAAATAACATGTGTTCTGTGTGTCATTTATTTTACTATGTATATGTCATGAAATTACATGATAATTAATGTATTAAACATGTCATGTGAGTAAATAGTATACTAATATAATACACATAGGGTAGTTTAGATGAGTACTCACCGGGTTACCTCCAAGGTACATGTTTTGTACAAAAAACACTGGAAGGCCGCTCAATACCCCATGTTTTAAACCATGGGTATAGTCTCTAAAAGTGTGGGTATAGGATATACCCATGGTTTTGGGAACCATGGATGATGGAAGCATGGGTATAGGCATATACCCACAATTTATACACAAACCGTTGGTATAGGCCCTTGAGATTCTTTAATACCCATAGTTTAACCAAAACCATGGGGATATATCTATACCCATGGTTTTAAAAAACCATGGGTATAGCCTATCCTAGCAAGGAACCAATACCCAGGGTTATCCAAACCATGGGCATAGGTATTTGTCCCTATTTGGAATTAGTAACACCTCTTCCACCAACTCTTGAACATGTAAATCAAAGAAAACATACAATTCACATTCAATGTAGTAAAAATATTGTATATTCATCATTCAAACAACTGATTTTAATAATTTTAAAACTATTTACAATTCTAAAACATATATATACATCAATACAACCAATCAATTTAAGTCATTAAACAAGTTACACATGCATCGTTACTAATAAGTCAAATATGGAGGGGATCAAAATCTCCCCCATCACCAATATCCTCATCCTCATCTCCATCACCAACATCCTCATCACCAAAAACATCATCTAGATCATCAAGACCATCATCATCAACAACATCATCATAAACAACACCATCAGCAACAGTATCACCACCACCATCAGATCAACTGCCACTAGGAACCTCATTGGAATCACTCAGGATATCATTTAAAGAGTGCATTGATGCCATATATGAATCAATAATAGTAGCATCCTCTGATGTAAGTTATTGACTTATAACTGAAATAGATTTCAGGAAGTGTTTAGTGATCAACTTACTTCTTTCACACTCCAATAAATCTATTTTTTCCTCTACTGCTTCTACATGAGCACTTTATATCTTAGGGGTCTGAGAGGTTTGAGAGTAGACTGATGAGGACCAATACTTAGAGGGGATGATATTTTTCCCTGGTCAACCTCAGACTCTCCCCTAGTGCTCCTCACCCAATACCTGACTCAAATGATCATCTGGTCTGAAGTTGTACGATTCTTTATCATCAAGGGCCTCTAGGGAAGACTATGGAAAATATAAATAAGTTATTTAATTATAAATTTCATATAAATGTTTGAAATATAAATAAAAATACTTACAATCTTTTCTTTTGTTTGTGAATTTACTTCACCTCTATCCTTTTTCTTCCTACTTGAGCAAAATAATTTTTTTCAAGGAACACAACCTCTGATGCCCAATACCACTTGCCGAAAATGAAATTGATTTGTATACACATATATATAATATAAAAATTTTATTAGCTTAAATAAAAATAAAAGTGAATAACTTTTAAATGAATTAACAATTCATAAATTTAAACATGTGATAAACATTGATGAAAAATTTATAAATAACAGCTAATCATAAACACCATATAATTTTAGCTACTCATTATGAACATTTCGTAAATATCATCTATTATTTAGAGATGAAAATGGAAATAAAATCAAAGTGAACACTTCCATAATTAATTGAAAATTAATATTACCACAATAGATTTTTTTTGAAGAGGGTTATAATCTCTTATTTGCTACACTACTAAATTGATATTTCAATAAAGTGCTAGAATCCCCAAATCTAAATCGGTAGCCTCAATGAGTGATTAACGTTGAAAAGAATGAATAAATTTCATAAATTTCTTATCCAAAAACTGTATGTTAAAATATTTAATAATATATTTTCAGATAGATAAAGATGAAACAAAATTACAATGAATCATACACCATGAAAACTCATCAGAAAGAACTCAAATAAGAGAAAGAATAGATTATGATTAATGATATTTTCATTGCATATCACAACTGTAAAATGGAAGAAAAGTACTTATATAATATATAGACACTATATCACAATATGTAACTCATAGATTTGAATATGAATATATGAACCCATGATGTTGGTAAAGGTTCTAATAATTAATGTTAAAATTTTAATTAGATAAAGGATGGTGTTTCCTAAGTCATCTAAGATTTGGACACTATATCACATTTCCAAGGGAACTATTTCATGTTAAAATATCATTTTATATCATGTTTTGAAAAATAGTTATCTTATTTTTCAGTTCTTGATACAAAGATACATTATATCTTGTTTAAATTTTACTTTTTAATGGTATTTCATAATTATTTAATAGCATAATATGACATAATTTAGATATTTACAATATAAAAAATTAATTATGAATAAAAATATAAGAAATGAAAATATATATAGATAACTAAGTAAAAATATAAATTAGTATTTTATTTTTATTAATATTAAACTACCTAGTGCTTCTCATTATCAGGCACTGTAGTGTGCCCTAGTGTGTGTAGATATATCATTGAATCTTTTTTCTTTTTGTTTTTCCCGACACTTCCTAAAAAAAAAATTCAAATACAGTAATAAGAATTAAAATTTATATGGAAACTATTAAATATTGGAAATAACTTAAACTCATCATTCTTCCAATACATGATCATTTTTTGATATTGTGTTTTTGGACAGTCGAGGAATATAGGGACACCCTCTAAATTAGAACTAAATCTACCCCTTTAATCGACATATAACTCATATTTTTATGCTTACTAACCACGTTGTTGAGAAACGTCAAATTGATTATGATTTTAAGGATAATTTATTATCTAGGTAAGACCCCAGGTCCTCTCTTAAGGAGTGTTGGTGAGTTTATAGTGTGCTCTTTTAATAAGAAGTACTAAAATAGGGGGGTTGAAAATAGTTTTAGGTTGAAATGACTTAATTTAAAGATTAAATGTCAAGAAACAAAATGTATTTTGAAATATATGAGATAAAATGATTCATTGTTATTTCACTACACACATTTCATGTTCATTGTACATAGATATTCATTTAGGTTTGGAGTAATTCTTTGTTTGAAATTAAATGGAATCCCGATTAATTCCTAAGCTTTCATTTCAATGCTTAAAGAACCAAACCATGCCGTCACAATCATATTGTCAAGGTCCAGAACATATGCATGGAATAAGAGCTTCTAAAAAAGATTAAAATCTCAAGAAAGTGGGTATGAAAAGGATTCTTGTGCTATCCAATCAGAACAACACAAGTCACGCACTCAAAACCTCACACCGATCGGTTAGAAGTTAAGAGCCTAACATTCACATGTATCAAAAAAAGAATTAAAATATAAAATAATGTAAGGTACATGAAATGAAATGTTTAAACACCCAAATTACTCAAAAACAGTAGCTAATATATGCTTTGGAACTCCCTTGACATGTGTGTAGATCCCTCATAATGAACGCCTACCGTTTAGCTCGACATCGGGAGGAGGATGAAGCTCAGGTGGAATTCCTTCTTCATGTTTGATCCCCTTATGAGGATAGGGGCCACCAAAAATTCTAGGATCAGGATGAGAATAATATTGGACTCAAAATTGGCAGTGATTGGCCTTCTGGTTGAACTTACAAATGAGGTGCCCATGGTGCATTTTTATATCCAAAATGGAACATGGTTTTGAGCACCCTATTTTTGAGATACCACTTTTGTCTTGGTTTTGAAATAGTAACGATCCATATCACGACTTGAACAAAAGAGAAGAGTTTTTGGTATGCCTATTTAATATCTCCATGTCAAATATGAATGCCATTAGACATTTTCATTGGGAGATATGGTCAAAATACTGACCCAAACTTTTGAATTCAGGCAGATTCTCTTCCCTGGACAGAATGGTTCTTATGGGCCACCAGATGGACGAATTGGGATTTTTTTTTGATATGGTTTGTAGAAAATAAATTTATTGAGTGGACCACAATGTTTCATCCCATTTGGATCCAAGTAATTCTTGTAATGTCCAAAACAATGGATAGATGTCCATGGGATGCCATGCAGTTTGGCCCATTTTTCTTCTAGATCATCTTCGAGGCCTCGAAATTACCCACACCTTCAATGAAAATATCAAAACAAGTATAATTGACCGTTTTAATTGTAATAAAACCAATATAAATTAATCAAACATGATGTGAATTTTTTTATTGTATTTTAAATTTACAATAGAAAACAATTTTAGCACCGTAGTGTAAGGATGAAAATGAAACAGTAAACCGCGGTGTGATCACACCCCCACACCTAAACATTTGCACTCCCGAGAAAAGTCATACATTACAAAAAATGATCCATTTATATATTCCCAACATCATTAATATTTAGCATTTGAGGAAATTTTAATTCATTAAAGTAATGTGATCAATGCACAAACCACACTAAGGAGTTCTTCCTAGTGAAAATGGAAAAAGATGTCTTCATAAATCATATCATAGTGAAATTCATAGAAATTCATGATATCTAATTGATTAAGGAATTCAGAAGTAAATCATGCCAATAACTCTCCATGTGTGTTTGAAAACAATTCCATGCTATTGTTTCCACTTTTTATCCTATAAATATAGGTTATTTTAACATTTGTCTTCTTAAATGATTTTGTCCACCGAACCTGCCCTAAATCCTTTGCAATAATATTTCAAGACCCACTCACTTGAGCATTCTCAGAAGTAAAAAAAATAATCTACTGACCTATATATCGCTATATTTTTCACATTTCATCACTCCTCTCTTTTATTATTTTTGTTTTTTTTTTCTCAGAAGTTTCATTTGGAAAAAATATCACACTCATCTCTCAACACATGTTTGATCTCATCACAGCACTAATTGTAATAGTTATAAAATGTTCAAAGGTTGAGGAGGATTGGTTTTTGACTTGTCCAAGACATAACATAATTTTTTTTTGATTTTTTTTTTGTTTCTTTAGGACATAAAATAGTCGGATATCAGGTAAACACACATAGGTCAATCTGGTACAATAATGAAACAGATTGGATAAGGAAAGAACATATAGAAATATCATTTTAAGCTAAAAAATATTAATCTAACATATATTTTCCATTCTATTAAGTAAGAAATATTCACACTTTGTGGTTTGGTGAAAGAATCTGTGGAGATATTAGTGACATGGTTTTTCCCAAAAACTACTCACACAAGGGGAATCAATCATCTCAAAGGTTTCACAGAGATACAACTATTTATATCATTAAAAAAACCAATTTACTAAAAATCACTTCCTGATGTTAAATTCATATAAACATTCATTCCTTAACAGAATCAGGTATTAATCAAATGTTAAATCAATATGGAATCAAAAATTTCAGCATGAATTTTTAGTAACTTTCATGATTTTGTGACCATAGGGGGAGTAAAAATACCATAAAGAAGGTGAAAAAGAGAAGAAGGAAGAAAGATGATAAAAATCCTAATGAACTGAACAATATGCGGAAAAGTAAAAATACCATAAAGAAGGGGAAAAGGATAATAAATAAGAAATACGATGAAAATCCTAATGAAATGAAAAAGATGGGGAAAAGTGAAAATACTATAAAGGAGGCGAAAGAGAAGAAAGAAGAAAATAAAAAAAATTCCTGACTAACCTAGGAATGTACCCATCCACCCACACCTAGAGTGTGTGATGTACTCATTGTAATAAAATAGAATGTGTCAAGGAAGGATAAAACCTGATTGGTGTCATTGGTATGTTGCTTCTTGAACATGGACTTCCTCCATCAGGAACTCTAGAAGGGCTTTGTGGAAATGCTTTATCCATTTCCCATTAACAGTGAAGGTTTTCTTAGTTTCTTCATTTTGAACCTGAACAACACCGAATGGAGATACATTAGTAATAGTGTATGGTCAAAACCAATGGGAATGAAGCTTACTTGGATGTAACTTCAGCCTTGCATTGTAAAGGAGGACCTTCTACCCAATGTTGAATTAGAGACGAAGGATTAGATGCTCATGGACAGCCTTGGTTTTCTCCTTATAAATCCTAGAGTTCCCATATGAATCTCTTCTCATTTCTTCCAAATCCTGAATCTGAAACTTCCTTTGAACACCTACCCCATAAAGATTAGAATTACATTGTTTGATGGTTCAGTAGGCTCGGTGCTCAATCTCTACAGGGAGGTGAAAACTCTTTCACAACACTAGCTGATATGGTGACATGAAAATTGGGGTTTTGAAAGAAGTACAGTAAACACATAATGAATCATCATGTCTAAGAATCCAATATTTTCTATTGGGTTGAACCATTTTTTCAAGAATTTGTTTCAATTCTATATTTGACACTTCAGCTTGACCATTCGTCTGTTGATGATAAGAATTATACACTCGATCCCCAACCCCATACTGGCGGAAAAGAGATTTCATTGTTTGGTTGCAGAAATGAGAACCCTGGTCACTAATAATGAACCTAGTTAAGCAAAACTTACAAAAAAATTGGGTTCTTAAAAATTCCACAACTACCTTGTAATTATCAATCCTTGTAGCTTGTGCCTCTACCCATTTTGAAACATAATACACTACCAATAGAATGCATAGATTACCAAATTAATTGGGGAATAGTCCCATAAAGTCAATGCCTCAAACATCAAAAATGTCATGGAAGAGCAAGGGTTTTTGTGGAATCTCATTTCTTTTAGATACATTCCTCATTATTTGACAATAAGAAAAAGATTTATAGAAGTCATAGGCATCCCGAAACAATGTGGGATAAAAGAGACTAGAATCAAGGACCTTAAGAGCAGTCCGTTGGGGACCAAAGTGGACCCTACAAGCAAGAGTGTGGAAGAACCTAAAGATGGACTGAAACATGCTATCGGGAACACAATGCCTGATGACTTAATCACTAAAGGTGCACCAAAGGTAGGGGTCATCCCAAATGTACCGACAAGACTCATGTTTTAGATGGTCAGCCTGGTTTTTGTTGAAATTAGTAGGAATGTAAGATGCTACAAAACAATTTTAAATTTCAACATACCAAGGAATAGAATCTTGCACTCGGTACAGTTTCTCATCAGGAAATATATCATTTATACGAATACAGGGGGATGAGTTAATGTCTGGGGATGGGTGGATCCTACTGATATGGTCATCCACCACATTCTCTACTCCTTTTTATCTCTAACTTTTAAATTAAATTTCTAAAGGAGGAGCATCCAGTGAAAGAGACGTGGTTTGGATTTTAGTTTCTTAAGGAGATACCGAAGGGCTACATGGTCTGAGAACGCAATGACTTTGGACTCCATAAGGTATGACCTGAATTTTTCCAGGGCAAACACAGTGGCCAGGAATTATTTTTCAGTTGTGGTGTAGTTTTCTTGGGAAGTGTCCAAAGTACGTGAGGCATAGGCAATGGCATGTGGAGCTCGATCAACCCTTTGTGATAATACTGCCCCAACTGCATAGTTAGAGGCATCACACATGAGCTCAAATGGTAAATCCCACTAAGGTAGTTGGATTACTAGGGTGACGTAAGACTCCATTATAACTTATTAAAAGATTCCTCACATTATTTATCAAAAAAATTATTTTTCTTTTTGATGTAATCGGGAGAGGGGGAGTGCAATTTTACTAAAGTTACGAATGAAACAATGGTAAAATCCATCATGAACTAGGAAAGACCACACATTCCGTACATTTTTGGGCAATGGTAGGGAAGAAATGACATCCAATTTTGATTTATCTACTTGGATCCCATCCCTATAAATGACATGTCCCAAAACTATACATTATCACACCATGAAATGACATTTCTCATAATTTAATATGAGATTATTTTAAATACAGTGATGTAGGACTGAATCAAGACTACTCAAACATTCATCGAAAGAGGATTCATAAATAGTAAAATCATTCATGAAAAATTCCATGAAATTCTTCAGGTAATCTGAAAAAATACTGACCATGCATCGCTGGAAAGTACCCAGAGCATTTCAGAGATCAAATGGAATCCTCCTATATGAAAATGTGCCAAAGGGGAAAGTGAAGGTCATCTTTTCTTGGTCCTCAGAGGAAATATGGATATGAAAGTATCCAAAATAACCATCAAGGAAACAGTAGTGGTACTTACCCACTGGACTCTCTAGAATTTTTTCAATGAATGGAAATGGGAAATGGTCCTTCCTGGTGTGTTGGATCAGTCGGCGATAGTCTATGCAGACACACCAAGTATTCTGCACATGAGTTGGAACCAATTCATTATTTTAGTTTTTGATTATTGTAAGGTCAGTTTTTTAGGAACTACTTGAATGGGACTGACCCATTTTCTATTAGAGATGGGGTAAATCATTCCAGCATCAAATAAATTTTTTAACGTCTTTTTCACAACTTCTTGGAGGTTTGGATTCAGTTGACGTTGTTCCTGCCTTACTGGTTTGGCATCATCATTTAATAAAATATGATGTGTGAAAATTGATGGTCTAATACCAGGAATGCCATCAAGTTTCCATCCCAAAGATTTTTTATAGTCCCTTAAAAGTTCAAGTAGTCTCAATTCATGCTAAGGAGTGAGTGCACAAGCAATGATGATAGGAAACTTGTTTCCATTTTCAAGATATGAATATTTTAAATCCTTAGGCGGTTGTTTTAGTTCTATTTCAGAGGGATTTTGGATTTAAGGGAGTGTGTGTGAAAGTGAGAGGTCACTAATCTCATCTAACTGCTCAATGGAATCATCCTCATATGAGAAATAAACTTTTACAAGAATAGAAGTATCATATATTTTTAGTGGATCCTCAGTGTTCAAGAAATCATCAATCAATAAACTTGCATTAATTTTCTCTAGACCACTACAAAAATCAATTCATGAATCATTTCCTAGAATTTATATCAATTAGTAAAACTTAAATTGGGGATCAGGGGAATGAAATGAAGTTTTTTCAAGGGAAGTAAGTACATCTATAAAATTAACACAGAAATAGGAATGTTCTTCTGAGGGGTGCTTCATGGAATCAAGGATGTTGAAGTGGACAATGTGACCACAAAACTCCATAGATAATGTTCCATTATGGACATTAATTATGGTTTTCATGGTTTTCAAGAATGTTCTCTCCAATATAATTGGGGCATGTCCATTCATCCTATATCTTCAATTTTAAGCACATAAAAAGCAATAGGAAAACTTAAATTTTGAACCCTCACAAGAACATACTCTAACACACCAGAAGGGTGTGATGTGCTCCGATTTTCTAGCTGAATGACTATCCCTAATCACTTCAATTATCTAACCTTCAATGAAGTGTAAATGGAGTGAGGCATCACATTTATAGAAGCACCCAAATCAAGAATAACATTTAAAAATGAATACTTCCCTATAGTTCATGGAATCAAAAAGGTTCCAGGATCATTTCATTTTTTAGGCAGTGACAATTCTATCAATGCTGAGAAATTCCTCACCAAGATTACCTTCTCATCACCACGAAATCTCCTTTGATGTGTACACATCTCCTTTAAAAAAATTTCATATCTTGGAATTTTATTCACAACATTAATCAAAGGAATGTTAACCTGTACTTTTTTGAAAGTTCTCAATATTTCTTTATCAAGTTCAGTTTCCTTTTGTTTTCTTGGTTGGGTTGATATTTGGGGAAATGGAAGAGGAATGGTTGGGATAGGAGGTTCATTAACATACACACTCTTTCCTTTGTAAGGGATTCTCTCAGGATAAGGATTTTCTTCTCTTAAACCATTTTTAGTAGTTGGGGTAGTGGTTTCCTCATGATTGGATGAATCTAATAGAGGTTTCATTTTGGTTTTAAGTTGTTTCCCACTCCTAAGGGTGATGGAACTAACATTTATCTTATCCCTAGGGTTAACTACTGGTTGAGAGGGTATTTTACCCGACCCAGGACATTGAATTTCCCCAACTGAGTTAGCTAGTTGGCATAATTGGGGTTTTAGGTTTTGTATAGAAGCTTGGGTAGTTTGTTGGAATTGGAGATTGTTGGAAACCATTTATTTCATCATATCTTCTAGGCTAGGCTCGGGTTTTGGAGGGGTCGGTTAGAAAGGCCTTTAGGGTGGTTGAGGATTTCTGGGTGGTGGTGGTAGACAACTACTCTGCCCTTGTTAGTTCCATGGTTGATGAGGTTAGTTTGAATACCCACATTTCCTATAATATTGTTTTTCTTTCCACCCAGAGTTATATGGATAGTATGGTTATTGTCTAAAGGGTTGGTTAAAGGGGAGTCTTATGAAGATTTCCTCACAACTCTCAGAAGTTTATCTCAATAAGGGGAATTAATCAGAATAATGGGTGTCAGAAGAACAAATTCCACAATGGATGGGAGGAGGAGATTGAGATTTCCCTTGGGATAGAGTGAGTTTTCGTAGAAGGGTACTTAACTCTTCAAATTCTGTGTCCACCTTCTTCTCAAATTCAGTAGATTGCACCTCATGGACACCTCGAATGGGTACACTAGTCCATGTACCAAATTTTTCAGTGTCTTGTTCAATTTTATCAATTAGGTTTCTTGCAGTAATTGGGGTCTTATCCACTAGTGCACCACCTGCAGCAACATCAATCTTATTTTGATCAATAGGAATTAAACATTCATAAAAATACTGAATCAAAATTTGATCACTTATTTGGTGGTGTGGGAAACTTGAAGATAAAATTTTAAAGAGTTCCTAATATTAATGAAGTGTTTACCCTTGATATTGTCTTATACCACATGTTTCTTTACTTATTGTTGTAGTTTGAGAGGCTGAGAAATATTTTTCAAGAAACAGACATTTCATGTCTGCCCAGCCTCTTATTAGGGAATTAACATAATAAATCCAGTCTTTTGTAGCATCTTATAATAAAAAGGAAATTCCTTAAGCTTTACATGTTCTTTATCCACATTTCAGGTTTTAATGTAGAACACACATTATAAAATTCTTTTAAATTCTTGTGTGGATCCTCTCTAGGAAGTCCATGGAATCTTGGTAATATATGAATTAAACCAGATTTTAGTTCAAAATTGTGTGTCTTTACTTATAATTGAATGTATGTGGGTTGAATATAGACATCAGGTGAGGTTAGTTCTTTAAGTTTTATATTGTTTTAAGACATTTTATACAGGTTAATTTCAAGTTTTATGTCTTTTCTAGAAGAAGAAGTTGAAGGATCAAGAAGAGTGTTGATGTTTTGTGTGTCCTCCTTCAAAGGGTTCTCTTTTGTGTCTCTGTGTCACTGACGTAGGATCCTCTCTAGTTTGGGTTCAAAAGGAGGTAGATATCTCAGATTAGAATGTGTCATGCACCAAATCTACACAATAAATATATCAGAATACAAATGGATTGAAAAGGTAAATAAATATTCACAAAATGTACAAATATCTTATAAAAACACGCACTAAAAACCAAAGTGATCCCCGACAATGGTGCCAAAATATGAATGCGTTGTCATGAAACGTCAAATTGATTATTATTTTAAGGTTTATTTATAGTCTAGGGTAGACCCTAAGTCATCTCTCAAGGAGTGTTTGTGGGTTTTGAGTGTGTGTTTTTAAAAAGAATTAATAAAATAGGGGGGTTGAAAATAGTTTTAGGATGAAATGACTTAATTGATAGCATAAAAGTTGAGAAACCAAATGGATTTTGAAAAATATGAGATAAAAGGGTTCATTTTGATTTCACTACACACATTTCAAGTTCATTTTTCATAGATATTCATTTAGTTTTGGTTTAATTCTTTGGTTGAAATTAATTGGAATCCCGATTAATTACTAAGCTTTTATTTCAATTCTTAAAGAACCGAACCTTGACGTAACAATCATATTGTAAAGGTTCAGAACTTATGCATGGAATAAGAGCTTCCAAATCAGAACTAAATCTCAAGAAGGAGGGTATGAAAATGATTCTTGTGCAGTCTAATCGGAACAACACAAGTCACGCACTCAAAACCTCACACCAATCAGTTAGAAGTTAAGAGCATAACATTCACATGTAACAAAACAACAATTCAAATATTAAATCATTTAAGGTACATGGAATGAATTATTTAAACACCCAAATTAATCCAAAACAGTAGCTAATATATGCATTGGAACTCCCTTGACATGTGTGTAGCTCCCTCACAACGAACGCCCATTATTTAGCTCGACGTCGGGAGGAGGAGGAAGATCAGGTGGAACTCCTTCTTCATGTTTGATCCGCCTGTGAGGATAAGGGCCCCAAGAACTTATAGGATAAGGATGAGAATCATCTAGGACTAAAAATTGGCATAGATTGGCCTACTAGTCTAACTTACAAATGAGGTGCCCATGGTACCTTTTTATAGCCAAAATGGATCATGGTTTTGAACACCTTATTCTTGAGATACCACTTGTGTCTCAGTTTTGGAATATAAAAAGTCATATCACCACTTTACCAAAATATAATATTTGTTGGAACGAATATTGAATATCTACATGTCAAATTTGGCGGCCATTAGACTTCTGTATTGGGTGATATGGTCAAAATACCGAACCAAACTTTTGAATTTTGGAAGATTCTGTCCCCTAGACAGAATGGTTCAGATGGGCCACTATATGGAGTAATTGGGATTCGGTTTCTTAATATGGAATGTAGAAAATGAAGTTTTTGAGTGGACCAAAACGTTTCATCCCATTTGGATGCATGTAATTCTCTTAATTCCCAAAACAGTGGATAGATTTCCATAGGATGTCGTGCGGTTTGGCCCATTTTTCTTCTAGATCATCTTTGAGGCCTCTAAATCACCTCCACCTTCAATGAAAATTAAAAAAAAGTATAATTGCCCATTTTAATAGTGATAAAAACAAAATAAATTAATAAAAAATGATTTTCAATTTGGTATTATATTTGAAATTTATAATAGAAAACAAGTTTAGCACAGTGGTGTAAGGGAGAAAATGAAACAGTGAACCGCGGTGCGATCAATTACCATAACTTTTCAAGATCCATCAACCTTGAAACCTTAGATGCTTCACTATCAGGAAAGTTAAAATGACTCTGCAACTAACATGTTAATTCATATAAATACAATAATAATATAGATATAAATTTATAAACTTTTCTTACCCATATCTACACCCATGCTTTGTCCTTGATGTCATTATCGATATGTCTCTATGAGACTAGTTCTATTGGAATGATTTCATGGTACTTGGATAAAGTGGCCAAGAAACAAATACAATACCTAGAAATTTTACCCATAATATGATTTTATTCATTTTAATCCGCCATTATTTTTGTTCTGTGATTATAGGCTTCCTGTATATGGGTGCATCCATGTCGGCTACTAGAAGATCCCACTGAATAAGGTAAAATAAAAAAAGAATTAATTCATGGTACAACAAGACAAAAATGAAGTGATATAATTTTACATAGTTATAATAATGAAAAAATGATTTAGGATACTCAATAGGCTCTGATGGATCTGTGGGTTGTCCTGGATCAGTAACCTCTATAAGATGTGTTTGTTCTAATGCATTCTCTAGGTGATCTGCATGCACTAGACTGTGAGTTAAAGAAATAGAATCATCATATCCTGGATGGATATAAGGAAATGTAGGCGATGTAGACATGAAATAATATGGGTTGTAGGTTTGGGGATACATCAAAGGATATGGAAATGGTAAAGGTGGAACCATCCCTATAGGTGGTGTAGACATGGTATGGGAGGTGAGGCTAAATGAGATGATGGTGGAGGCATGGGTAGTAACATCCCTATAGGAAATGAAGACATGGTATGTGAAGATGATCCTAAATAAGATGATAATGGAGGCATGGGTAGGAACAACCCTGGAATCTCAATATGAGGATGAAAATGTGTGGTAGATGGGGTGTTCACTAGTGGGTCAGGGTGGGAATATTTAAAACAGGAGCTCCCTCTAGGTCTAGGAGCTTCCCCTCTTAGACCCATGATAGTAGGATAAGGTGGATTCAAATATAGTGCAACTGAATATTTCTAAAAAATTATATATAATGCAGAATAAAAATATTAAAATTATTATACTCACTATGGGAAGCAGAGGAGCCAACCCATGATTGTGCATTTATCAATCAACATCAAATAATCACTTCCTTAGAACTTTTGAAGTATTTTTCATAATATTAATAAGAAGGAAATGTAATTTTTTTAGAAAAATTATTTAAAAATCATTAATACAACTTATAAGTCAAAGAAGTCATAAACAAAGTTATAACCAGTTTTACTAACAATAATTTAAAACCAAGTTATAATTTTTTTAAAAATCCATTTTAAACCCAGTTTTTTGAATTAAAATAAATCTAATTAAATGCAATGAAACCAAACAATACTAAAACATATATATCATTCCAAACTAAAAATAAATTAAATTAATTATAGTAATATCAATTTGAGAAACTCATGTTAAGGTAAATTGGATGAACTATGAACATATATGGTTGCTTTTGTATATTCCCCACCACTACTTTAGGTTCAACATCAACTCTCATAGTGGGAAAATTTTACTCATCAAATGAAATATTTTGGTCAACACCAATGGGGGTGTCAATGGTGTCAATTTCAGCCACAACATCATGAAAAATATGTCTTTGGATTACTTCATTAATGGCATCATAATCAGGTCTCAGATGATATTTCACATAAAACACTTTTTTCCATTGATGCTAAAATGTATGGTTCATCGGTAGCTAGAAATTGACTCATGTCAGTAACTCTGAATCCACAATTATCAATAAATTTATCATATCACATTGTCGAATCAAACCATTTACATTTCATCAAAGTGACTTGACCTTGATAGTAGTAATTCAATAACAATATTTTCTAAAAAATTCCATAATAATACACATCTTCATACCAGGGATGACTATATAATGCATTGTAATAACAATCCATTATAGCAGTTAACATAACACCATCATGATGTGTTATCATTTTCACCACTTGATCAGTTGTAACAAATTTTTCCCCATTGATTATTAAAGATTTACATTCATGAACCAAAGAATTGGGACCAAAAGGCAATGATCTTAATACTTGAGAAATGAAGTCAATGGGTAAACTCAATACCTAAAATATATATGAATAATATAATTAAATGGATATTTATATTTTAATTTAATTAAATTTATGATCAAAACTTTTATTTCAACCAAGAAGGAAACTCTTGGATATGAAAAGACTCTCTCATTCTCAATGTTAACGATTGATGAAATATACATATAATTTTTAATGTTCCCTATATAAAATGATCTTAAAATTCTATGGTATATGTGAAACTCCATAGTATGAGATAACATATAAACATCCAAATTACTTACTTGATATAGTCATCAAATAGACCACAATTAAACAATACTACGCAATGTGCCATATCCCACCCTTCAAGGCTCGATGTAGCCAATGTATATGAACTAGGAAGTCCTTCTATTTGGGGAGGAGATGGAAGTGAGGGATCAATTTCCCCACAATACTCATATTTATTTCTCATTGGATAGTTATTTCTTGTGCTCACATCATAAAAATACATTGAACAAAATCCATACATTCTTGATCTAGATAACATCTCATAATTTAATCTTCATGATAATTCATTTTTCAGGCATAAAATATAATTTTGCACATATTTCTTTCACTATGATACATCCACTGAAAATAAATATGTCCCCCAATAAGTGTTTCATTTGGAAGATGAAATGTTAAATTCAATATGCAGGTGAAACATGATGGAGGAAATTATTTTCCCAACTCAAAAAAAATTAATGGCACCTCTTGCTACATTTTTATCAAGATTGAATTGGATAATTTTTTATTACAAAGGTCAATAAAAAAATTTCATAAGCGAATCACTTTCACCATTACATTATTGGATAGAAAATGAAAATTTTTTATTGGAATCAATTCATGAAGAAAGATGTGATAATCATGAGTTTTTAGGGATTTTAGTTTCAAATCTCCTATATTGACTCGTTTAGATATGCTATTGGAATATACATCAAGAACATTGATATTATCTAATAGTTCTAGAAATTATTTTTTTCTAATGGTGTCCTCACATAAGAAGAAAATGCAAATTTCTAGTTGTTTTCACCAATAAACATAGGATGCAGTTCTGGTAGAATAACCCAATCCATCAACTCTTGAAGAGATCATAAGTCATATTTGGTAATTCCTTTGATATTTAAAAGAATTGAACGAAAAATTTCACGTATATATTTCTCAATTTCCATTGCGTCTAAAAAAATGGAGTAACAAATCGGTAGACCAATATGAAAACTCAAAAAAGATATTTCTCTTTTTCTAATTATAAGTGGCTTTAGTGTCAATATTCTTCATCTTTTTAGATTTTAACTAACCTTTACCTAATAAGAAACTAAAATATTTCAATTCATTAAGCACATCAGTTCCTATAATATGTTGTGGTGGTTGTTCAGTGTCAACAGTACTATCAAACATATGAATATTCTTCCTGTATTGATGATCCATTAGTAAGAATCTTCAATGCCCCATGAAACATTAACTACAGCGATATTTAATCCTTATCAATAATGTATTCTTCATACAAACATGACATGATAGTTTTACCTTTGTGATCCAACCAAACATCATTGAGTAGTCTAGGAAATAATTTATATTTCATAGAAGTGAATCAAACATCTAAAATATATTTTTGAAGAAGCATAGAATGTGTACACACCCATATCCCAAAGTTGCTTCAACTCACTTATTAAAGGTTGAAAGTAGATGTCTATATCATTTTTGGGACCAGAAGGTTTAGATATTTTAATACTCAATAAAGTGAAAGGTTTTTTCACACACATCCATGGAGGAAGATTATAAATGTGAATAAAAATGTCCATGTGCTGTGAGTGGTAAGTATATGACCAAATAGATTAAAACTATCACAGGATAGACCCAACATGACATTACACACCTCAGCTGAAAAATAAAGATGTTGTGCATCAAATTAATGTCATTCTAATCCATATGCAGAATGAACCAAATCATCATTACCTTTAATTCTCTCAACATCATTACGTAATATATTGGATGAGATTTCTATAGACATGAATAGATTTTGAAGCTTGGGAATAAATGGAAAGTACCAGATGACATTTTTTGGAATACAAGATGGTATTCCATCTTCATTTTCCTTCCATTGAGATGTATCTCATTCTTTATAGTTATCATGGTCAACTATTTCCTCCCAAAATAAGCTTCAATATTTAAAACAAGCATGAACTTTATTAGTAGAAAATCCAAGCTTCTTAATTAACTTCCATTCCTTATAATGATTTGAAGGAATATCTTAACTATTAGGAAGAAAGTCCTTAAAAAGGTTATAATATAATCAATTTAGGTATTATAAATTCCATAAATGTTTTTTCCATGATATAACCACATTGAAATTTTTAAATTGGTCATTTTAGTACATTCCTGATATACTGGAGTTATGAATTTATCCATTAAAATTTTCACTCTCTTAACATCATCATCTTTAGTGTTTTACTCATATGTATTGATATCATTGCCTTCTCGAACTAGCATACTATCTCTCTCATGATGATGCACAAATGTAAAATGATCAAATATGAAATTCTTCATACCACTTCTTTCTTTTCATTTAGGAATAATATAATATTGTCTCATCTCTCCATGCTGATAACAAATATTATAGTTTTTTTAAAATCAAACATTCTTCATATAGTATCTAACTTATTCCAAACATAAATATGGTTTTAGAACACAATTATAGAATGGAAAATGTATACAACCTCAATATGAAGCATTGTTAAATGAAAAATCTAAAAAAAATCAATTTTTTTTGAAACTCAGTTGAAATCTGATAGGTATGATATATCCATCTTTTATCCATTCTATTATAGTG
Source organism: Viscum album (assembly GCA_963277665.1). Taxonomy (NCBI): domain Eukaryota; kingdom Viridiplantae; phylum Streptophyta; class Magnoliopsida; order Santalales; family Viscaceae; genus Viscum; species Viscum album. Next base: position 994,368,691 of record OY728134.1, read on the forward strand.
AAAAAAATTATGTTCCAATCAAAAATTTAATCCATAATTAAAAAATTCATTATAATCAATTTTAATATTAAAGTCATCAAAGAATACTAGTATCTGAAAAACAAAGAATAAGGGAAATAACATATTTTATAAGCTATGACTACAAATAATGAACCAAGGTGGTTATCCCAAATATTTAAGTATTCACTATCATGGTGGATACATTGAATAAATTTGAGACCCTAAAATCCATATTATTCTTATACTCACTTATGTTTTAATAAAACAACCTTATCTATCTATCCCTATACTCGATCTAGTCTACCATAAGGTTTAAATTTCATTCCTCGACAACAGGGGCTAGTAATAATTTATAAGGAAACCAACTTATATAATGGATATGATTTCACCTAAATAAAAATAAAATTTAAAAAATAATTCCATATGGGAACCTAGGATGAAAACATTATATATTTTTCATTATTACATATTAAATAAAGGTTTTTTAAATAAATAACATTAAAACATATAATAATAACATAATGAAATATTAAATGTATTATAAAACATAAATACATCAAATATAACCATAATAACTATCTTTTAAGTATATCCAACTATCATATAAAACATCCCAAACAATGGAAAAGGGGGATTTGAATACTAAGAGGATAGAAACCTAAAAAAAAGTATAAAGTAGAATAGAAAAAAACTATGTTCACCCATATTCATGTGGAAATTATTCATAGCCCATATATTATCTCATCTAATCATTAAAAATACTTTGAATACCCATTATCTTAAGGTAGATATTTTTCACTAAATTCATGAAACGAGATGAAGTCTATATACACAAAAATTGTGTATAAAGGTTGTCAAAATCGATTCCCTTCAGGATTTCACCAAATTTTATTTGCACAACCTTTAGGAAAAAATGATGACATTCTATTTTGAAATTCATTTAAGCAAATAAACCATTTCATTATATGAAATAAAAGTAAAAACATCTACAAAATAGTAGATGACTTTTACTCAAAATAGATTTTATAATAAACCATATATCTTAACTTTTATGACCTAAAAAATATTTTCATTTAATAGGAAATGATAAATATATGTTCATTTAAAATTAAGACAAAACAAGATATGGGGTTTGAATCCATGTGGATTCTTATATGGAAATATGAAGAACCTGAATCATCTACTGAATCAGATTATTTAGAGGAGATAAATGAGAATTGTAATAGAGTTATGACTATAAACTATAAATCTTTATATAAATGTTTAAGTATAAAGGAAAACAAAGCTTTGTATTTTTCTAATGTGAAGGTGTTGGACATTATTCCCTAGACATTCCTATGAACAAAATAATGGTAAATGATGTTAATGATCAAGATAAAAAACATAAAAAGAAGAAGTGTGTAAGAGATCAAAAGTAGTTAAAAAATTTGGGTATTGTAAAATATAATTCCCATGAAGTAAAAGAAGAATCATGATGAGAAAATAAATGTAGGATAATACCTCTTCCCATATCAAATCTAGAAACATTCATGAGAAATACAAAAAAATTACAGAACGTTTTTAGAAGAATAATGGGTCATCAATCATTTATGATGATAAAGTTGAAGATACTTACATGGAGTGTATGATTAGATATGGATTAAAATCATGTCTTGAGTATAATAAAAATTAGAACATGTTGTTAAATGTTCTGAAGAATTATATTTGAATTAAATCTGAGCCAAATAAAGAGTTTCTCAAAAGAGAAACATAACATAAATCAATGTTCAAAAATACTAATAATGAGAAGATCATGAATGATATTAAAGAAAAACTTTTTGTGAAATAATATCTAAAAAATATATTGAATTCATAGTTGAATCCATTAAAACATAGGATAAATAGAATAATAAATTACTTTATAATTTTACTTGAACATTCTAAATAATATTAAATATGATTTGTATAATTGTTATGGTAAAAGGTTAAAATATAGGAAAGGATGTGCTACAAAGGATGATAATAAATATTTATCCACATCTATAGTTGAATAAATATTACAAGGAAAAGAAACTTCCCTATAATAGAATATAGATTAGGGAAATTTATAGAGGAAAAGAATAATTATAGAAGGTGGATTTAGGGACATAATTTCATTTATTATAGAAGATACATGTTCAAAGGCTATTGATTGTATTATAGGATGTTTGGTCATAAACCCTTTTTATTTTGGTTCACACATGTTTAATTCAAGGAATATATGAATCAATTACAAGAAATTGTGAGATTAAAGATAAATAATCAATCAACGAGAAAAATATAGACACAAAATCATGAAATCTATCTACCCAAATAAATCTAAAATAAAACATAAACCACAACTATATTCAAACAGCCACACACACTACCACGCCAAGTCACATCACTAAAAATCATCTAAAATTCTGTAAAAAATAGTGAAATAAAAAAAATCATGAAACCAAATATAACATCAAACCACAATCATAAAAATTTAAAAGAGTTGGAATGGTTTACTTATTAGCATGAACAAAAACACATAAAAATGAAAATAATGCTAAACAGATGATCAGAAATATTTAAAACACACTTATGTGATGTTTATGAAGATTATAATAAACAAACAATTGAAATATAGGAGATTGATGGTGTATTTGGAGGTCTCCACTCACCGGTCGCTCAGGAGTTTTCCTCTTGGGAGGTCGCTGGTTGGTTGGGAGGCCGCTTCTCAGGAGGATGGAGATCAATAGGGGAGATGAGAATTAGGGTAGGAGATCATGAATTGGGGGGGGGGGTGGAGCGATTGAATTTTTATAAACCATATACTAAAATGTTTTAAAAAACATTAGTATAGACCAACCTATACTAATAGTTTCAAAAAAACATTAGTATAACTTCATCTATTCCAACAGTTTCAAAAAACTGTTGGTATATCCTAGATCCAGGAACTCTATACCAAGGGTTTTCTTGAACTATTGGTATAAAGGTGTGGGAATATGCCCACTTTCTATTAGTGAAAGTTAATTTTGAATAGATTTATTAAATTTTATTAAAATGATGAAGAATGATAATCTTAAGAAACTTTTGTATGGAATTAACATAAAAGAATTGATTAATTAAAGAATTTAATTTATTTATTTTTACATGATGTATATTAAATAATAATGATAATAATTTTATGTTATTTCATTAAATGTGTAATTTTCTTCATGTATGTAAATGATCATTATCATAAAACAGAACTTTTCATGTGATCAATTTTTTTTAATTTATTATTAAATTAAATTAATGGTATGTTTTTCATCTCTCCTCTCATTATGTAAGGAACTACATGTCAATGGTGTAAGACCCCACATTATGATGGGTTAAAATTTATAAGGATTTTAAATTTTCATTACTAAATGGGTCGGATGTTGAATCGAGGTTTGGAATAGATTTTTGAGAGTTTTAATGTAAAAATGATATTTTGAGACAATGAATGATGATCAGAAGGTCGTCGAGTGTTTGGATAAGCATTAAATGCTTTGAGTTATGTTTTGGGAGTTTCTGATATTTCTTCCTATGTTTCATGTTTTTGTGTGCACGATTTAGGAGAAACTATGTGAAACCTTGATGCTATGACATTTTCAATTCATTTTGAACTATACACAATTGAGTTTCACAATTTGAGAACAGTTTAGGGTAAACTATATGAGCAAAAAGTGAAATTGTGTGAGGTTGAGGATGGTCTGGGGAATGGTGCATGGGTTACGAATAGTTTCAAAAAAACCATGTTCCTTGATGGAGGAGGGATACAATGATGAAATCATGGTTAGAACATGGTTTTTCAAATATTGTAGCCTAACCATGTGGGGTAATTGTGTTGTATATTATGGGTGCACACGGTTGGCGCACGGTTTGGAAACTCATGCGACTACCCAAAATTTTAATAAAATGGGGTTTTACCATTTTCCCCTCCAGTATTTTAAGTTACCCCTCCCCTTTATCTCCCTATTTTATGCAAGAACTCGAGGAGGGTTTTCCTCCTTTCCTCCCATATTCAACCCTCACCAAGGATATGTCTTGGTGGTGGTTATTTAGCATTTTGAGTTAATATTTACTCTCTAGTGGCTTCCCTTCTTCTTCCCGTTCCTTCCATCTAACTTTAGGGATCTCTAATTTAGGTGTTTTTGATGATTCCACTAGGGTATGGTGGAGTCATCTAACTCTCAAGGGGATTTTGGTAAAATTTCATAGAGGAGATCCTGATATTAATTCCAGACATCATTGTGTAGTTTTTCATTGAGGTATGTGTTTGTGATGAATTTTTTCAGGTTTCTAAAAATGAATTAATTTAATTAATAGTCTATTTGGCATCGAAAAATATTTATTTTCCCATGAATGGTTTCAGTGGTCCATTTTGGATCTTCCATGGTGGTTTCTTGGAGTTTTGATAAGAGGTGAACACCAGGTGAGTTTCCCAGCATCATTCCAAGTTGGTTCATGGTTAATTAATTAATTATAATTATTTTAATTAATTAATCATTATTGTTTGGTGTAAAAATTGATCTTGGGTGATTGGGATAAGATCAGGTGGGCACTGAGGAGTTGGTATGAGTCTTAGATGGACCTCAACAAGGCCACTATTCTTGGGAATATTTTTTAAATATTCATTGGTGAGGTAGGTTCTCTATGTGCTTTACCGATAGTCTTGTAAATTAATTTTCATGTTTATGTAGTGTATTCCATAAAATCCCATGTGTTGTGTGTTTGATTACTTGGATTAAGTAATTTGGTTTTTGTTCTTATATTAAAACATTAAACCTTCCAAGGATAATGTTGGATCCATGGGTGTTTATATGACTAAAACTATGGTAACCCATGGGGTGTCTCATTTCATGAAAAAGGGTAAAGTTAGATTTTCAAGGGATAATTTTGGAATGATTTTATGTGTTAAGTTTTTATGGAATTAACTATGAGTATTTTTATTTTTTTAAAATATATGTGATGTGTTTTAATGTAGTTTGAGTGGAAGAGGGGGAAACCTAGGGTTTTAAATGATTCTTGTTTTTAAATCAGGTGATTTACTATAAGTAGTTTATAAAAGGAAGTTTATAAATGAATTTAAAATTTTGATTTGAAATGGTTGTGTGGTTGATTCTTTAGTGAAAATTATTTGATGGATATTATGATGGTTCTAATAGAAATTTAGGCCTTAGACCTTGTTTTGTTTTCAAAGATAAAGAACCATATTTTAAAAGGGTGGTTTTTAAATTTTTAACGAGGTTGTTTGGTTTAGTTTCTTTTGGAATGTGAAAAAGGGGTAGGATTTATTGATTAATGTTTTAGTTTTGAAGGTTGTAGGTACCTTAGTAAGTGTTAATGGTTTAAAAAGTGATATTGTGTTTTTATTGAATGTTTTGTATGATCATAATGTTGAGATTTGTTATTTACGAAATGAAAGAATGGTTTAGGCGTTGGACTGATGCTCTGGGAATTGGTTGTATGCTACATATATAGTGTCATACCAAGGATTTGAATAGTGATAGTGTACTCCATGGTTATAGTGACAAACTGATGCTCTAGGTGATGATGGTATACCAAGCGAAGCAAGATTTTGGACTAATGATCCACCTCCTTGGGATAGGCTAGAAATATTCTCTAGGAACTACTGATGTCATGTATAGATGGATGTTGGACTAAGGTTTCATGCAATATTATTATGTTTTGTGATGAGCTTGATCGAACCGATGTTCAATATCCGTACTAAAAGTTTGGTAGATGGTTAGGTGATGGATATAGGTTCTATCCAAAATTAATATTGATGTTGATATTTGATTAAGATAATAGAATTACATTCAAAGCACTGATGGATTAGGTACATTAGATAGGTATTATGGATGTAGTTTTTATGCCTCCATGAGTTTAATGAAAATTGAACACCCTTTCCTAAAATTTATAGTATCTACTAGGTTATGATTTAGAGGAATTATTAGTTCATTCCATATTTGGTTGGACTGGGTATCATCTTAAGAACCCTTGGGCCCATAGGTACTAGATTAATTGCTAAGTTTTACTCATACCCTGATCTATAATCCATTTCACTTGGGTACCCAAACAACACTCACATGTTTAATGTAGGCATACATTTTGGCTGAGACCCATGTTGAGTATTGATTGGTTGAGCAAGATTTCTTGAGTGGTATCATGTGAATGGATGGGTTTTTCTTAGTGATTCATTGGATCCTTTTTGTTGTTACTTTTTATTTGGGTGTGTTATGTATCTGGTCTAGTGGGTGGTCGGTTGTATGTATGACATGGTCATTCAGGCTATTATTGCATTTCATTTTATTACAACATGTTATATCTTTAGTTTTTTTATTATTTCTTCTTACCATGATGTGTATGACACTCACCTATTTACTTTTGGTTGTGCACTCTGATATGGGGGTATAGTCTCTTCACATTTTTAATGTATACCCCCACCACTAGTCGACAACCTCTGGCATACAAGGAGGAATGCTTGAGGTTGTGTAGTGAACCAGTTCAAAGCACCAGTTTAGTGGCTTTATGTTTGGGATGTTACATAGCGGTATCAAAGTAGTTTTAATTTCCCATTATTTTCCTACATAGGATGTGGTAAATTAAAGATATAGGAATTTGTCGGATCTTGTGATAGATATTTGGTTGGTGAGTCCTAAACACCTATTCTGGTAGAAATTTCATGTTACCAGGGGCTAGTATTGATGTTCTGTATTTGTGATGTTAGGGATGTACATGATATTTTCTTTATAATGTGGACATGTTTCTTGAATTTGATGGATTATGATGGATTCCAGGATCTTGGTATATTGTAAATAGGTATGTTACTTGGTTTTATCTCTTGGATGTTGAAGCAAGAGGCATCTCATGCATCATGTTTGGAATGTCAGATACACATGTTATAGGGATTATAATGTGTGATTTTATGGGTTTCTTTATGAGGGAAGGTTATGTGGATCTACAGTGAGATTCTCATTGATGAGGATGATGGTGTGGTCCCAATTATTGGTTAGTGTAGTGACCCTAGTGGGTCAGTATGGTGTATGTATAAGATCATTGAACCACTTATGGGTGATTTCTTTTGAGGTTGGTATTATGTTTGGGACCACTAGGGAGCAGTCTTATGTGAAGATAATTGGTGAGGACGAGCACCCTAGTTGTAGTAATTTGTTTTGTATATGAAACCTATATGGTGTGAGACCTTAGAAGAGTATGTTTTGATTTGGTAATGTCATGTGACGATGAGAAGGTTATATGTTTGATGCCCTGTAAGTTATGGCCTTTTGAGAGTTGGTGTATACCCTGGGAAGTTGGACCTAGAAACCTTTTTGATGTAACTCCAGTTCAGGGAGTTGGTGCTATTTCGATTTTGTGAATGAACCATGAGAGGGGTTGTCCAGGTTATGTGTGCTTTTGGGTGCATGAAGTAAATATTAGTTTTTTGGTCTTTCGATAACAAATCACAAATAGTGCAGACTAGTATGGGGTTTTGGCATGTAAGATGCATTTTTTCTGAGAAATATCCCTTGAGTTCTAGTGGTTTAGCCTTGTTGTTTCCTTCTAGAGGGGCGGTCTTGTTTTGATGCCTAGCCCAAGCATTGGATGTGAATACAGGTGTTCCTGGTGGTTAGGAGTCAGATCAGGAGCACAATGGGTGCTCAAGTAAATATGGTTTTAGGAGTGAAACTTCAAATTTGGTGGTGACAATGTGGGTGAGTTTATTTTTGGTATGAGGCATATGGATGTGTCTGGTTTTCTTGAGCCAAAAAACACAAGGAGTGTTGATGATTTAGTGGCACTTGTGGTTTCTGAGGGTAAGATTGGTATGTTGATCAAACAAGATAACTCTGAATGCATCTCCAGGAATATAGTGAGAGATTAGATGATCTTAGTGAAACTATTTAAAATTCTCATGTTTTGAGTGGTCATGCAGGTGGTTTTGGTTTGGTGAGTTTCTTTTAGTTTTGTAAAGTACCAAGGGTGATATACAACATCTAATATATGGATGTGGGGTAGGCATGGATAGTGGAAACATATTTTGACCGGAGGTTTCATAAATATTTATTCATTAGAGTCTGAATTATTTTCTATGGTGGGGTCACACAAGAGTGTGTGTGGCGATAGAGTGTTAAAAGATTATGGGGTGGAATGAAAGGATGACAACATGTTGTGTCATTGGGTTTTTGAATTGGATGTTACAATATCGTATTCCAAAAATGTTTTAGTGGAATAGAATGATGTGAGTAGGTTCAGAACCGATGTGAATGTGATGAGACTCTTGTAGGAAGGGAGGCCTGGAACCTATGGATGGGTATGTTATATCCCAGCAGTTGGAGGTGACTTGGAAATGGATGAGTGGTGGTGGTATTCATCAATGAAATCTTAGAGTTCTCTTTGTTAGTGATAATCATTACCAATATATTTATATTGTCTTGGGTACATTGAGAGAGAAATAGATATACTCCTAGCTACCCAACTGTATTTTATTTGAATATGGGGACTCTTGGAGGTTAAACTCATGGAGTAGTGAATGTGGAGTCATATGGTGGGAAGTGTACCATTGACCATTTACAGGTGGGGTCTTCAGGATGGACCGTACATCATGGGTACCATTATTGGATGTCAATAATGGATGATAGTTGATGTTTATTTTGGTTTCTCAGGTCAGGGAGATATATCTATATCCAATTCTTGGGTTAGCAGTGGTTGGTGCGTGGGATGAAGTGGTTGATGTTTTTTGGGTAAGTGAGTGCTGAAAACACTCCTATGGTGGGGAGTGATATATCAGTTGTGAAGGTGTGTCCCTCATGCTAGAATTGTCAAAGGTGTGTGGAATTAGTTATGGATCAGTCATAGTGGCGCCGTGATGTCTGAGATTAATCTTTGAGTTTTCTTGATGAGTGTGGTAGGACATGACTACAATTTAGCATCAGTATAGGATCTATTTATGGAATATCATTGGGTATTGGTTTTGGACTCCAATGGGCATGTTTGGGTGGTTTTTGGATCCCTATGGGTGTGAGGGAATAATGATTAAGTGAGATGGTGATAGATCAACAGTTAGAGTTGGGAATTTTTGGGACAAGTCATCCAAGGATAGTCTAACTGCTGTTAGATAACAATGTTGGTGCATAAGGTTGAACGAGACATATGGTGTGCTGTTTCAATAATGATGGTTGAGTTTCAGGTTTGAGTTTGGCCTTCGAGGAGATGCTAATATGTTCTTAGTTCATGTGTGGACAATAGGTATGCATCCTCTTCAGTTGGATTTCAATTGAAGAGGATGGGTTCTAATGATGATTGGAATTATAGGGGATGTTAGGGAATAGTAAGTTGGAAATCATGTTGGGTGTGTTGCAGGAGTGTGAGCTCATGGTTTTTTGGGGATTCTCAAGGGAATAGGTTCCAAGAATTAGAAGTTGTTGGTTATAAGCTGATGCTTATGGTGGGGAGAACCATAGCTTAATGACTTCTTGGGTGCTATTGTAATAAATGTTCTAGTTGGATGGGCTTGGTTAATCACTATCACGGTGTTTTGGTCTTGGAAATGGGTGTTAGCTTAGAGTTTTTGTGGGTTGAGGGTCTTGAGATAGAGGTTGTGCCTTGGTATGGTTTCAAGCTCTTAGAACCCAAATGATGCTATTGGATAAAATTTGATGACCAAAATAGGTCGGGTCATACATATGGATAACCACTGAGGATTCTCAGGTATTATAAGTATTATGTTGGAGAGTTTGTAAGATTCCTCATCTGGATGGGTAGAAATTTTAGAAGGATTTTGAATTTTCATTACTGAATGGGTAAGATGTTTAATCAAGATTAAAAATAATGTTATAAGTGTTGGAATTTATAAAAGGGGTGTTTTGAGATGGGTAATGATGCTTGAGAGGTGGATTGGTTGTTTGGATAATCTTCGGAGGCTTCAGGTTAAGTTTCAGGAGATTTAGAAATTTCTTCCCAGGTTGCATGGTTTGGTGTGTGTAGTTTAGGAGAAACTCTGAGACACCTTGATGCTCAGAACATTTTTATTTCATTTTGAATTTTGTACGGTTAAGTTTTAGGGTTTGATCACAATTTGGGGTAAACCATGGGAGGAAAAATGGGAAACCCTGTGAGTTTGTGGAGGGTCTGGTGCATGGTTCATGGGATACACACAGTTTCATTCAAACTATATTCCACTCAATAGGATGGAGAAAGTTCTAAAAGAATGTTTGGCACATGGTTTGTCAAACTATGCGGCCTAACCATGCAGAGTATGGGTGTTGGATAGTAGGGGTGTGCACAGTTGGCACACAGTTTTGAAAACTATGCAGATAAACCATGTAGCTTCCCATAATTTCATTTAAATATTGTTTTTACCATTTTATCCTTAAGAATTTTAATTCATCCCTCCCCTTTCTCTCCCTATTATGCGCCTGAACTGGAGAAGGGTTTTATTATCTTCATCCATTCTGTAAGAATCACCAAGGAGGTTTCTTGGTGGTGATTCTTTGGCATTTTTAGGCAAGAGTTACTCTCTAGTGGTTTACCTTATTCTTCATTCTAATTTTAGGGATCTCCAGTTTAGGTATGGTTGATGATTTCACTAGAGCAGGGTTGAATCATTCGTTTCTCCTAGGTATTTTCGTCAGATTACATAGAGAATGTCCCGAGATGAATTTTATATGTCGTTGTGTGATGTTTCATTATGGTATGTGTTTGTGGTGAATTTTATTATGGTTTTACAAATGAATTAATTTAATTAATTATAAATTTGGTATCACCTCTTAGGAATTTTCTTGGGAATGGTTCTTGTGGTTTATTAGGTATATTCCATGGTTGTTTCTTAGAGTTTCGCCAAGAGGTGGGTGACCTGTGAGTTTTCCAGCATCATTCAAAGTTGGGATGTGGTTAATTAATTAATTATAATTATTATAAATAATTAATAATTGTTTTTTGGTGTAATACTAGATATTGGGTGTTTGGGATGATCTTGGTTGGGTTTTGAGGAGTTGGGATGAGTCTTGTACAAAACTCATAAATGTATCCATGCTTAGAAATTGTTTTGGAAAGTTTCATTGGTGAGTTAGGTGGTCTATGTGCTTTACCCATAGTCTTTTCAATTGACCTTGATGTGTGTGTAGTGTGTTCCTTGAAATCCCATGTGTTGTGTGTCTGATTCCTTGGATTGAATAAATTGTTTTTGGACCCTATATTAATACTTTAGATCTTTTATGGATCCAATTGGATCCATGGGTTTTTATAAGACTAAACCTATGGTCACCCATGAGGATTTAATGGAAAATGGTAGTGGGGTTATAAAGGGATAATTTTGGAAATATTTTATGTGTTAATTTTCTATAAAAATTCCTATGAGGACTTTGAAATGATTTTAAATGTGTGCATTGGGTTTTGACCTAGTTTAGGTGTTAGAGGGGGAAGGATATGTTTGAAAATGATTCTCATTTTGAAATGAGGTAATTTCCTCCAAGTTGTTAATAAAAGGAAGTTTGTAAATGGATTTAAAATGTGGATTTGAAATGTGTGTGTGCTTTCTTCTTTAGTGAAAATGATTTGATGGATCTTGTGATGGGTCTAATGGAAATGTAGGCCTTGGGCCTTGTTTTTTTCAAAGAGAAAGACCCATGTTTTTTAAGTACTATTTTTAAATGTTTAATGAGGTTGGTCAGTTTAGTTTCTTTTGGCATGTGAAAAATGGGTGGATTTTGTTGAGTCATGTTTTGGTTTTGAAGGTCGTATGGACCTTAGTAAGTGTTAATGGTTTAAAAAGGGTTTTTGTGTTTTTCATGAACGTTTTGTATGGACATGATGTTGAGATTTAGTGTTTAATAAATGACATAATGGTTTAAGTGTTGTACTGATGCTTTTGTAATATATAGTATACTTTGAATATGGAGTCAGAATGAGGCTCTGGACACCGATAATATACAACATGGTTAGCATTCCAAACTAATGCTCTTGATGATGATGGTATACCATGTGAAACAAGATGTCGGACTGATGCCCCTCATCCTTGTGATGGGCTAGACTGATGCTCTAGGAACCAATGATATTATGTATAGATAGATGTTGGACTAAGGTTTTGGCCACAATGTTTATGTTTTGTGATGGATTTGATAGACTCGATGCTCATTATCAATACCGATAGTTTTGTATATGGTTATGAACAATACAGAGGTTCTAGTCATAATTAATATTGAGTTTCATATTTTATTTAGATACCGGACTAACATTCTATTCCCTGATGGATTGGGTACATTAGATAGGTATCGTGGATGTTGGTTTTATGCCTCTCTAAGTTGAATAGAAAGTGAACACCCTTCCTTAAAATTTATAGTATGTACCTCCTAGGTTATTCTTTGGAGGACTCATTAAGTTTTTTCATGTTTAGTTGTCCTGGGTATCACCTTATAATCCTTGGTCTAGTAGGTACTAGATGAAATGTCATGTTCATTGGATTTTATCTCATTTATATATAGTTTTTATTACACCGTTTATCTACATACATGGTTTCTTTGACTGGTATTTTATTTAGACGTCATTGGTGGTCACCTATTGAGTTTTACTCACACCATTATCGAGACTCCAACACACTTGGGAACTCAAGTAGCTCTCACATGTTTAATGAAGTCATAGGTTTGGGTTGAGGCTCGTGTTGAGTATAGATTGGGCGAGAAGGATTGCTCATGTGGTATCAGGTGACTGGATGGGTTTGTATCAGTGATGTGGTGGAGCATTTTTTTTTTGTTTCTTTTTATTTTGGTGTGTTATGTAGCCAGACTAGTGGGTGGTTGGTTGTATGTATGACATGGTCGTTAAGTCCCTTATTGCATTTCATTTTATTACAATATGTTACAACTTCAATTTATTTATTATTTATGCCTACTTTGATTTTTATGATACTTGGTTACTTATTTTTTTGTTGTGCACTCAGATATGGGGGTATAATAACCTCACATTTCCTCTTTAGACCACCTATACTAGTTGGCAGCATTTGGTGTAGGAGGAGGTGTGTTTGAGGTCATGTACTGAACTATCTTGGATCACCAGTTTACTGGTTTTTGAGTCACGATGTTACATATAGTTTTCTTTTATGTAAACCCCTTAACCAATCCTTTGGTTCCCCTCACCAACATGTGAGTAAAACATTAAGTAAGGGATAGAGCTACCAAGACAGTGGAAGAAGTTCAAGTCTTGAACCTTGGAGAAACCAACCAAGTGGTACTTGGCTAGATAGGTGGAAAGCTACAACATGAACCAATTAATGGGTCAAGGTTTCCCCTCTAGATATATAGTTAGTTTATCATTTTCTAGATAAACTAACCATTATTAAATTCCCATGATCATACCACTTCATTATTTTATTCTGTAAAAATATATGGTTAATTTCATTTTGGAATTTTTGTCATAATAAGATCAATTAATGATTTAACATGCATGCAAGTTATAATTAAAATAAATTGGATTAGGAATAAATATTATCTAATACATTTTTAATCACTTAATTAAATCCACTTAATATTAACAAGCATGTAATAAAGATAAAATGAGCAATTTTTCATAGATATAAAAAACCCATCAAATTATATATATTAAGTCAGTATAGCCTTGCACTACTTAAGTTAAAATTGATTCACGGTTAAAATCCCTTGACCGGACTAAGTTGGGGTGATTTTAATTATTGGGGATTATAACTTGAATTTTTGAGTTGAATTAACTTAGTTAACATCAAGGGTTGACTTCCCAAGTAGGAATTGGTGTAACTAAGAGGTGCAAGTTGATGAAATCCATTTATAGGATTTTAGTATTGCAGAGTCTACTCAATAGATCAAGGAACTATGAGTTAATTAAATTGGTAATTTTATTCTTAGCTAAAACCATTCAAATAAATTTTTAGACCCAAGTATGGTTAATGAGAAGGGAATATGGGTTCTTGCCACTAGAATTTTCAAGAAGTCGGATGTTCTAAATCCAATGGTGAGTGTTATTAGGTTTCAATAATATAGTAGGATATTAATAAATATAATATTTATTATAAAATTTTATCAAATAATGTACCAAAACTCTACTCTATTTATTTTTATAAATGACAATAAATGAATCCAATCATATCAATGTAATCTATACTTGAAAAATATAACCATCCAACTAGAACTAATTTCCAAGAATGGAGAAGGTTCTTACACATTATCATATTCCAAGGAAGGAAATTATATGTGCCATAAAACCTTATTCCTAAAGCTTCTAGACAAGGGGCTAGTTATGAAGAGTTTTCTCTCTATGAGAAACATTTGGATGATGCCATAAATTTCCAATGTTTTCATGAAATAATCCATGATCAATGAGATTTTTAAGTAATTTGAGGACATGGATGCGTATAGAAAAATATTTCAATTTCATGGTCTTCATCAATAGAAGGTAATAAAAGATACGTATGAGATATTGAAGGATTTATTTACATGAATTCTTGGAGATTCGATGCCAGCTGGGCCTCATGTAATCATGATTATTGGCTAAATAGAATTCTTAGTCATATTGGGAATTAGATTCCCAGATGATTTGTGAAAATATCTCATCATTTCTTCACCAACAAAATATTTCCCCAGTTTTATTGGTAATTATAACAATATAAATAAAGAGAATATTATTTCATAACTTCTTACTCTTATTATCCAAGATGAACATGATATAAGGTGTCACAACCCTATAATCCTTATGGTGAACACGAAAAGGAAGAACCAGGAAATGGGGCCCAAGACTCATAAAAACTGTAAAGCTCTTGAGTACCATCCTTCCAAGAAGAGGAAGATCCAAAGGTATTCAAAGGAAAGGGAAGTAGTATGTTTTCATGTTGTAAGAAATACCACTTTAATAGGAACTATATGCAGAATCACGTGGAAGCTATAGGTGTGTTCATTATCGAGTGTAATCTTTATATATCAACACATTGGTTATTAGATACAACTTTTGGTTCTCATATATGTATCCAAATATACGAACCAAGTGGATTTAAAAAATTTATGGGGGAGAGGCAAATTTATAGGCTACCAATGGTGTTAGGATTATCACTCTATCCATTGGAGACTACCACCTTCCATTTACAACATGAATGATATTTTTTTTAGAGATTGTTATTATGTACTGATAGTTACAAAAAACTTAATTTCTATATCCTACCAAGATAAAGATGGGTTTTTTTCCATGTTTAGAAATAAAATCTATATATTTTATAAATAAAACAAATGTTATGGTATGAAACATTTAAATAATGATATTTATTTATTAAATAAAGAAATCCAATTATTGGTAATTGATAATGAATCATGTTCACATGACTCATATAACACACAACTATGGAATCACCATTTTAGTTATGTAAGTGAGAAGAATTTGAAAAAACTATATCAAGATGGCTATTTAGAATCTTTTGAGCTGGAAATACTTGAAAAATGTCATGATTTTTTACAAGAAAAAATGAAACATCCTAAGAATTTGAAAGGAAACACTATGTTCGATAGCGTACAAGATGTACCATATCAATCTTAAACAAACAACTAAATATTATTATTTAAATGTGGCCATTATAACCTAGTCCTTATATTGATGTGTATAAATAGGAATAACTGATATATGAAATAAATATAAAGGTCCTGCTCAATATGAATAATTGATTATGAAATAATCACATAATTTTATTAAAATCATTTTATTCTTCCAAAAATATGTTTTCTTTAAAAAATGATTTTTATTTATTTTTATTGGTGATTATTATAATTAATTTCTGGAAATTTTAAAAATGTATTTGAAAAAATTAATTTCATTTTTTTATATTCATAATGTATAAAATTATCTTAGGATTAATTTTTGATAATTTTAGGAAAATATTGATTTTTCAAGGAATAGTGAAAAATACTGATTTTTATTAAAAACTAAATTTAATTTTAAAATATTTAAAATCTATAATTATGTATTATAGTATTTTTTTAATTTTAATTATTTTATTTTTATATAAAATAATCTAATTATGGGTTTTAAAAATATTTTATACTTTATTTTAGTATAGAAATATTTTATATTTAAAAAGGGCATTTTTCTGAAAAACTGTTTTTATTGTGTTTTGCCTGTTTAATTTTAAATTTAATTAAGGTAAATATATATTTTGAATTTTTTTAAAATGGATTCCATATATGTAATCATAGGTTCCAAATTTAGTAAATGTGTACCTTTTATTTTTTAATAATATGAATTGTAAACTTGATAATTTTTGTTTTCTTGGTAAATTGTAAACTAGGTAATTTAGGTTAAAAATAAAATGATAAAAACTAATAAAAATACCAAACACTTAAATAATAAAATATTATTATATCTGTATATATAAACCATAATTATCTAAGTTTCTAATTTTTGACCTTTTGGGAATACTTGGATATGATTATGACCTTTATAGTATTTTATTTACAGAAAATTCAAACATGTCACACTATTGTTTTTAATAAGTATAATATTTTTAAAAAGGTGTTATCTAGAAGATATGTTATATTATAAATATTATTATTAAATATAATATATTTATATTCATAATTATAATATTTTTTTTAATTTTTTGTTAATGAATAATTACCTTAAATGATTGCACAATGCTGATACAATAATTATTTAATTAAATCAAATAAATGATGTTAAAAATATTAAAATAAATATAATATGAGATAATTAATATGATAAATGAATTTTCTAGACTAAATTTACATGTTATGGAAATTATAAAATATTTTGTGCGAATTATAAGTGATATCTTGATATTATCAATTTCAAAGTAATGAATAGTTCAAAAATTCACATTATTGATATTTTATGATAAATAATATTTTATTAAATGATATAAAATTTATAAAAATATCAAATTCATACAAATGATTATAATAAGGTTTAAAATATCATAAATGGTCCATTTATTGGATGTTTTAAATTTTAAAGTAACTATATTAACTCTGAAAGTGTAAAAATTCATGTTGTCAGAGTAAGAGTTAAAGGGGTTAAATAAGGGTTAAAACCAAAATATAAGGGTATAAATATAGTCAAATGTTATCTTTTTTATTTATTTGATATGGGTATTTAGACTCAAAATAATCTTATATTATGAATTAATAAGTTTGGATCCATTTGATATTAAATATTATTAAATATTATTTTATTATTTTGAGAAGTTTTATGAGTGCCTCTCCCCTCTCTTATAGAAGGGTAGAACTTCTTATAATTTATTCACACTTAAAAACCATTTTTTCTGGTCAAGATCTACCCAAATATCTTACTATAATACCTATACTAATTTTATAGGTATTAGTTTAGGCAAAACACCACCCTTAGTGGTCTTAAGGTGTTAGGTAAAAAAATTGTCTGAAGAAGAGGTATCATTTTTAATCGAGCGTTTATATTTTTATTATTATTACACATCCCTAAAACCTTATTAAACAATGATAAAATAATAAATACAGTATTATTTATATAAAAATATTTTATTATGGTAGTTTCATGAGCTATATCCATCTCTAATTCAATCGAATGGGAAAATAATTCATCGTTTGTGCGTACAACGGACTACCACCTCACGAATCAATGCAATTCATTTTCCATCACCATATCTGAATACTATTTATAATAATGGAATTAATTTTTATATATTATATTCATGAAATATTTATCATTATGAAAATATAATATAACATTTATGTTCTTACATTTCCTTGAACAAAATTATAATAATGTCATTCATGCATATGTTTAGACTACAACCTCCACGAAGCGATATGATTCATTTTTCATCACCAAATCACATGGATGATATATATAAGTATATTTAAATAATTAGTATGATATTTAATATTTTATGAATATCTTTTAATGATAAAATTATACTTGCCATCTTTCCATAATGATCGTTGAAGAATGAGAATTCCACTCATGCGTACATACAACCTACCATATCAATGATTGTAATGTAATTTATTTATCATAATCATGTTTAATTATTATATTTAAAACTATAATTGATTTAAAATTTATAATTATTTCATGAATACTATTCTGAATATGATTCTATAATGAAAATTTTGACCATATTTAGCCGACCGAAGTCATTTTGGATTTAAGTACCAAATATCATCAAAATGTCCGACATGAACATAAATGGTTAAGTAATTGTATATAACATGGTAATAAATGATAGAAAGGGAATAATGAAATTAATTTTTTTTGAAGTAAGTATATAATTAATATAACTCTATTATTCTAGAAGATAAAGAACATACATGACAAATCAGACTTTAAGCGAGGGACTTTCTTTTAAAGATCCTATTTCAAATATTTCTACAAAGTTCAAAAGGAATGTTTTTTACATATATTCAATATATAGAATTTTCTACTATCATAAAGAATTAATATTTTTAAGCTTCATTTATAATTTTACATGGTTATTTTCATAGAAAATACTCTCTTTTTTATGTGTGTAGTTTTTCTAAAAATATGTGATTTCAAAATAAAAGTATATTTTCCTTAAAATGTTTTTATAATGAAATATTTAAAGATTTATAAAAATGTTATGGTTTATGGGAATTATTATGATGATGGTTAGTTTTTTTATAAACCAAGGAAGGGTGGTTTTGTTATAACCTCTAATGTATTGGGTACTTTGAAGATGGAAGTCGACCGTATGGTTTTTCCATATATTAGATGGGGTTAACTGAGTAGGTTTCTCCTAATAGATAATAGGAATATAATATAATTGTTATTCTATATACGATATATAGTTAAATGATTAGGTTCTCCTAATTGATAATGGTAATATACAACAATGGTTATTCTAATATTAACTACGATGGTTAATCATGAGTATCTGTAATGTTACTCTAAGGTAATGATTGGAAGTTAACCTTGAAGGTATTCCATGAGTAGTTATAGTGGTGATCCCAATTTTTCTCTAAAGTTACTATGGGTTTTAAAAGTTTTCTTTGAGAAAAAAGTGTGTGTATTTAATATATAAATGATTTATTTCATAATATAAAAGAATAATTTGATAAAGTTATGTATATTATGGATTTTTATGTTTTTCAACGGAATAATAGATTTATTTCCTTTACATCCCTTAATGAGTTTTTTTTGTGATCATCCCATATTTTTAAAATGTTTTTCATAGGGTTTAAGGAAGATTAGAGACAAGGATGAGGTCAATATGAAAATAATTATGACTTTTCATGAAAAGAAACCATGTTTTACTTAAAAAGTTTTGTTTGGTGGAAAAAATGGCTACTGAGTAAAAGTGTCCACTTATAATGTATGAGTTTACTATGTAAGATTTTTTCCAAATTCTATAAAAATATGAACCAAAAATATCCTCAGATTTATAAAAAAGTGAATTCTAGTTTAAAATCACTAGAATAAGTAATGTTTAAGGTTAGGTCCTTACATTTCGCATCATTGAATGGTTTAGATAACTTTACAGATTAGGGTAATTTTAGGTTCTATAATATGAAGAGTTATTAATACCATCATGGGTCTACAATTTTAAGCTTTATAATAAGTTAAAATTATTAGACACCCCATTTAAGGTTTTAAGTGGTGGATGACTAAGATAATTAATAGTATTTAAGAGAAATTTATGGTAATACAACCCTTTAGTTTAATATGGGTTTTAATTGAAAATGTTATTTGAGTAATTTTTCATTTAGTTTTGGTGGACATGTGACTAAAGGTATTAGTATCCTTTAACGGTTGTATGTTTTATTTTGAGGTAATTATGGGTTCTTACATTTTGGTATCAAAAATTAAAGGTATGAGATAACCTTTGAGGTTAGAACTTTTCTGTAATAATGAATATATTGAAGGTATTTTAGAGGATGTTTCCAACATTACTTGAATTTTATAAGGATTATATTAATATAGTTTTAGAAAAAGGACAACCCATAGGATGGGTTATAACCTTTTTTATTTAGTAAGGTCATAAGTATTGAACCCACAACTGAAGGGCGATATAGGTGCATCATCTACAACTGGAATACATGATTTCCTGGCCAATATGAAATTGATTTTATTCATTTCAACTATCATATGGATAGATTTTATGTTAATTTTGGGAACATATGTTTTATCTAATATATAGACATGTGATTGGGAAATAATTTTTTGATTAATTGATTAATGTTATTTCAGAAGAAATTAACTATTTTGGGCACTATATATGATTAAGGTAAACAACATACTAAGGGATTTTATTTAAGGAACAAAGGTTGAATTATATTATGAGAGCATATGTGTTTTTATTAGGGATTTATGGTGATTTAGTTTATTTATAGAAATAATTATCATATCTTTGAGATTATATGATTTGGGAAATTACATTTTGGAATAATATTTTAAGACTCGTTGGTGTGATTTGACGATAAATATTAAAATTATTATGGAAAACTATGAAATGAAATCATATGAATTTTTGGGTTTCAATATTATTCTAGAATAGTTTTTGAGTAATTTTAAGGATATTTATTTGTTGAATGATATATGTTATACATTGTGTACTATGGTTGATTTTTTAATATTAAAAGAGTTTTTCGTTATATTAAAGTTTATTCTTTTTAGAGAATAATATTCTCTTATACTAACCAAATTTTTTTTGGTTAATGAATAAAGATTATAGGAGTATATTTTGAATCATTTAAGGATTTTTTTATTCATATAATTTATTATAATGCTACAAGAATGAAAAAAATATCCTATATACTCATTGTTTGTAAAAAAAGATGAGATTGTGGTGAGAATGTATTAAAGAATAAAATTATTCTTGTGAAGTAAGTATATTTTCTTATATTATTAGTATGGTTTGTAAATAAATTCTTATACTTTAGGAAAATTATTTTTAAAAAGAAATGTAATCATTTTATTTATCTTACTGATAATTCAATGGACTTTTAATCCATCATATATTTATAGTTTTGTGACTGTTAACTTTCTCATGACCATGTTCTCTATCACTCTCTATCAGTCCTTGGGAATTAGTTTTCTATTAAATGAAAAGACCCCCCCCCCCAAATAACTTCCCTATTTCCCTCCACTCATCCTAGAATTATTTTGTTATTTATAAATCCATTATTGGAAGGCTTTAGGTTAAACGAAAAGAGGTTTCCAGAAGAAGAGGTAAAGTTATTAACTATGTGTTTTCATTTTACTTATTCTTATAAGGCCTTATAATGTTATCTAATTATTAAAAAATAATAACACCTGTATCTAACATATAATAGGATTTTATTATGTTAATTTCTTAACCTATATCCATCTCCACTTACATAAAATGGGAAATGGAACCATCGATTGTGTGTACGACATACAACTGCGTCGTTAACGGAGGTATTTTTTTCCATCACCACATTTCAAGGATGGATATAATGATGGATTTAAAATATTTATATGATATTTAGGACATTATTATACGTCTAAAATTATTATATCACATATACATTCTTACTTTACATTCCATGGGGATTCAATAACATGTCTCATGAGTACGACGTACTACCACCTCGCAAAACAATGTGATTAATTTTTCAATTATGCTTTTCATGGAAGGTATTATGGATAATGATGATGAATATATATGATATTTAGTAATTAACCATACATATTTAAATATAAAATAACATATAAATTCTTAACTTCAAAACCATTGGAAAACAATAACGTCGCTCATGCGTACGTGTAGACTACCGCCTCTACGTAGTGATGTGAAATTATTTTCATTTTATTTTTACATGGATGGTAATAAGGATGTATTTGATAAATAAACATGATATATATGAAATAATAATGATTTTATAAAGGTGAATTGATATTTACTTTTCTTTCATTCTATCCATTGAGAAAATGGAAACAATATTCATGTGTATGCACGACCTACCGTCTCTATGAACAGTGTAATTCATTTTTTAACATTAACTTATATGGAATAATATAAATACACATAAAATAAATATATATTACATTTATGTCATGTTTTAAATTCTGTATATGATTTATTCATTATCAAATAAATATTACTTGAAATACCAAATCAAAACATCCATGAAAAACAAATCAGTTATTACATGAAACATGATTTTAATAAGGAATTGTTAATAAATAGGTAATAAAAGACTATAAGTAAATAATATATATAATTAAATTTACGAAATAGATTTATAATAAACCTATAGTTATTATACATGATTTTAGGACATATATGAAGGAACTCGAACCCAAGGTAAGAGTTGTCTCGTCTAACTTTTACTTCCATGAGACATATGTCTATTCACCAATTATTTATTTTGTATTGTGTATGTAATTCACCTTTGATATTTTATATCCTGAATCCATTTATCTTCATGGTATTTAATTTTTCACATGAAGTTATTTCTTTCATGGGGCTTATGATTCAAAAGTTACCAAAGTGGTAGAGGTTTATTTCACAATCTGATCATTATTCAGGATAGTTCATTTTTAAGTCTCTATTGGGGGAATTATTTGTTATTAATATCATAAAAACAATATATTTTATTATCCTATTATTATTAATAAACTTTTAAAGTATTACTAAAAATTTTCCTTTATTTTTTACTTAAAATGATCGATAAAATGTTTTTAAATAAAATATATTTTATTCCTCTCTTCGGTAGAAAATCCCTCTTCTTCCAAAATAATGTTTACGAAAAATGTTTTCAAAAATGTTTTTAACAAACTATAAATGATTTATTAAATACATTTTTACCCATGTTTTAATATTTGCAATTTTTTAAATGGATATTCATGCCATTTTCGAAACAAGGATTCATTGGATTTTATTGAAAACATGAAAGGAATCATTTTTTTAACATGTACAACATGTTGAGAATTTCCCACTATAATGAACACTCAATTTTATAAAACATAATTTATAATTTTAAAAGGTTATTTTAAACAAATTATTTTAATTTTTTTTAATTTTTAGTTTGAAAAATTAGGTTTTCATATTGAAAATTTTATTTTCCTCAAGAATTTTTTAATGATTTTTTATGGAATTTTTATTCATCAAATTAAACAAAACTTATTCTAATTATGCTCCAATGGGGATATATTGTAATAATACCAACCTTATGAAATATTTGTATGGTTCATGATCATCTTGATTTAAGAAATTATTGACATTCACATTCTCTAGTAAATTTTTAGTAATTTAATTTCCCTTGAAACATTCACATTCTTATGATTATTGGACGTTACATTTCCATTAAATATTCATATTATTTATCATCGATATTCTTTTTTCTTAAACTATATACCATTTCTATATATGTTGTTTCAGTTTGAATATTATTTAATTTACTAGTAAAAGTTGATATTTTGTATTCTTTATTAAATACGGATAGTTATTGATAAGGAATATTGTTAATAATTTTCGGATCCTCGGAGCGGCATGGTTCTCCCCCTTCTCGCAAGACCTAGGGTTTCTCCCAGTTTTTTCCACCTTCACCCCATCAGATTGGGATCTGCCTACGACGGCTGTCGGTTCGTCTTGGCGTCGGCGATGTTGCTTGTGCAGTGGCGTTCTTCTCAGAGGAGCTCTGGTGGTTGGCTTGGTGCAGATTTCTCGACAATGAGGTTCGACACCACCACTTCTTGAAGGCACTTCGGTGGGAGTTTCTTGCGGCAGCTGTGGGTTCGCCTCGGAGGAGCCCCGGTGATCGGTTTGGCACGGTTTTCCACTGGCGAGGTTCGGCGCCACCACTTCCTGGAGGTGCTTCGGTGGTCGGACCAGCGTGTTATTCCTCCTCTGACGGCATTGAGATAGGGGTGGCCATGATATGCTGGTTCGGGCTGATTGGCTTGTTCGGTGTATCCAGGTTTGACTCCAGCGAACATCCGGTGCAGCTTAGGGTGGATCCGTAGTGCTACAGAGGGGGGGTTTAAGTTTCCGATTCTGTGAGTTTTTGCATTCCATTAATCTAGTGATGGTGTGACTTTTTTTTCTGGTTGGTTCTGGTGATGGTGTGAATTTTTTCTTCTAGTTGGATCTGTTTTTGGTTGTCCTGGCTCAATGTGATGGTCCTTCTCATTCTTGTCATCGTGAGGCATGCTAGAACCTGGTGAGGGTGCATTTGCGGTTCTGATCGGAGCAGATCCATGCCCAGAGTGGTGTTTCTATTTCAGGATGACCCAGATTCCATCATTGGTGGCGTTCCCTCGACGCAGGGTTGGGCCATCCAGTCCTAGGTGATGATAGCTTGAACCCGGGTTCTTTGGACGGCCTTCCAGGCTTATGTGGTTGTGATGGCGGGGGTGTCTAAGGAGAATGTCGTGTTGGTCCAGGATGACCATTTGTTGGAGGACTTTTGGTTTCTCGGAATGGTGAAAGGATTTGTGTGGGATGGTGGTACGGTGATGCATCTGGACTCGACCATGTGGATCATGCCCCAGAGGTGGTTCCATAACTAGTTGTTCATCATTGCAGAGCTTTATATATTTGGATGTTTGAGAGGGTATGATGTTTTTCATCAGATAAGGCATGTGCTTTGACATAGGACACTTTCTTGCCGTTCAGCCTTGCACCGATGGAGAGCTCTTTTACGATCAATTGCTAGGGAGGGGTAACTCCATGTTGTTAGTTTGGTTTGATTCACTTGACCTTCATGTCATGATTTTTTTTAAGTCGTTGGTGTCTGTTTAGGTTTTCCCCCTTCTTCCTTTAAAATGGGGGTTTGATTTTAAATAAAAAAATTAAAGGCCTTTGGGCCGTTGGATGGATAAGGAATATTGTTCATGAATTAAATTTATCATTAGACATAGGAGGAATTATTTAGAAAATAAATGCTAATAATTTACCAGTTACAGATAACCCCTAAATGTATCGATAGGTCTAATGATACAAATCAATTGAAAATATTAAATGAGGTTTTACCCATAGTTTTAAACTGTAATGTGAAAGGTATTAACAATATATTTTAGGTTTACGACATTATGCACTCCATCATTATGAATTGAGTTTTTATATCCATGTGATCATTCAATTTATTAGAATATTCATGGATAAGTTTCATGCGCATTGTTGTACCCCACACTCTTTGATTTTCATGATCACAATCACTTTCATATGTGTTTAACTTTGTTTTTAAGTGTTGTGGATGATAGGCAAAATATTGCCAAAGGATTGGCCCAAGAATGGACAAGAAGTGGACTGAAATTCAGTCCACCGGCCAACCGGTGTGATAGCACCGGCCAGCCGGTGGACCTGGCAGAGGCATTGCCCACTGCCAGGCTCCACCGGTCGGCCGGTGGCCTGACCACCGGCCAGCCGGTGGCACCCAGAACAGAGGGCTGAGCCACTGCCTCAGCACCGGCCAACCGGTGGCCTTGTACCGGCCAGCCGGTGGCCCCCAGCCCCAACAGTGTCAGCTACTGCCAAGCCACCGGCCAACCGGTGGCTCCTCCACCGGCCAGCCGGTGCAGCCTGCACTCAAAGCATCTCCAAATTCTCAAACACCGGCCAGCCGGTGGGACTATACCGGCCAGCCGGTGGAGCCAGTCAAACTAGCCGTTGCAGTTTGACCAGACTGGCCCACTTGACTCCCAACGGCTCTTTTAGCCTCTCCAACGGCTCCGAAGCCTCCCTAAGGCCATTTGAGGGTTCCCCCTCTATAAATAAAGGACTAGGAACCCTCGGAAGCCTGAGGAACAATATCGGAACATTTTACATAATTTGGCAAAGCTCCGGCGGATAGTTCCAAGGGAACCCCAATCGCTCCAACGCAATTCCACATCCAAGGAGCTCCTTCAAAGAAGCTTGGGAGTGCACGTCTTCAACTCTAATCATCCATTGGCGCCCAAGGCTTCTCCAATTACGGTTTTTAGTGTTTTATTTATTTTGAGCTTTAAATTTGGGTTTGTGCCTACAAACCCCAAACTCTTTCTTCATCCCCCTTTCTTTTGGGTTTCACACCACCACTAAGGTGTGAAGAGGTTCACAAGATTTTCCTCTAAAAAGCTTGAGACAAAGGTGAGCTATCCTTCACCTGTAAGAAGGATAGTGGGTTCTTGCTAAACCATTAAAAGCAAGTGGGTTCTTGCTCAACCATCAAAAGCAAGCTGTAATAGGTCCTAGTGCTACCTCAAAGCCTAGTGGGTTTCTTGCTAAAACCATTGAAAAGAAAGCGGTAGGAATATCTCAACGGTTGAGTTGGGAGCGGAGACGTAGGCCGGGTTTTGGCCGAACTCCGTTATCAATTTCTTGTGTGATTGCCTTCTTTATTTCCGTTGCATCTTTACTTTGTTTTTTAAATTGTTAATCTTTTTTTAAAAGGCAATTCACCCCCCTCTTGCCATCTTTTCCCCCTTGGGGTGTTTTCTTCTGACCCATCAATTGGTATCAGAGGATGTATTTGAATAATTCCTTAACCGGTTTCAAATTAAAGATCCTATTTTTTTTATGGCTTCTACCGCTTCTTCCTCTCAATCCCCCGAAGGTTTTTCTTTGGATCGTGCTCCATTCTTTGATGGAACCGATTATAGTTTTTGGAAAACCCGCATGACCACATTTCTTAAAACTATTGGATATCCTATTTTTAAAATTGTCATGCATGGTTTTACTCTCTCTAGTAAAGATGAATCTCAATGGACCCCCGTAGACATTGCAAATTTCGAGCTTGATGGCAAAGCCATGAATGCTCTACATTGTGGGTTAGATCGTTATGTTTTTGATCATATTTCTTCTTGCACATCTTCTCATGATATTTGGAAGTTTTTAGAACTAACCTATGAAGGTACTAGCGAGGCTCAAAAGCAAGAACCCGCTCAAAAGCAAGAACCCGCTCAAAAGATAGAACCCGCTCTAAAACAAGAACACGATGCAAAATCCGTACCCGCTTGCCCACTTCACAAAAAAAGGGCCAAGAAGAAGAAAAAGAAGAAGGCTTCAAAGGCATCATGGAGTGATATCTCCACCTCTTCCTCCTCCTCCTCCTCCTCAAGCGATCAAGGTACAAAATGCCTAATGGCAAAACATGAGGTATCTTCCTCCTCTTCCTCCTCTTCCTCCTCTAGTTCTTCAAATTATAATTCTTTAAATAATCTATCTTATGAAGAACTCTCACATGCTAGAGACCAATTAGAAAATGGATTTCATGAGCTTTCTTCAAAATTCGTTGCGTTGAAAAAGAATTTCAAAAAACTCTCTTCCGAAAAAGAACAACTTCTCAAAGAGAAGGAAGAGTTGACCCTTAAAATCCAAAATTTTCCAAATGTTGATTCCATGGAATCAACCATCAAAGACCTAAGGGAGACCCTAGCCAAGTTCACCCAAGGTGAACAAAATTTGAACAATCTCCTAGGTTCTCAACGAGTATCTAGAACCACCAATGGACTTGGCTACACCAACCAAGCCTCCTCCTCCCATGCACCCACTATTTTTGTAAGGGGGAGCTCCGATTTTAAATTTTGCAATTATTGTAAGAAAACCGGGCATCTTATTTATGAATGTAATTATAAAAATGCCCGTTATGGCCAACCCAAGTCTTTTTACTTTTCGGACGAATTCTATAGGAGAAGACCCACTATGAGACAAGTATGGATTGAGAAATCCCTTCTTGCGAGTCTCTCCGGGCCAAAATTTATTTCCACTCCTCGGTGATTCATTGTTTTTATTTAGGGGGAGTTAGGATCTTTTAAGTTTTTTTTGTGTATTCAAATTTTTTCATTTCAATACCAACTCTTAGTATCAATTCTTTCAATTTCAATTGATTTTCAAATCTCAAATCTTGTTTTTCAAACTCTTTTCCCTCAATCAAGTTTTATGCCCCATTCTATTTTGATAATCACAAAGGGGGAGAAATTTCTTGATTGATTGGGGGAGAATCTTTTCTCTCATGCTTAGTATTTATTTTCAATTTATCATTTAGGCATGCCTTTCATTTAAGATTTTACATTGCTTTGATAAGTGATTGTGATCATCAAAATAGGGGGAGATTGTTGTACCCCACACTCTTTGATTTTCATGATCACAATCACTTTCATATGTGTTTAACTTTGTTTTTAAGTGTTGTGGATGATAGGCAAAATATTGCCAAAGGATTGGCCCAAGAATGGACAAGAAGTGGACTGAAATTCAGTCCACCGGCCAACCGGTGTGATAGCACCGGCCGGCCGGTGGACCTGGCAGAGGCATTGCCCACTGCCAGGCTCCACCGGTCGGCCGGTGGCCTGACCACCGGCCAGCCGGTGGCACCCAGAACAGAGGGCTGAGCCACTGCCTCAGCACCGGCCAACCGGTGGCCTTGTACCGGCCAGCCGGTGGCCCCCAGCCCCAACAGTGTCAGCTACTGCCAAGCCACCGGCCAACCGGTGGCTCCTCCACCGGCCAGCCGGTGCAGCCTGCACTCAAAGCATCTCCAAATTCTCAAACACCGGCCAGCCGGTGGGACTGTACCGGCCAGCCGGTGGAGCCAGTCAAACTAGCCGTTGCAGTTTGACCAGACTGGCCCACTTGACTCCCAACGGCTCTTTTAGCCTCTCCAACGGCTCCGAAGCCTCCCTAAGGCCATTTGAGGGTTCCCCCTCTATAAATAAAGGACTAGGAACCCCCGGAAGCCTGAGGAACAATATCGGAACATTTTACATAATTTGGCAAAGCTCCGGCGGATAGTTCCAAGGGAACCCCAATCGCTCCAACGCAATTCCACATCCAAGGAGCTCCTTCAAAGAAGCTTGGGAGTGCACGTCTTCAACTCCAATCATCCATTGGCGCCCAAGGCTTCTCCATTTACGGTTTTTAGTGTTTTATTTATTTTGAGCTTTAAATTTGGGTTTGTGCCTACAAACCCCAAACTCTTTCTTCATCCCCCTTTCTTTTGGGTTTCACACCACCACTAAGGTGTGAAGAGGTTCACAAGCTTTTCCTCTAAAAAGCTTGAGACAAAGGTGAGCTATCCTTCACCTGTAAGAAGGATAGTGGGTTCTTGCTAAACCATTAAAAGCAAGTGGGTTCTTGCTCAACCATCAAAAGCAAGCTGTAATAGGTCCTAGTGCTACCTCAAAGCCTAGTGGGTTTCTTGCTAAAACCATTGAAAAGCAAGCGGTAGGAATCTCTCAACGGTTGAGTTGGGAGCGGAGACGTAGGCCGGGTTTTGGCCGAACTCCGTTATCAATTTCTTGTGTGATTGCCTTCTTTATTTCCGCTGCATCTTTACTTTGTTTTTTAAATTGTTAATCTTTTTTTAAAAGGCAATTCACCCCCCTCTTGCCATCTTTTCCCCCTTGGGGTGTTTTCTTCCGACCCAACACGCATGTCATTATTTAAATGGTAGTTTTTTATCATTATTTATTCCTACCATATTATGTTCAAGTTATTGATTAAATGGCATGTGTTTTAATTATTTACCTTTCCATAATTATTATTCCTTATTTATTCATATCTTCCACTATAAACTTACACTTACTAAGCATTTGAGATCACCCTATTATTATATTTATTTCCCCAGGATTCCAAGATGTGTATTATGATTAACATATAGGGTTATGCAAGAATAAATAATAATGCACTCGAATACAATAATATGTTATATTTTATGGTTTGAAATATACTGTGATATTCAAGTATGTATCTAGTTTACCAAGACTACTAAACTATTTAATCATTTGGGATGAAATATCTTATATCTACCACTAATGTAATAAAGTAACTACCGACTCTGAGATACTGAATTTAGGGTCTTTACAACATGGTATCATCTTAGGACATGTAGTGTGTTTCGTCCCAAAATTCCATATGGGGTTGGAATGAAATTTTTTGGTGTTGGTGGAACAACCATCACATCAGACACATACACCCTTATCCCTTTTAGGTGGTTTCCAATGAGTTTTATTTGTGGAACCGAAAACACCCAATTATTCTTATATCTATGATGACACATGGAACTACTTTCCAAATGTAGGCGCTCATTGGGAAGCTTGTCCAACGATACTTAAGAACTCACATTGGTGGAGAGGATGGAAGGTCGAGCTCATAACATGATTTTTTGGGGGAATTGTTTCCTACTATAAGATTCTATTATATATTTAAGACATATTTGTGAATTCTTTATTACTTACCAGGTATAAAGTAGGTCACCCTTGAATTAACAATAGATTATTATCTTCTGTGGAGATTAGAATCATCTGTATGTATATAAGGTTATTCATCAATGAATATATCTATATGTATTAAAGGTTCTCCATCAATGATACCATTTTATGAATGGATTATAGAACCTTTTTCATTAAATTATGGTTTTAATCCAAGAAGTGGGGATCTGGTGAGTTTTATCATCATCTAGTGAGACGAGAGTTGTTTTTATGTGAGAATTAGACCCATGAGATGAGATTCCTACGTATCCTTGTTAAAGGAATCAGAACCCACGTAGTTTGGTACCACTTAATGGGAAACATCATACCTTTTATGGTAATTTTATAATGACCGAACAATATAGTTTAACATCATGTAACAAAAACGTTCAGACAAACAGTGCCTGGCCATGGATGGTGTGGGACTTGTACCGAAGTGGACCAAGAAAACTAGAAGGGATGTGGGATCCTTGGTTGAATAAAACCCTACTGGGAATGTGGCCTAGAGAGAATAGGGTTAATTTAGGGTGTAGAGTTTGGATTTTAGAAGGATTCCTACATATCTCGTTTGGATGGGAATCAAAGCCCACATAGTTCGGTTGTGAGGACCCACGCTTATAGAGTCCCTCTGAGGGTTTGTTTCAGGGGGGGTATAGACCATTGATAGGTTTGAGTTGGGCTGGATTCCCTTTTTTTAAAGGTTGGGTATTACACTATGTAGGAGGCCCATATGGTGGTTGTATGGTGACACGGTTGGGGCTTATATCGAATATTTAGCCCATAGCCCTGGGATTGGGAAGATATAATGATCACCACTAACCTCTAGAAAAACGTGAGTCATGATCGATGTGAGAAAAAATAGAAAGTCATAGATATGGGAAACCACAAAAAATTTCTTTTTCCACCAATGATAAGGCCAAGATCCAAAGGTAAAGGGGAAGAGAGTAGGATCTCGTACCCATTCCATCCCATCATTGTACCTTAGACCCAAAGGGATAGAGAAAGTGATTTTATGTTCCCATATCCCCTCTTATTTTTGGTAACCTGGATAGTAAAGTTCGATGATATATCTGTATATGGACCATGTGTGGGGAGAAGGAGGAAGAAATGAAGCAGGAGAGGTCCTGCAAGAAAGTACAGGGGATTACTCAAGGGGGATGACCTAAAATTTATTCATAGTGAAGAGAGGAGGATCTAATTCCATGTCAAAGGGGAAAATCAAGAATGGTCCTCACCCTTCCTACCTAGAACCAGAGGTCTTTGGTATTATAGATGATATGGGAAACACAAGTCTCTAACCCTCTTCCATGAGACTGGGGGATCCATGACACTGCTCCTTGGGTTTTTTCCTCATGGCTGAATGGATTCATATTAACATGCACCCAAAGGGCCCTACCAATCAGGTAGGATAAGTACCAGACACCTCTGACCGAAGGAATGTATACCCAAATGGGATACACACTGGTGTGCCTCTTTCCATGTATTTTCAAGTCTGAAGGCTTTGGTGAAGGTTACAATTTTCTCCCCCTCAGATAAGGGATCCAAATAAAGATGAGCCCTAACATTGGTAGATTGGAAGTGGGCTTGAAAAGAGGTTCTCATAGGTCCAAGATTGGTAAGAAATGGTTCTTCGCTCAGGGTCTAAGAGGAGATGTAAGTTCTTCACAGAGGGGGGTAGGCCTGTGTGATGTGGATATTTCTTGAGAAATGGACAACCTAGGAAACAAAACTAGGGTGAGGCCTTATCCTATGCACCATGGGTATCTAAAAGTGTCCTTTGAAATGCCTTGTATAGGTCCCTAATTAGAAAAGGGACCTTCACGCTAGTGGTCTTCAACTAGGGGGAAGCGATCCTCACACATGTGCCTATGTTTCAGACCCTGGAGGGACTTTAATATCCTTATCCCCCTTAATTCTTTCTCTTATTGGATTTTGGAGAACTTCCTAAGGGGTTTTGGAGGACCTTGGTGAAGGGGTTGCGCAACCAAAGCTATAGTGCTTCTTCAAATTTTCTAGTTATTCAAATGAGGATCCCTAGTGTCCTATTTATAGGAAAACTTGAGACCCTTGTTGAAAGATCTTGTCCACATAGGAACTATGTGATGCCCCGACCCCAGTTACCCAGAGTCGGTGCATTATTGCGTAGCATTGGCATGATCACAAAAGATCAAGTCTCGAAAGGCCAATTAGTTTAGTAGCCTTAAAAACACTAGATACATTCATAAATGTTACATTACATCATAAAGCGAAAAACTAATAACAAATTCTTCATAGTCCACACTCATATCCTCTTCTGATTATCCCTGTAGGTCATTCATAAAATACTTCTTCACATCTTGGAAAATATTAAAACATTGAAATGGGTGAGCTCAGATGCTCAGTAAGGATAACAATATTGCGGAAGCTTTCATAAATAAAAATTAACATTAAAGGCAATGTATAACTAAAACAAAAGCCTTTTTAAACTTGAACTTCAGCATAATATGGCAAAAATAAAATTAAATAATTCCATTTACTTACTCATATGGATATTATACTAGTCGAATAATCTCATGCAATATCAATAACTACATTCATAATGATGGAATGCATAATGCCATATTATCATAACCACGTAGCCAAGGCCTCGTGCCAAGACCACAAATAAGATTTTGTCAAGGCCTCGTGCCAAGACACTAGTTTGTCTCATGAGACCTGCCGATGCAATTTTTTTAGAAGATACTTACATTTAAAATTTCTCAAATATACTATAGTGTTTTTTTGAAAACATTATGAAAGCTTCTGAAAACAAAATGACAAATTCTAGGACTGCTCGACTAATTACAGGCCATGATGGGTCCACTCTCAATCCCTTCCTATCTACCACACTCGAGAGTCGGGTTTTCTGAAAACATTTTTAAGCTTGCGTTAAATACATATACATTTGCACTGGATTTTCATATATTTGAGAGAAATATCTCTTTTTTGAAATCATTTAAAAATCACATAATTATAAAAGAAAACCTTTTTAAAAAACGTAAAATTCAAAGGGGCTTATACACCGTATAAAAGAATGTTGTGTATATAACAAAATATGCCTCAAAGAAAGGAGAGTGAGACGAAGTCCCTTACAAAGATCATTTTGTAAATAAAATAGATCTATTATGTGTATTCAATATAATTACACATAAAGAAAGTACAAATACAAGATATTACATAATAATATCATTACATAATTTGAAAGTAGGATATTAACCCAAAGAATGGAAATTGGGTTAAAAAGTTCCCTTACCTCGTGTCCGACTTGACTCGACCGCTCTTTAACCTCCTGAATAATATACTAGAGTTAATATCTACCTATTTAAGAACCTTTTTCAAGTTCATTATTCCTTTTATATCACTTATTACCATGTTATGAACATTATGTAATTATTTAAGTTAATAACGGTCGTTTTGTCGATTTTCGGTACTTGAGTCAAAAATAAACTTCTTATAATTTCACTTTGTTCATGTGGTAAAATATCCATTATATCCAGAATTATATTAATGATTTAGATATCATATATATTATATATATCCAGTATATACATTCATTTATAATATTACATAACATTTAGAGGTAAGAAATGAAATGCACCGTTCATGGAGACGGTAAGCCGTACGTACGCATGAATGCTAATTTCATTTCTATTTTGTATTTAATGGAATAAAGTTATAATTATATAAAGTTATAATATAATTACAGTATAATATAATGTATAATACCATTTACTCCATCCTTTATACATCCCACATATGGCATTAACGATTCAAATCACTTTGAGGGGGCGGTAGTCCGCACTTCCTAAAATGAGATTATCACGTTTACCCATAATGGAAATCATAAAATATGCCATAAATGAGAAATACAGAAGCATAATGAAAACATAAACATAATATATATATCATATATGAAAATATTTTCATCAAAATGGCCACCATTAGAGGTGTTAAAAGAATATTGAACAATCATCGTTTCGTGAGGCAGTATTTCGCCACCCATAGAAAAAATATGTTCTTTAACCATTAGATGAAGGTGTGTGTATTTTTAAACCAAATCCATATCATAACAACATTATAGTATATTTTATATAATGGTGTTGTTACAAAAGAAAGGAATAAAAAGATTTTAAGGGGTTGGAGAAGCTAAATAAAACAAAACAACATTAGAGAAGACATTACCTTAAAATCGGGTAACACTTTTTGATTTGAGCCAAAGGCTTCCTTTGGAAGACTTCTGCCCAAAGTAAGGCTTCTATGAGTAAGGGAGGGAAGTTGGGAGAGTATTTGGGCAGAGGTTGGACGAGCCAAATGGCTTTAAGGTGTGAATAAGGTGGGAGTGGTGGGGGCCTTTTATAAGAGGAGAGGAGGGGCACTCTTGGAAAGATTGAAATGTTACTTTATTATGAAATTCTTTTCGAATTATAAAGGTACCAAAATGATATATTTCAAGGATAAGGTGATAGGGGTTCGAAATATACTCATACAATAGGTTTTTGACAAGTGTAAGCCTTAGATTTTACATTATCTTTTCATTTTATTTAAATCGTTAATTAATGAGGTAATCGCTACATCATCATTGTGTCATAACACTTTTAATTTATTTAATGTCTAAAAATTATAATAAAAAATATCATGATGTAGGAAATATTTTTATCTTTCTAATGAATATTTATAGTCGAAAATATGACTTTTATAACCCCATTTAAAAATAGTTTTAGTAAAACAACTCATGTTTGTGACATTTTTATTTTAACATTAAATAAAAGTTTTTAATGTCATTTTCCAACAAAAGTCGCTCCATGGGGTCCCCAAGTTGACCCATGGATTGTATTGGTCGGCCATGGCTCATCCAATATGGTTAGGACAAGTTTCAAGGTCATTTCATATTATTATAACACTATCTTTACCTTAAATTTCACTAATTACCTTTAATCGCGATTAATTAAACTTAAATGTTACTATTCACCAAAAAATTATTTTAATCCCATTA
The DNA here is from genome assembly GCA_963277665.1 of Viscum album. Taxonomy (NCBI): domain Eukaryota; kingdom Viridiplantae; phylum Streptophyta; class Magnoliopsida; order Santalales; family Viscaceae; genus Viscum; species Viscum album. The sequence goes on from OY728134.1 coordinate 994,403,867, forward strand.
AACCACATTTTACTTCCTAATGACAACCATGTATGTCGGATTTTTGAAAATCAAATCACAGAAGTGGTAATATTTCATTTAAATGAAAAATCAGTTATTTAACTACCACTTAGTAGTTTCACTATTCATCAAAAATTGAAGTTTTTCAGAACAATTCCAAAATTTCACCCTAAGATATAATTGATATTCCGAATTCAAAAATGATGTCTATTTTATGAAATTACAAACATATAAGTTGCATTAATTAATTTTATAATTAATTCTTGCTGTCACAACAAATAGCGTGTTTTTAAGAAACAATATATGTCAAAAGATTGACAATTGTTTATGTCCAATTTCAAAGTGAAATTAATTCTAATGAACACCATTGGATAAAATGGTAAAAATATATTCTAGTTATAATTTAAAACCACTCAATAGTATAACTTATCAATATAAATTATTTTGATTAAAAAAGTTTTTTTAAGTATTTTTCTCTATTCATAAAAATTTGGAAGTTCTCAGAAAATTACAAAAAAATCAACATAGGCTAATTTCGACATTCCAAAACCAAAAATGAAGTCCATTTTAAAATATAAAATATATATAATTTCAAAAAGTGGGTATTACTATTCATAATGGCTATTTTGATTAGTCGCGGTGTGTTAGAATCTCGAACTTGCGTAGAATGCAAGCTATTGCATTATTGAAAGAGAAGCATATCGTGGAAGCTCGAAGTGTTACATTCTCCCCTCATTCAATAAATTGCGTCCTCGTAATTTGAAATTTTTATTTGAAAATAAAAGGTTGAAAATAGAAAATACCTTTATGGAAAACCCACATCGGAAATAATGTTAATAAAATTTAGCCTTAATAAGAGGGAAAGGGAAATGAAAAAGTCACCACCCAATTATGATCTCGATTAGGAGAACATTGGTGGCAATTAGAGACAAATAATTGGAGGAAACATGTAAATATTTGTAGGGAGTGATTGAGGTCATCAATCACAAACAAGTGTCAAATTGAGGGCCTCAAAGCCTTCAATCTATGTTGATTTAAAATATCATCAGTTCAACAAGACATACGGTATTAGGATAACACATTTTTTTTGTTTTAATATCCCTTTAATAAAGTTTAAGAATTAATTTATTCATATAATAAGATATAAGTATATATATATTTATGCTTGACAAGTAGAGTTTCAAACTTCAACTAATTTCTACCACAAACTTATCTTTCAGTCAAAAAGATAATAGAACTAAAAAATATTATATTTATCCTAATCGTACAAGGTTCAAAATATTAACACATACCATTTAGATTACGAAAACTATTTTGTAATAACCAGGGACTTCCTGTAGGATAGTGGTAGGTAATAAAGGCCTGTCGCACTATGGTTGTGGGTTCGATTCTTGCAGCTTTGTCCGACGCGACGGGTTATGCCCCACCCTGCAGGTTGTCCTTTTCCTAAAAATATAGTATTATAATATTCCAAAAATAATCTTCAGAAATGTTTTTACCTTAAACATTACTATCCAAGGTTCAACATAATCCATTCCAACCTTTATAGTTATCCAAAATACTTCTGTCCAAGTCACAGTCCAAATTTTATGAGGAAGGTAAACATAATGAAGATCCCTTTTTTGCCGTGTAACAACATGTGAACACCTTCATCATGTATTCTTTTAAAACACTTCAACATCCTGAATTACCATGATCCCTTATTCCTTTTATAATACTAGATATACTCCTTCTATCCAAAAATGTATACAAATCATCAATCAGTTTCAAGGAAGTTAATAATATCGAATATAATTTATCCAAATCAATCATGTCTTATTCCAAAATCACTATCTCGGTATCAGAACCATATTATGGTTTATCTTTCTCTCAACCATATATTTTCTAAAAATTTAACCTACTGTGGAGTCACTTTTCTTGGTTCCACACAATCTCAAGTCCTTGATGAAATAGTACTGCAGTACAATCCTTATATACTCCATAATTATTATAACCAGTACATCATTGATACAACACTCAAATTACAAAATTCTTTAATAACAACATAAGAACTCTAATCATTCCTCCTCGTCTGTGGTAGTATCATAACTTGATTATTATCCAATAACATCATTTGGGGCACACTCTGATTATTTGGACATTGGTTTGCGTAGTGTCCCCACTTCTTGCAGATGAAGCATTTTACATTTGAAACCTTTTTCTTACCCTTGCAGTCACGCACTTGGTGTCCTTTTTCTCCACACCTATAACAAACTCCCATTCCCTTCAGGAAAGTTCCAAGGTGTTTCTTCCCACAGTTATCACATATTGGAAAATTATTCTTTTCCCACGTCCCTTTTTCCATCATTCTCTCTTCCATCCTTTTCTTCTCTTTCTTCCCTTCAAAGCCATAAGACTCAGAGAATTATTTTCTTATCTTATTAACACATGATACTATTTCTTCATATGTTGAGAACACATGGGAGATTATTTCCCTTCTAAATGTTGTCTTAATACCGTGAAAGATATGATCCTTCTTACTCTTTGGATCATACGTATTGCTGGAGTTCACATTCCTTCCACTGGGCACCATTTCTATACAATGGCTTAAACTAGGTTAGTTTATGAATTGCAATGAATAATTCCAAACTTGTAAAATACTTAATGTAAATTGAACGGTTTATGGATATAATCCATAATCATAAAAATGTTTTCTTTGAGGAAGTATATACTCATAACCCTTCATAGTGGTTTGTAAAGAAAAGGAGAATTATCCTAAGCATATCCCCTGGGAGTGTCGTAACCAAGAGTGCAGCAAGGATCGTTGTCGTGCACCAGTTCCCGTTCGAGTCTAGCTCAAAGCGGTGTTTTCGGGTTTTACCCCTATGTACATCTGTGCCAGAGCCACCTCTACCTGCTCGTATCCAGATAGGGATGTATTGCTCGGAAAACTCACAAAATCTATATAATACCAAAATTCTAGGAATTTCTTCTATACTAATCCTCAAAGTCTATCTTTGGGCTATGTGCTCTAATCAGAGTTTATCTAAATCTAGCTTCCAAGGTTAGTACTAAAATGCCTCTGATACCAATTGTAACGCCCCGACCCCAGTTACCCAGAGTCGGTGCATTATTGCGTAGCATTGGCATGATCACAAAAGATCAAGTCTCGTAAGACCGATTAGTTTAGTAGCCTTGGAAACACTAGATACATTCATAAATGTTACATTACATCATAAATCGAAAAACTAATAACAAAGTCTTCATAGTCCACACTCATATCCTCTTCTGATTATCCCTACAGGTCATTCATAAAATACTTCTTCACATCCTATAAAATATTAAAACATTGAAAGGGGTGAGCTCAGATGCTCAGTAAGGATAACAATATTGCGGAAGCTTTCATAAATAAACATTAACATTAAAGGAAACGTATAACTAAAACAAAAGCCTTTTTAAACTTGAACTTCAGCATAATACGGCAAAAATAAAATTAAATAATTCCATTTACTTACTCACATGGATATTCTACTAGTTAAATAATCTCATGCAATATCAATAACCACTTTCATAATGATGGAATGCATAATGCTAGACTATCATAACCACGTAGCCGAGGCCTCGTGCCAAGACCAAAAATAAGATTTTTTCAAGGCCTCGTGCCAAGACACTAGTTTGTCTCATGAGACCTGCCGATGCAATTTTTTTAGAAGATACTTACGTTTAAAATTTCTCAAATATACTACACTATTTTTCTGAATACATTATAAAAGCTTCTGAAAACAAAATAGATAATTCTGAGACTGCTCGACTAATTACAGGCCATGATGGGTCCACTCCCAATCCCTTCCTGTCTACCACACTAAAGAGTTGGGTTTTCTGAAAACATTTTTAAGCTTGCGTTAAATAAGTATACATTTGCACTGGATTTTAATATATTTGAGAGAAATATCTATTTTTTAAAATCATTTAAAAATCAAATAATTATAAAACAAAACCTTTTGAATAAATGTAAAAGTCAAAGGGGTTTATACACCGTATAAAAGAATGTTGTGTATATAACAAAATATGCCTCAAAGAAAGGAGATTGAGACGATGTCCCTTACAAAGATCATTTTGTAAATAAAATAGATCTATTATGTGTATTCAATATAATTACACATAAAGAAATTTCAAATACAAGATATTACATAATAATATCATTAAATAATTTGAAAGTAGGATATTAACCCAAAGAATGGAAATTGGGTTAAAAAGTTCCCTTACCTCGTGTCCGACTTGACTCGACCACTCTTTAACCTCCTGAATAATAAACTAGAGTTAATATCTACCTGTTTAAGAACCTTTTTCAAGTTCATTATTCCTTTTATATCACTTATTACCAAGTTATGAACATTATGTAATTATTTACGTTAATAACGGTCGTTTTGTCGATTTTCGGTACTTGAGTCAAAAATAAACTTCTTATAATTTCACTTTGTTCATGTGGTAAAATATCCATTATATCCAGAATTATATTAATGATTTAGATATCATATATATCATATATATCCATTATATACATTCATTTATAATATTACATAACATTTAGAGGTAAGAAATGAAATGCACCATTCATGGAGACGGTAAGCCGTACGTACGCATGAACGCTACTTTCATTTCTATTTTGTATTTAATGGAATAAAGTTATAATTATATAAAGGTATAATATAATTACAGTATAATATAATGTATAATACCATTTACTCCATCCTTTATACATCCCACATATGGAATTAACGATTCAAATCACTTTGAGGGGGCGGTAGTCCGCACTTCCTAAAATGAGATTATCGCGTTTACCCATAATGGAAATCATAAAGTATGCCATAAATGAAAAATAAAGAAGCATAATGAAAACATAAACATAATATATATATCATATATGAAAATAGTTTCATCAAAATGGCCACCATTAGAGGTGTTAAAAGAATATTGAACAATCATCATTTTGTGAGGCAGTATTTCACCACCCACAGAAACAGTATGTTCTTTAACCATTAGACGAAGGTGTGTGTATTTGTAAACCAAATACTTATCATAAAAACATCCTATTATATTTTATATACTGGTTTTGTTACAATATAAAGTAATAAAAAGAGTTTAAGGGGTTGGAGAAGCTAAATAAAACAAAACAACATTAGAGAAGACATTACCTTAAAATCGGGTAACACTTTTTGATTTGAGCCAAAGGCTTCCTTTGGAAGACTTATACCCAAAGTGATGCTTCTAGGAGTAAGGGAGGGAAGTTGGGGGAGTATTTGGGCAGATGTTGGCCGAGCCAAATGGCTTGAAGGTGTGAATAAGGTGGGAGTGGTGGGGGCCTTTTATAAGAGGAGAGGAGGGGCACTCTTGGAAAGATTGAAATGTTACTTTATTATGAAATGATTTTCGGATTCTAAAGGTACCACAATGATATATTTAGAGGATAAGGTGATAGGGGTTCTAAATATACTCATCCAATAGGTTTGTGACAAGTTTAAGCCTTAGAGTTTACATTATCTTTTCATTTTATTTAAATCGTTAATTAATGAGGTAATCGCTGCATCATCATTGTGTCATAAAAAATTTAATTTATTTAATGTCTAAAAATTATAAAAAAATATCATGATGTAGGAAATCTTTTTAGATTTCTAATTAATATTTATAGTCTAAAACATGACTTGTATAACCCCATTTAAAAATATTATTAGTAAAACAACTCATGTTTGTGACATTTTTATTTTAACATTAAATAAAAGTTTTTAATGTCATTTTCCAACCAAAGTGGCTCCATGGGGTCCCCAAGTTGACCCATGGATTTTCTTGGTCTTCCATGACTCATCCAATAGGGGTAGGACATGTTTCATGGTCATTTCATATTATTATAACACTATCTTTACCTTAAATTTCACTAATTACCTTTAATCACGATTAATTAAACTTAAAAGTTACTATTCACCAAAAAATTATTTTAATCCCATTGAACCACATTTTAATTCCTAATGACAACCATGTATGTCAGATTTTTGAAAATAAAATCATGGAAGTGGTAATATTTCATTTAAATGAAAAATTAGTTATTTAACTACCACTTAGTGGTTTCACTATTCATCAAAAATTGATGTTTTTCAGAACAATGCCAAAATTTCACCCTAAGATATAATTGATATTCCGAATTCAAAAATGATGTCTATTTTATGAAATTACAAACATATAAGTTGCATTAATTAATTTTATAATTAATTCCCGCTGTCACAACAAATAGCGTGTTTTTAAGAAACAATATATGTCAAAATATTGACAATTGTTTATGTCCAATTTCCAAGTGAAATTAATTCTAATGAACACCATTGGATAAAATGGTCAAAATATATTATAATTATACTTTAAAACCACTCAATAGTATAACTTATCACTATAAATTATTTTTATTAAAAAAGTTGCTTTAAGTATTTTTCACTATTCATAAAAATTTTTAAGTTCTCAGAAAATTACAAAAAATTCAATATAGGCTAATTTCGACATTCCGAAACCAAAAATGAAGTCCATTTTGAAATATAAAATATATATAATTTCAAAAAGTGGGTATTACTATTCATAATGGCTATTTTGATTAGTCGCGGTGTGTTAGAATCTCGAACTTGCGTACAATGCAAGCTATTGCATTATTGAAAGAGAAGCGTATCGTGGAAGCTCGGGGTATTACACACTAGACATAGGTACCCCGCAAAGGGGTGACCATGCTTTCAGTGCTGCAATGGGGGGCTACACAAACCTTCTGATGCATAGGGGTGTGCGCACATGAAATCTTGGGAATGTTCCTTTAATTTTACATATGGATCATCATCTTTCAAGAATAATTGAGGTACTATTCATAATCCTTTCATCCCATATGAAAAAACAGAGTTTCAACAAAAGACCCACCCCCCTAAAGGATTGGATCTGAATGAGAGAAGAAATTCAATTCCTAAGGTAGAAGGCGGTGGAAGACTATGAAGGAGGTGAAAATCGACCGTGTAGGTCAATATTATAGGATATGGGTGAAAGTTTGTGGCACATGTATGGTGTGTATGTCTGACGTGCAGTTCAGCGATGTCTATAAATATCACTGAACATTTAGCGAAAATTTCCTTCCACTTCCATGCCTCTTTCTCTTATCATGTAGGTCATCTTCCCAATTGTGCCACACTTTTTTGTGTGCAGATCTTCTAAAGGACTTCACTGCACATGTACTCAATACACCACCTGAGTAACCGCTCTGCACAGAACAACCTTACCGATGATCCTTCATAGGTCTACCTTGTCAAGGAACCTTCGCAGCCTTACTTTTTTGAGGGTTCTATGTGAAGGACCTGATCTAGGGGCCTACGCAAAGGCCATTCCTTTGAAAAAAATTAAACTTTTATGATTCAAGTATTTTAACTTTTCTAAGCCAAATTTTTAACTTAATAAGAAAACTCATTGCCTTATTTCAGGTTCTCAAGGGCTGTGACAAAGGATTATCTTGATAAAGATGTTGCATGTGTATCAAAGATGATCAATGATGTTGGGATAGATTATTATAACATGGATGAATCCACTCTTCCATATTTTCAAAATCATTTTGCGCTGTATTAGTGAGAATATACATGAAGTGATTACTTCCCATTGTACAATCATAAACTTTTGAGGGGTAATCTCATTTTGAAGGCTCAGAGTTACTTTCTGAAGTCTTGGTTTTTGGAACACACCCATTACCCTTCTATTAATGTATCCATTAAGGGTGTCTACATCATGGAAGTAGCGGTTCCTACTAGTTTCTTCATGCATCATAGCCTCCACACCTCTAATTTGAATCCTCACACCTAGGAGTAAAATCCTCACTATTATGAATCAACATTCCATGCTTCATAGACACTCTAGTTATAAGGTTGTAAGAGAGATAGTGATATCTGCTATGGAGTGGGAGTTATGACTGAATGGATATAGGAATACAGGGTGTGCCAGACTTGTGTCAAATTCAAGAAGGACCTACAAGATGTCAATATTTACAATGATGTTTGGGTAGGGAAAACATATGTTTACAAGAACTAAGAAATCATCTCTGAGTTGTTGAGCCAGTGGAGTACTTAGAATAATTCCTTCTATATGACACATAGTGAAGTTGGAATTAGATTGTGGGATATCTAAAAAATTTCCAAATTCCCATTTCTCATGGATATGTAAGATGAGTTAATTCCACTAAATACCACATGGGTTGATGTAGAGAGGACACTACCCTTGGCCTACGAGATTTTAAAGGTGGATCAGAAAGTGAAAAAAATATCCTTTCCCTAGTGGTGAAATCCATTACGGATCACAGATGAAGGATTTCCATAAGATAGAAGGAGAAGTTCCCACATTTCCATTCCCTATAGGATTCCACACTTTAGAGAATTAGGGTGCTTCTAGAACATTATGGCTTACAATGGAGAAGGTCTAGTATACCCATTGGAGTTACAAGGTCAATCCTAAAGTTTCTGTGAAGACCCATCTGGACGGCTTCCTCACAATGTGGTTGAGTATCTACCTGCTTATGGTCCGCAAATATAATGGCGGGTTGAGACCATGGAATTTTGTTATAGTATCTAAATTGGTAGAAGGGATCCACATAGGGTTGGTTTCCCCTATCCTTGTGAGAATTTACTAGTGTTTACTTCATATGTATAGAGGGAAGGACCCGTTTATAATTATAAATCTATTTGAAGTTTTATGGGTGTGTATTGTATCATATTTCAGTTCTTATACTATGCTAAGACCAGTTAAAGTCCATAAAGGATCATTTTTTCCTAATTTTTCAGGCTGTTTCAAGAATCAAGATTTTATCCCTGGACTATGAAGAAGTTCCAAGGATGATGAACATATCCGGGGAGTTCAAATTATTCCCATATTGTGATCCCCTGATCGCGACATTCACTCTAAATGGTAAGACTGATGACGATCTAATGTATTATATGATGGTATTCAGAGACAGTTTTTTGGAAGATCGTATTGATAGAGAGATCATCTGTGAGGTATACAATCCATATAGATTTCCCCACCAGTTCAGATATCTTCAATAGTCAGGTAACATTCCTCCCATACACATTCAGATTGATAAAATACCAACGGTGGAATGATAGTTCTGGATATTGATGGTCAAGGAGGTGTCTAAACTACCAATTAAACTTCCCCTACTGGGTGCATCAATCAGACTGTAGGTTGGTTATGCTAGTGTGTGTATTTCTTCATACCCTTAGGGTATATTAACAAAAGGCATTCACATGGTTATGACCATGAGAAATACTAATTGTGGTATGCAAGATATGAATGATCAAACAGAAGGTGAAAATACCAAATCTCTGAAGTCTTTGAGTAGATCTTGGGAAAATACCATCAATCAGGAAAGGGTTAAGAAAACCATACCTTCTGAGACAAGGTAGTCCAGTCATCATCATCGGGAGGAGACTTAGGTTTTGGTCACCCGGTATTCTGCATGGTTAGAGAGGCCTAAAAAGGAATCCAAGTTAGAAGATTTCTAGCCTTCCTCATGACCAGCTATACTAGAGCCAAATTACATGTGACCTTTAGTGATAAAAGGTTTTAAGATAATATCTCATGACATTAGGGATTCATGGGTGTTTCTCTAGGATGAAATATGCATCCTAGAGCTAGGATATATCTGATCACCCTCCAATACCTACCCCAATAGTGATTTTTATCAGCCGGGAAGGTATTTTCAAGAGATAGAGACATTGATATATGAAACCATTGATCAAATCCCAACCACAACTCCAGTATCTAACATACTGGATCAAGGAAAATTCAAGGGGGTAGGTGGTCACACTAATGAGGACTGGGATGAATTTATCAACCTGAATGATGTATCTCTCTATTTAACCTTCTATTTTATTTTTCTTTCATCCAAAATAATTAATTTTTAGGGGATTTATTTTGGATTTTGGATGAGGTGGAGGAGAAGAAGAATAATAATCAACATCAGCAATAGGGGTACTTGGATCACTGAGGTATGACCCCACGAGAAACCGCATCCGGGTAATAGATGATTCTCATAATTTCCCATAACTATCCTTGGGCCAGAGAAAAATTGTGGAGGAGAGGGTGGGGGAATTCCTCATACATCACCTTAAGTGTATGTTTCTAAGATAATTGATATAGGCCCCTCACCATCCTAAGAGAGTAATTGAAAGAGGGCATTAAAATTGGCCATGTGTATATGTCGTAGTAAGACTTTGTTCTATCAATTAATCTCATGACTTTCTTGGAATACTCTTTTGAGCATGATTTCATTTTATAGAATATTCATTACTTTCCTCCCTAAAGGGATCTCGAATTGTTCCTTCAAGGATCGAGGGGGTCACTTGAAACAAGGAACAAAATTTTTTTGGTGAATCTATCCTCCTAACATATGAAGTGTTGTGAGATGTAGCTACATCCAACCCCATTCCTATAGACAGGGGAGAAGTCTATGGTAAATCTAAATGAAAACCCAAAAGTTTCATGTTATATTTCTAAATTTTCTATCCTTGTGACATTTTATATCCATTGGTTACACTATAGAACCTTAAAATAGTAAATATTGGTCCCATTATCACTTCTAAAGGGGATGATAGGGATTTTAGGAATTTCGATGAAGGTGTCAGTGATAACACTGACTCCGTAGGGTTTGATGATGTTGTGGATACTATGAAGTCAGCATATGGAATTGACAATGGAACCAATTTAGGTCTTGAGAAACATGTCTCGGATACCCCTACCGGTGAGGATGATGCGATATGTGGGGGATTATATACTGAAATAAGGGGTGAATTAAAAGACCTCAAGGATAGGTTAAATATCATAAATATCCCAACCACTATGGAAGAACTTGAAGAATTTGATAGTTTATTGGATGGATGCAAGTTATCAATTTATTACATTATTCTTAAATACAATTGGACTATCTTCATTTGATGTCTCACATCAGAGATCAACCTGTAAATATTTGTCTATAGAGTGTGTTTCCAAGTAAATTTAAGAACAGGGCATCCAAGTCCATCATGATCCCGCTGTTGAGGAAGTGATGGTTGAGAATCATGAAGTGGGAGATCTTCAAGGGACCTCTATCCCGATCATTGAGAAAATCTAGGAGGATACTCTTAGTTAGGAGGTCCCTATTCTGAGATTTGAGACCATGAGTACTATATAGGAATTAATCCCAATACTTGATCCAAAAATATGTGACTGTGGTAAATTGGTTTGGCTCCTTTAATTCCTTCACTTTCTATTAACCCCATAATTTTAACAAGGGGTCTCACTAGTTTATTAATCATCATCCACTTCAGTGGATATGCATGAAGTGTGGGATTCTTTGAATGTTCAGTCAACACTGTTAGGTAAAAGTAAAGAAATATTAGAGAGGGAGGAGAAAGGTGAATAGTTGAGTGAACTAATCCCAGAATACATCTCTCCCTCCATGAGTGGATCTAAGTTGTACTTGGAGATGTGGGATGTTCTTCGCACTGCACAGTGTATTGTCTAGCAAGAAACCTGTAAGAGAGTCTCTAGGATGCCTCTAGAATATCTACCTATGTGGCTTCATCAAATTCCAAACAAGTTTTCCCTATTGGTATATTGTAAATTTTATTACTTCATCATGCGATGAGATTAATCATCAAGTGGTGAAATAATGAGAAAATATCATAGAAAGATGAGATGAAACTAGCGACCCAGTTTGAGGATCTTAGTGTTGCTATATCCTAAACTGAGCTCAACCATTCCAAGGTGGTTGATGAGTATCAAAATCAAACTAATGATAAATATCTCAAAATTATGTGCCTTCAAGAAGAGTTAAATTTCATGTAGGAAGAGATATCTCTACTCCACCGATCCTTGGAAGGGCCCTTGGAACAAAGAAGATATTTTGTTACTGCGGAGTAGGAGAAGCCCCATAACATAAAGGGGCTGCTATTACACAATTGACTGGGATTCAGAAACTGTAGAATGTGATCAGGCCGCTATCTAAAAAATCAAATACTACATTGAGGATAAGTTATCAAACATGGTATAAAGACTCTAATATGTAGAATATCCTTTGAATTCAATAATATAAATTAAAAGGACTTTTTCTTTCAACTACCTATTACTACATTTATTTCCTCATTGTAATAATAGTATAATGATGAAAATGACTCATTTGATTAAATTTCATCACATTATAATTACAATGATACGGGTGAGGTAGCTATCTAATTTGTTTCTAAGTTATATGGCCTACTAAGATTAGTTTGACTGTTTCTGGGGTTATACGGACAACCCCACAAACTTTGTGTCTTTTTTTTCATTGGCCTAATTGTTTACTAAGTCAAATGAAGAATACTTAGCAGGTGAGACATGGATTTTTCTTAGTCTTTCCTTTTTGGTTTTTCAACCAAATAAGTTTTGTGCCTTTAACTTTTTATTACAGTTTAATGTTGTTCAATCTTTACAACCAAGATTGATGTTTTAGTTCAAACAACTTTGACCATAAATTTTGGAATGATGAACCAAAAAAGGTGCATTAACAAAGAAGGTCCCAATATTCTTCAAATATAGAAAGGGGGATTTTGAGTCATGATTTTGTGATTCCAAGATCTAAAATAAGATATGAGACAAGTGTGTGAGGAATTACCATAGACCAAGTTTAGAAATCAGCTTCCAATATAATATTATTAGGGCCTATGGGAATAGAGGAGGCCTCTCTTGAGGACGAATATATTATTGGTTGACAAACCCATTTTTTGTGAGACTCTATGAAAATATAACCAGGGTGTGTTACAACATTGTCAAAAAATAGAATCCTATGGTTAATAGGACTATTAGTGGGTGAATTTATAAAAATCCAACTATGGTGTATTATAGCATAGTTAAAACATAGGTATCCACTAGAATTACAAAACTCTACTATTAATGGTCGGGAATTTTGTGAAGATCTAGATTTTCTCAAGACCATGAAGGGTGGTTCTCCAAGGTAAGGTGTCTAAGAATGAAGATAACATCTGTATTGTCATAGTATCTGAATTTAAAATTACTCCCATAAAAAATGTCTTGGGTGAAGGAGGGTACATTTTTGTTAAATGACTGATGTTAGAGGGGAATGGTCCCTTGCCGACAAAGGTTGAGGCATCATATGGTTTAATGTCTTATAGTGAGGGTTTTTTTCTAATGTTTAACATATTTTGACTAGGATGTTATGCGATCCATTTTAAAGTCTTGCAGTAAGGATTTTAGAGGCTACAATTTAAGTTCTGTTTAGATTTGATATAATTATTAGTATTTTTTCATTCTGTAGAGACCAAATTTAAGATGTCCCACCATCCTCATGCATGAAGAGGGAAAAATTCATAAGATATAATTTGGTATTTTTAAAATTCAAGAATTGAGATGGGACAAGTATGAAGAAAAGGAAAATGTATTTGGGGTTTCCCGAGATATAAGAGTCTTTTCTGGAAGATGAGTATGCCATTGGTTAAGAAACCCTTTTTTGGGAAACATTATGAAAATACAACTCGAGAGTTTTACAAAATATCCAGAAAACAACATCCTCATATTGACTATCCTGTTAGTGGGAAACTTTATATAAAGTCAATTAGGGCATTTTAAAACATAGTCGAGATAGATGTGTCCTCGGGTATCATACATTCTATTTCCGATGACCAATTAAAGCTTATGAAGATTCAATTCTTTTTTGACACAAAGTTGGTTTGTGTAAATAATGTTCCTGAATATGGTAGGATCATTTCAAGTCAAGATAACCTGGGAATGAATGGAAATTTTTTCTCATGTAGGACTGACCCATGCACATGGAAGATGCATTTTTTCCTTTATTACAGCTAGGCCCAAGATTTAGGATTCCAGAATCACTATATATCCTAATTGAGTGAGAATAAAGTTGTGTGTAGTTATTGGGAGAACATATAGCTTAATGTCACATGTTCGGGATGAATCATGCAGCTTAACATCATGCGATAAGTATGATATGTTGTCTTGTAGTTTTTACTCTTACGACTATGACAAAAATATTATGAAAATGATAAGTAATATGAGGTATTCTAAATGAAGAATGTTCTGGTATATTTTGGACATGGGGGAGAAAGTTGTAAACCAAGATCTTAGGTGTTATTAGATCAAGAGAAGTGACATGAGACAAGCATATTATGGATGACAATAGACTATAGTCAAATAGAAGGTTCCAACATGATGTCATCAGGGATGAAAAAGATAGAAGAGGATTCTCCCAAGGATGAATATACCGCTGGTTCAAAACCCCACTTTGTGGGAAACATTATGAAAATAAAATTGGGGAATGCTAGAGTATAGTAAAAAAATGACCTCTTCTGGATAACAGGCTTTGAAATTTTATAGGAAAATTATGCAAATCCAACTGGGGTGTGTTACAACATAGTCAGAAAAATAAGTCCTTAGGTATCAAAAATTCTTTCGCTGGTGGCTGAAGAAAAATTATGAATATCCAACATTGTTTGATATTAGACACATGAAATGTGTAAGGAATATGTCCAAACATAACAAAATCATTTGGTCCAACATTGGCTATGAAGTGAAGAGTCCATTTCATAGATATGATTCATATATAAAAGGGGACATCTCTGTTTCCTCAGTGGACCCTAGAATGAGGAGACCCAAATTAGGTACATAGAAGAGGGGGAATTTTTCATTACCCAATGGTTGAGCCCAAGACATGAACCTTTTCATCACTATGTATCCCATTGAAATGAGAATCAAGGCACACATAATTCTAGAAAATAGGTGTGGTTGGAGATTGGCACCCAAGATAGTGGTCCTCTCGGGGGAGGCCCACAACTACATGCAACTTTATGTCATGAAAGGGACAGCTATGTAGATTAACATCATGCCATAAAGAACCATGTTATTCCTTTTAAGGTTTTTCATCCAGGACCATGATAAATCTATCATACACTGATATGATTTGTTCATGGTGGACACGCTTACCAAAGATTCTAAGATCACATGAGCTATGATCAATGTTAGAAAAAAGGAATGGAAAGGGTTATTCTTACCATACATAGAAATCGATGAGAGGATATGTGAACTTTGTGTCATGAGGTAGTTAAGACAAGATATAAGACTAAGGTATCCCTACATATCTCATTTGAATGAGAATCAAGCCGTATATAGTTCTTTAAACTCATCCAGTTTAACGTCATATGGTGGGGATGAAGATGAATCATCATAAACGAGTGGGAATGTTTTGGATGGGCCCAAGAATAGAAATCTGGGCATGACTATGTATCCTATGATGGAAGGAATCAAGCCACATGTAGTTATTAAAAGATACTTCCGCATATCAATCAGGTTTTTACGTGGGGAAAATATGATTTATTAAATTTTCATAATGATGGATGGGACCAAGACATAAGGTATAGACATCCCTATATATCTCATTTAGAATTAGAATCAAGAAACACATAGTTCTTGAAGGATCACTATTCATATTTGAACCACACACAAAGAATGTGTCATTTTATTTTATGGTGCATGGACCCAAGGTTATAGATTTGAGTGTCACTACATATCTCATTGGAATGAGAATAAAGCCACACATAGTTCTTTAATAAAGGTGTGGTGGGGTACCAACACTGAGGGTTGTGATCCCCTTAATCATTGATCAAAATGATGCATAGTTTCATGTCCTCCAATAGGGATGCAGACCATCCAATTTTTCCCTTTGTGACTAGGATGTTGGGCTATGTAGTATAAATTTCTATATTATAGACTATGATGACTTGTAGTTTTGGTTAAAATGACTTGTACCATATAATGTGACTTTTATGGTTTTTCATATAGAACCTTGATGATATGAATTTTAATGTTATATAGTAAGGACATTAGTGTCATTTAGTTTATCGTCTTATGATATGGATGATATGAAATTCTTTTTTAAGGTCATACGACAAAGACCGACTACATAGTTTAATGCCATGCAGCTGATACGCGAACCTCTCTTTTTTCACATGAAGTACTTTTTGATAAACCTTAAATTGGTTGGGGCCATAATGAGCTCTGCATCCATCATGATCAAGGATTATGCTCTGTTAGAGTGGAACTTGTTTATGGAATAATGTTCTTCCCACATTGGCTCAAGCATTGACGGCTTCTTTCTTGGTATCATTGGAGTCCTAAGGACCGGTAGCATTTATCCAAGTAGGAATGAGAGGAGGATAACATTGTTGTTAATAGACCGTACTATAATATTTTGATCGATTTACAAATAACGAAAAGTGTAAAATATTCTCTCACCAAGTCACTCAATTTCATCCAGCTCTCTATGGGATTTCTCATCCATGGATAACTGATCATAGATGGAAATGTGGAGCAACAAAAACTAGAACTCAGTGGGTTGGGATGCTTCTTCACTATACACAAGTTAATATGGGGTTTCCCATGAGGCGGTATGAGTTATAGTCTAGTATGACCACAAGGAATGAAAGAGCTTATCTGGACAAGAAATTTTATTTTTTTCCACCATATTCTAGAGTATGTTCGATAAGGTCTTTTTTAATGCCTCTATCTATCCATTATACATATCATGATTGTGGGATGAGTGGTTGGATTTGATATTATACTCTTGGTACAACTTCTCTAGTTAAAATAAATAGAAATTGGTACCATAATCCAAACATATTGTATGAGGGACACAATAATATAGTAATGATTTTTGATTTCATGTATTTGATGATTATTTTGGACCCAAATTATTTGATGGGTACTACCTCATCCCATTTGGAGGAAAATTCAGTCACAATAATAATGTACTTGATTTTCTTGGATGTGGAAGGAGGATATGGTCCCATGATATACATTCAATATTAGAAGAATGGCTAGGAGTATTTGGATGTATATAGAAACTCTAGAGGTTTATGGATGGAGTTGGAATGAACCTAGCAGGAATATCACTTTTTGGTAGAATTTGTGCAATCCCACGTCATAGTGGGCCAATAATACCACAATCTCTAGATTTGATTGGACTACTAAAACCCAGATTGGTGAGCACCATAGGCTCCCATTTTTAATTATTTCACAACAACATTAGTATCTTCTCCATAGATACACCTGATAAGGATTCCATCAAATACTTGCTTACAGAGGACTTTCTAGTGATTTGTGTCTTCATAAAGAGTGAAGTTGGTTATCAGCTATCATGTTTTATCTTTTTTTACTATGTTTGATGGGTGTACTCTATTTTGATGGTACTATGTTATGGTTATCATGCATCCAGGGGTAGGACCATATGGTTTAGTAATAGGACGGATTTTATTAGTCTCTTCCATGTTGACATGAGAAAAAGGCGATACCATTCAGTGATGCACGATGCTGAGGAATATTCCATCCCAATTTGGATATGAAAAAGCTATAGATTAATTTTCCAATTCATCCTCTATATAATTCTATTATTATGGGACATGAGTCAATGTTTTTTATGAGGGAAAATCTACCATTAACCCTCATACATAGTCAAGTAGGGGGATTAACTCTTATTTTCTAATGGAATAATCCTTGTTGATCTATTTGATTACCAAAACCATATTTCCTTTGACCTCTAGGTGTTCCACTTGTATTTGGAGTATCAGTTCCAGACCTAAAATGTGGGAATGATATTTTGCCTCATTGTTAGTGAAGCCTTCTGAAATTAGAAAGGAGTAAGAAAAAAACTTCATTTTCTAGAGAGATGATCATGAATCCCAACCCAGCTTTGTTGATCTTGGGGTCTTCCATTGTCTTTGTAGTTGGGCTCCAAGATGTTACTTCAAAATAAATTTCCCATGTTTAGGGTTCATATTGAATATAAAAGATATATCTGTTAAGAAATTCATTATTTAACGACATTGTTTCTATTGATAGGTGCTCTGCAACGAAATCTGCTAAGGCTTGGTCATTAACTATTTTACGATAAAAAAAATGTATATAAATCTACTATAGGATAACCCCCCATCGTGCCAAATTTCATTCCAACATAGGAGGGATGATGATATATTTTAAGTGTTTATTACGAGACACCTAATGGACCTCATGGTTCTAAAGGTACTTCCTCATCTTCTAAATTTTGATGATTAATTCTATATAGTGCTTTCTGATATCTAAATAATGAGTCTCATCATTGATCATTATTAGATTGAGATAATAATGATTTTTTATTAATATAATCTTTATTATGTTCAAGGAAATAACCCAATGATCGTACCAGGGTCTTCCCATATATAATGATCATCTTTCCATTAATAGGAGACATTAGCACCTGTGGGATCAAGAGATATTACTTGATGTTTTCAATTAATTCCTGATAATCATTGGTCCATTGATATGTGAATCCCTTCTTCATCAATTTGGTGAAGGAAAAACACTTTCCTTTGAGGTTTGATATAAATCACAAGATGTAGTCCAAGTGTCCATGTATTCCTCTCAACTCTTTGAGGTTTCAAGGAGGTGACATTATAAGGATAGCCTTTGTCTTCTAATGGTCGACTTTGATGTCATTATGCTATAAAAAGAAGCTGATAAACTTTTCCAAGGTTACCCTGGAGGCACATTTTAAGGGGTTTATCTTTAGGATATGTTGTTGTAGTTTGTTGAATATAGTCTTATGATCACCCAAGTGGTCAGAATACCATTAGGAAAAAACCACCAGGTCATCAATGTATCATTCAATAAATTTCCCCTGGAAAGGTTTGAAGATGTGATTCATGGTGCATTTGTATGTAGCTTAGAAATTCATCAAGCCAAAGGGAATTACCCGATCACAAAATATACCCTATTGGTCCTTAAAGTTGGTTCCCACCTCATCCTTTAGTGCTATTAAAATTCGGTTATACACTAAATATCCATCCATGAAGGAGAGGGATTGATAACCATCTGATGCATCAATTAATAATTCCATGATGGGGATCGAGAAATAATCTTTCTAACAATTACAGTTATGATATTTGAATTCAATGAAGACCCTAATTTTCCATTATTTTTCTTTGTCAGGATGATGTTTTCCAGCCATTTTTTGTACTGAAATTTCCAGATGAATTCAGCTTTGATAAGATTGTCCACTTCAACCTCAATTTTGGAGGTATGGGCTGGGTGTGTCATTTCAGAAACCTATTTGTATCACCTGTGGTATTTAGAAAAGACCAAGTGATGAGTGGCCATCTTAGGATCAAGGACTAGAATTTATTTTTAATTCTAGGTGAAAATATCCCAATGATTCTTCAAGAAGAAGGTGTATATGTCTTTCTCTTTGGAAGTCATGGATGCACTAATCAATGTGGGTTATGGATCTTTTGTTGTATGAAAATTTATTTCTTTTATTTCATCAATAGTGGCTGATGTACTGTCTTCAAATTATTGAGTGGTTTCCTTGAGTTCATCCTTATCTTCCTCTTCCTCAGGATTTTCCTCTTCCACTTCCACCTTACTCTAGGGGAAGTAGATGACGAAGAAAATTTCTCAAAGCCCAAGGAGGAGTCAATATTTTTACATTTAGAGGAAAACAATACATCCGATTTGACTGATGGGGTGATGATTTGTTGAGGCTCTTATGGTAGAATTATGGAATTGTCACTTATACTTATATCACCATAAAAATAGTCAAAAACTTCTCCAAAACCACCTGGTTCAGTCACCAATATAGATACCATATAATTCATAGAACATGCACCTGAACTTAGACCCATTACTTCAATATGATTAATTGGAAGCACATAATTTTCACTGAGTTGCTTGGAAGGATTATTTGGGGTTGTATATAGACCATTCAAGGCATTAATTCAAGAAAACTTATTGATCATGGGTTGTTTCCATTCCCACTTACAGAATCCAACATAAATGTATTATGATTAACATGATTTAAATAGGTCTTTATCACTATGAAATGTCCCAATTTTACCATTAATGAAATATTTGAGAAATTTGTGGTATTATGAGGGAATTACCATATGATGATGTAATCAAGGACTCCCTAAAAGAAAGTTGAAGGCCATATATTGTCAAAAAACTAAGAATTATGATTCAAATATGAGATCCCCAAAATAAGTATTTATCTTGATTTCTCTAAGTGATCTCTGCTCATTCATATCATAACCCTGTAGTGTTATAGTAGAGTGGGATAAGTGGGACTAGTTTTAACCTAGATGATGAAGTTTTTAGACCATAATGATTTTCAAACATAATCCATTTCAATGAAAAATCATCGAATATCAATATCATTAATCCTACCATATACATAAAATGTTTGATGTGTCCTTGTATAATAGTGTCTATATCCTATTTTGTGAAAGAGATGATCGTGTGAAATTCTAGAGGATCTTTCTCAGCATGGTATACTTTGGTAGAAGCAACTCCAGCCTCATATTCTTGAGGGTTTTACAAAGCCTCTACGAGTGCTTCCCAAAGGTATTTTGATAGACTCAATGCATCCAGGATTGAAAACATGGCTGACATAAGGGAAAACTACTTTAAAATGGCATGATTCTGGTCTAAAGGCCTATGCTTCCTAGTATGAGGAAACTCTTTTCCATGAACATCAAGGATTAAGGTACTTGATATAGGCAAGTTATCTTTCAGAACATGAGTTGATGGTACTTATGTCCATGGTGGATTAAGTGAACTAGGTTTACTTATGCAGTGTGGTTGATTGGGTGGTAATGTATCTTTTATTTTATCTTCTAAAATGAAAGAGTCGAGTAAAAATATATCTTGAGTGGGGGAACTTTCTTGCTCTAGATGAGATATCCATAGGGATCTATGATGAGTTTCAGCTGCATAGATGGTCTGAGTGGGGATGTGACCAGAGTTTTGACTTCTGGAATGACCACATCTTCCCATGTTTCCTTAGATATGGTGACCTCTTCCCCTAATTCACCAATTGGGTGTATGAAATTAAATTTCACAATCACACTCAGCATCTAATAAGTGATCCATTAATTGGATGAAATTAAATGAAATCAATATCAACTCCTCCTCTAATGTAGAATCCTTCTAGTGGATTGAATATTGTGGTACAATTTGGTGGGGGAGTGATTATATTATTGGGACTGAAAGCATGAATCCTAATAGAGTTAAATCCAATTTTGGCTGAAGAACATGTTAATCTTCCCATGTCCAATTCCTTATCTTCTGACCATGATATTTCTTGGAGTACTGACTCTCAGAAGATTGTGCTGCTGATGGAGTTGGTTGTGCCATAGAGGAATCATCCAAGGGCACAGTCAATTGTTCTAACTATGCTAATAGGATATCATGGGTCTATTTTATAGTCTTTTTTACCATACAATCATTAAAATTCTACTTACCCTTGCTATTAACTTCATGACATTCATTATCTTCCCCTAGATCAGTGGAAGAAACACATACTACTAAGTGGGTGGCTTTCCCAGCTTCACTTTCCTAGTGTCCACCATTTTTTACAAGATATCATTGAAAATGAAACATTACTGGATGTTATTTCTCTAAGTATTGGTGGAAGGGTCAATAGTTTTAGAGATCATCCTCACCATCCTTATTGGGATTCTTGGGCTTTGGTAACTTGAACAAGTTGTTCTCTAATGCCGAGATGAAGTAGCCAGGGACTTGGTCAATTAAAAAAGAATAATTTTTTCTTCATATACTTAAACCATTTTATCCTTTACTCCCATTAATCATCTTGATGAGGTGGGAATTGTTTTTATTCTCATTAGGTAGAACCACATGATATGGTTTGAGCTTTGGAGAAGGAGAGGAATCATGAACCTACTTAAGTGTAATAGTGGAAGCCTTTTCTTTACCTACTGTCTTTCAATGAGTTATTGGAATTACTAGGTACTTATCCTTGGTTTGTGTGATAGAGTCTTACACTCTTTGAAAAATAATAGAAAGGTCCCAAAACCCTATCATTTATTTCATAAGGATGAATGATGTGTGCAACTCATTATGAATATTTTATATAGTGATATGAAACAATTGTTATTGAGAAAGATGTAGATCCACGAAATATGTCAATACTTTCCACTGAGTGATGAAATATAAGACTCTCTCATTCTACCATTTTTTTAGTTTGAGAGTTTGAGGAATATTTCATTTTGTAGCTTCAAGATGAAATGGAAGAGAAACTACTGACAGAGGTCTTCTGACCTCATAATTGACTGAGACGGCAGACTGGTGTACCATACAATGGATATTACCTATAGTGATAACATTAAACACCTGAGTTTCACTGCCACCTAATTTTTAGGGGTCCCCATAATGGGATCAAATCGAGAGATGAAATGCATCAATTTCTTCTCTGGGTCTCTTGAGCCATTAAAAATTGGAAATATAGGGTTCCCAAAGTTCAGTGGGGGAAGAGTTGGATATACCCATTCAGGTTAAGGTTTCATATCCAGCTGTAATGGAATGTTCTATTTCTATATTTCTTCTAATCAATCAATTAGTGACTCAATATCATTCATGATCCCTCAAGGATTATCTGTTGGATATGGATCTTGAATAGGGGTTACAATAGGTAGAGCTAAGTGTGGTGGCCCTGCTAGTATTTACTATGGGTAACCTATAGGGGTAGACCTGTAAAGATGTTCTTGGACGTGTTATGGTAGTGTACCTAATGGATGGAACTCTCTATTTTCTTCTATAGGAACCATGTATATTGGTTGTTGGTACCCCATATTGAGAGGATGTTCTGGATACATTCCGGTCACTGCGAAGAACCTTCTTTGTTGGGGTATTCTTGTTGGGAGTGATATTTTAGGATCTATTTATAGAAATTATCCAAGAGGAACATTTCCTTGGAGTAGTTTTGTATTGAGTCTTCTCAATTATTTCATCTCTTCCTATTATTCAGAAAAACATTCCTCAAGTGTATGGGGTCCAACATTTTTAGGGAGAAGGTGAGGCACAATCTTACCTTTTCTATTTTCTTTACTAGGTTCTCTCTGAGGAGGTAATGGTGGAGTGATTGATGGAATTCTCAAATTCAATGAAAGACTCTGATTCTGAGTATACACAACTCCTTCAATCATTTCAGTGTTTACTGCGTTATGAACTAAAATATCCTCCTCCATCTCATTGGTGTTGGCCTCGTGTTCTATAGGACCTATTGGGGTAGTGTTAATGGAATTCACTGATGCGTAATGCATTGATGGTGCTTCATTAGTCTTTCTGCGAGACTATATTTGGTTTCACCCTCCAAGAGTCCTTGTTCTCTCTTTTACTGACTCTCTTGGATCCATTTGGCGGAATGTGATTCGAAGGGAATCTCAAAAAACAAATTTCATATGTATTCTTAGTGAGGATTCCAAATCATGGGATGGGACAAAGTAGGAGGATTCAAATTTTATCATTCCCCATAATCCATAGAAAAATGAATTCTAATGAGGATGAGGTTTTTTGGAGAAAATCCCCTAGCCCTATGGGATGGGGCTATTCCAACCCCATTTAACAACCCTTCGAGATTGATTTGATGACTTCGAAGATTGTGTTAAAAAATTCCCCAGTGCTTCAGGATAGGGTTTCTCATGTAATGATGTGGCTGCTACTATCACGACTACTCTTCTGATATTTATGGAGTTATGTTTAGACATTGTCTAGGTGCATCATTTAGTTTGAACCTGAATCCCCTACTTCTGAATACCATTGTGCTATCTCTAAATTTTTCGTTATTTGTCAATTGGATTCCCTTAATCTGGATGCCTGTTTGATATTTTTAGATTCCTGAGGAAAATATCTTTCGATGGTTTTAGCTATTTTTCCTAACACCAGTCAGATCCGGTCAGGGCCTATTTTTGTAGAGCATGTCATTAGTTGTGAATATATTCCATTCATTGAAGCTAGCCTAAAGCTATGACATTGCACAATGCCATATTTGGATGGATTTGATGATTAGGGATCATAGTAAAATGCAACACTCCATGTTCACCCCATACCCTTATATGAACCCTAGATGTTGTATATACAATCAACTTACCCAATTATTTTAGCGTGTTGAGGCATGCATGTTGAAGGGCTCCTTGTTTTTTTCCCAATTTCAGATGTCGTGAATCTAGGAGAGCTTCCCAGTAAATTTGGCATTGCATCCATTCTATTAACTTGATGTGATTATAATAATCATCATAGGTTAATTATTTCACTCTCAAGTGAAGAAGAGTGCTCTATATATTGAGGTAGATGTCGTGTACAAAATCGTCTGAAAATTATTTCGGAATGTTGAACTGAGAAGTGGCTAATGACTGAAACATAATTGGAACATTATATTTAGCCAATTATATTCCCATGTTCAATGTATACTATTCATGTTTTTCTAGAGTTTCCTTGACTTGGTCTACCCAAAGTGGATACTTTCCAACCAATTTATCATAAATAGTGAGATTAGTGGAGACTTCCTCTATTATGTTGGAAGATAGTCAGTCCGAGGGTGGTTCAGAGAGTGACTGTCACCTATTACTATCTTCTGGATGAGAAATGGTTTCACTTGTAAATGAAAAGGAATCATACATGACTGGCCTCATTTTTTCAAGTTACTTGTGATAGGAGGTCTTTCTCATCACAACTTCTCTAAGGGGAGGACTCTCTTGATGAAGTGAAACACTTCTACAGAGATAACTTTCATAGATAATTCCATCATTGGAAGGACTACCACGGTGGATAATAGAAATAGGAATACCCTATTACTCTTTGATCTCCTTTCCATGTAGAGGGATTCCATGAATATCATCGGGATATGGGATCTTTAGATCGATCATATTACAAACATAAAACAAGACTTCATGATAAAGTGTCCAAGGTTGACCTTCATAAATACTGCTACTGCTCCCATAATTTGGTAATTGGATAGTTGGATCTTTAACTACCATAAATAATAACTTTAGAGCTTAAAGAACTATTACATTAAGTAAAGTGAGATCTGAGTTAGTATCTTCATTTAATATTATTCTGTGGTGATGCTTCTTTTCGGATGCCTTCTTGTGAGTGACTAGGGATACTTTCTATGGAAAGTGGTTTTCAGGTATGGAAGCTTGCTTAAATATCCCCTATGTTGCTACTAGAAATTGCTGACAAGATTCTTGAAATTTGGATGGGGTTTGTGCCTACCTTAAAGCGGCCATTGAAATAGGTGGATTCTCTCCTATTGTAATGGTTGAATGTTCCTAATCAACTTGTCCATATATTACATGGTATTTTTCCCCATGACCCTCCTAGGAAAGAGTAGGGGTGTGTGTTTTCTACGGTGTGACATAATGATGATCCGAATCATTTTTTTGAAGAAGTTTTGTATCCACCCCTTTACCACTACATTTTCAGGGTTATGATATCTTGGAAGGTTTTTCGGATGTGGAAAGAGATTTTTGTCTTCCCCTTCACCATTTACAAGATATCCTGGGTGTCTTTAGTGATTGGAACATGGATATTTTTCAATTCTATATCTAAAGTAGGGGCATGTGCCTACTTCATTCTTACACCTCTTACTAGTGGATATTGATAGTAGTTAAGTGCGGGGGTTGAGGTATGGGTATTCCCCTATTCATTTTTGGGACTTTATGGATGATATCATTGGGTGTTTCTAGACGAGACTGATGACAGGCTTGATATGTGTGGCTAAGAGTGTTCATATTCTCATAGTTTTCTGCCAAACATAACTAGAGGGCTAATTTATAAACTGTTGGACAAGGCTTCTGGTGGGATTGATTGATGCGGGTATGTGTTTGTGTCTACTCACTATTTGATGTTAACTTTGACTGGTGAGCTTTCTGGGTGAGGGTAGGTATTTATTCTTTCTCATTGTGTGTCATCATATTTGGTTGGAATGCTTCTCTAGATGCTTCCAAATGAGTATGATGATAGGATTGATTAGTGTGGGTAGTTTTATGTTCATGATTTCCATTTTCACCAAATGAAAATGGTGGGATTCTCTGGAGGGGGTAGAGGAGTGGACTTGATCCCTGTTGACCGGTTACTATCCCTAGTGGGCCGTCTTGTGTGCTTGGGTCTGGATGACCTAGGCCGACCTTCTAAGCATAGAACCATCATCAAGTTAAGGGTCCACTATCATGCAATGTTGGCAGTGGGGATTATTGGAAGGAGTCCTTTGGAAGAAACCTTATGTCTTATGGGTGAGTCCATTAGTGGCCTCTTGTTATAAATCCCTAAAATAAGATAGGAGTTTATTATTGTGTTATAGGGACAAGCTCCCTAAATGGTTGGAGATGGAGATCAATTCCATCTTATTCTAGACCACCAATCATCATTGAGTAGACAACTGTTGGGGATTCTCAATTTGGAGGTCCTAGAGGGAAGACTCCAAGTTTAGGATGGTACCATTCTTGAAGTACTCTCTAATCAGTGTGTTTGAGACCCGGCGTTAACAATGCTGGGTTAGTGATGACATCGTCTACTTAGATGGGGACCAAACAAGAATGGTTGCTGGAGAATATACAAGTGAGAGTTGGTATTAAAACATTTGGATTGAAGTGAGATATATATTGTAAGTGCCTAAAATATGGGTGAAAAAATAAGAAAACCCCATTAAATCATCATCTCAATAAACAAACACATGCATGATTGATTTTCTTATTTGGACCTCTTTCATTTTAAGGGAAAAAGGGTCTTGATGGGTGACACCATTATCTTGGTTAAGGATTCATATCAGTTTCCCCATTTTTTTCACCCCTTAATGCCATGTGGGGTTGGAATGGTGTTTTGTAGGGTTAGTAGAACAACTTTAACCTTATACACATACACCAACATCCCATTCAAGAAGTTTCCAATGGGGTTTGTTTCTAGAAATGGAAACACCCAATAGTCATTATATATGTGATGACTGATGGACTTGCTTTCCAAAGGCAGGTGGTCTTTGGGAGGCTTGACCAGTGATACTTAAGAACTCACATTGGTTGATAGGATGGGGGGTCAGGCTCATCACAACCTTTTTTTGGGTGAATTATTTCATACTCTGGGACTCTCTTGTAGATTTAATGCATATTAGTGAATCTTTTATTAATTACCAATTATAATGTATGCCACCCTTGAATTAACAATTGATTATTAACATGTGGGGATATTATAATAATCTTTATGTATCCGAGGTTCTTCATTATTGAATATATCTCTATGTATCCGAGGATCTCCCTCGATGGTACCCTTTTATGAATATATTAGAGATTTTTTGTCAATATTGTCACAATGTTAGTTTTAAGCCACATAGTGGGGAACTCTTGAGTTTTATCATCATACTAGGAGACGATAGTGGTTTTGAGGTCAGGATCAAACCCATGATATGGGATTACTACATATCCTCATGAAAGGAATCAGAACCCACATAGTTCAGTGTCACT
This sequence comes from Viscum album, assembly GCA_963277665.1. NCBI lineage: Eukaryota > Viridiplantae > Streptophyta > Magnoliopsida > Santalales > Viscaceae > Viscum > Viscum album. Next base: position 994,431,226 of record OY728134.1, read on the forward strand.
TAATGGGACACATCAAACCATTTAAGTTCAATGATAAGGACAAAACCATGAAGTTTAATGACATATATCAAGTATTTCTAGACAAAATATGCCTTCCTAAGGATTGTACATGACTTATTTTAAAGCAACCCAAGAAACCTGGAAGGGATATGGGATCCTAGGTTGAATAATACCCTACTGGGAATGTGGCCCAAAGAGAATAGGGTTAATTTTGGGTGTCAGTTTTAGAACTCAAGGAGGATTCCTACATACCCCATTTGGATGGGAATCAATGCACACATAGTTCAGTAGTGATGACCCATGCCAATGGAGGCCCTCTAAGGGTTTGTCTCATGGGGAATTATGACCCTTTGGGAGGTTTGAGTTGTATCTTACACCATATAGGAGGATGTCCTTTTGTGAAAGGTTGAGGCTTACACTATGTAAGGGGCCCATATGGAGGTTGTATGGTGACATGGTTGGGACTTATACCAAATTGGACTCCCATAGGTTTGGGATTGTGCAGATGTCATGATCACTACTAATCTCAAAGCCCACTTAATTAATTCTTGGTGTGAGAAATAAGAGAAAGTTATAGATATGGGAAACCAAAAAATATGCTTTTTACACTAATGGATAATGCAAAGACCTAAATGGAAAGGGAAATAGAGAAGTCTTTGGTTTCCATTCCCTCTCATAAGTGTACCCAGGAACCAAAGGGAGAGATAAAGGGTTTTAAACTTCCTGTATCACCTCTTATTTTGGTAATCAAGATAGTCATGTTTGATGATCTATCCATCCACGACCCATGGTTATGAAGAATGAGGAATGTATAAAGCAGAAGAGGTCATAAAAGAAAGACTAGGGGATTAATCTAGAGGGGATTACCTAAAATTAGTTCATGTTAAATATTGGAGGATCTCATTCAATGTTAAAGGGGAAAATCAAGTGTGATCCTCACCGTACCCACCTAGAATTGAAGGTACTTGGTCTTAGAGATAACATGGGAATCACAAGGCTCTAAACCTGATCAACGAGACTGGGAGATCATTGACACCACCACCAGGTTCAGGGTCCTCGTGACCGAAGGGAGGCATATTCACTTGAACCATGAGGACAATACCTATCAGGTAGGACAACTGCATGACACCTTTGACCGAAGGAATGCATACACATATGGGAGACAAGTTGGTGCGACTCTTTTTATGGTTTTACAAGTCATTAGGCATTAGTGGGGGTTTCAATTTGGTCCCCATTTGATTAAGTTTCCAAATTAAGAGGATACCTACCATTAGTGGCTTGAAAGAGGGATCGAAAGTAGGCTTTCACAGGTCCTTTCTTGGTGAGAAAATGTGTTTCACGTCAGTCCTGGGATGATTTATAAGTTCTTCGCATATGGGGGTTGGCATGTGCGAGATGGAGATGACATGGGAAGTAGAATACCTGAGAAACAACACTTGGGTGACACCTTACCCTAGGAACCATGGGTATCCTCAAGTGTCCTTGGAAATGTCTTTCACTATTCCCTAACTAGGGAAGGGAGCTTTTCACTTGTGTCCATCAACTAAGGGGGAAGAGTTCCTCACATAGTTGCCTTTGTGTTTCAGACCCTAGAGAGACTTTGATCTCATTATCCCACATAATTCTCTCTCTTCTCAGTTTTGGGAGATATATCTAAGAGGATTTAGAAGATCGAGGGGAAGCGGCTGCATGACCAGAGCTTCATTCCTTCTTCTGATTTTATATTTTTTAAAATGAAGAGACTTAGGATCCTATTTATAGGAAAAATTTGGACCCTGGTTAAAGGAGATCATCTATACAAGTACATGGTTTAGGGGTGGCCATGCTTTCAGTTCCACATAGGGGGGATGTGTGAGACTTATGATGCACATGGGTGTGCGCACAAGCCATCTTGGGGAAGTTCTTCTTATTCTTCTAGGGGATCTTCAACTTTCTAATATACTTGAGGTACTCTTCATAATATTTGCATCCCATATGAAAAAATATAGTGTAAACATAGTTTCAAAACATGGAATAGAATTTGATACATCTAAGCTATATTTTATTTAATCCTTTACATATCCTTTATTTGTGTATGATATTTTATCTTTCCTCAGACATGAAGGCTTTTATTAACTATTTATTAGATATTTTAGTAAGATTAATCTTACCCTATCATGGTTACTTCAAAATTATTCTAATTTTTTTGTTGATTTATATAGGGTTTCATTTGATGATTTAAATAAAAGTCTCACTACATCCCCGATCATACAAACTCCATGATGGGAGCTCCCATTTGAGCTTATCTGTGATGCTTGAAATTCATAGTTGGATATATATTATCTCATAGGGTGGAAGGGAGGTCTAGTGTGATTTCTTATGTGTCAAGGAATTTGGATTCAACACAAGAAAATTACATCATAATGGAAAATGATCTTATTGGTGTTATATTTACTTTAGATAAATTTCACTCTTATTTATTGGGATCTAAAGTGGTAGTTTTCTCTAATAATACAAATTTGAGGTTCCTTCTAAAGAATATGAATGTGAAGCCATGATTTATTCATTGGATTTTCCTTCTTGAAGAGTTTGGCATCAGGATAATATATAATAAGGGTTCATAGAACTTAGTGGATGAAAAAATGACCAATATCATTCATATTTTGTATAAGGATACCCCAAACTAGGTACCACTTAGATACACTTTCCCTCATGATCATCCTTATGCCATTTTAGGTAAAAATCCTTAACATGAAAATTCAGTGAATTAATTGGTTTCTTTTGAAATGACTGAAAACCTAATAAAACACTAAGTTAAAAAATTGAAGAGTTAATGTAGGTATAATGTGTGGGATGATCCTTACCTTTGGAACATTTTTAGTGAATAATTTGTTTAGATATGTGTTTTTGATCATGAGTTTGAGTCTATTTTTTTATTTTTGTCATACAATTTCTTTTAGTGGACACATTGGACACCAAAGTAAAGATAGGAAAGTCTTAAACTCTAGATTTTATTGGACTACCTTTTTCCATGATTTCTATGTATTTTGTAAGTAATTCTCTCATTTCTAACACATTGGAAAGAATTCTAAGAGACATGAGATTCCCAAACAACCCATATTATTCTTTGATATTTTTGATATACGTGTAATTTATTTTATAGGCATGTTTCCAAGAATATTTGGTTTCTTTAAAATTATTATCTATTTTGATTATGTTATGAAATCAATGCATGCTAAGGCCAATAGGATTTATAATTCTTATATTGCACTGTATTTTTTTGATGCTCAATATTTTTGAAGGTTTGGAGTACTAAATTCAATCACCAGGGACCAAGGGTCACACTTCTGAAACAAAATTTCCTTCCCTCATTCAAAATTATGGGGTGAAAAATAAAATATCAACACCATACCGCCCCAAATAATGGTCATACTGAAGTTTACCATTGTGATTTAAAGAAGATATTAGATAAAATAGCGTAGCTAAATAGGAAGGATTAGAGAAAGAACTTGGATGATGTGATATGGGTTTATAGGATGTCATTAAATACTATCGTTGGTATTTACCCCTACCAGGACATTTTTAGAAAAGCATGTTATCTTCTCATATAGGTAAATGATTAAGAATATTATGATATAAATAAATGGAACATAAACTTAGACTAAGATAGAGATAAATAGAAGCTATAAATTCAATATCTTGAGGAGATTCAATTGTTATCAAATGAGAAATTGAGTTTCTATAAAGAAAGATCAAAAGTGACACATGATAGAATGATCCAAAAATGGAGTTTTATGCAGGAGACAAAGTCCTCACTAGAATTAATGATTAAATATGATTCTGGATAAGTTTTATTCTATATGGTTGGTACCATTTATTGTATCTCATGTTTTTATTTATGTTGTAGTGGAGATAACACAAGAGCCTACAATAATGAGATTTACAATCAATGGGAAGTAGTTACTATAACACCCCAAGATTTTATAAGATATATTTTTTGGAATAAATTTAATATTTTTGATATCTTTTCACACATAAAACTTAGTTTTTCTTGTATTACATTAAATTCTATGTTTATCCTGTATTTCACACAACACCTAGTTTAAATGAAATGTGACACACTATTAAAATAATATTATTCAATATGATAGTTATTACTGAGCTGTTGGAATGACAAGTATTTATAAGGTTAACTAAATTATGAAAATATATGGTTTACCCATGTATCTAAAATTAATTTTTCGGTGAATAATTAATTATAAATAAAAATAAAAACTATTTGAAAATATAGGAAATCGTTTTCTGAAAAAACTATTTCTATGCATCCAGATGGGTTTTTAACTCAATAAATTAAAAAATAAATTTTAGTGAATTGTTTTAAGAAAATTAATATATTATATTTTCAGTAAAATGTTTAAAATTAATCTCATGTTCTTTCTATAAAATATATAACAATAAATCCAATTTTACAAATAAAAAATATATTTTTTTCTAAAAAGAAATTTTGTCACCTTTTGCATACTTATTTTAATATTGATATTTTATAATTTTATAAAATTTATATGAAAATTTTAAATTAATTTTTTAAATTATAAAGTAAAAATTATCTTAGGGTAAATTTTTGAGAATTTTCTAAGAAGATAAATCATTCAATGAATAGTTGAAATACTGGCTTTATCAGTAATTTTCATTTCTTTTAAAGCATTTGAAAACAAAAAAAATTGTTTTAATATGGTCTTAAAAGTATCATTAGTTAAATTTTATATATATATATATATATATATTAATCTAATCTATGTCATTGGAATCAATTTAATATTGAATTTTTTTATAAAAAACTTTTTTAACTTTTGAACATTTTCTCTTTAGAAAAACCGCTTTCTCATAACGTCTGTCTGATTAATTTTAAATGAAAATTTTCCAATTATATGAATGGAAATCATAAAAATTAATTCTATATTTTTAATAATCATAATTTATATTATCTAATAATTTCAACTTAATTTTTTACCACAATGAACAGTAAAAATAATAAAATTTATTTCTTACGGTTAAGGTAAAAAAGGGTTTAATGGCGGGCTAACTAAAAAGATAAGGGATAAATATGACCAAAAATATGTAAAACCCAATTTTATATAAATATTTATAATATATATTTTCTAGGTTCTATAATGACCCATTTTGGATCCTTTTTGAAATTGAAAAACATAGTTGCACCATTTTCTTTTCAAAAATTACAAATGTGCCACTCACCTCACTTATAAAAGGACACCCCCTCTTCTCTCATCTTCACACTTACTAAACAATTTGTTTAGGAAAAAACCTAACCAAATAAATTCCTCAATTACTTAATATCATCCTAGAATCTTTATTTTTTTGATAAATATATTCTAATAATCCTTTTGATACAGACCAAAATAAGTTGTCTGAATAAGAGGTAACATCCCTAATTGAGCATTTTATTTTATTTCTTTATCCACCGAATTCAATTATTACGAAAACTTGATTATATAATATTATTAGTATATTCTATAATTGAAATTTTATTATCTTAAAGTAATAACCTAAATCCTTCACTTCCATCAAATGGGTTATGAAATAATCATTCTTGTGTATGGCAGACTACCGCCCCACGAACAGATGTTATTCATTTCCATCAGCTCCTATCATGGATGGATATAATTATTGGTCTATTTTTTATAGATTATATATATGATACTATTATCCTTATATAATCATGATATCAACTTTTATTTCCTACCTATCATTCTGTGAGAATATTATAATGTCGTTCTTGTGTAAGATGGACTACCACATCACGAAACAATGTGATTTGTTAGCGCTTTACAGGGAAGGTAATAAAGATTTATTTAATGAAATTTTTTTATATATATTACATAAAAAATATTCTATAATGGTAATATATTATTTAAATTTATTTTTTCTTTCTTTTGGGTAAATGGAAACAACATCCTTGCATACACACAACCTACCATCTCCATAAATGGGGTATTCCATTTTCTATCTATAAATTTTATGGATCACTATAAATAAATATATAAAAATATATATGATATTTATACCATGTTTAAAATTCTTAATATCATGGAACCATGATCAAATTAGTAAGTCCAAAAATAAAAAATCCTAACATATCCAAAAAATGAAGTAGTTATTGCCTAAAATGTGACATCAACAAATAATTATTAATAAACAGGTAATAAAAAGCCATAAATAAATCATATATGGTAAGATATAAATAACTATGGTTTTATAATAGATAAATAATAAACTTATATTTATTATACAGGGTGTTTTAGCATGTATTAAGGAAGTTGAAACTTATGATAAGGGATTTTCTTATCACTTTTTTTGAGTCACATGCCATATTCACCACATGTTTCTTTTTTATGGTGTATATAATGACCATGAATGTATTTTATGATTATTATCCTGAAAATTATTTAGATATACATATCAATTTTAATATCTCTCTTTCATATGGTTTATGGTACAAAATTTACTAAAGTGGTAAGGGTTTTATGATACAATATCATCATTTATCATGATTGTCTATGTTTATACTTATGATGATGAGATATTCTAATTCATATCTAAAAAAATGAAGAAAATTATTATGATATTTTTATTTCATGAGAATACACGGTTTTCCTTCATTTTACTATCTTTATTTACTTAAGAGTTTAAAAAAATGGTTTTTTAAAGAAAACTAACTTTATTTCTCTCTTTGACTGAAAATCATTTTTCATTAAAAATAATGTTTTGTAGATGTTTTTATTTTTTAAAATTCTTAAAATTATTTATTAATGAAATTTTTTACCCATGTTTTACCATTTAATTTTTTTGAAAGGAATATTATTGTAATTTTATAAAAAATTCCCATTTAGATGTTATCAAAAATGTGAAAGGAATATTTGTTTTAACATGTACGATATGAACAGTTTTTTCCACCAACTTTTATAACTCATTGTTTTTAAAGATTAATTCATAAGTTTCAAAGTTTATTTTCAAAGAAAAGGATTTTTAAAATGTTTTTTGAATTTTTATTTTTAAAAATTGATTTTCAAAATGGAAAGGTCATTTTCATGAACAAATGTTTTAAATGATTTTTAAAGATTACTTTAAATTTTTTAAGGTTATTTTTAGAGAAAAGGGTTTTGAAAAAGTTTTATGTTTTAAAAATTGATTTTAAAAGTGGAAAGGCTATATTACTCAAGAAATGTTCCAAGTTTTATTTTAAAATCATTTTCCATATAAGATGACATCTTTTAATATAACTTATGCTTTATTGGGGATAAGATTGAATGATACCATCCTTATTATTCCCATTGATGGTTAATGTTTATATTAATTAAATGTTTATTAAACATATTTATTTTTCATGTGTTATGCTATGGTGAATTTATGAAATATTTTTGAAACACATTTTCTTTACATGGATTATGATGTGTTGATATGATGAATGATTTATGAAATTGTGGCACACATGTTTATGGTTTTCATTATGATATTGGTGGGACCTATATCTTCATATAATTAATTGTATAATGATCTATATCTCATGAGATAAAAATTAGAAACAAGTTGATGGGCTTGATCTACTATGGGAAACATGTGTGTCTTGATCCACTATGGGAAATAGGTGCATCCTAATCCATAATGGGAAACATGTGATAAGTTATAATCCACTATGTTTATGGTCTTGGTAGTTTACATTAACATATAATTTTTTTCTATATTTATTATGGTTCCACACTTTTATAAAATGAGCTGATGTTTAATGGTTGATTAATGATTATTTATCACTCTTATGGACCATGTTTTATAAAATTTTAACATTTTATGCCATGACTCATGTTTATGATCTATGTAAGGTTGGGTATGAACTTACATAGTTATGTTCAATATCACACACACTTATTCTTATATTCTGATTTCATATGTTCATAAATTGATATCTCCTATGTTTACCATTACTTAGCATATGAGCTCACACTTTCTCAGGTTTCCTTCAATAGTTTATGAATAGAGGTTTAAGTAGGGAATTCCTAAGATGGGTACTATGTGAGAATATCCATATGGGATATGTTGAATATTATTCATTAAATAAGAATATTGTGTTTCTAATATCCAAAGAAACTAAATTAATAATGTCTTCAGGAATCTGTTTATGAAATGTAATAAATATTCATCTACAAATATTTTATATTTATTTATAAAATCATGTGTCTCTATAGTTGGTATCAAAATAAATGGTTTATTTGATTTTTAAAGATTAATATTAGAAAATATTTAGTGAAATCCCTAGGTATATTCTTAAGTATATATATAGGTATAGGTCTAGGGATATCTCTAAGGATAAGTCTAAGGATAATTATAAGTATAAGAAAATATCATAGAATTTTTTTGGAAGATGTTTCAAGGGGTTTTTAGTAAATTATAGTCTGGTATTTATATTACAAGTGGATATGGATCTAGAACATAGGTAACTAGGTGTAATAACTCTGAAAAGGGTGCATTGAGATGGACTCAATAATCACGTAGTGCATGAAAATGGACCTTGTTTCACACATGGTTTGATGCACCTAGGGGATATGCATTGTAAATTCACAAGATCTTTATAACCCATCATGAATAATTTAAATAATAATTATGAATGGCCTTGTTTAATCATAAGGCTTTATATATTGAAAATAATGTGTAATTAATTATACATCCAAAAAATATGTTTTCATGATTATGTGGTTTTACCCTATTATTAGTGTTTATCATAATGTGCTTTCTAGTTTTAGTCTGTGTATCAAACCTATAGGATCCATGTTAATAATTAGTGTAATGAAAAATGTAATGATTTTCCTCCCAATCAACAAAATGTTATGGGATATGGAATGAAAAATAATATTGCTATTATAACACAAATTTCTCAAGATTTTAATCATTATTAACTTCCAAATTAGGAAATGAGGGAACAATCTTCTATTAAGTCGTTCATAAGGAAATTCCCACCTTATTTTAGTGGTCCCACTAATACACTAGTTTATGATCCATGGATCAATACCGATGAAAATATATTTTCTATTCTTCAGTGTTTGAAGCATGAAAAAGTCAATTTGGATGGTTATCATTTGGATGGTAAATTAGATCAGTGGTATAATCTTATTAAGAAAACGAGGGAACAAGAAGAAATTGAATATATGGAATGGGAATATTTTAAGGGGATATTTCTCAGTATTTATATCCATAATATTCTATGAACAAAGATGGATAAGGAATTCCTCAAGCTTAAGTAATAGGATGATTAATATATTGGTTCTTATAATGATAATTTTACAAGACTTTCATGGTACGATTCTAGTTTAGTCATCATCCATGAAATCAATGATGATCAATTATTTGGTGGCCTAAAACCAAATCATTGAAAGGACTTAGATATAAGATATTTTATTATCTATGAAGAAGTTTTTCATTGTGCACTAAAGGATGAAATGGAAATAAAATATTCTTATTATTCCTTTGGTTTTTTTAAGATATGGAAGATCAAGCCTCATGAAAACTCAAATGGTGGAACAAAATTACATCCATATGTATACTATAAATGTGGTAATAAGCATCAAGGGAATTTCTTGGATGGTAATGGAAGGTTATTTAAATGTGGAAAGGCAATTTATAAAGCTTTTGAATTTCAAAATTTAATTAATGGTACGATTAATGAAATGGAGGATACGAGTATGACAACTAATTCACCACCCACACTCTAGTGTTTCAAATGTAAGGAGTTTGGGAATTATGTGAATCAATTTCTAAATCCAAGGGATATTGATGATGATAATCTTTAACAACCTATTAAGACAAATGAAAAATGGAATGATTATTCAATCACTTTGGGTGATGTGAATCATGATAAATAGGGCACACTTATCCCCCACCCCCCTCATTAGTTGGTAATTTCATGTTTCATTTTATATGAATGATCCCTATGGAAATATTATTGTTCATCCTTTGGAGAAATTTCATGTGATTATCTCCCTCTACATGGATTCTTTAATGATGAAATTACACTGGATATTCTATTAGTACAAGGATGAATCCAAGCTTCCAAGGAAAATGTTTTTGTATAAGACAAGATAATATATAGAGAATAAAGGGTTAATTAACTATGGGAAGTGTATATCTATCTATGTAATATTAAATTAAGAGTGATGAATACTATCATGGGTTTATGATTTTAAGGTTGATCATAATGTTCAAAGTCATTAACACCCCTTTTTCAGTTTTATGTTAAGGGAGTTTATCAAGATTATGGATATTTTAAAGTTACAAGTAGGAAATACAACCCTTTGGTTTTGTATATGTTTTAGTGAACATTTAATTTCAGGAGGAATGAATTTACACTTTTTTTGACATATGATTACATTTACTTGTAACTTGTAGGGTTTATCTTATCTTTGATGTTGAAAGAGTTATAGGTTGTAGTCTATCACCTTATGAAGTCATCATAGTTCATTGCTATTAGGGAATATCTCTCTCTAGATACAATTTATAGAATATATATTAAGTGGTAAGATTTCATGTAGTACCGAATTAAATTTTATTTTATTAGGATTGGACATTTAACTCTATGTTTTGGAAAATTATTCAAAAAGCTCTGGATATAGATTTGAGTTTTAGCACAACATATCATCCTCAGAAAGATGGTCTGTCTGAGAAAATAATTTAAACCATAGAGGATATTCTAAGATCTTGTTTTATATATTAAAAAGTTAGTTGGGATGAAAAAATTCATCTATTTGAGTATTATTGCAACAAAAATCTTTACTCTATCATTAATAATACTTCTTATAAGGACCTTTATGGAAATAAGTATAGAACTACAATTCCCTAGAATGAAGTTGCATAAAGAAAGCTATTGGGACCTGAGTAAGAAGATGCGATGGAAAAGAAGATTAGAGTAATTTAAAATCATGTATGTAAAGCGAAATGCTAGTAGATAATCATTGATGCAGTTTATAACTTGAAGTTTATGAGAAGGTCTTTCTGAAAATTTCTCCATGCAATAAAGAAGGGAAAACTATGCCCTAGGTATATTGGTCCCATTAAAATACACATATTAGGATTGATTATTATCATTTGGAGATTAAACCAAATATCTCTTAGGTTCACAACATGGTCCATGTATATATCTTTAGGAAGTACATTACTGGTGAATCAAATGTACTGAAATTAGAGGTTGTACTGCTGAAGCATGCTCATTCTTATAAGGAACAATTAGTTGAGATTCTCGATCATACAAATAAATTTATACAAAAAAAGACCACTCAACTGGTCAATGCTTTGTGACAAACCCACCAGATTGAGGAAGCTATGTGGGAACCTAAGGATGTAATGAAGAAAAAGTTTCGACAATATTTGTTACCAAAGTGACATATTTTGAGGAAGAAATTTATTTTAAGGTGGGTGGAATGTAACAACTAGATATTTTGAAGAATATTTGTTTGGAATAAATTTAATATTTATGATATTTTTTGTTACACGTAACATTCAATTTATCTTGTGTTACAAGTAATACTGAGTATAGCATATGTTAAACACACCACCGAGTTTAAACAAAATGTCTCATACTATAAAAATAATGTTATTTTATATGATAGTTTTTTCCTAGCCGTTGGAATGGCGGGAATGAATAGGATTAACTAAATTATGAAAATATATGATTTACACATGTATCTAAAATGAATTCATTGGGGACCAATTAATTATAAATTAAAATAAAAACTATTTGAAAACAATGGGAATTTTTTTATAAAAAAACTATTTGTATGCACACAGACGCGTTTTACCTCAAATAATTAAAAAATAAATTTTAGTGATTGATTTTAATTAATTTAATATTTTATATATTCAATAAAATGTTTAATATTTATCTTAATATTTTCCATCACAAGATATAAGAATAAATCCAATTTTACGCTTAAACACAATATTTTTCTAAAAAGTAGTTTTGTCGCCTTTTTTGAACTTATATTAAAATTAATTTTTTACAATTTTAGAATTTTTTTTGGAAATAATGAAATTATTTTTAAATAATCATGTAAAATTTATCTTAGGGTGAATTTTTGATAATTTTATGATAAGTCAACTTTTTGATTGTAACGCCCCGACCCTAGTTACCCAGAGTCGGTGCATTACTTCGTAACATTGACATGATCACAAGAAAGATCAAATCTCGAAAGACTGATTGGTTTAGTAGCCTTGGAAACACTAGATATATTCATAAGTTTTACATTACATCATAAAATGAAAAACTAATACAACAACATAATGTTTCTACAATCCACACTATTAACCCCTCATAAAATCCCTGCAGGTCATTCATAACTTACTTCTTCACATCCTGGGAAAAATAAAACATAGAAAAGGGGTGAGCTCAAATGCCCAGTAAGGATAACAATATAGCGGAAACTTTCATAAATAAGAATAAACATTTAAGGCAATGCATTACTAAAACAAAAGCCTTTTAAACTTTAACTTCAACATGGTATGGAAAAAGTAAAATGAAATAATGCCATTTACTTATTCACATGGATATTCTACTAATCGAATAATCACATGCAAAAATCAATAACCACTTTCATAATGTTGGAATGCATAATGCCAGACTATCATAACCACATAGTCAAGGCCTCGTGCCAAGACTACAAATAAGATTTTGTCAAGGCCTTGTGCCAAGACACTAGTTTGTCTCATGAGACCTACCGATGCATCGAGGAGCTATAGCGGGCTCCACCCGTCACTTATTAAGTCCAATGCATTCCCATATGAAAAGGTTTCAACATAACATAAACATTCGTATTAAAACTAGCATACGAAATGTCAGTGATTTCACCATAAGCTATGAATGGTATAAAAATAGCACATCCACAGTCAAACATATCACAAAACCTTCAATACAATATAGAAGTTTTGTATCATAATAAATCAACTTCAAATAATCTTAAAATCCATCAAAGGATGTTGACATAGATGAAATCAAAGTTCTTTTTAAAGAAGTATCTGCTTTGATTTTGAAATCATTTAAGATCCATATAAAATAAAACATTTTCTTTGAAAATATTCTTATAAGCTTGTATGGGAAGCTTCGACGATTTTATAACGGCGGAAAATAACCGCACCCGCCGTATAAGTTAAAAAAACATTCTTACCTCAATTCTGTCGAAAAGGTTAAAAAGGACCTTGTTTTGAAAACGACGGAAAGATTCCTTTATAAACCTCTTATAAAAAGTCAAACAAGGGTATAAATGACTTTAACCCATATTCTTGTAAATAGTAAAAATGTTTTGAAATACATTTCGAAGAAACATGGATGTGGATGATAAAGAGATCCCAGTAGATTATTACGTATAATACAACCTCGGATAATGAAGAGATTGTGAAATAACCCTTACCTTGTATTTTTCCTTGGTTGTGGTAGGTTAACCTCCTGTATAATGGTGAAATAATTGTTATTAAATTATACAAGAATCATATACATTAATATGATATCATATATGATCTTTTAATATTGATTTGATAATAATATCTTAGTATTATCGTTGTTTCGGGTGTTAACTTACTTGTTTTCTTTCATATGTTTTGTTACGTAAGACATGTTTGTAAAGGATAGGTTGTATATTATTCATATCCAGAATGATATCAAGTCCTTAAACATCATTTTTAAATCATAAAATGATAATTATACTTTAATGGTTACGATGGAGAATGAATCTCATCGCGTTCGTGGAGACGGTAGTCCGTACGTACGCACGAGCGACAATATCATTATTTTGATATTAAAATAATATATAAATGGATGGTATATCATATATACAGAATCATTAATATGTTATATTTATTATTTACATGAGTTACACATCATTATTATACCCATCCAAATAATAATATATTGAATAACAATTACACCACGACGTGGAGACGGTAAGCCGTACGTACGCACGTATGGTGACATGTTATTCAAAGGGTGGATAGAATACTGAATATGGTTGTACCATATTTATAATAACATCACAGTATATAAATGATACTGGAGTCATTATTTTAGAATGGTAACAACAAAGGAAGAAGAAGTGGAAGAAGAAATGAACTTGGAAAAGGGGTGGTGAAAACATTACCTCTTCTTCGGGTTCTTCATTTTGATTTGATCAAAAGGGATCCTTAGGTTGGCTTTCTGATCAAACTAAGGCCCCTAGGTTGTAGTGAGGGATGTTGGGAGAGTATTTGGTCAGAGTTTTGCCGAACCAAAAGGCTTTATAGGTGTGAAGAAATGAGAAGGAGGAGTGCCCTTTTATAAGAGGGGTGAGGGGCACCTTTGGAAAAGCTAGAAATATTAATTTATAATAAATTCATATTCGGTTTCTAATGGCTCCAAAGTTGACTATTCAAAGGTTAAGGTGGGGATAGGTCGAAAACCACTCAACCAATAGAATTTAGACAGGTTTGGGTACTTATATTAACCTTATCTTTAAGTATTAACTCTAAGTTAATTAGTTTCACTTTTACAATGTCTCTTTGTATTTTTATATAATATGTTTAATAAACTTACTATATACATCCATGCGACCCCCAAGTGGTCCATTAATGATTAACCTATCATAATATAAGTCTCTTGGAAGAACCTTAGATTTTTAGGAATTTAATATCAATTAATAATATAATATTTGTTTTAAGAACTCTTTTATGTCAATTTTGACACTATTCAATAGTTGATTTTTGTGAAACTCATAACAGATTTATTACTTCAAACAAAGTCAATTAAATCAATCCTAATATATCATATTATCCTAGAAAATTATTTTAATTCATTAAAAGTTTCTTATTATATTTATTTGGGTATTTATAATATCAATTATTTTAATTTTTCACTATTATAGTAATTACTGCATCATCATTGTGTCATAAATAAAATAACTTATTTAATGTCTAAAAATTATAAATAAAATATAATTATGTAGGAAATCTTTTTAGATTTCTAATTAATATTTATAATCGAAAATACAACATGTATAACCCTATGTAAAAATTGTTCTTCTAAAAGATGTAAGCTTATGCCATTTTTATTTTTATTTAAGCTTTATTAATATAATGTGTCATTATCACTTACAAGTGGATCCATGGGGTCCCAAAATAGACCCAAAGATTCCCATGGTCGACCATGTATCAACTAATAGGGTTAAGACACGTTTTAGGGTAATTTAGTATTATTATAATATTATTTTTTAACCCTTATTTACCGGATTTACCCTTAACCATGGTAAATAAAATATTTACCGCAGTAATTATTCAAAATGTCTAAAAATAAAAGTTACCTATTTACACAATTTGAACATCCTGATTCCAAATATGGAATCCATTTTTCTAAATTCAAAACACAGAAGTGGCAGAAATTAATTTAAAATTAATTCCCGCTGTCAAAACAAAAAGCGTGTTTTTAAGAGATAATAACTATCAAAAGATTGACACTTGTTTATGTTCGGTTTAATTGTAAAATTATGTCCAATGACCAACATTATATTAAATGGTAAAAATATATTCTAAATATACTTTAAAACCACTCAAATTCACAATTTATCACTATTAATTATTTTGATTAAAAAAGTTGTTTTTAATTAAAATTTAGTAATTTTCACTATTCATCAAAATATAAAAGTTATCCGAAAAGTACCAAAATTTCACCCTAGGATAATTTTGATATTCCGAATCCAAAAATGAAGTCCATTTTTAAATATAAAATATACATGATTTCAAAAAGTAGGTATAACTATTCACAACGGCTAGTTTAATTAGTTGTGGTGTGTGTTAGAACTCGAGGTTGCGTACAACACACGCTATCGCATTATTCGAAGGGAAACGTACCGTGGAAACTTGGGGTGTTACATTCTCCCCTCCTTCAAATAATTGCGTCCTCGCAATTTCTAGGGTATTACTGCATAAAAAGACTCGGGTGGTTCTTCATCATAAGTTCCTCGGGTTCCCACGTTGCCTCTTCCATCTTATGATTTCTCCACAAAACTTTTACCAGACGCGTCGTCCGGTTTCTCAGTACTTGTTCTCTTGTATCAAGAATCTTGACGAGCTCTTCACAATAAGACAGATCGGGTTCCAGTTCTAATTCCTCATAGGTGAGTACATGCATTGGGTCAGGCATGTATTTTCTCAACAGAGATACGTGGAACACATCGTGAACTTTGGAGAGACTTGGCGGCATTGCCAATCGGTAAGCTACAACCCCAATTCGTTCTAGAATTTCTAAAGGTCCGATGTACCTGGGACTCAATTTACCTTTCTTTCCAAAACGTATGACTCCCTTCCATGGAGATACCTTTAGGAAAACATGATCACCGACTTGAAATTCCAAATCCTTCCTTCGATTATCGGCATAGCTCTTCTGCCTACTTTGAGCTGCTTTGATGTGATTTTGGATTACTTTCACCTTTTCCACCGTTTCCTCCACCAGCTCTGGGCCTATAAGTTTTCTTTCACCAACGTCATCCCAACAGGTTGGTGTACGACATCTCTTTCCGTATAACGCTTCATATGGTGCCATCTGTATACTCGAATGGAAGCTATTGTTATAGGAAAATTCTACCAGTGGTAAATATTGATCCCACATACCCTGAAAATCAAGTGAGCAAGATCTCAACATGTCTTCTAAGGTCTGAATAGTCCGTTCTGATTGTCCGTCTGTCTGAGGGTGGTAAGAAGTGCTCAAATGAAGTTCAGTATCCAGGGATTTCTGAAGACTTTTCCAAAATCTTGAAGTAAAACGGGGATCACGATCAGAAACAATCGATAGGGGTACTCCATGAAGTCTCACAACTTCATTAATGTATAGTCTTGCTAGACGTTCCAGGGGTAGATCTTCTCTTATAGCAAGAAAATGTGCTGACTTGGTAAGACGATCAACAATAACCCATATTGCATCGTTCCTTCTAGGAGTCTTTGGTAGCCCCATGACAAAGTCCATCGTAATATTGTCCCATTTCCACTCCGGTATGGGAAGCGGTTGCATGACTCCTCCAGGCTGTTGCCTTCCAGCTTTCACTTGTTGACAAACCATACATCTTGACACAAAATCAGCAATCTCCCTCTTCATGTTGTCCCACCAAAAATGTTCCTTCAAATCTCTATACATTTTGGTGCTCCCAGGGTGTATAGAGAAATTGGAACTATGAGCATCATCCAACAATTCCCTTTTCAGATCAGGAAAATCGGGAACACAAAGTCTCTTCCCGAATTTCAAAATTCCATCTTCATACACAAAGTCTCTCAATCTCCCATCATTCACAGCTTTAATCTTCTTTTGGAATTCTTCATCATCGGTCTGAGAACTCTTAATCCTTTCTGGTAAAGATGGTTTGGCAACCATTTGAAAAATCATTGATGTTTCACCTTCCCTGGTTATTCCCATGTCCATCTTTACTAGATCCATGAAAATTGGATCCCTTTTAATTCTCATATTGTTCAAAACTCCATGGTCTTTTCTACTCAAAGAATCTGCCACCTTGTTTGCCTTCCCCGGGTGGTAGTGTATCGTACAATAATAATCCTTGAGTAATTCAAGCCATCTCCTTTGCCTCATGTTGAGTTCTTTTTGTGAGAAAATATACTTCAAACTCTTGTGATCAGTATAAATCTCACATTTTTCACCATAGAGGTAGTGCCTCCATATCTTCAAAGCAAAGATCACAGCTGCTAACTCAAGATCATGAGTAGGATAGTTTTGTTCATGAATTTTCAACTGTCGTGATGCATAGGCAATAACTCTATCATTCTGCATAAGGACACAGCCAAGTCCTTTCTTCGATGCATCACTATAAATAATGAACTCATCATTCCCCGATGGTAGAGTCAATATAGGAGCATTGACTAATCTTCTCTTCAGTTCTTCGAAACATTCTTCACACTCTTTTGTCCAAACAAATTTAACCCCTTTACGTGTGAGCTTCGTTAATGGGTTAGCCAATCGGGCAAAATTCTGGACGAAACGTCGATAATAACCTGCCAAACCAATAAAACTACGTACCTCAGTTATACTCGTAGGTGCTGGCCATTCTTGGATTGCCTTGGTCTTAGAAGGATCAACAGAGATTCCATCTTTAGAGACAATATGGCCAAGAAAAGAAATCTCCTGAAACCAGAATTCACACTTGCTAAACTTCCCATATAATTCATGCCTCCTCAGAGTCTTCAAGATAATGCGCAAGTGATTTTCATGATCTTCGTAGGTTTTGGAGTACACCAAGATATCATCAATAAATACCACCACAAATTCATCTAGATACTCCTTGAAAACTCTATTCATCAGATCCATGAATACAGAGGGTGCATTGGTCAATCCAAACGGCATTACAGTAAACTCGTAATGCCCGTACCTGGTTAGAAATGCTGTTTTCGGAATGTCTTCCTTCTTCACACACAATTGATGGTATCTAGATCGAAGGTCAATCTTTGAAAAGTATTGAGCTCCATGCAGTTGGTCAAATAAATCATCAATACGAGGTAGGGGATACTTGTTCTTTATCATTATAGCATTGATCTCCCTGTAGTCGATACATAACCTCATAGATCCATCTTTCTTTTTAACAAAAAGAACAGGGGCTCCCCATGGAGAAACACTAGGGCGAATAAATCCCTTATTACTCAATTCCTCTAGTTGTTTCTTTAGTTCGACTAACTCTACAGTGGCCATTCTATAAGGGGTCTTCGATATAGGCCTTGATCCAGGAATCAAATCAATAGAAAACTCAACTTCTCGTTCTGGAGGGTGTCCAGGTAAATCTTCCGGAAATACATCTACAAATTCTTTCACAACAGGTAAATCCTCTATTTGAACATTCCTTTCCTCACCGATAGTTATTTCATTCTCTTCCTCCCCAATAATTGAATTTAGTTGAGCTACTGGGGGTGGATCTAAATAAGAATTAGGTGGTGATGATTCTGCTCTAAAAATAAGGTGTTCCTTATCATTATCATCAAGAATCGTAACCTCTTTCTTCTTACAATAAATCTTCGCATCATAGTCCGAAAGCCAGTCCATACCGAGGATTATATCAAACTCAATCATAGGTATGACGATGAGATCAGCAGACAATGAAAATTTATGTGCTCTAATGGGGACTGATTCACAAAACTTTGTTGCAACGATACTTCCCTTAGGAGTTTTGACTGACAACTCCCTTATTAAATCAAATTAGAAATATCTAATTTTCTTAGCAAACTGGGAAGATATGAAACAATGCGATGATCCAGAATCAAATAATGCATTTGCTAAACTTGAGGAAACCATTAAATTACCTGCCACCACGTCTTTCGGAGCTTCTACCTCAGCAGTAGTGATAGCATAAGCCTGGCCTTGATCCCTTGGCCTTTTCTGAGGTAAGTTCTCCTGACGCTTAGGACATGCATTTGCATAATGCCCCATCTCCCTGCAATTGTAGCACTGAACGTTGGTAGCTTCCTTCTTCCCCTTGCAATCATGAGCTTGGTGGCCTTTTTCACCACACTTGTAACAGACTCCCATTCCCTTCAAGCAAGTACCAGGATGTTTCTTCCCGCATTTACCACAAGATGGATATTCAACCTTTCCCTTCTTCCCCTTATTTCCATTCCCAGATTGATCAGCAGGTCTCTTCTTCTCTTGCTTTTCTTTAAAGTCATAAGACTTAGAGAATTCCTTTTCGGTCTTGATAGCACATGAGACAATGTCTTCGTACGATGAAAAGGATTGTGAGACTAACGCTCGACGGAGAAATGGTTTTAAACCATCAAAGAAACTATCAATCTTACTTCTTGGGTTACGAATATAATCACCAGCGTACCTCGCTAACCTTGTAAAGTTAGCCTCATACTTTGTGACATTCTCGTCCTCCTTTTGTCTCAGACTCAGAAATTGCCTTTCCATATCTGCTCGATGGTCGCGAGGGAAGTATTTTTCTAAAAACAGATCTTTGAACTCCATCCATTCCATGTTTGATACTTCATCATCTTCCTTCATGTTTTGAATCAATGACCACCATTGATCAGCATCTCCAGTGAGGCGGTAAACTGCCATGGTAACTTTTTCCCTTTCACTACACCCCAAAGCCTGAAATATTTTCTCTAGGGAAAATATCCATTGCTCAGCTACTAAGGGATTTGTACTCCCATTGAACGTTGGTGGTTGTTGTCTCATGAATCGATCTAACATTGATCCTCCACGCTGCGGATCAGGGTGCTCCATACGGGTAAGGTTATTATTCATAACCTGAGTAAGTTGTCCCAGTACGGTGATTAGCTGATCGGCACCGGTTGCATCACCAGCCCCACTATAATTATCTTGAGCAGGAGGGCAATCCCTACATGGAGTGCGTGCATTGATATGGTTTCCATTTCTTCCACTAGGCGCCATTTCTAAACAATGTCATAAACTAGATCAGTTTATGAATCAAAATACATAATCCCATACTTATAAAACACTTAACATAAATTGAACTATTTATGGATATAATCCATAATCATAAAAATGTTTTCTTTGAGGAAGTATATACTCATAAACCCTTCATAATGATTTGTAAAGAAAATGAGAGTTATCCTAAGCATATCTCCCGGGAGTGTCGTAACCAAGAGTGCAGCAAGGCCCGTTGTCGTGCACCAGTTCCCGTTCGAGTCTAGCTCAAAGCGGTGTTTTCGGGTTTTACCCCTAGGTACATCTGTGCCAGAGCCGCCTCTACCTGCTCGTATCCAGACAGGGATGTATTGCTCGGAAAACTCACAAAATATCTACAATACCAAAATTCTAGGAAGTTCTTCTATACTAATCCTCAAAGTTCATCTTAGGTCTACGTGCTCTAATCAGAGTTTATCTAAATATAGCTTCCAAGGTTTGTACTAAACTTCCTCTGATACCAACTGTAACGCCCCGACCCCAGCTACCCAGAGTCGGTGCATTACTTCGTAACATTGTCATGATCACAAGAAAGATCAAATCTCGAAAGACCGATTGGTTTAGTAGCCTTGGAAACACTAGATATATTCATAAGTTTTACATTACATCATAAAATGAAAAACTAATACAACAACATAATGTTTCTACAATCCACACTATTAACCCCTCATAAAATCCCTGCAGGTCATTCATAACTTACTTCTTCACATCCTGGGAAAAATAAAACATAGAAAAGGGGTGAGCTCAAATGCCCAGTAAGGATAACAATATAGCGGAAACTTTCATAAATAAGAATAAACATTTAAGGCAATGCATTACTAAAACAAAAGCCTTTTAAACTTTAACTTCAACATGGTATGGAAAAAGTAAAATGAAATAATGCCATTTACTTATTCACATGGATATTCTACTAATCGAATAATCACATGCAAAAATCAATAACCACTTTCATAATGTTGGAATGCATAATGCCAGACTATCATAACCACATAGTCAAGGCCTCGTGCCAAGACTACAAATAAGATTTTGTCAAGGCCTTGTGCCAAGACACTAGTTTGTCTCATGAGACCTACCGATGCATCGAGGAGCTATAGCGGGCTCCACCAGTCACTTATTAAGTCCAATGCATTCCCATATGAAAAGGTTTAAACATAACATAAACATTCGTATTAAAACTAGCATACGAAATGTCAGTGATTTCACCATAAGCTATGAATGGTATAAAAATAGCACATCCACAGTCAAACATATCACAAAACCTTCAATACAATATAGAAGTTTTGTATCATAATAAATCAACTTCAAATAATCTTAAAATCCATCAAAGGATGTTGACATAGATGAAATCAAAGTTCTTTTTAAAGAAGTATCTGCTTTTATTTTGAAATCATTTAAGATCCATATAAAATAAAACATTTTCTTTGAAAATATTCTTATAAGCTTGTATGGGAAGCTTCGACGATTTTATAACGGCGGAAAATAACCGCACCCGCCGTATAAGTTAAAAAAACATTCTTACCTCAATTCTGTCGAAAAGGTTAAAAAGGACCTTGTTTTGAAAATGACGGAAAGATTCCTTTATAAACCTCTTATAAAAAGTCAAACAAGGGTATAAATGACTTTAACCCATATTCTTGTAAATAGTAAAAATGTTTTGAAATACATTTCGAAGAAACATGGATGTGGATGATAAAGAGATACTAGTAGATTATTACGTATAATACAACCTCGGATAATGAAGAGATTGTGAAATAACCCTTACCTTGTATTTTTCCTTGGTTGTGGTAGGTTAAACTCCTGTATAATGGTGAAATAATTGTTATTAAATTATACAAGAATCATATACATTAATATGATATCATATATGATCTTTTAATATTGATTTGATAATAATATCTTAGTATTATCGTTGTTTCGGGTGTTAACTTACTTGTTTTCTTTCATATGTTTTGTTACGTAAGACATGTTTGTAAAGGATAGGTTGTATATTATTCATATCCAGAATGATATCAAGTCCTTAAACATCATTTTTAAATCATAAAATGATAATTATACTTTAATGGTTACGATGGAGAATGAATCTCATCGCGTTCGTGGAGACGGTAGTCCGTACGTACGCATGAGCGACAATATCATTCTTTTGATATTAAAATAATATATAAATGGATGGTATATCATATATACAGAATCATTAATATGTTATATTTATTATTTACATGAGTTACACATCATTATTATACCCATCCAAATAATAATATATTGAATAACAACTACACCACGACGTGGAGACGGTAAGTCGTACGTACGCACGTATGGTGACATGTTATTCAAAGGGTGGATAGAATACTGAATATGGTTGTACCATATTTATAATAACATCACAGTATATAAATGATACTGGAGTCATTATTTTAGAATGGTAACAACAAAGGAAGAAGAAGTGGAAGAAGAAATGAACTTGGAAAAGGGGTGGTGAAAACATTACCTCTTCTTCGGGTTCTTCCTTTTGATTTGATCAAAAGGGATCCTTAGGTTGGCTTTCTGATCAAACTAAGGCCCCTAGGTTGTAGTGAGGGATGTTGGGAGAGTATTTGGGCAGAGTTTGGCCGAACCAAAAGGCTTTAGAGGTGTGAAGAAATGAGAAGGAGGAGTGCCCTTTTATAAGAGGGGTGAGGGGCACCTTTGGAAAAGCTAGAAATATTAATTTATAATAAATTCATATTCGATTTCTAATGGCTCCAAAGTTGACTATTCAAAGGTTAAGGTGGGGATAGGTCGAAAACCACTCAACCAATAGAATTTAGACAGGTTTGGGTACTTATATTAACCTTATCTTTAAGTATTAACTCTAAGTTAATTAGTTTCACTTTTACAATGTCTCTTTGTATTTTTATATAATATGGTTAATAAACTTACTATATACATCCATGCGACCCCCAAGTGGTCCATTAATGATTAACCTATCATAATATAAGTCTCTTGGACGAACCTTAGATTTTTAGGAATTTAATATCAATTAATAATATAATATTTGTTTTAAGAACTCTTTTATGTCAATTTTGACACTATTCAATAGTTGATTTTTGTGAAACTCATAACAGATTTATTACTTCGAACAAAGTCAATTAAATCAATCCTAATATATCATATTATCCTAGAAAATTATTTTAATTCATTAAAAGTTTCTTATTATATTTATTTGGGTATTTATAATATCAATTATTTTAATTTTTCACTATTATAGTAATTACTGCATCATCATTGTGTCATAAATAAAATAACTTATTTAATGTCTAAAAATTATAAATAAAATATAATTATGTAGGAAATCTTTTTAGCTTTCTAATTAATATTTATAATCAAAAATACAACATGTATAACCCTATGTAAAAATTGTTCTTCTAAAAGATGTAAGCTTATGCCATTTTTATTTTTATTTAAGCTTTATTAATATAATGTGTCATTATCACTTACAAGTGGATCCATGGGGTCCCAAAATAGACCAAAAGATTCCCATGGTCGACCATGTATCAACTAATAGGGTTAAGACACGTTTTAGGGTAATTTAGTATTATTATAATATTATTTTTTAACCCTTATTTACCGGATTTACCCTTAACCATGGTAAATAAAATATTTACCGCAGTAATTATTCAAAATGTCTAAAAATAAAAGTTACCTATTTACGCAATTTGAACATCCTGATTCCAAATATGGAATCCATTTTTCTAAATTCAAAACACAGAAGTGGCAGAAATTAATTTAAAATTAATTCCCGCTGTCAAAACAAAAAGCGTGTTTTTAAGAGATAATAACTATCAAAAGATTGACACTTGTTTATGTTCGGTTTAATTGTAAAATTATGTCCAATGACCAACATTATATTAAATGGTAAAAATATATTCTAAATATACTTTAAAAGCACTCAAATTCACAATTTATCACTATTAATTATTTTGATTAAAAAAGTTGTTTTTAATTAAAATTTAGTAATTTTCACTATTCATCAAAATATAAAAGTTATCCGAAAAGTACCAAAATTTCACCCTAGGATAATTTTGATATTCCGAATCCAAAAATGAATTCCATTTTTAAATATAAAATATACATGATTTCAAAAAGTAGGTATAACTATTCACAACGGCTAGTTTAATTAGTTGTGGTGTGTGTTAGAACTCGAGGTTGCGTACAACACACGCTATCGCATTATTCGAAGGGAAACGTACCGTGGAAACTTGGGGTGTTACATTGATGAATAGTGAAAAATACTCATTTTTATTAAGAATTTTCATTTCTTTTAAATCATTTTTAAAAAATAAAATTATTTTTAATATGGTTTTAAAATTTAAATTTGTTAAATTATAGATTTATTATTCCAATTTAGGTTATTTTAATCAATTTAATTTTTAATTTTGATATAAAAACTTTTTAAACTGTTGAACAATTTCTCTTTGGAAAAACATATTTATCGTCACATATGTGAGATTAATTTTAAATTAATTTTTGAAAATTATGTAAATGAAATTTGAAAAAATGAATTCCATATTTTTAATCATAATAATTTATATTATCTAAAAATTTCAACTTAATATTTGACCATAATGAATATTATAAAGAGTAAAAATTATTTACCGTGCTTAAAGTAAAAATGGATTTACCGGGATTTAATCTAAAACGATAAGGGTGAAAAATGACTCAAAACATGTAAAAAACATTCGATATCCATATTTATACCTTATATCTTCTATTTTAGACAAATTTCCATTTTGGGGTCCTGTGACATTTGAAAAACATGGGTACGCCTTTTTCTTTTAAAAAATTACATGTGTGTCAGTCACCTCACTTATAAAAGGCCACCCTTTGTCCTCTCCTCTTCACAATTCCAAAACCATTTGTTTCATCCAATACATATCCAAATAAATTCCTTATTTCCCTGATATAATTCTATAATCCTTATTTTGATTATAAATCCAACCTAAGAAGCCTTTTGGTGAAAACCAATAGAAGTTGTCCGAAGAAGAGGTAACATCCCTACCTAAGCATTTTATTTTATTAAATCCCCAACCTACTTAAATTTTTATTAAACCATTACTATATAATAAGATAATTATAATAAATATTATTATATTTTATTATGTTAATTTAATAATCTAAATACTTCTCCTCCTTCATCAAATGTGTTATGAAATCATCATTTGTGTGTATGGCGGACTACTGCCTCGTGAATGATGTTATTCGTTTTCTATAACCACATCTCATGTATGAATATAATGATAAATTTATGGTTTATATATGATATATATGATATTATTATACATTTTTAATCATTATATCACATGTTCCTTCATATGTTCAATTCTGGGGGAATACGATAATGTCGTTCATGTGTACGACAAACTATCGACTCAATAAGTGATGTGATTTGTTTACACTTTACATGAAGGTAATAAGGACGTGTTTATTGAACACATGTGATATATATTACATAAAAATTATTATTTAATGGTTATATATTATTTACAATTCTTTATTTCTTTCAGTCATGAAAATGGAAACAATGTTCTTCCATACATACGACCCACCGTCTCCATAAATGACGTATTTCATTTTCTATATATAACTTTTATGGATCAATATAAATAAAAATATAATGAATATATATGATATTTATATCATGGTTAACATTATTAGGATTATTAAACCATGATAAAATGAATAAGACTAAAAAAATCAAAACATACATGAAAATCAAATCAGTTATCTCCCAAAACACGACTTTAACATGGAATTGTTAATAAATAGGAAATAAAAGGATGTAAGTAAATCATATATGGTATTATATATAATTATTATTCTATAATAGATGAATAATAATGTTATATTTATTAAATAGGAGGTTCTAACTTTTATGAATCAATTATAGACTTATGGTAAGGAATTTCCGTTTCGCTTTTATTTTTTGTGAGTCACATGCCATGTTTACCACGTGTTCCTTTTATGTTGTGTATATAATTAACAATAATTTTTTTTCATTATATTAAATATTATTGGGATTCACATATCCATTTTTGGTTCTCTCTTTCATGGGGTTTACATTAGAAAATTTTCTAAAGTGGTAAGTGTTTTATGATACAATCTCATCTTTTATCATGACTATTTATGTTTATGATTCTAATGATAAACTATTTTGATCTATCTCTCAAGAAACTAATGAAAATTTTTCTAATCTTGTTATGTCATGATAAGAAATTTTTTACCTTCATTTTCCTTTATTTATGTACTCAAAAGTTCAAAAGAATGTATTTTAAGAAATAGACTTCATTTCTCTTGTCGGTCGAAAATATTTTTTCTTCCAAAACCTTGTTTTCTAAAAATGTTTTCAAAAATATTTTTAAAATTATAAAAATTATTTAATAATGAAATATTTACCAGTTTTTTAAATTTTACAAGTTTTTTTGAAAGGTAACATCATGTCATTTTCCAAACAATTTCTATATATGTTTTACCAAAAATGTGAAAGAAATATTTGTTTTAACGAGTATGATATGAAATTTTTTTTCCGCCAATATGAAAAAATAATTATTTTTTAAGATTCCATAATAAGTTAAAAAATTTATTTTCAAATAAAATGATTTAAAAAATGTTTTATGAAGTTTTCTTTAAAAATTAATTTTCAAAATAGAAATTATATTTTCCTAAAGAAATTTTTGAAATGATTTTTAAAGCTTCATTTAGAAGTTTACATGATTGTTTTTAAAGAAAATGATTTTCAAAATGATTTATGTTTTAAAAAGTAGGTTTCAATGTGGAAGTCTATATTCATCAATAAATATTCCAAGTGATATTTAAAAATAAATTTCCTTCTAAGACAACATGCTTTGATGTTACTTATTCTTTACTAGGGATAAGATTGAATAATAAAATCTTTATTCTTTATCGTGATGGTTAATGTTCATGTTGTTGAAATGTTTTTGAAACCCATTTTTTCATGGGTTATGATATGGTGAATTCATGAAATGTTTATGAAACTCATTTTCATTACTTGGGTTATGATGTGATGATATGATAATTTTTTATGATATTATGGAACACATAAGTATAGTTTTCATAATGAGATGGGTGGGACCTATATCTCCCTCCAATTCCTTGATTAAAGATTTATATCTAATTAGATAAAAATGGTAAACAAGTTAATGTGATTTATGTATTATAATAAATAGGTGCATCCTGATCCACTATGGGAAACAAGTGTCTCCTGATCCAAAATGGGAAATATGTGGTAAGTACTAATCCACTATGATGATGGTCTTGGTTGTTAACCATGACATATGGAATGTTTTTTCTATATTTATAATGGTTCCACGTTTTTATGAACAGATCTTATGGTTAATTATTTATTTATTATGATTTCTCAATATTATAGGTCATGGTTTTTGAAATGATAATGTTTTATTCCATGACTCATGTTTATGATATATGAAAGGTTGGGTATAAACTTCCTAAGTTATGTTAATGATCATATACCATTATGATTATCTTCTAATTTGATATAATCAGAAATTGATCTATCATATTTTTACCCTTAATGAGTATCTAAGATCACCCTTTATTATGTTTCCTTCCATAAGTTATAAAAAAAATTAGGTATGGTATTCATAATAGGAGTTCTATGTGAGAAGATATTTGGGGGAGATGTCGAAGATATTTCATGAAATAATAAGATTGTGTTTATTGTCTCCAAAGACACTAAACTATCATATAACTCAAGTGTTATGAAATGTATTTAATATTTATCTAAAAATATATGATATTTATGTATAAAATATTGGGTTTCTATAGTTTAATAATTACATTGATGGATTCCCTACACATGTTGTTGATATAATCACATTGCATGAGTCTTCCATCAGTTGAAAACATCATGTTGTCCCTTAACCACTCACTTTTTTGTTACTTTTAATAATTTTAATTATACATTTTATGTGTATCATTAATTTCATAGAATCAAATTGGGGATAATACAACCATTTAAGTATAGGGGAGGGGCATCCATTTTGGGTAGAATCTTTAGTTTTTTTTGTTTCTAATTTCAATTGTTATTGTTCTCAATAAAATAAAATAAAACACAAAATAACAAAAACATAAAAATCCATGTGTGTCACATGAGGTAAAATCATATAATCATAACAATACAAACCAGTAACATCAATCCCATGCCTTGATAACCTGTAATTACCTCAAGAAAGGTGTATGTGATGCACGAGACCAAGTTTCATCACACGCTCCAACAAATTCCTATCATTCCAATTTTATCGAATGTCTTTAAAGAGACCTCCAAAAAATTCCTATATCACCCATATACTCACATAAAATTTTCTTTTTATTATTTTCACAAACTTGTAAGGAAATGTGAGAAACCTATAAAAAAAATTTAAGAAACCATACATCATAGGATATGATCAAACCATTAAACTCAAGTTTAAGCATATTGGATGAATTATCCCTATATAAGTTCTATAAATGACCACGTTCCTTTGTAACCAGATCATATTTGAGTAGTTCTACAAACCAAAAATCCATCTTATACCACATTTGAAAGAAATAATCCACATTTATATTCCTTTAGTTGAATCCTCTTTTTAAAATAAGGTCTTTATTGTTGATCCACATTCACTACTCCTTATTGGTGTCCACTAGAATCAATATCTTGGACATAATGTCTGTATCTTGTGTGGTGAAATTAGTCTAAAAGGCCTTGTCAAACATCTCTTCCTCATAGTGGATGAAAACTTCTCATATTTTCCCCTTATTTTCAGCTTCCATACCTACCTCCCATTACTGATTGATCATATCACCCTTCATGGTAGTGTCCAAGATATTGGTTCCCTAACTATAGCTACAATCTTCCACCACAGGGTCTCCCTAAACCGAGTTAAGATATTTCATCCCATCACTTACCTTCTTATATTCCTTAGGGTACCCACCTTCAATTACATACTCATATACCATCTTGTAATATCCTGACTCAAATCATTGGTTTCGAGTGAGAGAGACACTTGACCTCAGGTGTGCCTCCCCATATGCTAGTGTCTACTGACTAGTAGTGAGGATATAAAGGAAATTAATGAGACTATACCCTCAATCAGAGTGCACAATGACTAATAATTACCAAACATGTAACAATAATCTATTAGAGTACTCAAAATCAATAAGCATACCATCTATAATGAATAAATGTGGAAAAAATATACCCAAATGGTTATACCTAATTGCATGGCACTGATCTCCCACTAGGATGATCATATATAAAAATATTAGAAAATTAAAAAATGGATATTCATCTATAACCAAGACTCAAATCCTCATTATACCCAGACTCGTAGAGAGTTATCTGGATGACTATTCAAACAAGAACCTCATTCCAACATATACCTAAAAAAAGTGACAACTTCTTGGTACCCAAATTCCATGGGTAACCAAGGAGGGTGTTAGTATAACTCAATAGGAAACCACTAATTAATTCAATTACTCAACTATTAAAATGTATTGTATGTTCATATTATAAGATTGGAAGAAATTAAACAACCAATATATGAACTACAAAACCATAACATATAATCTCCAATGATCAAACCAGAAAAAACTCCCATATATTAAGTGGTTGTGCACATAAAAATATATCAAAAACCCTTTGTTGTACCTACTTTGTCACAAGAAGGTAATGATATCAATTTCCATCACACACATGTCACAAAACATTCCTCAAGTCACAAAATTGGTTGGTACCATTCTTCCTTCAGTTCAATCCTCAAGTTCTGCCACTAAGTAACTTCTATTTGTACCTTCTAAACAGTGTTCATTAATAGGAAGACCGCACACCCACCCGAATGGTTGTATAAAATCTCAGATGATAGTAAATCCCACATGAGATGTCTGATGTAATTGGATAGTCACATCACCAATGTATTTTATTCTCCCATTTTGGTATATAGCTGAAAAAATATCGTATCCCATGCATGTTTTAATCCAACATCAGTAGAAATGTTCATTATCTGCCCCATACCACTAAATGATCTGTAGCCCATAACCATCATCATGTCACCACTCTCACCTTCCAATGGTCTATATAACCAAAACTGAGCAAGTTGATCATAATGATAATTTAATAAAGGTTCCATGGGATTTTCAATACCACAAGCAATATATATATTTAAAAGGAATAATAATACATATCAAGAAGTTTTCTCAATAGGATACTCAAAAATCATATGATAACATTTGAGAATGGTCAAAAAAGATATGCTAATAAAAGTATCACAATAATTCAACAAGAGTATAAATATAAATAGAGTATAACACATCATCAAGATTCATAATAGCTACAAATACACACATGTGATCAAGTTCAAACACTATCTATTAGGATGCCTTACACGCTCATGGACTAATCATCACACATGGAATCATGGATTTTAGGTATCATGTAGCATGAACACACATAAAAGAGGGTCAAAGTAATCTATGGAACACATAATTGATGAATCCTTTCTCATATATGGACTACATGGCACATTGTCCAATTACATTAGGCATGGATTCTTTAATTAATTAATAATTAATGATCATTAATTAAATTAGAATTTATTATTATTCATAACACATTATGAATTTAATGCTTGTTTCGTCAAGGTGAAGAACATCATAACGCATGCTAATAAACCATGAATACTACAATATGGTAGAGTACATGAGACCACCTACCTCAAATGATTTCAAATCTAATCCAAGAAATGCCCATTCACCTTTTCCAAGTCTTCCAAGAACATTTAGATTCCTCGATCACCAAAATTTTTACTCATGTACAAGAATTCAAAATAATTAATTATAACTAAATTATTATTAATTAAATTATTACAAGAAACTTCACAACCGCATGAAAAAGGCTATATGCCAAAATACTTACCAGGTATTACACTCTGGTCAAAACCTTGACAAACCACCCATGTAAGGTCCATGATAAGCTTTTGAATTCATTCTGGGTAAAAACCCTATTGCGAGACAACCCTAAAATGTCTAATTTAAAATAATTAAATGAAAACCCTTATAATATTTAAACCATGAGACATACCTTAGCTTCAATACTGTCTAATGGAGTTCTAACACTTTCTATAGACTCCTGATTCTAAGAATAGAAAAATAACCAAATAAATTCAATGATAAAATGGCACATTTAACTCAATTTGAACAAAATATATATAAAAGATCACAAAGGGGCATATTATAAATGAAAAACATATCAATTCTTTTCCTTCATCATCACATGAAATCCTCCAACCATGCCAATCCAAATCCCCATCATTCTTAGATAATTCCATCAATAACTGGTTGAATTCTCATCCATTATATTATAAATATCTAAAAAAACCAATATATGATTATGGTGATAAAGAAGGAATAGAATTCATTGATAATTGTCACATAAAAGGGTCTTAATGACAAAGACTTACTATGAGGAATCATCAATGATAAATGGAAACAATGATCCATCACCACATGAGGATAAATGATGACATGATCGATGAAGAAGGAAATATCTAACCTCGACTCACCAATAGATATTTCATAGATCTACCCATAATAAAGGGGAACTCATAGTGGTAGGAAAATAGTGGTACATGGAAAAATAACCCTAAACATTCGATCCAAGACATGTAATTATAAAGGGGTATTAATTCCCAAAAGGACCAAAAGTCCCTTAGTAATGCACTGCCTAGTGTACCCCACAAGATATCCATTCAAGGTATTCCTTCCACTCAGCTCAAGATCACCGGATAGCCAGCCCGTCATACTAAGATTCAAGGTTATTGATTGCCCCACTGACAAGACTATGAGGGATACTAACTAGCAAGTGCCTATAACAGGAACCCCAACTACTATATTCCTCCTTTATAGATAACCCAATCTCCAAGTCACCCGACGAGCTTCATTTCAAGTCCAAAATCACCTATTAAATATGTTTAAACATGAATAATCACTTGTCATCAACTGTTACTCCTAAAAAGACATCAATAAGATGAAAAACTCAAATTACCTCCAAAATTTATAAATCAAGACAATGTGGGTATTTACACCTATAAGAGATTCATGGAGGATGTGTCTTATATTTATTGAAAGTTGATATCAATTTTTTCCATAAAGATGATGATGCAACATAAGGAAATGGATGTGTGTACCATGAAAACCCATATCCTTGATATTGAAAATGAAAATGAGTGGCTTAAAATAAATGAGATTGTTACTACACTATACTAGTGTATACTGTATGGTGGGTGCCTAGCTTGTGATCATGACTTCGATATATAGAAAAATATTGATTAGGTATTGAATTAGGTCTTCCATTTGGATAAGAAACTATACAATAATCTCTTATTGTTTTCCTTACCACCATGATGCTCAAAATTCATTCAGAACTATAATATGAATATTATGGAGAAGCCACTTAGGAATCTTTAGAGTGTGATTCACTAGGAATATAAGGATTGATGGGAACTTTATTCCATGTACCATATATTAAATAAACTGAAAGACCATGTTGAAAATCCCATAATCAAATTAAATTCATTAGTTTCTTTATAAATTCATTTATAAAGAGATGATATTTAGAGGGAAATTAAAAAATATGTTTTGGTCGGAGTGGATACTCAATAGAGGGTGAATTGAGTTCCAATTAAAATTTCTGTTAAAAACATTATGGTTAAGAAAAACCCCCATTTTTTAAAATAGCCTAGTTAATTAAGGTAGTATAAATTTAAATGTTTAGTTGGTCAACAGGTTTCTCAAAGGGTGATTAATCCTCAGATAGATCAGTGTAGAACACTAATTCAACTTTTCAAACAAGTTTTCTGAATTAAACAAATACACACACTAACCAAAAAAAACTATCAAAGAGTAATCAAAAATTAGTTTTATTTTTTAGAAAATATAAGCAATGGATAAAATCAAAACAGATTATATGAAGATTTGCACAATAATGTAAACAAGAGGATCAGTCTCAAGCCGAGACCTAATCCTCTCCACTTGGTGATCACCTGCCACCAAGTAGTTTATAATAAAACTTGATACACATCCTATATCAGGCTTCACAATAATTATCACAAACTTTCCAAGGAACACACCCTCTACCACATTTCTTTGTGGCAAAGACAAAAAAACATACCACACATGGTCTCTTCCATAGTTATACGTTGGAAACACATATAATGTGATGTTTGATGTGAGGATAATTAATATCCTCCAGTTCAAGAACAGGAGATAGTTTGTGATATAAACAGACACACACACTTCTCAAAGATATAAAATAAATAAACACAATAGAGCAGTTATAATGAAAAAGAGTTTAGAAGTCTCTATGTGTTTGCAGTTCAGCTCTTGACTCCTTGGAATGAGGAATGTTGAAGTTCGAGTCAATCTCTAGAAATTGTTTCCAAAACAGAGTGTTGCAACTCCAAGTTCAATCTTTTAGTGTTCTGCTTCTGATGTTGATGAAGAGTTGATGAAGCATAGAAGGCAGGAATGAGCTTATCCCAGAATGTTATTTGTGATTCTTGTGGGTTCAGAATCTTATTGTTGGATGGTTCGGCTTTTTGATCTGGCAAGTAAGCTCTATCACACTTCTCATGCACCCTTTTATTCGTGTCCTTGTTTATGTTTCTCTACTTGTTTGTATCCTCAAAAATCTCCTTTTTTATTTTGTGGTCTTCTTTTTTTATATTTGAGGTCCGACAATGGGAATGAGTAGATCATGTGCATGCTTTCTTGTACCTCGTACTATCCATGATATTGTCTCCTAAAATGTTTACAATCAGCATTAAATAATATCAGAGTATTTATTTTATCAAATATAACCATTAGAAAAGTATTGAGAAATTAACAAAGTATAGAAGAATAAGAATCAGTAAACTGGTAATCGTAGCCTTCATATCAGTAGGCTTCAACAGTAGACGCACATCGACAATCTCCAACTGTAACAGTATGCTCACACCAGTAACCATGTAACAGTGACCTTGTCGCAATAAACCTGTAACGGTGACCTTGTAGTGGTAACCTTATAGCTGTAACCTTGTAATAGTAAGCTTGTAGCAGTAACCTTGTAGCGGTAACCTTGTAGTTGTAACCTTGTAACGATAAGCTTGTAGTTGTAACCTTGTAGCGGTAATCTTATATCTCTAACCATGTAACGGTAAGCTTGTAACTGTAACCTTGTAACGTTAACCTCTATAACGGTGACCTCTATACTTAGATGAATTCTGCATTGTGAGCTTAACCAATCAAGTAGTGAGATTTAAAGTATATGAATATTACTCTATAGTAATAAGAAATGTTAATGAAACATGATTTTCATAAAATAAAGATATGGCTCTCACTAAAATGAAAACAATATTTGGGATTATCAAAATATGATTTATAAATATCAAAATATGATTTGGGATTATCAAAACATGATTTTGGATTATAAAAATATGATTTGGAATTATCAAAATATGATTTGGGATTATCAAAACATGATTTGGGATTATCAAAACAGGTGAGTTCAACAATCTCCCCCTTTTTGCTAATCACAAATTATGGCATTGCTAAGAGTTTTAAATCAAGGTAAAACACATATGCTAATGTCATTGAATCAGAAGATTTAAGTTTGGAATGTTTTCTCCCCTATGGGAATGACTTCTCCCCCTTTTCTCCCCTTGAATATTTTCTCCCCCTTTGTGATTAACAAAAAGCAAACAAAACAAGAAAATAGTGAAAAGAGAGAATATTTATTATGAAAACAAGAGTACATTTCAAAAATTGATACATCAATCCCTATCAACTAAGATAGTCCACAATAAATCCACATCAGATATTCCCATAGGAGATTTTTCCTTGGAGGTTGAGGATGCAGGTGCTGAAGGTGGAGGGATAGGCTGAGGGATGGTAGTTAGAAATGTAGGAGGAGTGAAAACAGAAGAATCAATAGACTTGAAGTGAGTAGATCTCTAAGGAATCGAGGGGGTTAAGCTTCTGATGTCTTGGGTAGGAGCCATCAAAGGAGTAGAACTAGTGGAACCTGAAGTAGCTGAAGAAGCAGGCAGAGCAGGAGGAACTATGATTAGAGTGTAGTCCACATAGAGGAAAGGAAAGAGAATATTCTTGAAGTCCATAATGATACTTCCACCTCTTTCCATAGCAGAAATAAAATCATCCTTATTCTCCATGAACTTCTCCAAAGAAGAAGTCAATTCCCTGAGTCTACTAACTTGATCCTTAAAGGCATGAGTGACAGGTGGGACCCTTAAGTTTTTCAACAATAACTTGAAGTGACCATCCATATGATGTTTGGTTTACATCTGTTTGTAGTAGAAATTGACTTGATCCATGATGGCCTTCTGATCTTGAGCAGCTTCCCTAAAATAGTTTTCCACAAAATTATGAATTTCCCTGGTGATGGAAATGACCTGAGAATATGAGGAACTTCCACCTGATAACTTTGCCACTTCTTCACAGAAAATGGTCCAAAAAGCTTCAATGTCAATAGTAGGAGAAGCTGAAGTCAAATTAGATGCTGCTAGAGGAGCCAAAGAGAAGGCTATTGTTTCCTTGAAATATTTTTTCAGCCCACTAACTAGTCTTTTGACATCATCATCTTGCCCTTTCACATGTGTTTCCATATATTTCTTGAAATCCTCAAACATTATGACCATTTGCTGAACTATACTTTTGACATATCAAAGGTCTATATCCACTTGAGTCCTTGAATCCATATAATCATCTAATTTGGCAATAGGCTGTTTCACTAAAACCATAGATTTTGTCAACTCACTGATTTGACTCTGGTATTTCCTTACTTCCTAGAGAAGAGTAGATTGAATACTCGAGTGAATTTTGGCTAAGTCAGATGCTAGACACTCATGAGCTAGAGAAAAAACCTTTTCCACATCTGAAGACATATCCCCAAACAAGTCTTGCAGGTCTGATTTCAGGGATTCAAGATCTGTTTTTCTGATATAGCCTTGAGGGAAAGAGGTTTCTGAAGGGAAAAAAGTGAGGTTTGGCACTGAGGGTCTTCGGTTAGGCCTCTCATATTCTGAGTCATCATAGTCTAGACCCAACACTATAAATCCAAGGTCCTCAGTCCAGCCTTCATTTTCATGTAAAATAGCAACTGAGCCTATAACATCAGGTTCCTCCCCCTCAATCTGAGAAATCTCCTGATCGGCTACATTTATTTCCTTCAGGCCTCCTTGGTCAACTTCAACATCAGGAAGGTTCACTTCCACTTCCAATTCCACCTCATAATCTTCAACTACGTCCAAGACAGGTCCAACCTCAACTGAATCAGCATCTTCTTCTTATGTTCCACTTTCTACGCTGTCTGTATGTCCTATTAGAGGACTAAGACTTAGACATTCCTCTTCATTTTCAACAGAATCTATCTCAAGGTTAGCATGACTTGATTCAGAGTCCTCATCCTCATCTGAGGTATCTCTAACTTCTCTTAAAACAATTTCAGGCCCTTCTTCGCCACCAGTCTCCTTATCACTGTCCCTTAGGACAACATTCCATCTATGAAATCTCTTTGGTGGTCTAGGATCACCAAAGGATACAGTATCCGCATGAGGATTGGAGGGAAGGTCAGGGTCACTTCTGTCATCTATAGGAGAGTCATATCTTATTTTCACAATAGCACCTCCCTCTTCTTCTACATCTGAATATGCAGGCTCTACTTCATCGAGCTTAAGATCAGGGTCTCTCTTATTCTTAGGCCTATTAGGATGAGTCACAGGATTAAACTCTCCATACACCTTAGCCTCATTATTCACCCATCTCCTCATCCAAGGATTCTAGTTAATCTTCATCAGTTTTCAAATCACTTTGGTGATGCAATGGATGTCTATCACAACAACCGTTTCTTCCTTATCTCTGGCAACTCCTTTCACTTTCAACATAAGAGATATCATCTTGGAATGGAATAGAGAATTTTATTTGGAACTAGGCTTGATCATATCTTCCAACTGATCCATCAGCAACCTACACAGGTTGATCTTATGTCCATGCTTCAACAAATACAGAATGAATATGCCCAAATATTTCAAAACTGCGAAGTCCCCTCTCCGGGGACTTATCAAATGCTGAACAAATTTGAAAAGCAGCTTATCCTCTCCTTCCATCTCAACATCATTGACTTTCCTAGGAATTTCATCCCCTATCAATTCAGCTAAAGCTTCTTTATAGAAAAATAAATCACTATTGGGAGGCACCGCTTTTGAGTAATAGGCATAAATTCCATCATGATGAATCCTTAAACACTTAGACCATTCAAAAGAGGAGAAACTTACATTTACTCCATTTACTCTAGAAATTATACAATGCTCATCCTCAGACTGTTCAAACTTCAGATACTCATAAAACTCTTTCACCAACTTCAGGTAATAGGGTCCATTGTTGTTTTCAAAACATTCAACCCAGCCCTGAGCTTCTAGTGCCTTAAACACTAACGACCAACTCAAAATCATCCACTCTGAACTTAATTCCTTCTCAGCTACTATCTCCCTTTTTGATCAATGTGGGTTCAGTACCCTTGCCTCTATCTGGCTTATGTTGCTTGATTTAGCTCTAGGTCTATTAGGATCAGGCGTGTCTCCTTTATCATTGACCATCGGCCTCTTCAATCTAGCCATTAATCCGGAGTAGTTTGAGGTTTTAGCAGAGGTTTAGGTTCTGAGATTTTAGAGCAAGAGGTTCGAAGGAGGGTTTGATGTGGATCGAAATGTGGTCTATGTTCTATTTTTATCATTTAGGGATTGAAATATAAAATAAATAAAATAAACAAATAATAGCAGATAAACATTTCATATTCCGGTTGAGAGAATATAAAACACAAAGTCCCAGACTTCAAATGTCTATCAGTAAGGAGGTATCTGTAAGGTCTAACGGTGAGGTCCTAATAGTGAGGTTCTAACAGTAAGGTTCTAATGGTTTATCATACCTCACTCATGTCTGATGTAATTTAACCTCTCAAAATTCAAAGGCTTTGTGAATATATCAGCCAATTGGTGTTCAGTACCAATTAATTAAAGAGTGATATCACCTTTTTGAAAATGATCTCTCAATAAGTGATGTCTTACATCAATATGCTTTGTTCTAGCATGAGATACTGGATTCTTAGAAATGTTAATAGCACCCGTGTTGTCACAATTTATAGACACATGTTTGAATTGATATCCATAGTCTAGTAAAGTGTGTTTCATCCCCAGAATTTGAGCACAATAACTACCAGCTGCTATATATTCAGCCTCTGTAGTAGATAATGCAATAGAATTTTGTTTCTTACTACACCATGATACTAGTGACTTACCTAAAATGTGACATGTTTTAGAGGTTATATTTCTGTCTAACTTGAAACTAGCAAAATCATCATCTGAATAACTTATTAAATCAAAATGTTTTCCTCTTGGATAAAATAGTCCTAAATTTATAGTATACTAGAGATATTTAAAAATCCTTTTAACAGAATTTAAATGATACTCTTTGGGATTGGCTTGAAATCGATCACACATGCATACACTGAACATAATATTAGGTCTACTAGTAGTAAGATAAAGTAGACTCCCAATCATACCTCTGTAATTGGTTGGATCCACTGGTTCTCCAGTTTCATTAACATCCAATTTGCAAGTGGTACTCATAGGTGTATCACTTACTTTACTACTATCCAAACCAAAACATTTTAAAATATCTTTAATATATTTATTTTGATTTAAAATAATACCATCTTTGTTTTGAAAATTTTGAAATCCAAGGAAAAATTTTAGTTCCCCCATTAAACTCATTTCAAATTCATTTTGCATCATTGATGAAAAATCAGTACATAAAGAATGTTTAGAAGATCCAAATATTATATCATCTTCATAAATTTGTACTATTAAAACATCTTTATAAATCCTTTTAATAAAGAGAGTAGGATCTAGTATCCATTTTATAAAACCTTTTAAAACAAGAAAAGAACTGAGTTTTTCATACCAAGCTCTTGGAGATTTCTTTAAACCATATAAGGCTTTAGACAGTTTAAAAACACGATTTGGAAATGGGGATTTGTAAATCCAGGGGGTTGTTCAAAAAATACATCTTCAATTATATATCCATTTAGAAATGCACTTTTGACATCCATTTGATAAAGTTTGAAATTCAGATGATCTGCATAAGCAAGTAGTATCCTAATGGCTTCTTGTCTAGCTACAAGAGAAAAGGTTTCCTCGTAGTCTATTCCTTATTCTTGATTGTACCCTTGTGAAACTAGTCTAGCCTTGTTTCTAACTATATTTCTAGACTCATCAACTTTTTTCCTAAACACCCATTTAGTGCCTATGTTTAAGGTGTCCTTAGTTCTGTCTACTAGTTCCCAAACATTGTTTCTTTCAAACTGATTCAATTTTTCTTGCATAGCCATCACCCAAAATTAATCATTGATTGCATGATTGATATTTTTAGGTTCAAGCTGTGAAAGAAAAGCTTGATGTTCAACCTGGTTTCTCAGAGAAGCTCTAGTTTGTGTCCCTCGGTTTAAATCGCCTACTACAACATCTAAAGGATGATTCCTTAGAGTTTGAATACCTCTAGAAAGAGTTGAACAAGACTCCTCATGGTTGTATATTGGTTCAGACTCAACAGGTGCAGATTCTAGAAGATCCCCAGAGCTGGTTACTTTTACTGGAGGTTCACTATCATTATCATTAAGATCCAGAATTGACATATCTTCCTCAAGATATTCAATAGAGGTTTTGGGTTCATGTGGATCAGTCTCATCAAACTTGACATGAACTGAATCTTCCACACATTTGGTTTTCTTATTGAATACTCTATAGGCTTTACTCAATATTGAGTAACCTAGGAAAATTCCTTCATCACTTTTGGAAGTAAATTTTTCAAGATTATATTTAGTGTTAAGGATAAAGACTTTGAAACCAAAAACACTAAAGTAATTAACCTTATGATTTCTATTATTCCAAAACTTATAAGGGGTCTTCTTAAGAATTAGTCTAATAAAGACTCTATTAATAATGTAACAAGTTGTACTAACAGCTTCATCCCAAAAGTAAATTGGCAAATCATATTCATTGAGCATTTTCCTAGAAATCTCTTGAAGATTCCTATTTCTTCTTTCCATGAATCCATTCTGTTGAGGTGTTCTAGGAGCAGAGAAGTTGTGACTATAGCCATTGTGTGAGAAATAAGATTCAAACTCTTGATTCTCAAACTCATAGCCATGATCTCTTCTCAAGGTCTTGATCCTAAGTCCACTATGATTTTCTACAGACTTGGAATATTTGATAAAATAAGAACAAGATTCACTTTTGTTAGCCATAAAGTATACACAAGTGTACCTAGAAAAATTATCTACAATAAAATAAACATAGTTCTTACCATTTATACTTGAAACTCTTGATGGCCAAACAAATATATATGAACCAACTTAAGAGGTTGAGAAGTAGAAACTTCT
The DNA here is from genome assembly GCA_963277665.1 of Viscum album. Taxonomy (NCBI): domain Eukaryota; kingdom Viridiplantae; phylum Streptophyta; class Magnoliopsida; order Santalales; family Viscaceae; genus Viscum; species Viscum album. The sequence continues at coordinate 994,472,238 of OY728134.1, forward strand.
TTCTTTGGTCTGAAAGAAACTTTGTGTTGTTTTTCCTTTGTACAAGGATTACAAACTTTGTTAAGAGGGAGTTCCAAATTAGGTAAGTCTCTAACTAAACCTTTCCTAGTCAGTTTGCTAAGTGAGTGCACATTACAGTGTCCTAGTCTTCTGTACCACAACCAGGATTCCTTATAAAACACATTTAAACAAGAAACATTTTGCTTAGCTAAAGAATCCATATCAATAGCATATACGTTCTCATTTCTGAGAGTAGTAAAAATTAAGCCATTTTTAGAATTAATAACATTACATGCATCATTTTCAAACATGAAATTAAAACCATCATCACACAACTGAGAAATACTTAGCAGATTGTATTTTAACCCATAAATAAAAAGTACTTTTGAAATTAATACAGTATTAGGGTTACCAATCTGGCCTAAGACGACGATTTTCCCTTCAGCATTATCACCAAATGTGACATATCCACCATAAACTTTAATAAGAATTTTGAAACATGAATTGTCTCATGTTACATGTCTTGAACATACACTGTCCAAGTACCACAGAGCTCTACCGGAACTCTTTAGGAAATTTTCCTGCAAAACAGATTAGACATGGGGTAACTTTGGTACCCTTATTTTCCTGGGTTCAGAGAGGTTAGCAAGTAATACATTAAGAACCCATACTTGTCTCACATATTTCCTATAATCAACAGATACATTTTGAGACATAAACACTCTGTTTGGTCATTTAGAGAATTGTTTTTCAAGAAATGGTCCAGAACTTGAACTATCTGAGAATTTTCTAGATTTTAGAACAAATTTGGTTTTAATAAAATTTCTCTGTCCTGGCTGATATCCTAGACCATTTGTATATTTTGGGGCAATCTTTTGTCCTATAAACTAAGTCAAGGTATCTCTACCAATAGTAAATTTTTTAAGATCTCTCTTTAATTGTACATTAGATAATTTGAGTTCAGTATTTTCTTTTAATATCTGAGAACATTTCTCTTTCTCAATATCCAGATCAGATTTGTAATTACTATTTAAAGCATGTTGTCTTTTCAATAATTTATATTTATCATTGAGTTCATTAAAAGTACCCTCAAGTATTCCACAGTATTCAAATAGTTTATCCTTAGTCATATTTTCACCATTGTTTGATTCACTTTCATTCCCTGAATATTAATCATTAGGCATTGGGGAATTAGGTGTTACATCATATGTTTCTGTCATGAAACATAAGTTGGAATGATTGTTCTGTTCACTATCATAAGAATTAGATCTAGTGGAGTTGTCTCTTGAAGCACTCCAGGTTGATTTCATAGCCTTTTTATAACCTTTTCCCTTATCTTCATATTTCTTCCTAAATTTTAGCTTGGGGCAGTCTTCCTTCACATAAACTTTTCATTTTCACTCATAATGGATTATTTCATTTGAGTTGTCATTCCATTTTCTGTCTTTCTTCTATTTTCCTTTACTATCATACTTTCCCTTATAGTTTGACTTCCTATAGAATCTCTTCTTTAGGTAGAATTTTTTTGAATCTTCTAGCAAGATGAGCCATCTCCTCATCACTGTATGAGTCTTCACTTGTGGAAGTATCTACAAGAGATTGACCTTTTTATTTATCCTTGTTCTTTGAGGTAGTAGTCTTAAATGCTACAGATTTATTCCTTGGTTCTTCATCTACTTCTTGATTCACCTTAAGTTCTTCTTCATACATCATAATATTTCCAATTAGTTCCTTTACTAGAAGTTTGCCTATGTCACAAGATTCTCAGATGGAAACAGAAGTTCCCCTCTATCTGTCAGGTAGGCATCGAAGCAGTCTCATAATCTGGTCCTTGTTGTCCACTGGTTTCCCAAGCAGACTCATAGTATTCACTATCTCATTGAACCTGAGATACATGTCAGAAATGAGTTTATCAGGCTTTATTTTAAATTTATCATATTTAATAGTGTAAGTATTTAATCTCATTTCTTTAACATTACTTGTTCCTTCATGAGAAATAACTAAAGTATCCCAAATTTCATATGCAGTTTTACAACAAGATATTCTACTAAATTCCTCATCACCTAGAGAACAGTACAAAGCATTCATTGCTTTACAATTATTATTATATGTGGCTTTAGTCAACTAATACCATGTGTCTGTAGCAGTAGTAGGTAATGTATGTTTTTCTTTAATTGTGTCCCAGATTTCAGGTCACATGCTCTCTAGATACATTTTCATTTTTAATTTTCACTGAGCAGAGTTATTACCATTAAAGAAAGGTGGCATGTTAGTAGCATCACCCTCAACTCTATTTTCCATAGTTACTTAGAATATTAAAGAACTGAAAATTTAGATATGACAAAAATTTTAAGATATTTAATATACAAATAGAATCATAGTTTAAAAGAATTTGCACGCTGGATAAAAATTCCTCTGATACCAAATGTTTGTCAGAGTGGATACTCAAGAGGGGGTGAATTGAGTTCCAATTAAAATTTCTGTTAAAAACATTATGGTTAAGGAAAACCCCCAATTTTAAAAACGGCCCAGTTAATTAAGGCAGTAGAAATGTAAATGTTCTATTGGTCAACAGGTTTCTCAAAGGGTGATTAATCCTTTGATGAATCAGTTTGGAACACTAATTCAACTTTTTAAACAAGTTTACTGAATTAAATAAATACACACACTAAACAAAACTAACTATCAAAGTGTAAGGAAAAAATAGTTTTATGTTTTAGAAAATATAAGAAGCGGCTAAAATCAAAATAGAGTATATGAAAATTTGCACAATAATGTAAACAAGAGGTTCAGTCTCAAGCCGAGATCTAATCGTCTCCACTTGGTGATCACCTGCCACCAAGCAGTTTATATTAAAACTTCACACACAGCCTGTATCGGGATTTACAATAGTTATCACAAATCTCCCAGGTAACATACCCTATACCACAGTTCTTCATGGGAAAGACACAAAAATAGACCACACACGGTGTCTTCTTGAGTTATACGTGGGAAACACAAATAATGTGAAGTTTTATGTGAGGATAATTAATATCCTCCAGTTTAAGCATAGGAGACAGTTTGTGATATAAACAGACACACACACTTCTCAAAGATATAAAATAAAGAAACACAATAGAGCAGTTATGATGAAAAAGAGTTTAGAAGGCTCTATGTGTTTGCAGTTTAGTTCTTGACTCCATGGAATGAGGAATGTTGAAGTTCGAGTCATTCTCTAGAAATTTTTTCCAAAACAGAGTGTTGCATCTTCAAGTTCAAGCTTTCAGTGTTCTGCTTCTGATGTTGATCAAGAGTTGATGAAGCATAGAAGGTAGGAATGAGCTTATCCCATAATGATCTTTGTGATGCTTGTGGGTTCAAAATCTTAGTGTTGTATGGTTCAACATTTTGATCTGGCAAGTAAGATCTATAACACTTCTCATGCGCCCTTTTCTTCGTGTCCCCATATATTTTTCTCTTCTTATTTGTATCCTCAAAAAAAAAATTTATTTCGTGGTCCTCTATTTTTATATTTGAGGTCTGAAAATGGGAATGAGTAGTTCACGTGCATGCTTTCTCATACCTCGTACTGTCCATAGTATTATCTCCTGGAACGTTTACAATCAACATTAAATAATGTCAGAGCATTTATTTTATCAAATATGAACGTTAGAAAAGTATTGAGAAATTGAAAAAGTATTGAAGAATAAGCATCAGTAAACTAGTAACGTTAGCCTTCATATTGGTAGGCTTCAATAGTAGATGCACATTGGAAATCTCCAACTATGACAGTATGCTCACACCAGTAACCATGTAACAGTGACCTTGTCATGATAAACCTATAATGGTGACCTTGTAGTAGTAACCTTATAGATGTAACCTTGTAATGGTATGATTGTATCAGTAACCCTGTAGTGGTAACCTTGTAGTTATAACCTTGTAACAGTAAACTTGTAGCGGTAATCTTGTAGCTGTAACCCTGTAACGGTAAGCTTGTAATTGTAACCTTGAAACGGTAACCTCTGTAACAGTGACCTCTTTACTTAGATAAATTCTGTACTATGAGCTTAACCAATAAAGCAGTGAGATTGAAAGTATATGAATACTACTCTATAGGAACAGGAAAGGTTAATGAAACATGATTTGCATAGAATGAAGATATGGCTCTCACTTAAATGAAAACAAGATTTGGTATTATCAAAATATGATTTGGAATTATCAAAATATGATTTGGGATTATCAAAACATGAATTGGGATTATCAAAATATTATTTGGAATTTTCAAAATATGATTTGGGATTATCAAAACATGATTTGGGATTATCAAAATAGGTGAGTTCAACAATATGAATCTATATACTACTAATGTGTCCATAAAGGTTACTGTAGGAGGAACAGTGAGTTGAAGAAGTAAGAAAAATAATATAATTCATGTATATTCATCATTGTAGGTAATATTTTTGTTTAACCTCTTATAAAATAAATAAAATATATAGTATACATATTTTTATTCAAATAAATGAACCATTAGAGTTTATGAAAATTAGAACATATAAGATTAATTCTCCCAGTATTTGAGAATGGGTGATTCCTACGTTATTAGTGAGAAGTACACCACATTATATTTCATAGTGGATTGATTATATTTTATTTATTAATTTTTTTTTATTATTAAAATACATTTATCTTATTGTTCTGTTATTCATGGCGAGACATTATTAATTTAAAAATTAATGTTTTTATTGAATTTGATACATGATTAATAGTTTACTAATCCTTGAATCATAGTTATAAAAATTGGTAATGAATGGTGAATATAAAATATAAATCTCATTCCCATTTAAAGAATGATAATTTTTTGTCAAAGAAAACTAAAAGTAAAGGTCAAACTCTAGAATGAAATAATTATTATGTTTTAGACAAACATCACTTTAGAAATAAATGTAATCCACAAGTCTTTTAAAATTATTTCTTCTAGACAACGTTAACTATTATAAGGTGAAGCTAGTGGTAATTTTATATATTTTATTATAATTATTTAAGCATTTTTATAAATTTATAATGGAAGTAATAAAAGAACTTGGTAAAAGATATTGGATCATATGGGTAGGTTATTAGAGAATATCTAAAGAAAGTATTTTTCATTCATTTAAAGATAGAGGGAAGGTATTCCTAAGGTAAAATTACCGTATACACATTAATAATATAATGTTAGTATCTAGAAGATCAATGATGAGTCTTATATATATTTCAAGTATTTAATGAATCCTTTCCAAACATGTTTTGAAATTAATAGTCTAACAGTTAATCACATGAAAACTTGATTTACTAATGGATATCATGTTAGTTATAATATGATGAAAATACATTAATATATATACTTTGGTGTTTAATTGGAGCCATTTTTTTAAAAGAGGTTTATAGTTACAAACAGATATCAAGGAAATAGAACGTTCATCTCAAATAATGATCTTTTAGCCCATACAGATATAAATTTACTTGAGATAAAAAAATATTAGTAAAAAACCAATTATATTTATATGAAGGAAGAATATATCCTTTGAGATAGTGGGATCAAGATAAATTTAAATGAATTATATGGTTTAGATACCGAAAATTTGTCATAAGAACACTAAACATCATTAAACTTAGTGGGAGGATTGTTTTAGAGACATGTACTATATAGGAATGTTGAAACCATATAAGTGGTTATGTATTCACCTACATAGATGATATATTATTTTTTAAGAATAATAAATCCAATTTTAAATCAGTAAATGTAAAATTTCTATGATTAACAAGTCCATACAAATTTATAAATAGATTCCATGTGCCAAAATATAGTTTTACGTTTGGGTATTTTCTCAAGTTGATGAAAATCCATTTGCAGGTATTCAAAAGAAACAAAAAATGGATGGTATAAGGTAGTATAAAAAATATTGATTGGTTATTGATGATTTAAGAAATGCCTGGAGATAGCTTATGCAATATAATTATACTGGTTTTTATACTAAAATCCATTAAAATTATTCTTATGATAGAAAGCCTCTATGATCATTAAATAAGGAAATTATATGAAAAATAAAACTTTTTTAAGGGAAAAATTATAAAATATGTCTATATTATGTGACCAAATTGATTACACCAATGAAATACAATAAGTTATTGAAGTATCAAAGACCCATTTAAGGATAAAAATAATAATAATGATCATGGAATATTTGTTTGGAACAAACATGTACCAGGATTCTATAATAAATTTGTGAGAGTGATATAATTTTTATAGACAAAAATGTTTAATAAAATATGGGAAATAGATGATTAGTCTTAAAAATAATTAATAATTATGATAATTTCATGAATAATAACATAAATTAGCATCCAAGTTATAGGGTAACATTATCTATAGAAGTAGATTTATGTGTTATCTTAGTCCAAATGACAATATATACATTGAAATCATATTTGAAACATACAATATATAACAATCAGAACAACATATTTTACAATGTTACATGGAATAAAATATCTCCTAGTTTATGTGTGAAATAAATGAGATGATTCTTATGATGAATATAATAGACTTTCCCAATTTTACTTTATAAATATATCTTAAATTATATCTACTGAGGTTTGATATTTCATATGTTTAAGGCATAGTAGATGATTATAAAAAAAACTAAGAGAACTATAATGCTGGTATTATGAATTGTCTAATAGTACTTAGGAGAGTAAAAAAATATGATCACCTGGTATGAAGATATATGGGAACACTAGTTATTAGGGATTCCAAAATAGTATTATTTTAGTACACTTTAATCTAGTATCACAGTAAGGATAAGGTAATAAGAAATAGAAAATGTATTACAACCAGTTGTTTCTATATCTATAAAGACCAAGTTCATTGTATCTTCTGATGCTGCATAAGACATTATTTATCAACATTTTTGTTCTTCATTTTAGACTTGTATCAATATGGTAAAGTGTAACGATATTTTTGGTGAAAATATACTATGATATTTTCTAATTTGTTGGGAATGAAAAATGATAAAAGGTATAAAATTGATTTTATCAACTCTTGAGGGACTCTCTCAGAGAGAGTTGAGGTCACACAAAGAAAAAAAACTACTAGAACATTGTAGGCCCTAAATTTGTAGCCACACATCAGAAGAAAGACATTTATCGCGTGAGAATAACTATTTAGTTAGTATTTGGATTGTGTTTAAGTGATATTCTTTCACAGTTAGAGATATATAATTAAATGAATCAGTAATTTTGATTACAGATATATTCACAGGCCTGAATATTAATGAATATTATATCAAATAATTATTTTTATTCTATGTGACATCAATGTGATAATTTACATAGATAATGTTTCACATTTAGAGGTTATAAAATTTCCTCAGTATGATAAGAACCTTAAAGCACTATGGAAATATTCTTAAATATATGTTTTATGTATAAATGACATCAATCTGATGGGAAAGAGTTGATACAACCTATTTGGTGTAGGTATTAATAAGAAATTTATACTTCTTCACATGATGGTCTTTATAGGTAATATAAAAATTGAAAGGTATGATAATTCACCCACCAATCATAAATCCATATGTTATATCGGTCATTATATGTTTCAATCTACAGATGTGTGTATTACTTCATAGACTTGATATTATTATTAATGTATATCATGATTCATGTAATTTCATATATTATTGAAAACCATGATAACATATTCTCATGGAAATATAGGATATGTTGGTTGTGTCATGAGTGAAATGAAATTAATGAATAATTTAGTAAATTATTTTTCCTTATGGGTAAATGAAAGTATATATCTCTAACCCTTTAATTATAATGGAATTGTTTGATTAAGTACATGGCCAAGGTAGTTTATCAATGAGTTCATGTTATATTGTCAAAAACGTTATATCAAGCATATAGGTTATTCACATGGGTGATGAAACCTACTTAATGACATATCAAGGACAAGGGATTATTTTACCTAATGAGTGTCCATAGTAAGTTTTTATAAATATTATATTAATATCTCTCTATATGAATGATTTGATGTGATTCTAGAAGCTAATCTTTGACTTTATTCTATTTATAATAGTAGAAATGAAAATGATTCCATGTGGGTCACATGCTAACTATATCTATAAGCTCAGCAAAATTCCATTTGAATTTTATATTAGAACCAATATTATTATATATATCCAAGGAATAATATTTTTCAGGTTATGGTGATCACATTAATTCAACCACTAATTATTTGAAAGAATATATATGTGAGTGGAATATAAAATAAATATTTATTACCCGGTTTAGTGAATATAATTTTTATTTATTTTATTTAATGAATAATTTTATGATATTTATGTTTTTAAATAAATTTTAATTATTTAAAGTTTCATAAATATTGGGGAGTATTGAAGAAATGATTTTATGGTCAGAAGAATTATATATTTAATATCATTAAAATAAATATTCTTTTAAGATATTATATTTATATAATCATGAGTTCAATTCACATTAACGAAATAATAATGTTATTGTTATTGTTATTCGTGGTGGGGTTTTATTTGAATCAAGAGATTGATTAAGGGACTTTGTGTAATAATATATTCTTTGACCAAAGTATATAAACATGATTATATGATTTATAGGAAATAAATTATCATTGTGCATAATAAATCCTCTATAGAGAACTCTCTAAATTCTATGGAGAACATTATTTAGAAGTCTCTTAAAAAGAGAGAACATTAATCCTCATCCTCACTCTAAATTATTCGATAAAACTAGAAGAATATTTTAATACATGAATGTATTCTTATTTCAATCAACTTTGAGCAATGAAAGTGGTTAGAATTATCTTGACTAACACACTAAGATTATACAACTGTGTTTTGAGGTTTGGGGAGCACATATACACACCGCTAGAGGGATCCTACCATTTAATCCTTCATCACAATGACAACACAACAAGAGTGGTTAACTGATTAAACAGTGAAAGAAAAGTTTAAACGGATGAAAATTTTAATTAAATTAATTATTTATAAAGTACATGTAAAACTTTCCTCTCCTAAATCTTTAGGGGCTACTTATGTTTAGTTTTAAGGATTTATCTAAAGAAATTTACAAAAAATAATTACTGAGCATGGGTCCAACCTGCTTCCTCTATGCCTTGGAACCTTCACATATGAAGAAAACAAATCAGAATTAAGATAAGTTATAAACCAATAATAAATAAATAAGTGAAAATAAAATGAAAAATAATAAATTAAAAAATAAGTAATAAATCGATAAATACCTAAAATATGAATAATAAATAATTAGATAAATAATTAATAATAAATAATAAATATTTTTTAAAAAATTTAAAAACTCTCACCAAATAATTAGCGATGATTCTTAAAACTATAGTTAAATATTTTTTATCAAAATTTTAATTTAAAAAATTAAAATAGAAAATTGATACTAAATATTAAAAATTGTTGTTATATATATATGTATATATATATGAGTTCTTACAAAAACGTTGATGATGAATCCTCTAAAGTCATTCAATTTGAGAGAAATTTTTACAATGTTCTTAAGGAAAATTCAAGATATTAAACCAAAAATAGTTCTTTGAAGGTTGTATCTCTTTAAGAGAAGAATGATGTGGCTACTACGGAGGAGGTCTCGTCTCTTTTAAGGAATTCTCCTTAAATGGGTTTTTTGGAACAAGGTAATACTTGATAAAGGGTGAAAATCTAGAGATGAGGCCATCATCCCTATGGTTGGGGAGGCTTAGGGACCAAACAAAATATAGGTCTTCATTCTAAGGCTGAGTATTTAAAGAATTTAGGTCTCACACAACTTTGCAGCTACTTTGGTTCATGTTCTCTTGGGCCATTGGTCTTGTTTTTACTTTTTTTTATTTTAGAATGAGGGAAGCTTTGTATTGCCTTACCCCATCACCCTTGGTTCCTTGATTTGACGTTTTTTAATAAAGAGGATCTAACCCCTACTTGTTTTGATGTATATATATATATATGTGCTTATATGTATGTATGTATGCATACATGCATGAATACATTCATTTATGTATGTATGTATGTATATATTCATGTATGTATGTATGTATATATATAATTATATATGTGTATATCTATAAGTATATTTATTTATAATTATATATATTTAATGATATTTACATGTATTTATAAATATGTAAATGTATTTATAAATATTTATATATATATTATATAGGCATGTGTATATATACACACACATATGCATATATATATGTGTGTGTGTGTGTGTATATACATTTATATATGTATATATATATGTACATTTATATCTCTTTATATATTATATATATATATATATATATATATTTAAATGTAGTTATATTTAATTTTATATATATATATATATGCGTATTTGTTTTTGACATATATGTCTTTGTATATTTTTTAAAATTATATGTATTTATAGGAATTTATATATATTTATGTATAATTATGGAAATTTTTATATGTTTATATGTATTTGTATATGTTTATACTTATCTATATATAATTATATATATTTGGTTACTATATATATATTATTTATATGTATATATATATTTATATTTATATGTGTTTATATATATATATAATTATATTTATTTATATTTATATTTATGTAAATTTATATATAAATTTATATATTTGAATATATTTATATTTATTAATATGTATCACAATGGTTCCAGTGTGGAATTCCATTGATTCCAAAGCTCCTAAGCATGATGTCTATAGGGACTAATTCTAATTGGTCTAGGATCCGATTGAAGGCTGTGGCAATACGGGTAACCAGGCTCAATTTAGAGATGTAGGGGGAAAAGAAAAGGAGAAGGGAGATGATAGTGATCAAGTAACTTCTTTGGATTTGTTAGTATATTCCAAGGATGAAATGTTAAAAGAGGTGGTGTATATCTATGCCTCACTAGAGGATACTAATATAATGTATGAAAACAAGTTATGAGTTGTCCCTAATGAAGAGGAAACATTATGGATAAAAAAACACATTTTGGTTAGGGGACATAATGATGGAACGATTATCCTAGAAGAATATAGCATGGATTGGGGAAATATGGCATATTTCTTCATGTACATTATCAAAGATGATCCAGAGAAGGGGATTTTTTCCATTGAATGGAACTTACATGGGGCTCATAGCCCCCACATGTGTTTTTTCGGAATGGTCTAGTCATGTCAAATATAGGTTAAATTTTATACACTGACTGTTATTTGTTCGAGTTTATAACCAATCCAATAAATTGGATTTTTTATGTGGGTATATATGTATATATATTTCTATAGTGTTATGTGTTTATATATATATATGTATAATTATTTAAATTTATTTATATTTATATGATTTTTTTTGGAAATAACCAATTATAGTGTTTCTTGTTAGTTGATTGTGTTTTTTGACAAGGTTTAACATTTTTGAAAAAGTTTGGATATAAAATGAGATGTGGATAGTTTGTGTGGATGTCTGAACTGATCACATAAAGGGATCACCTGATTGCATGATGTACCAACTGATCTCATGGAGCATGAATATTTGAACTGATCATGCGAAAGGATCACACAAACTGTGTAATTTCTAAAGGATCTCACTAAGATATCATACAAAGCACCTAAAGTCATCGCCTGGTTTTTTGTGGACCTCATAGAGAGATCACATAGATCACATGAAGAAAACACATTATTTTCAAAGGATAAAACAAAGAGATCATGTTAGGCGCATAAATAAAAAAATAAGTTTTAAATGAAATATATATATTTTGGTCATTTGAAATCATGTGAAGCATTCCTAATTATATATGAATTACACTATGAGATCATGCAAAGTGTTCATCATTGGATTTGGATCTCATGATTAGATTATGTGAAACACACTTGATTTTCAATTGATCACATGATGGGATCACACAACATACTCAAAGATAATGTAGGTGGTTACATGAATCATGTAACGACCCGGACCCGGCCAGCCACCCGAACAGTGCCAAAAGGGTCGGGCATTACTACCTTGGGCGCACCTCCCCTGAATTCCAAAGGCTTCCGACTAGCAGCAAGGGTCTGAATAGGTATAGTGTGGAGGATATACCCTCTTGGAGGAATTGAAATGGTACTGATCCGAGTATAAACTAAAAAGATGCAGCAGAAAGTAAAGGGCTCAGCAGACTCGAACCAGACCCGCATAGCGGAAACATATCCAATAACAATAACAGCAGAAGCAATATAGAAACAACAGCAGCAGAAAGCAAACAAAAAATCATTCCAGGAATCAACTGTAATAACTACTAAAACAACCAAGAATGCATCTAGCAAGTCATAGAAATCAATATCTATATATAATGGCGCCAATGCCTAACCAGCAGTAGCTACAATATAAAGTAAACATGCTGATGCAAGAAAAAGAAAACTAAACAAGTAACTCCAGTATGACATGACCTCAAGGTCCATGCCAGTCTCCAAGTCAAAAGCACTAAAGTCTTGCTCCTGAGGTCGATCCTTTACCTGCACGCAATTTCATAAAGTCTACACGCGTCCCGAAGGACCCGTGTAGGGTGTGAGACAAGTCTCAGTAGGATACCACCCAGAGGTGCGTACCTAATATAAGTGTCTAGGCAGACATTCTTATATAAGGAAAACAGTAAATAGTTCAATTACCAAAAGTAACAAAGACTTCACTGGTGCTCAGCAGCCACCAGGAAGTGTCACCTGCTTCGGCCAACACCGGAAAGTCTGATCTGCAGCCCGACACCTCGTGCCACCTGACACCATGTGTCGCAAGTACCGACGTCCCGAAGGCACGCCCAACCGTTGTAACCCATCTCGAAAGCTCAACCTGCCCATGGCACAACATCCGGAGGAACAACGATACCTGTTCTCAAAAGATAACCGGAGCGACGACGATGTCTGCCCTCAAATCACGTCGAGCCTCTGCCCCCCAACCTGACCGCCTCAAATCTCTCTCCCGAAGTCTCCACACCTACCACGTGGCTTCCTATGGAAAGCACCCCCAAACCAAATATACCTAACTGCATCTATCGGGGGCCTCTACCAAGCGAGTGGTCGTAACACCTCATCTCAGAGTCTATATGTGTGCACACTACTCAAAAGTACCTGGTGAGCGGTAATCACCTCAATAAGTTCCCATGCCACAACATCTCCGACACGTCGTGTCCCTGCGAACCTGTCACTCCAGTCTGATGGTCTCACCATCCAGTAACCCGGGCCAAGCCCAACCTGACAGTCCAACTGTCTCAACCGACGTCCGTGACACCCAATCCCGTGGTAGCAACCACCCAAAGTAACCTGATCCAAAAGCCCCAACCTATGATCCTCATCACTCAACAACATATATCCAGGCCATGCCCAACAATCAAGCAGTTCAACACAAGCAAACCACACATTGCAAAAACGTACTTGAAAGCATAACTTTTAACAGACAATTACTACACAATCAGATTGCACCAACTTATGTTAACCCAAACCAGCACCTAAGGTCTTAACACCTTACACAAATTAACATCATGCTTTAACAAATCAAACTCAACAGTTTAATTCAACAACAAAAAAAGCAGTCTAAAAACAGCAGTGTAAATACGGGTCCAAAACCTACGCATTTCGGCACCCCCGACCGAATTGCCCCAAATGAGCCATGACCTCTCACCCGGCCTTGCTCTAGCACAAAAAGGGTCAGGGAATACTCAGAGCCATCCCACAATGCAGATAATTAATTAACAACAAATAAACAAGGTTTTGCTCAACACTCGACATCGCGCTCGGAGGTCGCAACCCCAAATTGTCTACGAAAACACGAAAGAAGGTATGCACCACCCACCTCGTACTCGTACGATGCCACTTCTTTGATTTCAGCCTCTGAATCAGACTGAATCACAGTAGATCTGTGTTTCCCTCAAATCCAGCAGTTCCGTTCGGATGGAATATGTGGAGGAATAGGTGAAGGATCAAGGACTAAGAAGGGTGCGTGGGGTTAGCCTCTCCGACGCGGTCTCGCTGCCACCGATGGATCGAAGAACGGAGGTCGTATGGAGATTCTGGGAGGGTTTGAGTTTTTCAGGGGTTCTCAGACGAACTATTCATCCAAAGGGAAAGAAGAAGAGAGATCTGGGAATGAGGCGCGACAACGCCTCGATCGATCAAATAAAAAAACGTACATGGCGTGTATTTACAAAGTACACGTCGTGTATATGTGTTTCCGTAATTCGACTTAAGCGGAGTCCAGCATGAGGACTTGCAAAGAAACTACTTTCTCCACTTTCTAAAGACAAAACGCATATAAAATCATGAGGACTTGCAATAAAGGCTCAAATGACTCTATGGCTTAGGGTTGGTGGGTAAATGATTGAAATAATTTAAGGCTAGAAATAGGATTTTTTTTACTCTTAAGTACAATGCATGATTAATCAAGTGAAAACACAGGATGAACCTCACTCAACTCCCCTTGAGAATGTGAAACACAATTCTACCCCTTTTTATGACATGACGCATGAGTCAATAATTGATTATAAAGAATTATATCATCCAAGTTCTCCACCTTTTTAAATAAGATCCAGTAATTCACAGCTTAATTTATCTCTCTTTTTTTTGAATTTTATTTTGTAAAGCTCTAGAAAGGCACAACTTTATTTTCAATTTTTCACTTTTTTTAAGGAGAACCAGATGAAATGAAAGAAGCATAATGAAATGATAACTCATGCCAAATTTTCCAATAATAAATTTCCCAAAATGATAACACACACCTCACACCACCCAAAAATGATACACATCCCAATGAATGCACACGAAAGTCCCTTCCCCCACACTCAAACATGAAATGTCCATGAAAAATACTAAAAGAGTGGGAAGGTAAACAAAAATTGGCTTGTAATGTGTCTTAAACCAATTATGGAATTCATGGATTCTATGGGATAACGAAGGATAAATGTAAGGTTGGTTATTAGGTAAATATGTGGCTATCCAAAGTAGTGCTTCAATCATTTTAAATGTTTTTTTTTTGCACAGTAATTTCTTTGACAAGTTTCAATACAAGTTCTAGTAGGTGGCACATCCCAATATCACTCAAGAAATATGATCAAGATAAAATAGAAAACATTTGGTCTATAAATACTCTCAGGAATAGGAATATGATATTGGATAATCACTCATGGCATGATTAATAATAACAAATTAATTCACATGAATTTCAGAAATTTAAGGAATGAAAAATGGTAGGGAAATTTCATTTACATGAATCAATTAATCCCATCAAATCATGGGTCCTCATTTCAATATCTATGCTTCACTTTAATGATCCAATTATCCATTTTACTCATTCAATATTATTAACATTGAAATCTAAAACATGGCATCACAGGATTCCTCATGTCTTATAGATATGTCAAGTAAAAAATAATTCAAGTGTGGGAATTAAATTCTAGTTTAAATCACAAAAAATGTAAGGAGTTTCAAAGTTAAACATTAAAGTGAACTTTCTTTTGAAATGAAGCTTCATCCTTCTATTTGGGGGTTCCCGTTTTCCATTATAAACCTACAAAATAGAATTACTCAATTAAGTGAAAGGATCATGTCATTAAAGATCAAAAATATAAGAGGGATTGAGATGCATGCTAAGACACTCTTATGAAAAGAATTTGGAATCTAAATTCCTATAAAGAAAGTAAAGACAAGTCTTGGTACGATCCCCGAAGTGGTACCTGCATCCTTTTACTACGTCCAAAGGGTAGTACCAGTTATCATTTATAATCTGATGGTGGGTGGATCTTCTTAGAAATGAACCACCACATTTTGTTCTTCCCAGATTGCAGCTCTTTGTTCTTATTGAAGAGAATTCCATAGATAGAGTACACCTGATTCGGACCCTTCTCAATGTGGTATAGCTTTCATGTCAGGGGTAGGATGAAGTATGGATCATCCTCCTGTTCAATTGCTACTTGTGCAACATTTTATTCAAAATCCAGTGGTTTATCTAGATGTGCTGCATGAAAATAATAATCAAATGGATATTTAAAATTTAAATTTTAAATATTAATTTCAAAATTTTCCCTTTTAAGGTAAGAAGATTATAGATTTGGTTCTTCATGTAGAGCCAATGTTATCATTTCTTAGGCTTCCTAAAGAATATGACCAATGTCCTTAGGGAGCTCCAGGTGTTCCTCAATAGGTGAAATTTCTCCTTCTTCATCTTCCTCCAAGGTGATACAGGGATTGAACAAATCTGAAAACTCAAATTCATAAGGAGTGATACTCAAATCAGATTAAATGAAATCAGAAAAGTTAGAGTTTAAGAAAGGATCATCTCCCTGAGCTGCTTCTGATTCAATCAATTTTTCTATGATAAGTTCCTCTTGGAGTCGATCTTCACTTGATAGAGGTAGGTAGTCAAGATCCTCCATTCTTTCTTCGAATTCTCCCACTTGGGTGGTTTCTTTATCTTCCAAGGCTAGAGAGAGGTACAAAGGTGGTTTCTCTTCTACTTTTTAAGGAATTAGAATATCATGTTGAATTTCAATTTCTACCCATACACTACAAAATTTCTCCAAATTCACATGATTTCCCTCTTGTAAATTAGTATAAAATGATCTTTTATCTATCTCCTATATCAATGGTTGAGAGAGGTGGAATTGATCTTCATGAAGAAACTCCTTTACCTTCTCAGGTTTTTCAACATCAAAAACCAGTGGGGAAATTTCTTCCACAGCTTGCTCAGGCACTTACTCCAGTTCAGGCTCGGGTTGCTCACTCTGTGCTTGAACATAGTCAAATGATATTTTCATTTTTCTCCTCAAGTCACCCAGAGTATTGTTAATCTTATCCACCCGGGCATTTAGATCTCAATAATCCACTTCGGGTTCTTCATATTGCACCTGGGAGTAATCATCCCATGCATAATAATTTAATTTGCATACATCATGGAAAATTATTTTTTTTGATTTTTTTTATAAAAAATAATGAAAACTATCTAAAATTTGAAAATAGAAAAAGTAAAGTAAACAATTGATTAGCTCCATGGCAACGGCTCCAGTTTTGACGCACGCATATCGTAGGGCATGGGAAAAGCAATTTATTTTCCTAATGCAGCACAAGGGCTGACTAGGGTCATCTCACTTGATAAACTTCTTTTTAACTCCTTGAAATTCTCTTCACACTGCACCGTCCAAACGAACTTAACTCCTTTTCGAGTCAACCTGGTGAGTGTATTAGATAATAGTGAAAAATATTTCACAAAATGTTGATAATATCCAGCCAAACCAAGAAAACTTCGGATCTCAGTTACTGTTGTTGGTCTCGACCATCTTTCGATGCCCTCTGTTTTTGCGAGATTCACAGATATCCCCTCTCTTGAGATTATGTGACACAAAAATGAAACATTTTGATGCCAAAATTCACACTTGGTAAATTTGGCATAAAGATTCTCCTTTCTCAGGGTCTTCAATACAATTCTTAAGTGATCTTCATGTTCTTCCTTTCTCTTTTAATAGACAAAAATATCGTCTATAAAGACTACCACAAACGGATCAAGATTGTCTCTAAAGACTCTATTCATTAGATCCATGAAGATAGCAGGGGAATTAGTAAGACCAAATGGCATCACTATAAATTCATAGTGTCCATAACTTGTACAGAAATCCGTCTTTGGTATATCCTCTTTTTTGACCCTTCATTGATGATACCCTGAATGAAAGTATTGATCTCCACATAGTTGGTCAAATAAGTCATCAATGCTTGAGAGAGGATATTTGTTCTTGATAGTGATCTTGTTAAGTTCTCAATAATCAATGTAGAGTCTCAACGATCCATCTTTCTTCTTAAAAAACAGAACAAGTGCTCCCCAAGGTGATGCACTAGGGCATATGAATCCCTTATCAAGATTCTCTTGGAGTTTCTTCTTCAATTCCTGCAACTCAATTGGGGCCATTCTATAAGGTGTCTTTGAAATGGGCATAGCACCTGGTATGATTTATATTGAAAACCCAACTTCAAGATTTGGTGGAAGACCTAGAAATTCCTATGGAAAGACATAATCAAACTCCCGTACAATGGGAATATTCTTAATCATGAGTTTCTCTCCAACCATTTGAGATAAATAACCTTCATTTATTGGAATCAAGACCCATAAGATTGAAGAAATTTCCCTTGGAAGGTATATTCATCCTTGCATCGATAGATGATCATAGATTGATCAGGAATATGAAATGTGACTTCCCTTCTTTGGAAATTTATATGAGATCCATATAAGGAAATCCAATCCATGCCAAGAATCACATCAAATTCCACTATAGGAAGGATCACAATATTTGAAAGAAGCACTTTCCCACAGACGCCAATTAGAGAAGAATTATAAACTTTTGATGCAACTGATGTTCCATTAGGAGTTGTCACAGCTAACTCAACAGCTAATTGTTGAGGTATTATGGTGATACCCATAAAAAATTCTTCAGAAATAAAAGAGTGGGTGGATCCAAAATCCAATAAAACATTTGCTACTTTAGAGTGGATGGAAAGTGTACCTATCACCACTTCGTTATCATACTCCACATCGCCGATAGTAATTATATTGAACTTTCCTTTATCTTTGGCCTTAAGAGTTTGTTGACATCAATCATCATCCATAACCCTTGGATTAAAGAATTGATTAGCATAATTCCCCATTTCCTTTCACTTGTAACATTGAAGTGTAGGAGGTACATTATGTGTATCCCTTTCTTTGTTCGCATCATTAGACATCTTCTTCCCATTATTTTGACATTAAATTACCCGATGACCCTCTTTTCCACACTTAAAACATTTAATTTTCCCAATAATACAATTCCATCCTTGTTTCTTTCCACAATTTGAGCATAAGGGAAAACACATCTTCTTTTCAGTGTGGTCTTTAGATTTTCCTTTGAATTTTATTCTCCTCTTCTTAACAAACCCATATGACTGATGGGTTATTCGAATATCCATCTCAACCTTGAGATCACATCAAACAATTTCCTCATAGCTATTTAAGTCCCTTTTGGACAACACCCTTATAAGACTTGGTTTTAAGCCACTAAAGAATTGATCGATCTTACTATTAGATTGGATAATAATTCCAGAAGCGTACCTTGCAAGCCTTGTAAAATTTTCTTCGTAGGTACTAACAGATTCATCATCCTTTTGCTTTAGTTGAAGAAACTCCTTCTCCATCTTTTTTCGATGAATATGTGGGAAGTACTTATTGAAAAATAAGTTCTTGAACTCATCCCATTCCATGAACTCAATTTCATCCCCTTTCCATGTATTCTTGACAAGATTCCACCATTGATCAGCTTCACCTTCCAAACGATATACTGCTAAAATGACTTTATCATGTTTAGAACATTGTAGGACTGAAAATATTTTTTTAGTGGTACTGATCCATTGTTCAGCCACTAATGAATCAGAAGACCTGCTGAATTAAGGTGGATGCTACCTCATGAAGGATTCCACAGAATGTTGCTCCTTCCTTTGCTCGTTTGGAAGGCCTGCATGATTCATATCTTGAGAAATTTATGTGAGAATTGCTATAAGATTTTTCATTCCAACTCCCATAACATTTGGTTGCTCAGGGGAAAAATCATTTCATTGTCCATCGCATTCGACATTAACACGGTTCCTTCGGGTTCCAGCCATTGACTAAAACCAAGAAGCATAGTGTGAGAAACACTAGTTACAACAAATAAACCACATAATCAGTAATAAAATTTCACACTTTAGGTCTTATCATTGGTTATTCATGGTCATTTCTAAAACACTAATATTGTGTTCCATTCTTAGACATATCCTTAGGGTTTTTACTAAGGCTTTCACATCCTAGTTTCCAAAGGTTGACTGTACCTTTCCTCTGATACCAACTATAATGACCCATACTTTACATACATTGTTATTACTTCAGTTTTGAAGCATACTTATTACAACATAAAACAAAACCATGATAAGACCATATAGGTATAAAGTCTTTAGAAACTGGGAAACATAAACAACTCGTTCTTAAATCATCTACATTGTCTCTTGTTTATTTCATCATATCTAGAGTCCCTTTTGGCATATCCTACTTAATACCATTCTTCCTGACCTGGGGAAAAGAAAAGATAAAAAAGGGTGAGCTCAAATGCTCAGTAAAGATAAACAAAGGAAATAACAATCATATCATATTCATAAGAACATAACATTTAAAAAATCACAACCTGCAAAAGAGATCATAATATCATGACACGTGATAAATCATAGTAGTGAAATGTAATCTCAATAATCATAACTTAAAGCATGAAACTTTTTAGAATACACACATAATCATATAAAATCATTTCATATTATAAAAGACTCATTTCTAAGACTATCATAGCGGACAAAGTCCATTACTGAACCGAGTTCACTCCTCATTCTAGTCCTGTATCACTGAACCAGATTAACTTGTCGTTCCATCCATGTCTATCTCATGAGATATTAATCTTTACCCAATGCATTGGAGGGAGATATAGGTCCCATCCATCTCATAATTAAATGATTCTTATGTGTTCCACAAAATCATAAATCATACATCATAGCATAACCCATGTAATAGAAGGGGATTCTTAAACATCATGCCATCATAAAATAATCCATATGAGATAAAAGGACTTTATAAAAATAATTCCATCATAACATAATCATATCAATGTAATAATAGGGATAGAAACATAACCTTATATCATCTTATATGGAAAATAATTTTGAAAAAACAATTGAACGTATTTCTTGAGGAAAATATCCTTTCTTCTTCAAAAATATTTTTTGTTCTCAACATGTCATGAAATTTTAAAATAAAAGAAGATAATTGAAAATAATATTTAAAACTTGTAAAGGAAGCTTCATGGAAATAATTTTCTTTGAAATCATAAAAAATACGTTCATGCCATATAAGGTAAAAAAATATTCTTCTCGTACTATGGCTAGAAAAGTCAAAAAGTATCTCGTACTGAAAACGACAAAAGATTCCTTTCATATCATTTACTAAAAATTCAAAAATTGGTAAAATTGGATTTAAAAAATTGTAGGATTATAGAAATAATATTACATATTGTGGAAACATGGATGTGGATGATAAATATTCCCTATTAAATACCAAAGTATAAACAATCTCAGATAAATATTGAGATTGCGAGATTGTCCCTTACCTTTGGTCTGATATACTCTGTACGTATCTGAACCTCTTGTATAATGATTTAAATAAAGTAATTTAATTACTCCAGAATCATATAAATTGTTATGAAGTCATATATGTTCATATTCTTATCTTCTTATTAGTAATATTTCATTTCTACTTGTTATTCGAGTGTTCGTTTCTTTATGTTCTTATGCATATTATGTCGAATAATTTATTATTCCAATTTTTAGGTTATAGCTACATCATTTATAGAATGGTATTAGTATAATATATATCATATTTATTCATTCAATTCGTTTTTATAATCATCATTTAATAAAGATCATGTAGAACGAATCACATCGCACTGTGGAGACGGTAAGTCATACGTACGCATGAGTGATGATATCATTCCCATAATTATTGAATGGTATAGGATTGGATGATAGAAAATATCAGAATTAGTATCATTTAATAATAATCATATATAGTTATTCTTTACACCATTATACCCATCCAAGTACGGTGGTGGTGGAAAACAGATTACACCACGACGTGAAGACGATATTCCATATGTACGCACGTGCGAGGATTTCGTTTTCCATAGGATGGATAGAAGGTGAAATATGGTTGTTTAATATTTATAATAGAATATAAGTATATCAGTTATACTGGTGATATTACTTTTTAATGAAACAAATAAATAAGAGGATGTAAAATAAGAAATAAATTTGAAAGAATCGGTAAAGGATATTACCTCTTCTTTGACGTGCCTCTTCTAAACCTCCTCTTAGGGCACTAAAGTTGGTCTTTGAAGAAGACCAGATCATCAAATATGTTTCTAGGTAAGTGGATAAGAGAAATGGACCGGGTTTGTCTGAGATTGAAGGTTCAAATGTTTTTAAGTGGAGAGGGAGGAGGTGCCCTTTTATAAGAGAGCAGAGGGGCACCTTTGGAAACCTAAAAAATATTAATTTATAATAAATTCAAACCCCCCTTAAAAACCTCCAAAAATGACTCAATTAAAATATTAGATGATATAGGGTTGTAATCTCATCAAAAGATAAAATTTAGACATGTTTGGAATTTATTTTAAACCTTATCAACTTGATTTATCCTTATTTAATCTATTTAATTTTATTTGTGGTAATAACATTCTAAATTTTAAATTGTTATAAATATTTACTTATGTATTTTTAATTGTCAATAATTGAATACTTTATGAAATTTTAGACCATATAAATTTCAATTTATAATTTTTAAATTTTTTTGGGATTTTTAAACAATTTTACAATATGTTATTTTTATTAAATAACAATAGTGTCAATTTTGATACTATTCATTTATTTACATTTAAATAAAATCCACATAGAGAATATAATCAAAAACAAATATTTAATAGATTCATAATATGTCATATTCATCTTGAAAATTTGGGTAGAACATTAATTAGTTCATATAATATTTATTTTAGTATTTTTAAAACCATTTATTTGATATTTCAATCAATAAAATAATTTCTACATCACTATTGTGTCATCATTAATGATAATTATTTAATCCCTAAAAACTCTAAATAAATAAAAATGATGTAGATAATTTTATTATCTTTCTGGATAATATTTATATTAGATGTTTTATGAAGTTTATCACTAAATTAAAATTATTACACTTATAAGATATAAGAGAGTTACATGTTGTCACTTTCTTTAGTTTTAATAATAATTATATCATTTTCATGGTCAAAAGTCCATTAAATGAATCAATTACGACCCTTAGGTAATATGGGTCTACTTTTATTCATCCAATAAAATATTGGCAGGTGGTAGGGTAATTTTATAATCTTATTTTTACCCTTAATTACCTGATTTACCTTTAACTATAGTAAATAAAAATTACCGTAGTTGCAATTCATAATGTCAAAAAAATAAAAGTAACCTATTAAAATAATTTGGACCCACTGAATCCAAATATGAAATCTATTTTTCAAAATTCAAAACAAAGAGGTTGCAGTAATTAATGTAAAATTAATCTCGTTGTTAAGAAAATGAGTTTTAAAAGTTAAAACATTGTCAAAGATTGAAATGTTCTTACCTACCAATTCAATGTAAAATTAATGGTAATGAAATAAATTATATTAAATGGTAAAAATATATTCTATTTATACTTTAAAACCATTAAATTGTATCATTTAACCATATAAATTATCTTGATGAAAAATATTGTTTTTTAAGAAAAATTTAGCGTATTTTTACTATTCATAAAAATATGAAAGTTATCAGAAAAGTACAAAAAATTTATCCAATGTAAATTTTTATATCATGAATCAAAATAAGAACTTTATTTTGTAAAATTTAAATTATAAACTTGTCAAAAAATAGATTTGAAATGGGTGTGCCATCAAAAGGCGTTAAAACTGCATTTTTTGAAAAATACTTCTTTTATTCGAAATATTGATTTTGTTTTAATACCTCATTCTAGAAAATGTGTAAGATAAATTATAATGTTATAAAATTAAAAATTCTGTTAATACTATTCATAACAGCTAGTTCATAATATTATAATAATATATCATTGTTTAGTGAAACTCGGTATTGCATACAACGTAGGCTATCAAGGAAGGTTGCCCTTGCGTGTAACGCAAGCCAAGACAGTTTTGTGTGTAACACCCTAAGATTTTATGAGAAATATATATTTTTTTATATATTATGTTATATGAAACACTAAAGGAATCTTTCACTACACACAACACTGGCTTGGCTTGCGTTATACGCAAGAGCAACCTTCCTTGATAACTTGTGTTGTATGCAATAACGAGTTTCACTAAACAATGATATATTATTATAATATTATGAACTAGCCATTATGAATAGTATTAATTGAATTTTTAATTTTATAACATTATAATTCACCTTACACATTTTCTAGATAGAGGTATGAAAACAAAATCAATTTTTCGGATAAAAGAAGTATTTTTCAAACAATGTAGTTTTACCGCCTTTTGATGGCGCACCCTTTTTAAATCTAATTTTTGACAAGTTTATAAGTTAAATATTAGAAAATAAACTTCTTCTACTGAATCAGGATATAAAAATTTACATTGGATAAATTTTTGATACTTTTCTGATAACTTTCATATTTTGATGAATAGTAAAAATATGCTAAAAGTTTCTTAAAAAAACATTTTTCATCAAGATAATTTATATGGTTAAATGATATAATTTAATGGTTTTAAAGTATAAATATAATATAGTTTTACCATTTAATATAATTTATGTCATTACCATTAATTTTACATTGAATTCGTTGTTAAAAACATTTCAATTTTTGACAATATTTTAACTTTTAAAACCAAATTTCTTAACAACGTGATTAATTTTAAATTAATTACTGCAACTTTTGTGTTTTGAATTTTGAAAAATGGATTCCATATTTGGATCAAGTGACTAAAAAATATGTTAATATGTTACTTTTATTTTTTTTACATTATGAATAGTAACTATGGTAATTTTTATTTACCATAGTTAAAGGTAAATCGGGTAATTAAGGGTAAAAATAAGATTATAAAATTACGCTACCACCTGAAAAAATTCTATTGGATGAATAAAAGTCGACCCATATTACCTAAGGGTCAGAATAGATTCATTTAATGGAATTTTGACCATGAAAATGATATAAATATTAATAAAACCAAAGAAAGTGACAACATGTCACTCTCTTATATCTTATAAGTTTAATAATTTTAATTTAGTGATAAACTTCATAAAATATAAAATATAAATAGTATCCGGAACTTTAATAAAATTTTCTACATCATTATAATTTATTTATAATTTTTAGGGATTAAATAATTATCATTAATGATGACACAATAGTAATGTAGAAATAATTTTATTGATTGAAAAATAAAATAAATGGTTTTAAAAATATTAAAATAAATATTATATGAACTAATTAATGTCCTCCACAAATTTTCTAGATTCATATGACATATTAGATATCTATTAAATATTTTTGTTCGAATATATTCTCTGTTTGGATTTTATTTAGATGCAAATAAATGAATAGTGTCAAAATTGACACTATTGTTATTTTATAAAAATAACATATTATAAAATTGTATAAAAATCACAAAATTTTTTAAAAATTATAAATTGAATTTATATGGTCAAAAATTTCATAAAGTATCCAATTATGGACAATTCACAACACATAAGTAATTATTTATAATAATTTAAAATTTAGAATCTTATTACCACAAATAAAATTAAATAGATTAAATAAGGATAAATCAAGTTGATAAGGTTTAAAATAAATTCCCAACATGTCTAAATTTTATTGGTTGATTATATTACAACCCTATATCATATTATCTTCTAATTTAGACATTTTTTGTGGTTTTTAAGTGGGTTTGAATTTATTATAAATTAATATTTTTTAGGTTTCCAAAGGCGCCCCTCTCCTCTCTTATAAAAGGGCACCTCCTCCCTCTCCTATTAACAACATTTTGAGCCTTAAATCTCAGCCAAAACCTATCCATTTATCTTCTAAACTTACCTAGAAATATACTAGAGGTCCCGGTATTCTTCAAAGACCAACTTTAGTACCCTATGAGGATGTTTAGAAGAGGCGCGTCGAAGAAGAGGTAATATCCTTTACTGATTCTTTCAAATTTATTTCTTCTTATACTTCCTCTTCTTTATTTGTTTAATTATAAAGTAATAACATAAGTATCACTAATATACTTATATGTTATTATAAATATGAAACGAACCTATTTAACCTTCTATCCATCCTACGAAAAATGAAATCACCGCGCATGCGTACGTACGGAATATCGTCTCTACGCCGTGGTGTAATCTGTTTTCCACCACCACCTTACTTTGATGGGTATAATGGTGTAAATAAAAAATATATATTATTATTATTATAACATTATACTAATTCTTAGATATTCTATCATCCACTCCAATACCATTCAATAATTATGGGAACTATATCGTCGCCCGTGCGTACGTACGGCTTACCGTCTCCACGGTGCGATGTGATTCATTCTACATGATCTTTATTAAAAGATGATTATATAATCAAATTTAATGAATAAATATGATATATATTATACTAATACCAATTTGTAAATGATGTAGCTATAACCTAAAAAGATGAATAATAATTTATTCGACAAAACCCGCATAAGAACATAAAGAAATGAACACACGAATAACAAGTAGCAATAAAATATTACTAATAATAAGATAAGAATATGAACACATATGATATCATAAAAATGTATATGATTCTAGAATAAGTCAATGACATTATTTAAATCATTATACAGGAGGTTTGGATGCGTACAGAGCATATCGTACCTAAGGTAAGGGACAATCTTCCAATCTTAATTTTTATCTGAGATTGTTTATACTTCAGTATTTACTAGGGCATATTTATGATACACATCCATGATTCCTAAATATTTAATATTATTTCTATCCTCCAATAATTTTTTAAATCCAACTTTTCCAATTGTTGAATTTTTAGTAAAAGATATGAAAGGAATCTTTTGTCGTTTTCAGTACGAGATACTTTTTGACTTTTCTGGCCATAGTACGAGAAGAATGATTTTTACCTTATATGGAATGAATAGATTTTCTATGATTTAAAAGAACATTATTTCCATTAATCTTTATTTAGAAGCTTTCAAGTTTATTTTCAATTAAGTTCTTTTATTTTAAAATTGCATGACATGTTTAAAACAGAAAATGTTTTTGAAGAAGAAAGGATATTTTTCTCAAGAACTAAGCTCAAGTGTTTTATCAAAATAATTTCCCATCTAAGATGATATAGGGTTATGTTTCTATCCCTTTTATTACATTGATTTGATTATGTTAATATGGAATTATTTTTATGAAGTCGTTTTATCTTATATGGATTATTCTATGATGGCATGGTGTTTAAGAATCCCATTCTATTACATGGGTTATGATATGATGTATGATTTATGATTTTGTGGCACACATAAGAATGGTTTCATTATGAGACGGTTGGGACCTATATCTCCCTCCAATGTATTGGGTAAAGATTTATATCTCATGAGATAGACATGGCTGGAAGGGCAAGTTAATCTGGTTCAATGATACAAGACTGGAACGAGGATTGAACTCGGTTTAGTATTGGACTTTGTCCTCTATGATGGTCTTGGAAATGAGTCTTGACAAATATGAAATGATATTATATGATTATATGTGTATGCCACAAATTTTCATGTTTTAAGTTATGATTATTGGGATTATATTTCACTACTATGATTTATCCCATGTCATGATATTATGATCTCTTTTGAAGGTCAAGATTTTCAAAATGTTATGTTCTTATGAATATGATATGATTGATATTTCCATTGTTTACCCTTACTGAGCATTTGAGCTCACCCTTTTTTATGTTTTATTTTCCCCAGGTCAGGAAGAAGGGTATTAAGTAGGATATGTCAAAAGGGACTCTAGATATGATGAAACAAATGGGAGACAATGTAGATGATATATGAACCAGTTGTTTATGTTTCCTAGTTTCTAAAGACACTATACCTATACGGTCCTATCAGGGTTTTGTTATATGTTGTAATAAGTATGCTTCAATTCTAAAGTAATAACAATGTATGTAAAGTATGGATCATTATATTTGGTATCAGAGGAAAGGTATAGTCAACCTTTAGAAACTAGGATGTGAAATCCTTAGTAAGAACCCTAAGGATATGTCTAAGAATTGAACAAAATATTAATGTTTTATAAATGGCCATGAATAACCTTTTATAAGAGCTAATGTGTGAAATCTTATTACTAATTATGTGGTTTTCCTGTTGTAATTAGTGTTTATCACACTATACTTCTTGGTTTTAGTCAATGGATGAAACCCAAAGGAAACGTGTTAATGCTGAATGTGAAAAGCAATGCAATGATTGTCCCCCTTAGTGACCAAATGTTATGGGAGCTGGAATGAAAAATCATATATCCATGCACACACAAATTTCTCAAGCTATGACTCATGCATGCCATCTAAATGAGCAAACGAAGGAGAAATATTTTGTTGAATCCTTCATGAGGCAGCTTCCACCTTCATTCAGTGGATCTTCTAATCCATTAGTGGCTGAACAATGGATCAGTACCACTGAAAATATATTTTCAGTCCTACAATGTTCTGAACATGATAAAATCATCTTAGCAGTATATCATTTGGAAGGTGAAGCAGATAAATGGTGAAATCTTGTCAAGAATACAATGCAAAGGAATGAAATTGAGTCCATAGAATGGGAAAAGTTTAAGAACTTATTTGTCAATAATTACTTCCCTCATATTCTTCTAACAATGATGGAGAAGGATTTTCTTAAACTAAAGAAAAAGGATGATGAATCTGTTGGTACCTATGAAGAAAATTTTACAAGACTTTCAAGGTACGCTTCTGGAATTATTATCCAACCTGAGAGTAAGATCGATCAATTCTTTAGTGGCTTAAAACCAAGTCTTCAAAGGGTGTTAGACATAAGGGACTTCAATAACTATGAGGAAATTGTTCAATGTGCTCTCAAGGTTGAGATGGAGATTTGAGTAACCCATCAGTCATATGGGTTTGATAAGAAGAGGAAAATGGAATTCAAAGGAAAATATAAAGACCAAACTGAAATGAAGATGAGTTTTACTTTATGCTCAATGTGTGGAAAGAAACATGGAGGGAATTATCTTAAAGGGACAAGTAAATGTTTTAAGTGTGGAAAAGAAGGTCATCGGCCAATTGAATGTCAAAATAAAGGAAAGAAGATTTCTAATGATGTGAACAAAGAAAGGGATACACAGAATGCACCTCCTACACTTTAATGTTACAAGTGCAAGGAAATGGGGCATTATGATAATCAATTCCCTAATCCAAGGGTTATGGATGATGATCGATGTCAAAAAACTCTTAAGGCCAAAGACAAAGGAAAGTCACATGCAATTACTATAGGCGATGTGGATTTCGATAACGAAGTGGTGAAAGGTACACTTACCATCCACTCTAAAATAGAAAATATTTTATTTGACTCCGGATCCACCCACTCTTTTATTTCTGAAGAATTTTCTAAGGGTATCGCCATACTACTTCAAAAATTAGTTCTTAAGTTAGCTGTGACAACTCCTAATGGCACAACGGTTGTATCAGAAGTTTATAATTCTTCCCCAATTAACGTCTGTGGGAAAGTGCTTCCTGAAAATCTTGTGATCCTTCCTATAGTGGAATTTTATGTTATTCTTGGCATGGATTGGCTTTCTTTATATGGATATCATATCAATTTTTAAAGAAGGGAAGTCACATTTCATATTCCTGTTCAATCTATGATCATCTATCGATGCAAGGATGAATATAACCTTCTAGTGGAAATTTCTTCCATCTTATGGGTCTTGATTCCAATAAATGAAGGTTATTTATCTAAAATGGTTGGAGGGAAACTCATGATTAAGAATATTCCAATTTTATTGGAGTTTTATGATGTCTTTCCATGGGAATTTCCAGGTCTTCCACCAAATCGTGAAGTTGAGTTTTCAATAGAACTCATATTGGGTACTATTCCCATTTCAAAGACACCTTATAGAATGGACCCAATTGAGTTGTAGAAATTGAAGAAGCAACTCCAAGATAATCTTGATAAGGGATTCATATGCCCTAGTGCATCACCTTGGGGAGCACCTATTCTGTTTGTTAAGAGGAAAGATGGATCAATGAGACTCTGTATTGATTATCAAGAACTTAACAAGATCACTATCAAGAAAGAATATCCTCTCCCATGCATTGATGACTCATTTGACCAACTACGCGGAGCTCAGTACTTTTCCAAGATTGATCTTCGTTCAGGGTATCATCAATTAAGGTTTAAAAAGGATGATATACCAAAGACGACTTTCCGTACAAGGTATGGACACTATGAATTTATAGTGATGTCGTTTGGTCTTACTAATGACCCTGTTATCTTCATGGATCTAATTAATATAGTCTTTAGATACTATCTTGATAAGTTTTTTGTAGTCTTTATAGATGATATTCTTGTCTATTCAAAGAGTAAGGAAGAAAATGAATATCACTTAAGAATTGTATTGAAGACCCTGAGAAAGGAGAAGCTTTATGCCAAATTTACCATGTGTGAATTTTGGCTTCAAAAATTTTCTTTTTTGGGTCACATAATCTCAAGAGAGGGGATATCTATGGATCCCGCAAAAATAGAGGTTATCGAAAGATAGTCGAGACCAACAACAGTAACTATGATATGAAGTTTTCTTGGTTTGGATGGATATTATCGTTGTTTTTTGAAAGATTTTTCATGATTATCTAATCCACTCACCAGGTTGACTTGAAAAGGAGTTAAGTTCATTTGGATGGAGGAGTGTGAAGAGAATTTCAAGGATTTAAAAAGAAGGTTATCTAGTGCACCTGTGCTCACACTTCCTTGTAGTGGAGAAAGGTTTTTGATCTACAGTGATGCATCCAAGAAGGGATTGGGGTGTGTTCTCATTAAAAATGATATGGTGATAGCTTATGCCTCATGACAGTTGAAAATCCATGAGCAAAATTACCCAACTCATGATTTGGAGTTAGCCGTAGTAATCTTTGCATTAAAAATATGGAGGCATTATCTTTATGGTGAAAAGTGTGATATTTATACTGATTATAAAATTTTAAAGTATATTTTCACACAAAAGGAGATGAATATGCACCAAAGAAGATTGTTGGAGTTGATTAAAGATTACGACTGCTCCATACATTACAACCCTGGTAAATCAAACTAGGTGGCAGACGCATTATGTCAACAAGACCATGCTAGCTTATCCATGATGAGGATCACAAAAGATCCAATATTTATGGATTTACAAAGGATGGATATTGTAATTTTAATGAAAGGGGAGATATCTTATCTTTCTCAAATGAATGTTCAACTATCTATACAAGTAAAGATTAAAGAGGAGCAGAAGGATGATGTAGGGTTACAAAAGAAGGTGAGAAATGTTCCTGAATTCAACCTAGATTGTGATGGGATAATAAGGTTCAAGAACCGTGTATGTATTCCTACCATACAAGAATTAAAGAAGGAGCTTCTGGATGAGGCTCAAAGTTCTTCATTCTCTATTCATCATGGATGTACAAAGATGTACAAGGACCTAAAAGAGAACTTTTGGTGGGATGGCATGAAAAGAGATATCGCTGAATTTATCTCTCAATGATTGGTTTGTCAGAAAGATAAAGCTGAGAGATAGAAGTATAAGGGGATGTTACAACCATTTCCCATACCATAATGGAAATGGGAAAACATCACTATGGACTTTGTCACTGGACAATTCAAACTCTAGAAGACATGTTGAGAGATTTCTTTATGGATTTCAAAGGTGTTTGGGATCAACACCTACCTTTGGTGAAATTTTCTTATAATAATATCTTTCACTCTAGTATTAAAATGGCTCCTTATGAATCTCTCTATGGAAAGAAATGAAGAACTCCAACTTTCAAGGATGATGTTAGAGAAAGAAAGCTATTTGGACCTGATCTTGTTGATGAGATGGTAGAAAAGGTCAGATCTATTCAACAACACATAAGAGCAGCTCAAAGTCGATAAAAACGTTATACCAACAACCAAATAAAAGACCTGGAGTTTGAAGTGGGTGATAAAGTGTTCTTACAAATATCTCATTGGAAGAGAGTAATGAAATTTGGAAAGAAGGGAAAGCTGAGCCATAGGTATATCAGTCCTTTATAAATACTGGATCGTGTTGGGAAGGTAGTTTACCGATTGGTACTTCCACCAAATCTCTCACATGTTCATGATGTGTTCCATGTATCTCTCCGGAGAAAGTACATACCCAATCCTTCACATGTACTAAGCTTAGAAGTTGTACCGCTGGGGCAAGATATTTTTTATAAAGAACAACTGATAGAGATTCTGGATCATAGCAAAAAAGTTTTACGAAACAAGATCACTCTCTTGGTAAAAGTTTTATGAAGGAACCACCAATCAGAAGAAGCTACATGAGAACTTGATGATATAATGAGGGAGAGGTATCCTCATCTGTTTGTTACGAAGTGACGAATTTCGAGGGAGAAATTAGTTTTAAGGGGGGTAGAATGTAACACCTTGAGATTTTATGAGAAATTTTTTTTATGTATTATGTTATATGCAACATTAAAGTAATCTTTCACTACACACAACATTGTCTTGGCTTGCGTTACATGCAAGAGCAACCTTCCTTGATAGCTTGCGTTGTACGCAATACTGAGTTTTACTAAACAATGATATATTATTATATTTTTATGAACTAACCATTATGAATAGAATTAACTGAATTTTTAATTTATAACATTATAATTCATATTACACATTTTCTAGATTGAGGTATGAAAACAAAATCAATTTTTCAGAAAAAAGAAGTATTTTTCAAAAAATGCAGTTTTACCGCCTTTTGATGGCGCACCCATTTTAAATATAATTTTTGACAATTTTATAAGTTCAATCTTACAAAATAAACTTCTTCTTTTGAATCAGGATATAAAAATTTACATTGGATAATTTTTTGATATTTTTCTGATAACTTTCATATTTTTATGAACAGTAAAAATTCGCTAGTTTTTTCTTAAAAAACAACATTTTTCATCAAGATAATTTATCTGGTTAAATGATAAAATTTAATGTCTTTAAAGTATAAATAGAATATATTTTTCCCATTTAATATCATGTATGTCATTACCATTAATTTTACATTGAATTCGTAGGTAAAAACATTTCAATCTTTGACAATGTTTTAACTTTTAAAACTCATTTTCTTAACAAGAGGATTAATTTTAAATTAGTTACTGGAACTTATATGTTTTTAATTTTAAAAAATTTATTCCATATTTGGATTCAGTGGTTCCAAATTATGTTAATAGTTTAATTTTATTTTTTGACAATATGAATAGTAACCATGGTAATTTTTATTTACTATAGTTAGAGGTAAATCAGGTAATTGTGGGTAAAAATAAGATTATAAAATTACCCTACCACCTGCCAAAATTATATTGGATGAATAAAAGTCGACCCATTTTACCTAAGGATCTTAATATATTCGTTTCATGGACTTTTGACCATGAAAATGATATAATTATTATTATAACCAAAGAAAGTGACAACATGTCATTCTCTTACATCTTATAAGTGTAATAATTTTAATTTAGTGAAAAACTTCATAAAACCTCAAATATAAATATTCTCCATAAATCTAATAAAATTATATACATCATGAGAATTTATTTATAATTTTTAGGGATTAAATAATTATCATTAATTCGGACACAATAGTGATGTAGAAATTATTTTATTGATTGAAATATCAAATAAATGGTTTTAAAAATATTAAAATAAATATTATATGAACTAATTAATGTTCTCCATAAATTTTATAGATTAATATGTCATATTATGAATCTATTAAATATTTTTTTAATATATTATCTATGTGTATTTTATTTAAACCAAATAAATGAATATTGTCAAAATTGACACTATTGTTATTTTATAAAAATAACATATTATAAAATTATTTAAAAATATTTAAAAATATTTAAAAATTATAAATTGAAATTTATATGGTATAAAATGTCATTAAGTATCCAATTATAGGCAATTCAAAACACATAATTAATTATTTATAACAATTCAAAATTTAAAATATTATTACCACAAATAAAATTAAATAGATTAAATAAGGATAAATAAAGTTGATAAGGTTTAAAATAAATTCCCAACATGTATAAATTTTATTGGTTTATGAGATTACAACCCTATATCATCTTATCTTCTAATTTATTCATTTTTGGAGGTTTTTAAGTGGGGTTTCAATTTATTAAAAATTAATATTTTTTAGGTTTTCAAAGGTGCCCATCTCCTCTCTTATAAAAGGGCACCTCCTCCCTCTCCTCTTAAAAAAATTTTGAGCCTTCAAGCTCAGAAAAACCCTGTCAATTTCTCTCATATGCTTCCCTAGAAACATACTAGAGGCCATGGTCTTCTTCAAAGACCAACTTTAGTTCCCTAAGAGGTGGTTTAGAAGAGGCGCGTCGAAGAAGAGGTAATATCCTTTACGATTCTTTCAAATTTATTTATTCTTCTACTTCCTATTCTTTATTTGTTTCATTATAATGTAATAACATAAGTATCACTCATATACTTATATGTTATTATAAATATGAAGAAATACTATTTCACCTTCTATCCATCCTACGTAAAACAAAATCACCGCGCGTGCGTACGTACGAAATACCGTCTCCACGCCGTGGTGCAATCTGTTTTCCACCACCACCTTACTTAGATGAGTATAATGGTGTAAAGAAAAACTATATATGATTATTATAACATGATACTAATTCTGAGATATTCTATCATCCACTCCAATACCATTCATTAATTATGGGAACGATATCGTTGCTCGTGCGTACGTACGGCTTACCGTCTCCACGGTGCGATTTGATTCGTTCTACATGATCTTTATTAAATGATGATTATATAAACAAATTGAATTAATAGATATGATATATATTATACTAATACCATTTTGTAAATGATGTAGCTATAACCTAAAAAAAGGAATAAGAATTTATTTGACAAAACACGCATAAGAACATAAAGCAATGAACACCCGAATAACAAGTAGAAATGAAATTTTACTAATAATAAGATAAGAATATGACCACATATGATATCATAGCAATGTATATGATTCTGTAATAAGCCAATTACATTATTTAAATCATTATATAGGAGTTTTGGATACGTACAGAGCATATCAGACCTATGGTAAGGGAGAATCTCGCAATCTCAATTTTTATCTGAGATTGATTATACTTCAGTATTTACTAGGGAATATTTACCATCCACATCCATCTTTCCTCAATATGTAATATTATTTATATCCTCCTACAATTTTTTATGTCCAATTTTACCAATTTGTGAATTTTTAGTAAAAGATATGAAATGAATCTTTTGTCATTTATAGTACGAGATACTTTTTGACTTTTCAAGTCATAGTATGAGAAGAATGTTTTTTTACCTTATATGGAATCAACGGATTTAATATCCTTTCAAAGAAAATTATTTCCATGAAGTTTACTTTACAATTTTTCAAGTTTATTTTCAATTAATTTCTTTTATTTTAAAATTGCATGACATGTCGAGAATATAAAATGTTTTTGAAAAAGAAAGGATATTTTCCTCAAGAACTAAGTTCAAGTGTTTTATCAAAATTATTTTCCATCTAAGATGATATAGGGTTATGTTTCTATACCTTTTATTACATTGATTCAATTATTTTATGATGGAATTATTTTTATAAAGTCCTTTTATCTTATATGGATTGTGTTATGATGACATGATGTTTAAGAATCTCATTCTATTACATGGGTTATGCTATGATGTATGATTTATGATTTTGTGGCACACAAAATAATGGTTTCATTATGAGTTGGGTGAGTCCTATATCTCCCTCAAATGCATTGGGTAAAGATTTATATCTCATGAGATAGACATGGCTGGAACGAAAAGTTAATCCGGTTCAGTGATACAGGACTGGAACGAGGAGTAAACTTGGTTCAGTAATGGACTTTGTCTGCTATTATGGTCTTGGTAATGAGTCTTGACTAATATGAAATGATTTTCTATGATTATGTGTATATTACACAGAGTTTCATGTTTTAAGTTATGATTATTGGGATTACATTTCACTACTATGATGTATCCCATGTCAGGATATTATGATCTCTTTTGCAGGTTAAGATTTTTAAAATTTTATGTTCTTATGAATATGGTATGATTGATATTTCCTTTTTTTACCCTTACAGAGAATTTGAGCTCACCCTCTTTTATGTTTTCTTTTTCTCATGTCAAGAAGAAGGGTATTAAGTAGGATATGCCAAAGGGGACTCTAGATATGATGAAATAAATGGGAGACAATATAGATTATTTATAAACCAGTTGTTTATGTTTCCCAGTTTCGAAAGACACTATACCTATATGGTCCTATCATGGTTTTGTTATATTTTGTAATAAGTATGATTCAATTATGAAGTAATAACAATGTATGTAAAGTATGGGTCGTTATATTGTGTGTAGTGAAAGATTCCTTTAGTGTTGTGTATAACATAATACATAAAAAATATATATATTTCATAAAATCTTAGGTTGTTATAGTGGGAATATAGATAACATATTCTAATTATAGAATAATAATTATTTCATAAACATATTATATAAAAATTTAATCCAACTTAATAACCATCCCTGAAATGTGGTGATGAAAAATTATATACATCACTTTGTGGAGACAGTAGTTCGTAAGTATAGACGAGCGATGCATTAATTTACCATTAGAAAGGAAAGGAGATAAAAATGGAAGTTTCACAAAAATAATAAAATTTAATTTTATTGAAGATACTAATTTTATTATATCAATGTGGTTATAGAAGATTTATATGAGGTAGAATAAGAAATAAACATGCAAACACTCGGTTAAGAGTTATACCTCTACTTTGGAAAACCTCATTTGGATTACACAATAATCCTTCGAAAAATAGTTTTATAGTGATGAAATTGATTCTATAACATAGAAATAGAATTTATTAAGGTGATTTGGTGAGATTTATCTGAACTGAAGTTATCAAAATTTGTGAATAAGTGACGAGAGAAAGTGCCCTTTTGTAAGTGAGGTGGGTGAAAAACTTATAAATACTTGAAATATTAAGATATAATATTTTTCTAATTTAGGTAAAATGGATCCCAAATAAAATAAAAGATATTATAAGGAGTATAATGTATCTATATAATCAAAAAAATATACAAGTTTTTGCTTCATTTTAAACCTTATTTTTTTGTTTAACCCCATCATTAACCTAGTTTAACCATAATTAAAGAAACATATTTTCACTTTTTAAAGTCCATGAAATTATTTTTAATAATGTTAAGTGGAACATACATGAACCATGCATGATAAGATATAAAATTTACCATTCACATGAGTCAATGTAGGGCTTTTATTATTTTTAATTGATTTAAAATACTTTTAAAACATTAAATACCATGTAAGGTCATTTTCTAGACTATTCATATACCCTAACAAAAAATCCATTAATATAACAATTTAAATAAATTATAAACACTTTAACTATAAAATATATATTATAATTATCCAATAAATTCATGTTACACAATATTTTAACCCAAATATATTACTTTTAATGTTTTTGAAATTAATTAATTTATTTATTTACTGTTTTTACAAGCACTACAACCGTGTTACATAATAATTCAAGGTAATTATAAAAAAATAAAAATGAAAAATAAATTAATATAACTAAGATATTTTAATACTTATAAATTTTATCATATATATTATTTCATACATCACCTTTATATATATCCATTTTATGACAACATGACAAGTGAGAGAAAGTGAAATTTAGTAATTATATTTAAATAAAATTAATATATAGTTTTTATTCAAAGTGAATATAAAAAATTACATATTATTAAATCTTGGATATTTATGGATGAATTAAACTCATAAAAATAAATATAGTCAAGTCTGTGGTTGATTTTGAGACCTTATCCCATAGTTTTAACGTTAATTAAACTACTTTACCCATTACCGAGGTGATAAACGTTTACCATAATTAATATTCATTATGACAAAAAATGAAACTGAAATAGATAATAAATTTTCAAAACATTATTATA
Source organism: Viscum album (assembly GCA_963277665.1). Taxonomy (NCBI): domain Eukaryota; kingdom Viridiplantae; phylum Streptophyta; class Magnoliopsida; order Santalales; family Viscaceae; genus Viscum; species Viscum album. The sequence goes on from OY728134.1 coordinate 994,510,198, forward strand.
AATATAAAATACATGTTTTAGGATTAAATGTTTACTAGTTTAAGAGATCAATTTTAATATAAGTGTGCAAAACACAAGGAAAAACAGTTTTAGAAAATTTTATTTTTAATCATAAAAATGATTTCATACCAAATCAAGTATAATGTTGGATCCTATAGAATTAATTAAATAATTTTTTTAATAAATATCATATTTTAATTTAAAAATATTTAAAATATAAAGGTAATTTCAAATTACTTAAAGAAAATAAATTACAGTTTTCCAAAAATCGATATTTTTCAATATCCACTCAAAAATCAGTCTTTTCAGAAAAAATTCCAAGAATTCAACATAAGATAATTTTAAAATTATGATTTAAAAAACAATTTTAATTTTTTAAAATTAAAATTCTAAAATTTGAATAAATGAATTATAATATCCACACACAAAATATAATAAAAACTATTTCAAATAAAATGCATATTTGAACCATAAAATGGTAAGTGTCAAACTAATTAACTACGAGTTAAAACTAAAAGATAATGTTAATATAATGACCCAAACCTATCTAAATTTTATTGGTTGAGTGGTTTTATACCCATAACCAACTTAATCTGTAAATAATCCACTTTGGATCTATTATAAACTGAACATGAATTTATTATAAAATAATATTTCTAGATTTTCCAAAGGTGCCCCTCACCCCTCTTATAAAAGGGCACTCCCCCTTCTCACTAATTCACACATTCAAAGCCTTTTGGCTCGGCCAAACCCTGCCCAAATACTCTCTAAACTTCCCTCAATTCAACTTAGAGGCCTTAGTTTGATCAGAAAGCCATCCTATGGATCCCTTTTGATCAAATCAAAAGGAAGAACCTGAAGAAGAGGTAATAATTTCACCACCCTTTTTCAAGTTCCTTTCTTCTTTCACTTCTTCTTTCTTTGTTATTACCATTATAAAAAAATAACTCCAGTATCTTATATATACTATGATGTTATTATAAATATGGTACAACCATATTCATTATTCTATCCATCCTTTGAATAACATGTCACCATACGTGCGTACGTACGGCTTACCGTCTCCGCGTCGTGGTGTAATTGTTATTCAATAAATTATTATTTGGATAGGTATAATAATGATGTTTAATTCATGTAAATAATAAATATAACATGATAATGATTCTGTATATATGATATACCATCCAATTATATATTATTTTAATATAAAAAGAATGATATTGTCGCTCGTGCGTACGTACGGACTACCGTCTCCACGAACGCGATGAGATTCATTCTCCATCGTATCCATTCAAGTATAATTCTCATTTGATGATTAATAATAGTATATAAGGACTTGATATAATTCTGGATATGATTAAGATACATCCTATCCATGACAAACACGGCTTACGTAACAAAACATATAAAAGAAAACGAGTAAGTTAACACCCGAAACAACGATAATACTAAGATATTATTAACAAATCAATGTTAAAAGATCATATATGATATCATATTAATGTATATGATTATTTTATAATTTAATAAAAATTATTTCACCATTATACAGGAGTTTAATCTACCCCCAACCAAGGAAAATTACAAGGTAAGGGTTTATTTCGCAATCTCTTCATTATCCGAGGTTGTTTATACGTAATAATCTACTGGGATTTCTTTATCATCCACATCCATGCTTCTTCAAAATGTATTTCAAAACATTTTGACTATTTACAAGAATATGGGTTAAAGTCATTTATACCTTTGTTTGAATTTTTATAAGAGGTTTATAAAGGAATCTTTCCATCGTTTTCCAAACTAGTTGCTTTTTAACCTTTTCGATAGAATTAAGGTAAGAATGTTTTTTTTGACTTATACAGCAGGTGCGGCTATTTTCCGCCATTATAAAATCGTCGAAGATTCCCTTACAAGCTTATAAGAATATTTTCAAAGAAAATGTTTTATTTTATAAATATATGACTCTTAAATTATTTCAAAATAAAAAGAGATATTTCTCTAAAAAGAGTTTTGATTTCATCTATTTCAACATCCTTTGATGGATTTTACGCTTATTTGAAGTTGATTTATTATGATACAAAACTTCTATATTTTATTGAAGGTTTTTTGATATGTTTGACTATGGATGTGTTATTTTTATATCATTCATGGTTTATGGATGAAGTATTTACATTTTGTATGCTAGTTTTAATACGAATGTTTATGTTATGTTTAAACCTATTCATATGAGGAATGCATTGGACTTAATATGTGATGGGTGGAGCCCGCTATAGCTCCTCGATGCATCGGTAGGTCTCATGAGACAAACTAGTTTCTTGGCACAAGGGCTTGACAAAATCTTATTTGTAGTCTTGGCACGAGGCCTTGTCTATGTGGTTATGATAGTCTGGAATTATGCATTCCATCATTATGAAAGTGGTTATTGATATTGCATGTGATTATTCGATTAGTATAATATCCATGTGAATAAGTAAATGGCATTATTTCATTTTATTTTTTCTATAATATGTTGAAGTTTAAGCTTAAAAGGCTTTTGTTTTAGTTATACATTGCATTAAATGTTTATTCTTATTTATGAAAGTTTCCTCTATATTGTTACCCTTACTGGGAATTTGAGCTCACCCCTTTTCTATGTTTTATTTTTCCCAGGATGTGAAGAAGTAAATTATGAATGACCTGTAGGGATAGTATGAGGGGATAAGAGTGTGGACTATGGAGTCTATGTTGTTGTAGTTTTCATTTTTATGATGTAATGTAAAACTTTATGAATATATCTAGTGTTTCCAAGGCTACTAATCTAATAGGTCTTTCTAGATTTGATCTTTTTTTTTATCATGCCAATGTTATGTAATAATGCACTGACTCTGGGTAACTGGGGTCAGGGCGTTACAAGTTATGGGAACTACCTACATGTACAGAATACCTGAGCTAGCCACCCTGAGGGAGAACACTAAGCCTTACCAATTAAATATCTCTATCCATCATTGCCCTTACTATGAAAGATGACCAGAAGAGAAAATTCTAACACCGTTGAGGGAAGAAGTCTCCACCGTGAGTAAGGAAGAACCCAAACAATGCACCACTATTGATGCAGCACCACCATACTACTCAAGTCACACATGTGTAAGATCGAAGATGAGAATCCCTAAGCTCACCATCTATTGAGTGTGCCATTGAGTGTCACTGCACCAATGATCCTACACTGCCCTTGCTGACTACTAGATACCACTAGGACACAACACCACAATTGAATATTTTTTAGGTTGATCCATCACTATATCCACTGAGACTAAAGTGTGATGATCAAAGATCTTTAGAGGAGATGACACCAAGCATCATCACACCAAAGATCCCGAGCCTCCCTATTAAAGCTTAAGACCACCACAATTCTAAAATGAGAAGATTTATGCTGATGAATTCTAAGAAACTAGAAAATTATTATATTTCTTTTGATCTGTTTGATTTTTTCCATGTGTAGGTATTTTAAAGACTGGTGAGAACCCGTCTCTCCTAATGTTGTGGATATGGCTTCAGAAAATGACTCACCCCATGTGCTTGCTAGAATACCTCAATAAATTTATCATAGAAGGGCAGGGGGAAAAACTAGACACAATTTGAATTCTATATCAAATTTTCTTCTCCGTATCGCCAATTCTCTCTTGACTCAAGAAAATTCAAAGATGGTTACCACAATTTGTAAGCTCAATATATAGCCTTTGAAATGTAGCTTGAACCTTATTTTGAGATTACAAGAACCATAACCAACCTTATCTAAGATAACATGCTTTATTTCAATGCTAATTACAAACTGATAAAGTCAACACCACTTTTAAATTTCATTAATCTCTTAAATTATTTTTTCTACAAATTCTTTCTATTTGAAAATATAAAATTTAAAATACCCAAGCTCGGGAGTGGGCCCAAATATTTTCAAGCCCACTTGGAACACTGAACACTTATTCAACATGTGAATCACTCAAAAATAACACAAAATATAGCATAATGTTTCACTAGTGTTGTGAATCACGAAATCACTTCTCCTCAAAAATATGTGGACCTTGATTTTGGGGTGATTGTGAATCAATTGAGAAATACTATTGATGCCTTTTAAAATCCATTGCATCCCTCAAGCTGGACACATGTCAAGGATCCCAAATTCTCTAGACATCAAAATTAAATAAAATTCCTGAAAAATATATATTGTTCATGTGGAGCATGCCAAGGATGCTCAAGAACTTTACTATAAATAACGAAATATTTACTATGATATAGAGTCGCGTCGACACTTTCACATTCTAAGAGACTAATTTATGAAATCAGATATTGTTGTTGTTTACTATTTTATGTTTATTTTCCTTTCTTATAACCTTAATGATGGAACACTAATCCCTCAGTAACTGAGTCGAGGATATTCCCCGATCCCCTCTTATTGAATTATTCAATTTAAATTGTTTATATATTCTATTAATGTATGGATTTATTTGAAGTGCATGGAACATAGGATGTTTCATATTTCATTAAATTTTAATTTATCTTCTCTTAATCATTGTATGGCATACAAAATCTAGTTAGGCTCTCTCTATTGCTTATTATCATGATTAGTGGGTTGAATTAAGGGTAATCACGTATCTATAATTACTAGACTAGGGAATATTAAAGGTTTAGTGATCATTTCATCCCTCCTGTTAAACTAAAAACTTTCAAGAGTGGGTAATTGAGTGATATCTCAATTGATTGAAGAGAAAACATGAGTGAAAAAATGGAATAATTATTTAACAAGGTAAGTAAGGGGATATCCATGTTTACGCCACTTCTTTTAAAATTGATTTTAAACCAACCAAGTTTAGTTTTCCATTACTGTTTCCAAAAACTAAACCCACCAAACAAAAGTATAACTCGCCTATAACATTGTTCTTTCAAAAGAAAAACCCAAGTCCCACTACTAATGCATTATTCTCATGTTAAAAAATTATTCTGATAAGCACCTTATGAAAGGTGGATCATCAAAAATGGCATAGTTTTCAAGGATAAAATAGATTTTTTACACTTATTTTTAGAAAACTAATTTAACACATGAACATATAAAATTTGTCTCACCTAATTAGTTTTTATCCTTAGAAATTTTAGAATCACAAAGGACGCATAAAGGGAGTTTTTCATTTTCCCATTGACCAACTCCTCATCCCCTTCTTCTGATTCCACCAATGGAAATTTGGGGAGCCAAAACATGGAAGATCAATTCTAATTAAATAAAACTTTAAGGGAACTATATACACCTAATTTTAGTAACATAAACTAGTAGTTAAAAATTAATAATCATCAAGTATGTGAGGTTAAAACTATAATTCTAAGTCACCTACCAAAACTTCATGGTTTTTCAGGAGAATACCCCAATAGACATCTACAAGAATTTGGATAAATCTATAATGGATTTAAACCTTGAGGAGCCACTGAGGAAAAGATTTGATGGAAGGAATTTCCCTTCTCTCTTTAAGGGTCTACCACAGAGTGTCCCTATAACTTCCAACCTAGAGGGATCACCACCTAGGATAAACTTCCCCAAGCCTTCCTCTATAAATATTTCACTATATCAAGAAGTTTCCAACTGTGGAAGATAATTTATGAAATCAAACAATAAAGTTGAGAGACCCATTACAAGTATTGGGAGTGATTCAAAGGAATAACAAAATTTCATCCACACCAACCTTGTAAATAACATAATTCCATGGTATTATTTTCCCATAGATTGATGGATAGTGAGAAAAATATATTGGATCCTTCCTCTTGAGGATCACTGATAGAAAAAACACATGTTGAGGGAAGATATCTCATTGAAAATATCTCCCAAAACTCTAAACAATTTGATTTGAGAACTAATATAAGGGTATTAAATGATGAAAATGGTTCTTATTCTATCCTTATAGAAAAAATTAATGAAATACCATCAACTTTTGTGAAAACATATAGCTCTAAAAAAGTGCAGGAAAATTAATCCACCATAACACCTTTGGTTTGACAACCCTATCTATCTCAAGAGCACTTCACTAATGGTTCTCCTCAATTTCAAGGAAACAATGAATCCATGTATCAAATACCACACTAGAAACATCCAAAATACAATCAAGGAATCATAAAGTACACTAAGACTCAATACGAAGCTGTAAACCAACAAATTCATAGAAAATTATTTTAATAGGGTTTCCTCTATAAAAATTTCCAACCACCACCCTTATTAATATATAATTATCTACCTTCTACAAGATACCAACCAAGTAAATATCATGAACTCTCACTCAAGTACCTGTTGAAAGAATTTGTAAAAAAACAACAACCAAATCTTAACCGTCATCAATGAAATAAATTACAAATGATTAAGTAAGATTCATACCCAATCCGTTCCTTAAAATATATATAATTTTATCTCTATTATACTAAGGAGTATAAAAGATATAGGAATAAGTAATTAATCCCCATCCCAAGAAGAAGCTATAAAGGGACAACAAGATACGCCTGAATAATTTACCCTTGGAAAAGAACCTAAAGAAGAGGTACTTGTAGAAACTATTGGAGTTGGTTCCCTAAAACCTAATTATATATACTTTATGATTACATGTATTCATGTTTTTGAATATTAATAAGCTAATTATAAAATATTAACTATTATTCTATGTAATGTAATATGTGAAAATGTCCTAAGTGTGGTTATCGCACTGAAAGGACATAAGAGTTCTCCACTGTGATGAGAACCCAGATGTGCCACATTGGTATTCTTATATTTATATTTTATATCTGAATGAAATATTTTGAGGGAAAAATGATATAGTATATCAAGGATAGAAACTCATAGGAATTTGAGGTACCTTTTTTTGTGTACACCCTTGATAATTTTCAGTGTAGGAGATTATAAGGAAGAGACTCGCTGGAAGTAAATCCACATTTATATGTGTCATTAGATGTTCCCATTTATGGATGAGTGTATTGATACATGGACTTTAAGTTAGTCATTTTAGTTTATGTATTGAAAAAATGGGACAACATGTGTTCACGTCAAAGTAGGATACATTGGGTGCATCATGAGTAATATTTCATTAATGAATAATTTGAGAAAAAATATGTCTGTTCTATTTTTAAAAGATGTTGGTATCTCGGGACCTTTGACGGAAATGATACAACCTGAATAAATCCATGTCCACATACTTTTTTTGGAATGTTTATTTATGGAAATTACCATAAAGAGTCATCAAACACATAGGTTGATGACACCAGCATACAACCTACTTGATAAGAGATATCATGATAAAGGGATTATATTACATAGTAATAATTCATATGAGGTTTTATATTGTAGTGACATTAACCTATTTATTTATGGTTTCCTTGGAATATTTCTAGATGCTATCCTTGGAAATTAAGCTGGTTCGCTTAATGCCACCGTGAAATAGACCTAGAGGGTCACACACTAAATGTATCCAGAACCTCAGTTAAATAAAACTACAATTTATTATTTAACATGTTGAATAAATATTATTACTTTATGTGGTTCAATAATTATTCATATTTTCTTTATTTTATATATTTCATCACTAGTTATTAGAGAGAATAATTTTTTATCTGAAATTTAATAAATATTTATTTTATATTTAGTGAAAATAACATTTATTTATTTATTAGAGAATAATACAGTGATATTTATTTATCAAATAAATAGTCATTATTAAAGGGATAATAAATATTGTGGAGGAATGATGGACCAATTTTAATGGTCTAGTGTCAAATAATATATATTAAATATTATTTGAATAAATAATATTTAATTAATTTGTGAGTTTTGTGCATATTGATAAATAATAATATTATTATTATAGACATGGGGTTCTACAGGTATTAAGAAAAAAATAATAAGGGTGCATGTGTAATTATTATTTTCTAGCCCTAGCACTATTTAAACCCAATTATATTATTTTTTAAGTTTTCCCATTAATTTTTTTGTGCACAACATCTGGATAATTTTCTCAAATCTATAGATAGATTCATCTCTAAGAACATTCTCAAAAGTATAGAGTGATCCTCCTCCACCACCACTCTAGATTCTAGACAGATTAAGAAGAATCCTTCTTAAAGGAATTTTCTAGGTGATCAAATGCGAATAATGCAAGAGTTATGATATACCATGCTAGCTGCCAGATATTCCTACAGTGTCATTTAGAATTTTGTGGAGAACATGTGGTTCACCACTCGAGGGAATCAATACTTGACTGCAACATTGAAACAATGGTATGATGTAGAGACATTTTCATATTAATTAATGAAGAAATAATTCATTCTAAGGTAAATATTTAGTTATTAAAATTAATTATAAATAATTTTTAGTGATCCTAAATTCTTGTTTTGGTGTTCTCACATCAATTAATAATTAATTCAATTTGGTTGGTCAGGGTTTTTATTTTTGATGTACATCTCGAATTAATCATCAATTATGAGAAAAATATTAGTACGGAATGCCCCATCTAGTGCTTTCTCTATACTCAGAACCTTCAAGTGGTATTATAGAATATCATTGATTGATCTATGAATTTATCACTAGTTTTCAATTCTATTTTAATAATTATTTAATCCAAATCATGGGATCTTCTCTTCTTCATCTTATTTCTCAGAAATATAATCAAATTTAATTAATTTTATAAATTAATTACATTCAAAGACCTCATATTGAGTTTTAGAGGATTCTGGAATTATTACTCAAGATTATACACCATGTATCCCATTGGTACACACTGTGTACCCATGTTCGCTGAACCAAGACAATTCATAAGTTAATTATGAATTAATTCAAGTTGTGTGAATTTATTACAAGAAGTGTATATTTAAGTGCATCATGTATTGACTTGTTCATTCTGGTGCATAGTTATACCGACTACATGACATATAACATCCATACACAATTTATAGTCCATTATTCAATTTAGGTTCATGTATTTTCTTACAATACCTACATGACTGCTGGTTGTGTAACTCAAAGACTCCATGAAGTGTATCACATGTACTAGAAAAAAATCCATAAGTTTCCATGGAATTATTACACATTGAGTCTCTACAAATGTGCTTCAAATATACTATGATAATAATACATGACGTGTATCTAGATTTTACGCATTGTATATATTAAAAAATTATATAAAATTAAAAATTAATTTATTATTCTACTAAAACATTATTAACACGTCTTCCATGTGTCATTTATTTGACTATATAATGACATGTGATGGGTTATAAATATATATATACATATATATTAAATTTATAATTAATTAATACTTAATGCTGAGAATAGTATATCGTGTATAATTCATAATACATCCATTACTCTATGCGCATTGAAACACAAAACATTACGTAAATAACATGTGTTCTATGTGTCATTTTTTTTAATATGTACATTTCATGAAATTGTAGGATAATTAATGTATTCCACATATATAATGATTAAATAATATAATAATATAATACACATTGGGTAGTTAGAATGGGTACTCATCATGTTTCCTCCAAGGTAAATGTTTTGTACATAGTTAATTTTAAATAAATTTCTTTAATTTGATTAAAATTATGATGGATGAGAATCTCAAGAAAATTATGAATGAGAATTAAGATAAATGAATAGATTAATTAAATAAGACAATTAATTTATTCATTCATGATTTATATTAAATAAGAATGATTAGAATTGAATGATATTTTATTTAATGTGTAATATGTTTCATGTATATAGATGATCAAGAGCATAAACCAGAACTTTTTATGTGATTAATTTCATTTTAATTTATTATTAAATTAAATTAATGGTATTTTTTCATCCCTCCTATCATTATGTAAGGTAATACATTACTAGGTAGTATGATCCAGTATTTAGATGGGTCGAAAATTTAAAAGGATTTTGAATTTTCTTTGATGAATGGTCAGATTTTGAATCAAGATTCAGAATGGATTTTCTAGTGCTTGAATGTCAAAAAAATTGGTTTTTAGACACGTAATGATTCTCTAGATGTGTAATGAGTGTTTGGATGATCTTTAGAGGCTTCAAGTTATGTTTTGGAAGTTTTAAATATTTCTTCCCAGTTTACATGTCTTGGTGTGAACGATTTAGGAGAAACCATGTGACACCTTGATGATCAGAATGTTTTCAATTAATTTTGAACTGTGAACGATTAAGTTTCATGGTCTGAGAGAGGTTTGGGGTAAACTATGTGTGGTTAAAGGGGGAACTATGTGAGGTTTAGAAGGGTATAAGGCATGGTGCACGGGCTACGGATGGTTTCAAAATAAGGTGCACTTTATGGTAGGAGGGAGATAGTGTTGATAGCACGATTGGGATACATTTTGTAAAATCATGTATCTTAACTATGCGGGGCATGGGTTTTTTATAGTATGGGTGTTCATGGATGGATAACAGTTTGAAAAACCATACGTCTTCCAAGAATTTCATTAAAATAGAGTTTTTACCATTTTCCAATCTAGGATTTTAAGTTACCCCTCCCCTTTCTATCCCTCTTATGCGCACAAACCTGAGGATGGTTCTCCTCCATTCCTCCCTTCTTCAATTATTTTCAAGGAGGTGTCTTATCGGTGATTATTTGATGTTTTTCAGTAAGATTTACTCTCTAGTTACTACCCTACTTTTTCCCTATCATTACATCTAATTTTAGGGATCTCTATTTTGTATATGGTTGCTGATTCAATCGGATCATGGTGGAATCATCTATGTCTCATAGGGATTTTGGTCGAATTTTGTAGAGGACATCCCAAGACTAATTCCGCACATCATTGTGTGAATTTTCATTGACTTATTTGTTTGTGGTGAATTTTCTTAGGTTTTTTAAAATGAATTAATTTAATTAATTTTCTATTTGGCATCATCGCTCAGGTATTTGACCAAGAATGGTTTCAGTGGTCATTTTTTGATCTTCCATAGTGGTTTCTTGGAGTTTATACAAGAGGTTATCATCCAGTGATTTTATGGAATCATGCAAAGTTTCATCATGGTTAATTAATTAATTGTAACAATTATAATTAATTAATTAATTTTTTGGTGTAATACTTGAGTTTGGGTGATCGAGATAAGCTCAATTGGGAACTGAGGATTTGGGAAGAGTCAAACATGGACCTCGGTAATGTCACTAGCTTGGGAAATGTTTTGGAAAGGTTACTTAGTGAGGTAGGTGGTCTAAGTTCTTTACCCATAGTCTTGATAATTTATTTTCATGTGTATGTATTATGTTCCTTGAAAGCCCATGTGTTGTGTGTTTTCTTCCTTGGATTATGTAATTTTGTTTTATGCATTAGATTAATACCTTAGACCTTCCAAGGATCTCATTGGATCTATGGGTATTTATAGGACTAATCCTACGGTTACCCATGGGGTGTGTTATTTCATGTAAAATGGTAAAGTGGGTTTTTAAAGGGATAATTTTAGAATGATTTTATGTGTTATGTTTTTTATGGAAATTCCTAAGATTATTTTGAAATTGTTTTAAATATGTGTGTTGTGTTTTGACCCAATTTGGGTGTCATAGGGGGGAATCTGTTGTATTAGTGGGCACTCTAGACACAACTTGAATAGTACTTTTGATTACCATTACATGTATAAAGATTGATATATACATGTGTTTATTTAATTCTTACCATAATAGTGTTGATAGTTCTATATCCACTATTTAAATTGTAATGTCCTTATATTATGTGTCATATCAAAAGATTATAGCAGTTCCCAGCTATAATGAGAACCTCGTGATACTATGACTGTAATCTTAAATATATATGTCCTATGGTCTAGATATATCATACTGATAGGACACATATGTTGTTATACTATCAGGTGATGGGGGCTCATAAGTATTGAGATTTATTCTCATGAATTTTACACTTGGTGATCTCTAATAGTGATATCATGAGGACAGACCCACCAATAGGAACACCACATGTTTCAAGTGTCATTGGTTGTTCCTATCTATTAACATGTGTATTGGTCTCCAAAATTGAGATCATTATCTGTGAGTGCCATTTGATCGAGTACTTTGATGCAAGGAGAAATCCATAATAATGATATCGTGGAGAGGTGGTTTGTGTTGGGTGCATTATTGGTGGTATGAAATTGGTTGAATGATCAAGATAGAATTTTTCACTTCTAAGTTGAGGAAGAGATATCTCATGGTCTGAGGTTGACCAGGATGGTAGTACCTTCATAAATCCATAGCCAAGGTACAAGAAGGTAAATCCATATATTAAGGTCCTGAAATATATAAATAAATAAAAGGGTGATGACACAAGTGTGCATCCTACATTATGAGATATTATCGGAAAAAGAGATTATATTACACAGTAAGTGTTCGCTGGAGAAAGTCATAGTTATAACATTCCTTATCCAATTAAGGTCCAAGATGGGTTACTAGACTCTGCTCTTGGTCTATGGGTTAGACTCACTGCTATTGAGATAAGGACCTAGAGGGTCACACACTTAGTGTATCCATAAGTTCTACCTATTCTAATGAATAGAAGTTTAGGATGAAGTGGGCCCCATATGCGGGGGCCGATGAACGTCCGAGTTTAACTGATCACAATTAAAAATAATTAAATTATATTTTTCAAGTTTAGAATAATGATGATTGAATTTATTTCTCATGATATTCACAAATTGGTTGATCATAAAAGTGAATATGAGAAAAATATAATTTTTTGAATGAACATAGGATGTTCAAGGTTCGTTAAATTATTTAGAGAGCTTACAGACCGAGTTAATTTTTTTTATTTTGTCACGTAACATTTTATAGTGTTACAAGTGAGTGATAAAATATTTGTGACATTTATGAGAATTTTATTAAGTCATACATGTTTGCAAAGGACCAAAATGAAGGTTATTACATTCCAGGGACCAATGTGAAATTTTGGAAAGTATAACCTATGTATAAAAGCTAATTTTATCCACTTGAATTATAATTTCCACACTTTTGAAGAATTTAGAGAGATAATATCTCTTCTCATCTCCTCTCAAGTTCATAGAGAGGGATTCTAAAAGAAAAACATGGTTGGATCGATCTCGCTTTCTCGATTGAGTCCACGTTCTTCAAGCGATCATAAGGATATTCTAAATCTCTTTGGTTTCTTATGCTAGCACCTTGGAAACATATATTGATGATCCTGGAAGTGTGAATCAAGTGTGTATTATCTTGAGGATGTCTAATTTGGCATCTTACAGCCACAACACATCAATGGAGAGAAAATCAAATCGATGATGTCAAAGGAATGATGTACCTTTTAAGCTTTCATGTGGTTTTATTTTCGTGATTAAATAGAATTTCACATGATCCTTTTAGAAATATGTTCAAGGGGTTTGTGGAGTCTATTTTTTTAACATAAAACCAAACCCAAAATTTTAAATTGTTCGTTCTTCAACACTTCTACTGTACCCCGGGTTCCTTCAATTGGTATCAGAGGGAACATGTAATTATTTAAGTCTAACAAGATGAAATTTCAATTAAATTTTCTATGATTTGAAAATAGGGTTTCGATATGGTCCCAACACAACTAATGGTGCGTTGATCTGAGTTCTTATCACCAAGATCTGGTTGATCGAAGATCGACGGGTTTTGCATGAAAGTTGCTACAAAAATTAAAGTTTTATATTTTTCTTTCATTTAATGGATACCATTGTGATAGATCTTTATCTTGAGCACGATATAAGCACATTTCATGGTAACCAAAAATACATGAATCCGGTTGGGGTAGTTCATTGCCAATATAAGCTTGCCATGGACGCTTGTTTTATTAAATAGATAAATCTTCCATTTTAAGCTGGTTTAAAGCTTCTTATAGAAGCTTGTTAAATTAAACGAATATAACATCCCATGGAAGCTTGTTTAATTAAAATTATAAATATTCTTATTGAATTTTTTTTAATTAAAAGTACAATGCTTCCTATTTGAGCTAGTTTAAATCTTCTCATGGAAGATTCTTTAATTAAATGCACAAATCTTCCTTGGGAATCTTATTCAAAGATTCCCAAGAAAGCTGGATTAAAATAAATATATAAAGGGGAAAAAGTTTCCATTGGAAATTGTTATTATATATATATATATCATTTAAATGGATACCACATCTTGGGCCGGACCATTCTGGTTGGGGTCCTACCGGCCTGACCCTCTTAACCTGACACTAGTCCTAAATTAATTTTTGGGGATCTTATTTAGGTTCAAATAGACCTAAAAATTTATAAATAGAATTTCAGAAGTTAAATTTAATTGTTTGGGATTTAATAAAAAAATTTGGGATCTGTGGGACGTATTGATAATTAATTAAATTATTTTAATGCAAGTTAGCACATTAAAAATACCCTCGAGTTAAATTTTAGCAAATTTAATTTTTCCTTATGAAATATACTTGCATGTTGACTGATCATGAGTTGAGACCGACCCATGCATGTTTGGTTTATTATTTATTTAATTTTATTATTGCATTTAAGTTTTATAAAATTTAATAATTATTTTATTTTTACAATATGTGCATCATCTCTACATCTTTAATTTGTATAAGGGAATGTGTGTCCACATTTATGTTCTAAGAATGTTATTTCGAATCCCTAGTTACCCTCACCTATGTGTGAGTATACATTGTAAAAAATTGTATGATTTCATGGTGATGTGGTTTGAGTCGAGAGTTGGCGTAGTTCGAACATGTGAAATGCATGAGAGTTACGGGTGATGCAATTCAAGTTAGGTAATGTCTTAATGAAATCCCCTAGGGTCTTGGTTAATCCATTATTCACTCAATGGATTAACTAATTGTTAATGGATAATGATCATGTCATTATTTATTTATTTTATCATATGCATGGTTTATTATTTTGTGAATGTGTAATTATTATGCATGATCGCGTAGCATAATAATAAACAAGCAGTGAGAGTTAAAATGAACATGTGCGGTGAATGTTTTATATTTAAAAGCATGGTTAAATTGTGAGAATGATCACATAAAATAAGAATGTTAAATAGAAAAGGATTATATTCTTCAATATTAAAATACCAAATCCCTCAAAGAAAATATTAAGTCATCAAATGCCTTCCATTGCTCAAATTTGAGCAAAATCGGGTTTATGAGGTGCTCGGTCAGTGAATGTTGAGGGTGAATCCTATATCCAGGGAGTTGTTATGAGAGTGGTGGGTTGAATTAAATAAATTTGGCAGAAATGGGATAGCCAAAACTAGCTTTTTGAAACTTTAGAGGCAAAGAGTTGAGCAATGCAATGTAATTCTTTGCAGGAGATGAGACTCCACTCAACAGATCAAGGACTCAGGAGTTAATGTGGTTGGATATATTAGTGCCTACCTTGGAATATTTGAGTAGTGGCATATCCAAAGATTGTAGACTATGAGGAGGGGTTTCAAGGATCCTTTCCACTAGAAAACTCAAGTGAAAAAATATTCTGATTCTAGTACAAAGAGTTTCTAGATTTCGTTAAAATAATGGGAGATATTTAAAATTAATAATTTGAGAGTTTTTACTAGTAATCAAGATAAATTACTAATCTAAAATGTTTATTTATTGTAGATTAAATGGAAAACACCAATTCATTTTCACTATGATCAATATTGGATAATGAGAATATCCTTACAGGCCATAACTTTTAGGAGTGGTGTAGGCGCTTACGCATAGTACTATGCCAAGAGAGGAAGATTTATGTGCTGGAATCCCCAATTCCTACTGAACCCCCTCAGGGGGAAATAAAGGCGGATAAAGATAAATACAATAAGCATATGGAGTATTCACTAGATGTTCAGTGTTTCATGTTTTCATCTATGTTCAGTGAGATGTAGAAAATTCATGAGGATAAAGATGATTTCCAAATTCTATCGTATCTCTAAGAGTTATACCAGGAGAGAGCTCGACAAGAAAGATATGAGATATCAGGTGCTCTGTATAGATGAAGGCTACTAGAAGGAATTCAAGCAGGACCTCATGTACTGAATATTATCAGGTATATCGAGAGACTTGAGACCCTCATGTTCAAATTGAACCAAGATCTAGAAACTGATCTCATTATTTCCTCTTTATCGCATATATTCTCGACATTAATTATTAATTATAATATGAATAACATTAATAAGTCACTCTCAAATCTTTTGGATTTAGTTTTTCAAGCTGATAAGGATATGAAAAATATCAATTCATTAGTCCTTATAATGAACAAGATGAGGAAGGGAAAGGCTAAGGGGTCTAAGTCCAAGTCCAAGATAAATACATTGGTTCACTTTCCTTCTAAAATACAAAGATAAAAAGAAAGGGAAATTAACTAGAGGATATATACTTTCTAAGTGGAATGAAAGGTCATTGGAGGAGGAACAGAAAAGCTAGGAAGAAGAAGTAAGGTGATACTTCAACTTCATGTATTTTTGTCATTGAATGCAATCTGTCTATTTCTACAAGTTGGGTATTGGATACTTCATGTGTCTCACACATATGTTTTCAAATATTGGAACCAAGTAGATTCAAGATAATTGAAAAAGATGAAGTAGATCTCTAAGCCGAAAATGGTTCAAGTCTACCAGCCTTGGTAGTGGGAGATTATCATCTTACTTTGCCTAGTGGTTTGGTTCTTGTGTTGAATAATTGTTATTATGTTCCTTCAGTCACCAGAAACATAATCTAATTTTTAATTCTGGACACAATGGAATTTTATTTCATGTTTGGAAATAAATGTTGTCTCTTTTATAATGATAACATGTGTTATGGTATGGCGCATCTTAACAATGGGTTGTATATACAAGAACTCAAAAATACGGTAATGACAATCAATGACAAAACCAGCAAGCATGACTAATATAACAGCATCCTATGGAACTTCAAGCCTGGTCATGTAAATTAGAAGAGATTACATAAATTAAATCAAGAAGGGTATTTATATTCAATTGAGTTAAAACTCTTGGATGTATCTCACACTTGTTTATAAGGAAAAATGTCTAAAGCATGCTTCTCTATGAAGGGAGAAAGAGCCACTGAATTGCTAGAATTAATTCGTACTGACGTATGTGGTCCATTTCCAATCGAGGTAAGGGGTTGGTTTTCGTACTTCATTAATTTTACTGATGACTTTAGTAGATATGGTATATCTACTTAATGTGGTATAAGTGAGATTCATTTTAGATGTTTAAGGAATACCAACATGAAGTAGAAAACCAACTTTCTAAGAAGATTAAGGCATTACGCTCATACTGAGGTAGAGAGTATCTTAACTAAGCTTTCATTGATCACATGAAGAATTGTGGGATAGTATCTCAAATCAATCCTCCTTATACACCACAGTGGAATGGTGTGAGTAAAAGGAGGAATTATACCCTGCTTGATATGGTCAAATCAATGATGAGTCAGACAACTCTTTCATTATCCTTTGGGGATATGCCTTGCAGACATCATCATATACCCTTAACCAAGTACCAACTAAATATATAAATGGGATTATATATGAGTTATAGTGTGTAAAGAAACCCAATCTATAACACATATGTGTATGGAGATGTGAGGATTTTGTCAAGACTATACCTAGTGAAAAACAGGCATCCTGAAGCACAAAGTGCATGTTTATAGGTTATCCTAAAGATGCAAAAGGATATTACCTATATAAACATTTTGATAGAAAATTTATCGTGAAAATAAAAGCCACATTTTTAGAAATGGTGTTCCTTTCTAATGGAAATAGTGGGGAACATATTGACTTTGATTAAGTTTAAGCTCCAGATGCACAAGAGTTAGAACGAGAATAATCTCCACAAGTAACGATAGGAGATAAAGATGTTCCAAAGAATAAAGTATTTTGTAGTTATACTAGAGAGGTTAGTTAACCAGATAGATATGGTTTTCTTATCACTAAGTCACGTGACACATTTATCTTACAGAATGATGAACCTATGACATACAAGGAAGCAGTATATGGAGAGGATAATACTAAATTGAAAGAAGCCATGAATTCTGAGATGGAGTTCATGTATCAAAATCAAGTTTGGATTTTGGTAGACCCTCTAGATGATGTAAAACACATTGGGTGCAAATGTTTATTCATGAAAAATCTAGACATTGATGGTAGGGTCAATTCCTATAAGGAAATATTGGTAGCAAAGGGTTTTATAAAACTTCAAGGAATCAGCTGTGACATAACCTACTCACCAGTAGCAATGCTGAAATCCATCAGAATATTGATTGCAATAGGATCCTTCCCTGATTATGAAATTTGGGAAATAGATGTCAAAACTTCTTTTTTAAATGGAATGATGGTTGAAGATATCTATATGACTCAACCTGAACGGTTTGTTAAGTCAAAGATTTCTAATAAATTATAAAAGCATCAAAGATCTATTTATGGGTTGAAATAGGTTTCATGATCATGGAATATTTTTTTGATGAGGTCATAAGAGAATTTGGTTTATTAATGAATGAAAGTGATCCATGTGTTTATAAGAAGGTTCATGGTAATCCCATCATTTTCCTAGTATTATATGTTGATGAAATATTAATTATGGGAAATGACATACAAGTCATATAGTAAGTTAATACTTGGTTAAATGAATACTTCTCCATGAAATACTTAGGTGAAATAGCCTACATTCTAGGTATCAAGATCTATCAAGATAGATCTCAAAGTTTGCATGGGCTAAGTCAAATTACATACATTGATAAGGTACA
This sequence comes from Viscum album, assembly GCA_963277665.1. Taxonomy (NCBI): domain Eukaryota; kingdom Viridiplantae; phylum Streptophyta; class Magnoliopsida; order Santalales; family Viscaceae; genus Viscum; species Viscum album. The sequence continues at coordinate 994,528,918 of OY728134.1, forward strand.
TAGAAGGTATAATATGGAACAATCCATGAGAGGAATGTTTCCAATGTCACATGGAATTAATCTCTCCAAGAATATGTGTCCACAAATATAATAGAAGATAGAAAGAATGAGTAGAATACCTTATTTTTTAGCAGTGGGATCTATCATGCATGTTATGCTATGTACTAGGTTTGATATTGCCTTTTCTTTTAGCATGGTTGGAAGATATCAAGCCAATCCAGGAGAGCTACATTGGTCAGTTGTAAAAACTATCCTAAAGTACTTGTGATGTACAAAGGATATGTTCATAGTGTATGGAGGAGATGAGAAGATAGTCATAATGGGATACATTGATGCTAGTTTTCAAATAGATCATGATGATTTGAAATCAAAGTCTGTCTATGTATTTTTCCAGAATTGTGGTGCGGTGAGCTGGAGGAGCTCGAATTAGTATGTGGATACTGATTTTATAGCAGAATCTAAGTATATAGCGGCTTCCGATGCAGCTAAGAAAGAAGTTTGGATACACAACTTTTTTTTCAAATATGGTGTTGTACCTAGTAGTGCGGATCATATTATATTATATTGTGATAATACTGTGATCGTGGTTCTTGACAAGGAGCCTAGGTCACACCAGAGAACAAAGATTATACTTCATAAATTTCATCACTTGAGGGATTTTACTTAGATAGGTGAAGTTTCTTTTAGGAGAGTGTCCACATAGGATAACGTGGAAGACCCCCAAACTAAATCCATATCTCAGCAGAATCACGATACTCATGTGAGATCTAGTGAGTTAATAATTATTAGCAGTTGGATCTGGTGCAAGTGGGAGTGTTGTAATAGTGGGTTCTCTAGACCCAACTTGAACTGTGATTTTGATTACCATTACATGTATAAAGATTTATATGTATATGTTTTTTATTTAATTATTACCATAATATTATTGATAGTTACTCATACACTATTTACATGGCAATGTCCTTAGATTATGAGTCGTATAAAAAGTTTATAGTAGTTCCCAGCTATAATGATGAACTCAAGATACTATGTCCGTAATATTAAATATATATGTCCTATGATCGAGATACATCATACTGACAGGATACATTTGATGTTAGACTATTAGGTGTTGGGGGCTCATAAGCATTAAGAATTCTTCTCATGAAGTTCACACTTGGTGATCTCTAGTAGTTAGATCATGAGGACAGACCCACCAATGGAAACACCACATGTTTCAGGTGTCATTGGTTGTTCCTATCTACGAACATGTGTATTGGTCTCCGGACTTGAGATCATTATCATTGTGTGCCATTTGATCACATACTTTGATGAAAAGTTAAAACCATGATAATTATATCATAGTGAGGTAGTTTTTTTTGGGTGCGTTATTGGTGGTATGACATTGGTTGAATGATCAAGATATATTTTGTCACTTTTGGGTTGAGGAAGAGATATATCGTGGGCCCAGATTGACCCAGATGGTAGTACCTTCACAAATCCATATCCATGGTACAAGAAGTTAAATCCATCCAGTAAGGTCCTGAAATATATAAATAAATAAAAGGATGATGACACAAGTGTGCATCCAGCTTTATGAGATATCACTATACAAATAGATTATATTACATAGTAAGTCTTCGTAGGAGGAAGTTGTAGCTATGACTTTCCTTATCTTCTTAGGAGTTATGATGGGTTTCTAGACTCTTCTCATGGTCTATGGGTTGGACTCACTGCTATTGAGATAAGGACCTAGAGGGTCACACACTTAGTGTATCCACAAGTTTCACCTATTCAAATGAATATGAGTTTAGGATGAAGTGGTCCCCATATGCGGGGGCCAATGAATGACCAAGTTTAACTAATCTCAATTAAAAGTAATTAAATTATATTATTCAAGTTTATAATAATGATGAATGATTTTATTTCTCATGGTTTTTATAAATCTTTTGGTCATAAAAGTGAATATGATAAAAATATAATTTTTCTAATAAACAATGGATGTTCAAGGTTCATTAAATTATTTGGAGAGCTTATGGGCTAAGTTAATGGTTAGTATTTTATCAAATAACATTTTATAGTGTTACAAGTGAGTGATAAAATATTTGTGGCATTTTTGACATGGTTATTATGTCAAACATGTTTGCAGAGGTCTAAAATGAAGGTTATAACTTTCTAGGTACCAAAGTGCAATTTTGGAAAGTATATCCTAAGTATAAAAGATAATTTTATCCACTTGAATTATAAGCTCCACCATTTTCATGAATTTAGAGAGATAAGATCTTTTCTACTTTCCTCTCAACTTATTAGAAATATATTATGAAAGAAGAACAAGGTCAGATCGATCTATCTTTCTCAATCAAGTCTGCATTCTTAAAGCGATCATAGGGATGTTGTAAAGCTCTTTGATTTCCTAAACTAGCACCTAAGAAACGTAGATCTATGATCCTATAATTGTGGATAATGTGTGGAAGATCTATAGGATGTCTAATTTGGAATCTTATAGCCACGATACATTGAAGACAAGCGAATCAAATTAGTGATTTCAAAGGAATGAGGTACCTTTTATGCTTTAGTGTGGTTATATTTTCATGGTGAAATTGAATTTCACTCAATAATTTCAAAAATCAGGGCAAGGTTTTTAGAGGATTCTATGTTTTTAACATGAATCCAAACCCAAAATTTTAAATTTTGTGTTCCTCAATGCTTTCTTTGTGCCCTAGGTTCCTTCAAAATCTATGTTTTGAAATGATTCTCATTTGGAAATGAGGTGATGTCCTCTAAGTGGTTTATAAAATGCATTTTATAAATGAATTTTAAATATTGATTTGAAATGGATGTCTGGTTTATTCTTTAGTGAAAATTCATTGATGGCTCTTTTGATGGTTCTAACATAAATTTAGGCCTTTTCCCTTGTTTTTTTTCAAAGAGAAATACCCATGTTTTAAAGAGGTTATTTTTAAATGTTTTAAAAGGGAGGTAGGTTTATATTATTTTTTCCTGTGAAAATATTGTTAGGATTTGTTGAGGAATGTTTTGGTTTTGAAGGTCGTATGGACCTTAGTAAGTGTGAATGGTTTAAAAGGGGTTTTTTGTATCCTTCTTGAATGTTTTGTATGGTAATGATGTTGAGATCTATTGTTTATGAAATGAAAGAATGTTTTTGGAGTTGGAATGATGCTATTAGAATAGGTAGTATACTATATATATGGTGTCGGACTAAGGCTTTGAACACTGATAGTATAATCCATGGTTATAGTTCTAGATTGATGCTCTAGGTGATGATGGCATACAATGAGAAATAGGATGCTGAACTGATGATCCTCCTCCTTGGGCTAGGCTAGAAATATGCTCTAGGAACCACAAATGTTATGTATAGATCGATGTTGGACTGAGGTTTTGGTGACTATTGTTATGTTTTGTGATGGGTTTGATAGATCCAATGTTCAGTATAAATATTTATAGTTTCATATATAGTAAGGTGCTGGATGGAGGTTCTAGACACAACTAATATTGATGTGGATATTTTATTTAGATGTCTGACATAAATTTTGGTCATTGATGTATTAGGTACATTAGATTGGTATCGTGGATGTTGGTTTTATGCCTACCTAAGTTGAATGAAAATTGAAGAACCTTCCCTAAAATTTACAATACGTACCTATGAGGTTACACTTTAGAGGACTGATTATGTGGTTGCATGTTTGGTTGGATTAGGTATCACCTTAGAAACCTTGGGCTAGTAGGTACTAGATGATTTTACATGTTCATTGTATTGTATCTCTTTTCTGTGCTATTTATTTATTACACATTTTATATGTACACACTATTGTTTTTACTGGCATTTTCTTTAGAAACATTTGTTGGTGGCATACTAAGTTTTACTCATACCCTTTTTAGGATACCATTGTAGTTGAGTACCAATACAACTCTTACATGTTTAATAAAAAAATATGTTTGGGTTGAGGACGGTGTTGAGTATGGATTGGTCGAGAAAAATTATTCAAGTGGTATCAGGTGACTTGATGGGTTTGTCTTGGTGATGTAGTGTTTACTTTTTTTGTTCCTTTTTATTTTGTTGTGTTATGTAGCCATCCTAGTGGGTGGGTGGTTGTATGTATGACATGGTCATTTAGGACCTTATTGCATTTAATTTTATCACGACATGTTATAGCTTTAGTTTATTTATTCTTTCTTCTTACTATGATGTGTATGATACTTAGATATTAACTTTTGGTTATGTACTCTGATATATGTGTATAGTCTCCTCACATTTATGCTTTAGACCACCAATTCTAGTTAGTGGACTCTAGCATATAAGGAGGCATGATTAAGGTCGTGTAGTGAACTGGCTCAGAGCACTAGTTTATTGGCTTCTAGTTTGGGACGTTACACAGTGGTATCAAAGTTCTTTTACTTTCCTATTATTTTACTATATGTGATTTGGTAGAAATGAGATATAGGAATCTGTCAGAGCTTGTGATGGATTTTAGGATGGTGTGTCATGAACACCTATTCTAGTAGAAAGTATGGGTTAACAAGGGCTGGGATTGATGTTTTGGATTTGTGATGTTATGGTTGGAAATTATTTTTGCTTCATGACATAAACATGTTGCTTGAATTTGATGGATTATGATAGATTCCAGGATATTTTCCTATCAGTGAGAGACCTATTACTTAGTTTTGAAACTTGTATGTTGAGTCAGAAGGCATCTCATGCATCATTTTATGAATGTAGGATAGACATATTATAGGATTTCTATTGTGTGATTTTATGGACTTCTTTCTAATGGAAGGTTATGTGGATCGACAATGAGATTATCATTGATTAGGATATTGGTGTGGTACTCATTATTAGTCAATGCAATGACCTTTTTGGGTCTGTATGGTGTAAGTATACGATCATGGGATCAATTATGGGTGGTTTTATTTGAGGTTGGTTGTTTTTCTGGGTTCTCCAAGGAGCATTATGATGTCTAAATTCTTAGAGAGGATGGGCACCCTAGTTGTGGTCAATTGGTTAATATATGACACCTTTATAGGGTGATACCCAAGAGGAGGGTTTTTTTACTTGGTAATGTCATGTGATGATGATACATGTACATGTTTGATGCCCTATGAGTTATGGAATTCTGAGAGTTGGCGTAGACCCTGAGTGGTTAGACCTATCGACCTTTTTTATGTAACTCTATTTCAAGGAGTTGGTGCCTTGTATATTTTGTGAATGAACCATGAGAGGGGTCAACTAGGTTATATGTGCTTCTGGGTACATGAAGTAAAGATTGTTTTTTTTTTGGAATTTTGATAACAATTCATGAAGGGTGTAGCCAAGTTTGGGGTTTTGGAAAGTAGGATGCCTTTGTTTTTGACAACGATCAATTGAGTGATAGTTTTTCAGCATTGTGGTTTCACTATAGAGGGGAGTTCGTGTTTGGGTTCCTATACCAGGTAATGGATGTGTAGATGGGTGATCCTAGTGGTTTGGAGTTAGATCATCCACACAAGGGGTGCTTGAGGAATTGTGGTTTTAAGGGGGAAAGTTCACTTCTGGTGGAAACCGAGTGGGTGAGTTTATTTTTTTTATGAGGCACATGGAGTTTTCTAGTTTTCTTGAGCTAAAAAGCACTGAGAGTGTTGATGCTTCAATGGATATTTCATTTTTTGATGGTAGGACTAGTAAGATGACTAACTCGATTAAATATGAATGCAACTCCAAAAATGCAGTGAGAGATTAAATGAACATAGTGTAACTTTTGATTAATGATCAAGTGTTGAGTTATCATGCAGGTGGTTTTGGTTTTGTGAGTTTCTTTTGGTTTTGGAAAGCACAAAGGGTGATCTACTACATGTGATATAGGTATACAGGGTAGGCATGTCCAATGGATATGGATTGTGGGCTGAGGATTCATAAATCATAACTAGTTAGAGTCCGAATTAGGTTCTATGGTGGGGTCACACAAGAGTGTGTTTGCCAGTTCAATGTTAATAGAATATCTAGGGAATAAATGGATGATGGTGCTTTGTGTCATTTGATTTGTGGATCAAACATTACAATATCATATTACCAAGGTGGTTTGGTGGAATGAAATTCCTAGAGTAGGCTCAGAACCAATGTGAATGTGATGATACTCTTGTGTGTAGGGATTCATGAAACCTTTATATTGGTATGTTATGTCCCTGTAGTTATATGTGACTTAGAAATTGATGATTAGTGGTGGTAATCATCAATGACATATTAGTGTTCTCTTATTTAGTGATAATCATGCCCAATATATTGGCATTGTCTTCGGTGCATTTATATAGAAATAGATATATTCATGGCTGCCCAAATTTATTTTGGTTGGATATAGGGCCTCTTGGAGGTTACACTCATGGATCGGTGAATGTGGAGTTGTATGGTGGGAAGTGAACAATTTTCCATTTATGGGTGGGGACCTAAGGATGGAACATACATTGACGAATACCATGGGTACCATTATTGTATTTGAAGAATAGATGATAGTTGATGTTTAGTTTGGATGATTAGGTGAGGGCAATATAGCCATGTCCAATTTTTGGGTTAGCAGTAGTTTAAGCACGGTTTGAAGTGTTTGAGTTGTCTAGGTAATTTAGTGTTGACAAAACTCTTATAGTGGGGAGTGATCTATTAGTTGCAAAGGCTAAACCCTCATGCTAGAAGGGATTCAAGTGTGTGGAACTAGTTGTGGATCAGTCATGGTGGCATTGTCATGTCAGAGATGAATATTTGAGGTGTGTTGATGTGTGAGGTAGGAAATGACTGTAGTTTAGAGTAAATATAGGATCTAACTATGGAATCTCACTAGTTACTGTGTGTTTAATCTAGTGGGAATGTTTGGGTGGTTGTGGAATCCCTTTAGGTGTGAGGGTATAGTGATTAAGTGAGATGGTGATATATCGATAGTTATAGTTGGGAATTTTTTAGACAGGTCATCCGAGGATAGTCTAACTACAATTAGTGAAAAATGTGGGTACATAAGGCCACGAGATATGTCTGGTTTGTTTTTTCAGGAATGATAGGTTCATTTCAAGTTTGAGTTGGTCCTTTAAGGAGAATACATTATGTTATTATTTTTTGCAAGGATGATGGGTATTAACCCACTTTGGTTGGTTTTTAATGACTAAGATGGGTTCCAATGATGATTTGAATTTTTAGGGATGTTAGGGTGTAGTATGTTCGAAACCATGATAGGTGTGTTGCATGAGCGTGAGCTTGAGTTTTTTTTTTGGATTTTTAAGGGAAGATGTGCAGAGCCTTGGAAGTTAGTGGTTATATGATGGAGATTATACTAGGGATCATCATAGATCAATGACTGATCGGGTGATGTTGTAATCAATGTTCTAGTTGGATCGTCTTGATTAATCTCCATTACGGTGTTTTGGTTTTTCCAATGGGTGTTAGCTCAAAGTTTTGGTGTGTTGAAGACCTAGAGTTGGAGGTTATACATTCATAGTGATTCAGGATCTTAGAACCCGAATGAGGCTATTAGATAAAATTTGATGACCAACATAGGTCAGGTGGTACAGATGGAAGGCCATGAAGGATTCTTGGGGATGATACGTATTATGGTTGGGAGGTTGTAAGATCATGTGTTTGGATGAGTAGAAATTTTAAAAAGATTTTAAAATTTCATTACTAAATGGGTCAGATGTTGAATCAAGATTCAAAATGGAGATCCAAGTGTTCGAATATCTAAAAGAGTGTTTTTATATGGGTAATTATTCTCAGTAGGTGGATCGAATGTTTGGATGAGATTTGGAGGATTCTAGTTAAGTTTCAAGAGTTTCAGAGATTTCTTCCCATGGTACATGGTTTGGTGTGTGTAGTTTATGAGAAATTGTGTAACACCTTGATGTTCAGAACATTTTTAGTGTATTTTTAATTTTTAACGGTTGAGTTTCATGGTTTGATCATGGTTTGGGGTAAATCATGCAAGGAAAAAGGGGAAACTGTGTGAGGTTGAGGAGGGTATAGGGCTTGGTTCATGGGATGTAAATTGTTTTAGTCAAACCATTCACCATTCTATATAGATAGATAGTGCTAACAGTAGGGTTGGAACATAGTTTGTTAAATTGGTTGTCCAAGCCATGTGGAGCATGGGTGTTGGAAAATAGGGGTGCACACATTTGGCATGCGTTTTGGAAAACCATGTGGCTATACAAAATTTCATTAAAATTGTGTTTTTACCATTTTTTTCCTCTAGAATTTTGTGTTACCCCTCCCCTTTCTCTCCCTCTTGTGTGAATTAACCATATGAGGTTTATCCTCCCTTCCTCCCTTCTATAAGGCTCTCCAAGGAGGTGTCCTGGTGGTGATTATTTGGAGTTTTGAGGAAAGATTACTCTCTAGTGGCTTCCCTTCTTCTTCCCCTTCCATCCTTCTAATTTTGGGGATCTCTAGTTTAGGTATGGTTGATGATTGAAATAAATCATATTGGAATCATCCATTCCTCATAGGGTTTTTGGTCAGATTTTGTAGATTATATCCTGAGATCTATTCTTCAAGGCATTATGTGATGTTTCATTGAGGTATCTGTTTTTGGTGAATTTTCATAGGTTTTTTCAAATGAATTAATTTAATTAAGTGTCAGTTTGGTATCTCCTATAAGGTATTTTCCTAGGAATGGTGCTAGGGGTTCCTTTTGGATATTCCATGGGGTTTTCTTAGAGTTTCGACAAGTGGTTGTCACCTGGTGAGATTCTGGAATCATGCCAAGTTGGGTTGTGGTTAATTGATTAATTATTATCGTTATAATTAATTAATTGTTATTGTTCGGTGTAAGACTAGATATTGGATGATTGGGATGATCTCAGTTGGGTGTTGAGGAGTTGATAAGATTATTTAATGGACTTTAGAAAGGTCCCTATGCTTGGGAAGTGTTTTGGAAATCTTCCTTGGTGAGGTAGGTGGTCTAATTGCTTTACCCATAGTATTGTTAATTGACTTGTATGTGCATTTAGTGTGTGGATTGGATTCCCATGTGTTGTGTGTTTGATTCCCTTGATTAACTAATTTAGTTTTAGGAATTATATTAATACCTTATACCTTCCACATATCCAATTGGATCCATGGGTCTTTTTAAGATCAAACATGTGGTCACCCATGGGTTGTGCTATTTTATGGAAAAGGGTAAAGTGAGGTTGTAAAGGGATAATTTTGGAAAGATTTTATGTGTTAATTTATTATTTATGAAAATTACTATGATGATATTGAAATTATTTTAAATGTTTGTGTTGGTTTTTTATCAATTTTGGGTTTTAGTGGAGGAAATATATGTTTTTAAATGATTCTCATTTATAAATGCGGTAATGTCCTCCAAGTGGTTTATAAAATAATGTTTATAAAATAATTTCAAATGTGGATATAAAATGGTTCTTTGGTTCCTTATTTATTGAAAATTATTTTATGGCTCTTGTGATGTTTCTAATATAAATGTAAGTATTGGGCCTTGTGTTATTTTCAAAGAGAAATACCCATGTTTTAAAAGGTTGGTTTTGAAATTTTTAATGATGGCGGTTGGTTTAGTTTCTTTTGGAATGTGAAAAGGGGTTGGGTTTTATTGAGGCATGTTTTTATTTTTAAGTTCATAGGGACCTTAGTAAGTGTTAATGTTTTAAAAAGTGTTGTTGTGTTTTTCATGAATGTTTCGTATGGTCATGATGTTGAGATTTAGTGTTTAAGAAATTACATAATGGTTTAAGTGTTGGACTAATGCCCTGGTCATAGGTAGTATACTATGGATATGGTGTCAAACCAAGGCTTTGGACACTGATATTTTACTACATGTTTAGCATTATTTATTGATGCTTAGGGTGATAATGTTATACCATGAGAAATGGTATGTTGGAATGATACCCCTCCTCCTTGTGCTGGGATAGACTGATTCTTTAGGCACCATCGATGTTATGTACAGATGGATGATTGACTGAGGTTTCAGGAATTGTTGTTATTTTTTGTGATTGGATTGATAAATATGATGTTAAGTATTAGTAATTACAGTTTGATATACAGTTAGGAATAAGACACGGTTTCCAGTCATGATTAATATTGATGTTGATATTTTATTTAGACACCCAACTAACATTCTAATCACTGATCACTCGGGGTACATTATATAGGTATCGTTTATGTTGGTTTTATGCCTCCCTGATTTGAAATAAAGGTGAAAACGCTTCCTAGACATTTATAATATATAGCTTCTAGGCTACACTTTGGAGGACTGATTAGGTCGTTTCATGTTCGGTTAGCCTTTGTATCACCTTATAATATTTTATCTAGTATGTACTAGATGAGATGCCATATTCCTTGGATTGTATATTTTTTACATATTATTTTTTTATTAAAATTTTTATCTACATACATTTTTTTCTTAGTGGTGTTTACTTTAGACACTGTTGGTGGTGGCCTATTAAGTTTTTTTCACATCTTGCTCGGGAATCCATTACACTTGGGTACCTAAGAAAATATTACATGTTTAATGATGGAAGAGGTTTGGGTTGAGGCTCGTGTTGAGTATGGCTTGGTTGAGAAGGACTGCTTGATTGGTATCAGGGGAATGGATGAGTTTGGCTCAATGATATGTTGAATCCTTTTTTGATCCTTTTAATTTTGGTGTGTTATGTAGCCGGATGAGTGGGTGGTTGGTTATATGTATACCATGATCATTTGGTCCCTTATTTCATTTCATTTTATTACAACATGTCCTAGATTCAATTTATTTATTCATTCTACTTACTCTAATGTGTATGATACTTGGTTATTTACTTTTGTTTGTACACTCTGATATGGGGGTATAGTCTCCTCATATTTTCAATTAAGACCCCCGCTGCTAGTCGGCAACCTCTAGCATACGAGGAGGTGTGCTTGATGTTATGTAGTGAACATGCTCAGAGCACCAGTTTAGTGGTTTCCAATTTGGGATGTTATATATGGTTTACTTCTATGTAAACCCCTTAACCAATCCTTTGCTTCCCCTTAGCAACGTGTGAGTAAAACCTTATTTAATGGGCATAGATCCTAATCTAGAGGAACATGTTCAAGTTTGGAGCCGTGGAGAAACCAACCAAGAGGTGCATGGCTAGAAAAGTGGAAAGCTATAACATGAATCAATTCAAGGTTCATGTTTCCCCCCAGATCAAATGTTAGTTTATGATTTGATAGATAAACTAACCATTAGTAAATGCTCATCACCATACCAATTTAATTTAATTTTATGAAATTGTATTGTTAATTTAATTATAGATGTTTTGTCACAATCATAGGAATTAATGAATTAAAAATCATACAATATATAACTAAAATAAATTGGATTATGCATAAAAATTATCTAAGACATGGTTAATCACTTAAGTAAATCCACTTATTATTAAAAAGAATGTAATAAAGATTAAATGATCAATTTTCTCATAAAGATAAACAACCCACTAAATTATATATATTAAGTAAGTATAACCTTCCACTACTTAAGTAAAAATTGAATCATAGTTAAATCTCCTTGAATGACCTAAGTTGGGGTGATTTTTATTATTTTGGAATTCTAACATGAAATTTTGGTTTGAATTAACTTAGTTCACATCAAGGGTTTACTACCCAAGTAGGACATGGTGTAACTAAGAGGAAAAGGTTGAGGAAATCCATTTTCAGGATTTTGGGATTGGGGATTCTACTCAATAAATCAAGGAACTATGAGTTAATTCAATTGGTAATCCTATGCCCACCTAAAAACCTTGAAATAACTTTTTATACCCAAGTATAGGTTATGAGAAGGGAATATGGGTCCTTGTCTCAAGAATATCCAAGTGGAAAGATGTTCCAAATCCAATGGTGGGGGCTATTAGGTTTTGATAAAATAGGGGGATATTAATAAATATAATATTTATTATCTACTTTTATCAAATAATGCACTAAAACTCAACAGTTATTTTTTTAGAAATAATAATAAAATGAATTTAACCATATCAATGTGATCTATACTTGAAAAGTATAACCTTCTCACTAGAACTTATTTCCATGAATGGAAAAGGTGTTTACTTATTATCTTATGACATAGAAGGAAATTATATATGCTAGAAAACATTATTCTTAAAGCGATTGGCCAAGGGGATAGTGGGGAAGAGTTTTCTCTCTATGATAAACATTTATACGATGCAATCGATGTCAAATGTTTCATGATATTATCCATGACCAATGATATTTTTAAGTCACATGGGGACATGGATGTGTATATAATGATATTTCAAGTTCATGGTCACTATCAAGAGATGAAAAGACATGATAGTTATGATATCTCTATTGATTTGTTTACATGAAATATTGGAGATTTGTTTCCAGCTGGGTCTCATATAATAAATCTTATTGGCTAAATAGAATTCTTAGACATATTTGGAATTAAATTCTTAGATGAGTTGGGAAAAGATCTCACCATTTCCTCACTAATTAAGTATTTATCTATTTTTATAATTAATTGTAACATGAGAAATAAGAAGAGTAGTGTTTCAAAACTTCTTACTCATACTCTCTAAGATTAAAAGGATATAAGGTGTGAAAAACTTGTAGTGATTATGGTGAAAAAGAAAAGGAAGAACGAGAAAAAGGGGCCCAAGACTCATAATATGTCTAAATCTCCCTAGCACTATCATCCCAAGAAAAGGAAGATTCAAAGGTAGTAAAATCAAAGGGAACTAGTATGTATTGCATGTTTCATGAAATCCCATTGGAAGAGGAACTGTACCCTAAATCTTGTGGAAGCTATAGGTGTGTTTGTTATTGAGTGTAATATTTCTATATCTACACATTGGGTATTATATGAAACTTTTTGTGCTCTCTCTCTCACACACACACATATATATATATATATATATATATCCAAATATATGAACCAAGTATATTTCAAAATATTTATAGAAGAGAGGTGGATTTATGGGATACCAATGGTGTTAGGATAGCCTATCTAGCCATTGGAGAATACCACCTTCATTCCCAATAGGTATAATATTGGTTTTAAGAGATTGTTATTATGTACTAATAGTTACAAAAAATACAATTTATGTATCAAAACTAGATATATATGGTTCTTCTTTCATGTTTTGAAATAAAATATATATATTTTTATAAATACAACATATGTTATTGTATTACACATTTAAATAATGATATTTATATATTAAATATTGAAAATCAATTATTAGAAATTGATAATGAATCATGTTTTCATAACTCATATAACACATAACTATAGAATCATGATCATGATCATGTAAATTAGAAGCATTTGAAAGTGCTGTATCAAGATGATTATTTGGAATCTTTTCACTTAAAACTACTTGAAAATTTACATGAGTTTTCATAAGGAAAAACGTAATATCCCCAGATTTTAAAAGGAAATGCTATGTTCGATAGCGTACAAGATACACCATATCAAGCTTAAATGAACATATAAATATTGTTATTTAAATGTGACTATTATAACCTACTCATTAAATTTATGTGTATAAATGGGATTAACTAATTTCTAAAATAAATATAAATATCTATATAAGTATTAATAATTTGTTATAAAATAATCACATATTTTTTAGTACAATTATTTTATTCTTCAAAAAATATATTTTCTTCAAAAATGTTTTTTATTTCTTTTTATGGGTGATTATTATAATTAATATCTAGAAATTTTAAAGAATTTATTTGAAAAAATTAATTTCATTTCTTGTATTTATCATGTTAAAAATTATCTTAGGATAAATTTTTGAGAATTTTAAGAAAATGTTTATTTTTTAAGGAATGGTGAAAAATACTGATTTTTATTGCAACTATATTTTATTTTAAAATATTTAAAATATAAAATTATTTTTTTATTATTTTTCAATTTAAATTATTTAATTTTTATATAAAATAATACAATTATCGTTTTTAAATATATTGTATACTTTAATTTATTATAAAAACATTTTATATATAAGAAGGCATTTTTTTGAAAAACTGTTTTTCATTGCATTTTTCCTATTTGACTAGAAATTAAATTATGAAACATATATATTTTTTATTTTTGAAAAATGGATTCTATATATGAAATCATAGGTTCGAAATTAATTAAATAGGTTCCTTTTTATTTTGAATAATATGAATAGTAAACTTGGTAATTTTTGTTACCACAGTAAAGGGGAAATCAAGTAATTTAAGTTAAAAATAATTTGATAAGAACTATTAAAAATCCCAAAAACATGCATAAATATTATTATAATAGTATATATGAACCATAATCATCTAATGGTATTATTTATGAACTTTTTTGAATAATTGGATAATATTATGACCTTTATAGTAATTTATTTAAAAAATGTCAAACATGTCACACTATTGTTTTTAATAAGTATAATATTTTTTGATAATGTGTTATCTAGAGGATATGTTATAATATAAATAGTATTTTTAAATATAATATATTCATATCAATAATTATTATTTATTTTTAATTTTTATTAAATAAATTATTACCTTAAATGCATTCACAACGCCGATATAGTAATTAGTTAATTAATGTAAAAATCAAATAAATGATATTAAAGATATTAAAATAAATATAATTTGAAAAATTTAATGTGATAAATAAATTTTATATATGAATGTAAAATGTTATAGATATTATAATATATATATTTTCGAATTATGAGTGTTATATTGATATTATTAAAGTCAAAGTAATGAATAGTTAAAAAATTCACATTATTGATATTTTATAATAAATAATATTTTATTGAATGATATAAAATTTCTAAAAATATTAAATCCAGAAAAGTGATTATGATAAGGTTCATGATACCATAAATGGTCCATTTATTGGTTGTTTTTCATTTTATAGTAACTATATTAACACTCAAAGTGTAAAAATCCATGTTTTCACGGTAATAGTTAAAGGGGTTAAATAAGGGTTAAAACAAAAGATAAGGGTATAAATATAGTCAAAACATACATTTTTTTTAATTTCATGAGGGGATTTAGAATAATATACATATTATATTATAAATTAATGTGTTTGGATCCATTTGGTAGTAAATAATATTTTATATTATTTTATTATTTTGAGAAGATTCAAGAGTGAAACTCCCCTCTCTTAAAAAAGGGAACAACTTATTCTCATTTATTAACACTTAAAAACCATTTTGGTTTGGCCAATCCCTACCCAAATAACTTTCTATAATACCTGTCCTAACTCTAGAGGTATTATTTTAGGCATAGCACCATCCTTAGGATAAGAGCCTCAACCCAGTTGGTGAGGAATCTGCAAGTGCATCCAAGAGACCCGAGTTCAGAACTGGGTGCAGACATATTTTTAGGTTAATATAACAGTACTAGAGAAGACATTGTAGCAGTACTGTAGTAGGTACAATTTGGTAATGTAGCAGCCAGAAATATTAATCTGTATGGGATTTTTGGCCACTGGTTTGGTCCACGGGTCCTTCAAGACCATCGGTCCACCTATGGACATTAGATCAGTATAGATTTCAGGCCACCTCAAGGCCTTCAAGCCACCATAAGGACTTCAGGCCACATCAATGCTTTCGGGCCACCTGAAATTTTATTTAATGGACCAGGCAGACTCTATAAGGAGCAGACTCCAAATGAGGATTCAGAGCAGGCATATTCTCCAGAGTAGAATCTAATAGATGTGGAAGAATGAGATGGTTTCGAATTTCCATCAGGACTAGACTGTTCATGCTCGGGAATCCTAGAATATCTATGCGAAGGTTGAGAGCTGATATCACAATGCAGATGCTGGGAAGGAGTGGTTCCATATAGTTATAGTCTTGATATTTCCTCTAAGACCTATGGGTCATGTAATATCTAAGCCTATGATACTTGTAAGGTTTCCCTCTCATCACTTGAAAGGGGGGTTGTCAAAAATAAATAAAAATAAGGTGTTCAGGCCATGTGGGCATAACACCATCCTTAGTGGTCTTAAGGTGTTAAGAAATCGAGATTTTCTGAAGAAGAGGTATCATTTTTAATCGAGTGTTTCTGTTTTTTTATTATTCAGCATCCCTAAAACCATATTCAACCATTAAAAATAATAAATACAGTATCATCCATATACTAATATGGTATTATGGAAGTTTCATGACCTAAATCCATCTCCACTTCCATCAAATTGGAAAATAATTAATCGTTCGTGCATACGACAGACTACCACCTTTTGAATCGTTGTATTTGTTTTCCATCACCATCTCTGAAGACTGGTTATAATAATGGAATTAATTTTTATATATGATATTAATTAAATATTTAAAATTATTAAAATATAATATAAAATTTTCATTCTTTCATTTCCATGCACAGAAAAATAATAATTGTGTTCGTGCGTATGTTTAGACTACCACCTCTACAAAGTGATGTTATTCATTTTTCATCACTACTTCACATGGATAATATATATGTATAATTAAAAAACTTAATATGATATTTAATATATTATGAATATTATGAAAATATAAAATGATACTTACCTTCTTTACATGATGATCATTGAAGAATGAAAATGTTACTCATGCATATGTATGACCTACCGTCTCCATGATTGTAACGTAGTTTTTTTCATAACAATATTTAATGGTTATATTTAAAAGTATAATTTATGTATAAAAGTGATAGTTATTTTATAAATATTATTCTGGAGAAGATGTGATAATGAAAATTTTGACCATATTTAATCGACCAAAGTCATTTTGGACTAAAGTACCAAATATCATCAAAACATTCGATATGAAGTTAAATGATTAAGTAATTATATATAACATCGTAATAAGTGATATAAATGGAATAATAAACTTAAAAATGGTTCTTAAAAAGTATAAATTAGCCTAACTTTATTATGTAGTAAGAGAAAGGGCATATGTGGCAAATCGAACTTGAGGTGACGGACATTATTTTAAAGTTCTTATTTCAAATCTTTTTACAAATATCATAATAAATTATTTTTTTACATATATGCCACGAATAGAAATTACATGTTGTAAAAAATCCTTAATATTTTGAATTATCCTCTACAATTTTACATGATTATTTTCAATGAAAATTTGTTCCTTTTTAAGTATGCATTTTTTTAAAAAAATATGTTATTTCAAAATTAAAAAATTATTTTTCTTAATTTTTTTTATAATGCATGATTTAAAGATTTATGATAATGTTATCGTTCATGGTAATTTTTATGATAATGGGTCTGTTATAAAACAATTAATGTTGGTTATTTTATAACCTCCAATATATTTGGTACTCTAGAGATTGAAGTAGATGGTATGGTTATTCCATATATGAGACGGGGTTAAACAATTAGTTTTCTCCTATGAGATAATGGGAATATATTGTGATTTTTATTATAAGATTAAATATGATGGTTAGTAATTATTATCTATAATGGTTACTCTAAGATAATTATTTGATGTTTATTGTGAAGGTATTCCATGAGTAGCTACATTGGTTACTCCAATGATGCACTAAGTTTACAATATGTTTTATCTAAGTTTACTATGGGGTTTAAAAGTTTTATTTGAGATAAAAGTGTATGTTTTTCATATATAAAGGATTTATTTCAAAATTTAAAAGAATATTGTGATAAAGGTATGTATATTATAGATTTTTTTTCATTGAACTAAAATATTTCTATCCTTTATGTCCCTTACTGAGCTTTTTATACTCATTACACATTTTTATAATGTTTTCCATTGGGTTTAAGTAAGAGTAGAGACAAGGATGAGGTCAAGATGAAAATAATGAAGACTTGTCATGAAAAGAAACCATGGTTTACTTAAATAGATTTTTTGTGTGGGAAAAATGTATACTGAGTAAAAGTTTCCACTTTTAATGTATGAGTTCACTATGTAAGAGTTTTTCAAAATTCTCTAAAACTGTAAGCCAAAAATATCCTCATAATTTTAATAAAGTGAATTATAGTTTAAAATCACTAGAATATGTAATGTTTAAGGATGGGTCCTTACAATTGGAATCATAGGAGGGTTTAGATAACTTTATATATTAAGATGATTTCTTGTAAGATAATATGAAGATGTATGAATACCATCATGGGTTTACAAGTTTAAGGTTGATATTAAGTTCAAATTCTTAGACACCCATTTTTAGGTTTTAAGTGGTGGATGACTAAGATGATTACAAGTATTTGAGAGAAATTTATGGCAATACAACATTTTGGTTTACTATGGGTTTTATTTAAAATGTTATTTGAGGAAATTTTCCATTGATTTTGGAGGAAATTTGATTAAAGTTGTTGGTTTCCTTTAAGGTTTATAAATCTTTTATTTTGAGGTAGTTATGGGTTCTTACATCTTGGTATAAAAAATGAAAGGTATGAGAAAACCTTTGAGGACAATATTTTTCTATAATAATGTATAAATTAAGGTTATTTTAATGATTTTTATCAGATTTCTATATTTTTATAAGGATTATATTAATATAGTTATATAAAAAAGAAAAATCACAAGATGGGTGACAACCAATTGCATCTTGTAAGGCTATAGGGATTGAACCCACAACCGAAGGGCAACATGGGTGCATCGCCTACCAGTGGCCCATATGATATCCTGGTTATTATGATTTTTTCTTTATTTAAAATATCTAATGGATAAATTTTAAGTTCATTTTGGGAAAAAATGTTTTATTAAATAGATAAACATGAGATTGGAAAATAATTTAGCGATTAAGTGATTAATGTTATTTCCTAAGACGTTCACTATTTTGGGCATGGTATATGATTAATGTAAACAAAAAAATATAGGATTTTATTTGAGGAACAAATGTTGAATTATATTTTGGGAGAATATATGGTTTTATTATTTATTTATGGTGATTTAGGTTATTTATAGAAATTATAATCATATATTGAAGATTATCTGAGAAGGGAAATTAAATTTTGGTATGTGACTTTAAGATTCATTGATGTGATTAGAGATAAATAATAAAATTATATTGGAAGACTATGTAATGAAATCCTTTGGATTTTTGTATTTAAATATTATTCTATATTATTTTTGAGTAATTTTAGGGATAATTATTTGTTGAATGATCTATGTTGAACATTGGGTATTACTGCTAAATTTTTGATATTAAAGAAGTTTTTCATTATATTAATGTTTATCCTTTCTAGAGAATAATATTATCTTTTACTAAAAAATTTGGTTTTGGTTAATGTATAAAGATATGAGAAATAAATTTGTACTCATTTATGGATTTTTTGATAGTTAGAAGTTGATTCTAATGCTTCAGGCATGAAAAAAAAAAGTCATCTTGAATACTCATCATTTGTTAAAAAAGGTGGTATTGTGGTGAGAACTTATTAAAGAATGAAATGATTCTTTTAAAATAAGTATAGTTCTTTATTTTATCAATCTAGTTTATAAATAAATTATTCAACAATGGGAAAATTATTTTGAAATAGAAACATTTACTGTTTATTTTTCTTATTGAGAAATCAATGGACTTTTAACCCATAAACAATTTATAATTTTTTATGGCTAAAATTCCCATGACCATGTTCTCTATCACTCTATATCATACCTTGGGAGTTAGTTTTATCTTCCATGACCATGTTTTCTTACATGGAAATCTATTACGTATTATCTTAGGTGACTTCTTTCTTTCTTTTTTCTCTTACCATGTGGATGTTTTATTAATCCATTTTACGATGTGAGATTTCAATAAAGCTATTCGGAAAGATCAAAAACCTATTAACGAGATTGAGATAAAAATTGTAAGGATGATATTTCCAAAAGGATGGGTGTAGAATGTGACATCATGATATTTTAAAATGAAACACCATGTTCAATAGTGTAGAATATACACTATATCAAGCTTAAACGAACAGCTAAATATTATTATTTAAATGTGACCATTATAAACTAGCTGTTAAATTGAAGGGTATGAATAAGAATAACTGATATATGAAATAAATATAAATTTATATCTCATTAAGAATAATTAATTATGAAATAATCACAAAATTTTTAGTAAAGTTGTTTTATTCTTCCAAAAAATATGTTTTCATCAAAAATGATTTTTATTGCTTTTTATGGCTAATTATTATAACTAATTGATCATGATTTTATTCTTCATGTATCATCATTTTTTCATATCTATTATTACATTTAATACTTTGTGTTGTGTTTATAATGTATAAGAAATATAGAATAACACTAAAGTAATTTATGTATATTTTTCCTATTCTGGTAATGAAATCTACTTTTCAATTTCATTATAATTTTTTATTATTACTCTTTATCTAGAAATGACATTGATTTTCTATTATATTTCTACAATCTAAAAATTTTGATCTCTAAATTTATAGTAAAAATACAATTTCACAATCATTAAGGAAAATACATGTATATAAAAATTAATTAGTTTTAATAAAACTATTTCATATAAAATGGTATCTTTTAAATCATTTCAATACAGAAAATTTTCTCTTAATTTATGTTACCTCCTTAATTTTTTAAAATTTCAACACTATTGTTATAGTATGCCTTCAAACATTTCTGAAGAATAATTATTTCTCTATATAATTTTTATTTCTCATGAACTAATGTGATATCATGTCTATAATATACTCTATTTTATGATATCCACTTGACACATATATAAGCATAAAATTTTTATTATGAACATTTGAGTTACATGGTTTAGTTAGTGATGAAATTGAATAATCAAAATATCAATATAATGATGGAATTATGGGAAAAAATGTTGTTGAATCCCATGTTAGATATTCCTATGAGGATAGTTGAGGGTAGTGGGGATAATAGTGTATATCATCATAGTAATTGGTAGGGGGAGGGTGATTAGGGAGATCCCTATAGAAAGATAATATGAGGTATGTAATTCAAGGATTATAGGAGAGGATACCAAGGAAAAGAAATATGTAAATAGTTATAACATTTTCTATATTAAATTTAAATACTTAATCAATTAAATTAAAATTGATACCTTAATACATTTATCTCTATGTTCAGTATTATTTATAGATCTAAAATACATCACATGTTTATAAAAAAGAACTAATGATATTGTTCCAATATCATCGGTGATCATAAGTTGAACAAAAAGGCTAGTATAATGGAATAGGTGAATGTTAAATAATTACATATAGTTTGATTGAAAGTAAATTCTTATTTTACCTATAATTTGTTAAATATTATATATGTTAAAATAGAAGTTATACCTTGGTGAAGTTAATGATGGATATATATTGAAAGTAGGATAATAAAATGTTTTATTTAATGATTCCAACAATTTCCTTATGGTAGTTATATTTTTCATAGAACCAATTATAGTTGCTTTGGGTTTTACGAATAGTTGCAACTTTAGTTTACCATGTCACCTAATTGAAATCATATAAAACTAGAATTTGTTAAAAATACATAGATTTATAGTTGGATTTTTTTAAATTTGAGGATTTATAACTCTTCTATATGGTACTTAACTTTACAAAATAAAATAATTATGAACTTGGTTTAAAAAATGACACATTGGTGGAAGGTATTATTCATGAGTTCTTAAATATAAAAAACTTTAATAGGTACTCATACAACCCATATCTACTATGAAACGCTGCCTTCAAAATACTCTCCTCTCTTAATTGGAATAGGTGATAGCATGAATAAGATCAATCTTAGATAACCATAGGGCTCCCTATAATTGATTTATAAGATCATCAATCTTGGGAAAGGGATATTATAAGGCCCCAACCTTAAACATTAAATAATCTTGAGTTAAGTCAAGAATTCAAATTGAGGATCTTTTCAAGTTTAGATTTTTAGAGAATTATGCCATAACTATTACATTAAATCTCAAATATTAGAAAGTAAACACTTCTATTATATCTAATTTTTTCACAATATAAAACTCCTTAAATAAAACATGAATTATTGATAAAATTGTTCTACAATTCTTCCTTTCTCTTAGCCATCCTTATACCCTATGAGAGACATTTAAAAAAATTAGGATGATCATAAAAAGTTCAGTAAATGATATAAAATAAGGAAATAAATTATTAGTCCATGAATACATACAATTCAATGAAATCATACTTTTCACTCATAAAACATAAGCTCTTTAACATACCTCATGAAATCATAAGATTTATGAATAACTCATAGAAATCATAAAACATAATAGTAACATGTGGATTTCATAACATACTTACATTGTAGCTTCCACAGCCACATAGGGAGTAACCTTCATGGTTACGTTTGGAATACCCATCATAGTATATTCCTTAAATCTCTTAGTAGAAACTTTATCATTTACTACCATCACGTTACCCAATACATTAGAGAGATATCACTGGTTCATCCACCCTAGGTTTATCATGGAACCACCTGTATTTGGTTTATCATGTAACCACCCATAAAATTTCCAAGTACCACTACATAACCATAACACATAAAAGATTGCCTGCCTGAATGGCCCGAAGGCCTTCATTTTTTTATTGATTTTGATAACCCCTCTTTCAAGGGTTGAGAGGGAACCATTACAAGGCCCGTAGGCTCAGAGATTACATGGCCCGTAGGCTTAAGAGATTACATAACCCGAAGGTCTTTAGGGAATTCAACCAGACTATCTACAAGGAACTGCCCCTCCCCAGTATCTGT
This sequence comes from Viscum album, assembly GCA_963277665.1. Classification (NCBI taxonomy): domain Eukaryota; kingdom Viridiplantae; phylum Streptophyta; class Magnoliopsida; order Santalales; family Viscaceae; genus Viscum; species Viscum album. The sequence continues at coordinate 994,551,568 of OY728134.1, forward strand.
ATCTTGATAGTACCTCTCCACCTTTGCATGACCGTCTGGATAGGCTTCCCGTGCAAGCACAGGCTGGTACCTGTCACGACCCGCCCTCGGGGTCCGTGCCGTGACTACCCCAAGCCCGCCTTCCATAGGCCAGGGGCTGGCGACTAGCACCAAGGCGTAAATCCCGGCAAAAAGGGAAGGAATTGCCTTTGTAAAGTAAACAAACACCACAGAGTAAGCAAGCGGAAAGTAACACTAAGCAAAAACAGAGTACAACTAAAAGTGCGGAAAGTAAAAAGGGGCCGGAAATACAAGCCCAACTGTAAAGTACAACTCGAAAGGGAAAACAGCAACTGAAAAGTAAAGCTACTACGCCGAGTTGTCCACTGGAAATCCCACCTGAAGGGTGGGTACAGATAGCTCCTCTGCTCCTCGGGTCCCGCCGTTTGCTCCGAGTATGTCCGGCCCAGTGGCCTGCCTCTGGGTACCGCCTCGTCGTATAGTCCACCTCCAGGTACCGTCCAGTCCTCGAACACTCGGCCTCTGCCAGTACTGGCCGTCGTCTGCAACCAACACAACGAGGTGCGGGCATAGCCCGTGCAGGGGTGAGTATAACGATACTCAGTAGGGACCCCGAGACCCTCAAGGTCTCACTAAAACCAACAAGGATAACCACAAGAAGATCACAACAGATAAACACTACTTAGGTATATGTCCATACATATACCTAAGTTATCAAGTAACCCATCTTAGTCATGAGGAAACACAAGGATCATGAGATCAACGGATAACCACTACGCAGGTATATGCCCATACATATACCTAAGTTATCAAGTAACCCATCTCAATCATGAGGAAACACAAAGGTCAAAAGTCTCAGCTCAAACCAGGATTTTCATTATCGAAACCGTAACTGCTGAAGAGCTCCGTCTCCGGGAGGGTCCGCTCCACGAGCTACCGGTCGATACTCCAAGTATCACAAAGTCCCGCGAAGAAGTGTCTCAAAGGACCGTCTCGTCACAGGGGTCTCAACGCAACAGACGGCGCGTCGATCGGACGCCCGGTCTGTGAGTTATGAGCCTTTTCGTCCCAGGGGCCCGGTTGGTTTCGAGAGCGAAACCAATTCCGGACGTATCTCAACTGTACCCCGAACTCCCATAGGGTAAACTCAAAGGGACCGTTACTCAACGTAACCACCAACGCCGCTGACGGTCCGTCAAGCGGACGTCCTGTCTGAAAGATATTAGCTTTCCCGTTCCAGGGGCCCGGTTGGATTTCGGGTGCGATCCAACCCGGCCTCTACTAACTGTATCCAAAACTCGGGCGAAGGATACCAAAAGTTCCGTATCGTAAACAGGAACTCAACGCAACAGACGGTGCGTCGATCGGACGCCCGGTCTGAGAGTTATTGGCATTTTCGTCTCCGGGGCCCGGTTGGTTTTTAAGGCAAAACCAACCCGACCGTTCTCCACCTGCGTCCAAACCTCGGGCGGAGTATGCCAAAAGATCCGTCTCACTAAGAGGAACACTACGCGACTGACGGCGCGTCAATCGGACGTTCGTGGCTCAAGATATGAGCGTTTCCGCTCCGAAGGCCCGGTTGGTTTCGTGAACGAACCAACCCGGCCGAACTCAAAGTAATCTGAAACCTTGAGTGCGATATACCGAAACGACCGCCTCGATCCAAGGATCGCGTTGCCGCTGACGGTTCCTCGATCGGAGGTCCGAGGCTCAAGTTATGGGCCAAAAACTAATTCTGGTTCTAAACGGGGGGTCCGGGTCCGGGCCGACCCGGCCCGACCCCCCCCTGGGGCGGCGTGGCGGCGGCGCGGCGGCCGGCGGCGGCGGGCGGCGGCGGCGGGCGGCGGCGCGGCGGCGCGGCGGCGGCGGCGGGCCGCGGCGCGGCGGCGCGGCGGCGGCGGCGGGCCGCGGCGGCGGGCGCCCGGCGCCGCACGAGGGTGGCACGCGGGGGGCTCAGCCCCCGCTTCTTCAAGGTGGCGCGGCCTTTGTGCCGCGCCTATGTAACAAAACGGCCCCCCCTCACGTGGGGGGCCTGCTGGAGCGCAACCGGGGGGCCGGCTGCCCCCCTCCTTCAAGGAACCGCCCCCCTCATTAAGAGGGGGGTTTTGTTGAACCGGCCGGGGGATTTAATCCCTCGGTTTTATGTCATCCGGCCGGCCAGCTGGCCGGCCGGTTTTTACCAACGGGACCGGAAATTCCGGTCCCGCCTTCGACTTCCGACGCCGGCGGCCCGGCCGCCGGTCTTCTCTTCAGCCGCGGCCCGGAACCGGCCGCGGTCTCCTCGTCCCGCCGCGGCCCGGAACCGGCCGCGGCGTTCGTCATCCGGCGCGGTGCGACGGCACCGCGCCCCTTCGCCGTGCTTTGATTCTTTTCAACGCGGCGCGACGGCGTCGCGTTCTTGAAGTTTCTACCCCGGCGTGGCGCGACGGCGCCGCGTAAAAAATAAACGTACGGTAATCCGCGTGGTGCGACGGCACCACGCCACTTTGCTTCCACCGCAAGAATTAAACAAGAACGATGGAGGGGGGGTTCGGCCGTGTTCGTGCGGTCCGGCCCCCCTCGCGTTAACTATAACACTTAAATAAATTATTTCAAAGCCTCTCGTAGACATGCGATCCACGAGCAAGAAATGGAATAATTAAAGAATTAAACAACAACTCCTACCTTGGTATAAGGTTCGAAGATTGTTCTACGTTCCGCGGAAGACGACGTCGCGGAGGTCGGGCGACGCGGTCGTCGTTCGTCAAATTCAACGACGAAGAGGCGCGTCCGAAGAGGCACGTCGTTGGCGAATCCTTGTACGCCGACGAAGGTTGTCCGAGGAAGGTGCGGTGTTCTCTCTCGTTGACACCGAAGACGAAGAAGAGCGGAGCGGCGTTCTTCGTCGGAACTTGAGCGTTCTACGTCAAGTCTCGAGGAAAGTCAAATAAAAAAGGAAACAACGAACTCAAGAACCCTTACCTTGATAGTCGCACGTTGACGGAGTCGTGGAATATCGGTGTCGATTCCTTTGACGTCGGAGGAAGAGTCGTTGTCGATGGCGTTCGTCGTGGAAAAGATGATGCGGAAGAAGAACGTCACGTCGCGGATATGGCGTCGCGGAAAGACCGTGTTCTTCGGCGAAGAAGTTCTTCGTTGAAGAACGGCGTTCTTTGCGTTCTTCGTTGAAGTTGAGCGTTCTTCGTGATCTTCGTCAGAGATGAAGAAGAAGAAGAAAATGATGCTCTCCACCTCTCAAGAAGACAAACCATTCAACCAAAAATAAAATAAGACAACATCTTATTTTATTATCACATAACACACTAGAATTTCAAAGGTTTGAAATTCAAAATGGATAACTCCAAAATTAACTCACTTATTTAATAATTAATGAATTGTATAATTAAATAGAAGTTAACTTGTCAAGCCATTAAGAGGGAGAGAGGGGAGTTGAAAAGGTGGGGGTTCGTGTGGGCCCCACCACACTTAATCCTCCCAAGGGAGGTTAAGTTGGTGTGGGTCCCACTTCCAACCCCCTTTGGTAGGTTTTTAACAAGTTATAATAAAATTTGTTCTATAAAAATTTTATTTAACTCAAACTAAAAAAAAAAACCCCAAAACTAACTTTCAACCCGCAACAAACGCAACTCCCGAAAAGGTCTCTTTAAGCGAATATCGGCGCTGCGAGTTCATCGGTGCCCTCGGATTTCAATTCCGAGCACCGGATCAAAAGTTAGAAATTCCCGCTCGTTCGTTCACTGAACGTACCCGAGCCAAACTTCGGAAATTAATTCCGGGCACTCCGGGCCTCGGAATCAGGTGCCGTCTGAAACCGCGCTCTTGTAAAATTCTAAAGAAAATTAAGAAAAAAATTCCCTTGAATTTTACGGGTCTTTACATTACTCCCACCTCAGGGCTTTACGTCCCCGTAAAGATACATCAAAAACTAGGGAAACAAATGAGGGTACTGAGCACGCATCTGAGCCTCCCGCTCCCATGTGCTCTCCTGGAGATTCCCGTGCCGCCATCTGTTGCGCACAAGAGGAATCGATCATCCATGTAGGACCCGCTCCTGTCGATCCTCTATCTCCACCGGGACCTCCGTAAAAGTCGCCCCATCGTCAACGTCAAGCTTCCCATGGTCAAAGATGTGCGTCGGGTCGTGCACGTATCTCCTCAGCTGAGATACGTGGAAGACGTCGTGCACCCGGTGCAACTGAGGTGGTAGAGCCAGGCGATAAGCCACCTCACCAACCCTGCTGAGGACCTGGAAGGGTCCGATGAAGCGCGGAGATAACTTGCCGCCTCGGCCAAATCTCCGAATACCACGTCGAGGTGAGACCCGCAAGAAGACGTGGTCACCATCCTCGAACTCTAGTGGCCTCCGCCTCCTGTCAGCGTATGACTTCTGCCGGCTCTGTGCTGTCCTCATCCGCTCCTGGATGACCTGGACCTCCTCTGACGTGGCCCGGACCATCTCTGGTCCCACAAGAGCTGCGAGATTTCTTCTTTGCCGATAAGAGAAACCTGGTCTCATCCCCTGGATGAACCACATTCTTTGCCTAAAACAGTCAATCCTAACATGGATGATACTAATCCATACCAAGGATGACGTCGTAAGGCCTCGACGCTACTACTAAGAGATCCAACCGTTACTCTCGCCTCCAAGGGTTGAGTCACACTGTCGGCATCAGTGTGTGGTAACTGGTCTCCTCCAGTAGATGTCTCACAAGTGAGGGTCAAGTCAACAGTCAACTGGAACCTCTTAGTAACATCACAAAAGAGGACAGGAATGAAAACATCACAAAGGTATGCGTCTTTTATTATTGCAGCTCATAATACAAGACGCTACACAAAAGCAACATCAACATGGAACTAGAAGTACAAAAGACATATCCACTAGTTCCTCTCCTGTCCACCTGCTCCCAGAGCTCCATGATCGTAAGCTTCAGCTACCTGAAGCTGTGCTCTCGCATGTTCACCTACTTCCTGTGGTCGGGGTGGACCTCCTGGTGGTGGTGGTGGCAGAGCCTCAAAGCGTCGTCCACCACCTGCTGCTCGGCCAGCTCCTCTGCCTCATCCGCCTGAAGGTCTGGTCTGTCTGGACCCCTGAGTCATCTGTCGGCTACCTGCTACCGAAGACTCCGCTACGTGCCGCCCTGCGGTGGGTCGCTGCGCTGGTGAAGACTCAGCAAGGAAGCTCTCAATCAGAAGGGCCCGCTCCAGTACTCCTGTCTGAGTCGGTAAGCTGAGGGAGATCAGCGATGCCCTGATCTCATGTCTCAAACCCTGCTCGAAGGTCCGAGCCCGGAAGAATGGGTCCCGTACCATGTCGGTCGAGTAGCGCGAGAGATCGGTAAATATCGCCGAGTACTGAGCGACCGTCATGCTGCCCTGCCGTAGCTACAGAAGCTCCTGGATACGCACCGCACGAAGGGTGGCTGGGACGAACTCCGAGCGGAAGAGGCTCTCAAAGTCCGTCCAAAGTAGAGATGCCTCATCGTGCACCTGGAGCATCAAGCTCCACCATCGTCCTGCTGCTGCGTGGAGTAGGCTCGCAGCGAGGATCACCATGAGGTCTGCCGGCGTCCTCACTAGCCTAAACACTCGTACCACTGCCTCCATCCAGTCCTCTACAGCCTGGGGATCCGTCTCCCCACGAAACCTGGGCGGTCGCTGGCGCTGAAACTCATGCAGTGCGCTGAGGCGACGTGCATCGTCAGCGGCTGCTGCTGGAAGTATCGGGGGCTCGGCGGGTAGAGTTACCGCCGGTGCCACTGCTCACAAAGGGCCCTGCACCGAGGCCTCGTCGCTCAGTAGGCTGTCGTCACGTTCGATTCTCGTAACCCTAGCTGGCTGCCGTCGTGGGGCCATCCTGAAAGAAACAACGTAACACGATCAAACGATTATACCTGGTGAGCTGACCTGGTTTGAGCTGTTTTTAAGGGGAAAAACCTTTGAAAACACACACGCAATCAGTGTTTTCGTGCACAAAGTCGGAAATCAGTTGTCAGGGTCCTGGTGTATGGATACGTCGGCCGCCTGCACCAACACTGGACTCCCTGAACTGAAAACCACACTCGGTACCCTTAACACTATTGCTTCACAGAAAGAAAGATCAGAGTCTGCGGTAGAACCGACCACCTCTGATACCAATTTGTCACGACCCGCCCTCGGGGTCCGTGCCGTGACTACCCCAAGCCCGCCTTCCATAGGCCAGGGGCTGGCGACTAGCACCAAGGCGTAAATCCCGGCAAAAAGGGAAGGCATTTCCTTTGTAAAGTAAACAAACACCACAGAGTAAGCAAGCGGAAAGTAACACTAAGCAAAAACAGAGTACAACTAAAAGTGCGGAAAGTAAAAAGGGGCCGGAAATACAAGCCCAACTGTAAAGTACAACTCGAAAGGGAAAACAGCAACTGAAAAGTAAAGCTGCTACGCCGAGCTGTCCACTGGAAATCCCACCTGAAGGGTGGGTACAGATAGCTCCTCTGCTCCTCGGGTCCCGCCGTTTGCTCCGAGTATGTCCCGCCCAGTGGCCTGCCTCTGGGTACCGCCTCGTCGTATAGTCCACCTCCAGGTACCGTCCAGTCCTCGAACACTCGGCCTCTGCCAGTACTGGCCGTCGTCTGCAACCAACACAATGAGGTGCGGGCATAGCCCGTGCAGGGGTGAGTATAACGATACTCAGTAGGGACCCCGAGACCCTCAAGGTCTCACTAAAACCAACAAGGATAACCACAAGAAGATCACAACAGATAAACACTACTTAGGTATATGTCCATACATATACCTAAGTTATCAAGTAACCCATCTCAGTCATGAGGAAACACAAGGATCATGAGATCAACGGATAACCACTACCCAGGTATATGCCCATACATATACCTAAGTTATCAAGTAACCCATCTCAATCATGAGGAAACACAAAGGTCAAAAGTCTCAGCTCAAACCAGGATTTTCATTATCGAAACCGTAACTGCTGAAGAGCTCCGTCTCCGGGAGGGTCTGCTCCACGAGCTACCGGTCGATACTCCAAGTATCACAAAGTCCCGCGAAGAAGTGTCTCAAAGGACCGTCTCGTCACAGGGGTCTCAACGCAACAGACGGCGCGTCGATCGGACGCCCGGTCTGTGAGTTATGAGCCTTTTCGTCCCAGGGGCCCGGTTGGTTTCGAGAGCGAAACCAATTCCGGCCGTATCTCAACTGTACCCCGAACTCCCATAGGGTAAACTCAAAGGGACCGTTACTCAACGTAACCACCAACGCCGCTGACGGTCCGTCAAGCGGACGTCCTGTCTGAAAGATATTAGCTTTCCCGTTCCAGGGGCCCGGTTGGATTTCGGGTGCGATCCAACCCGGCCTCTACTAACTGTATCCAAAACTCGGGCGAAGGATACCAAAAGTTCCGTATCGTAAACAGGAACTCAACGCAACAGACGGTGCGTCGATCGGACGTCCGGTCTGAGAGTTATTGGCATTTTCGTCTCCGGGGCCCGGTTGGTTTTTAAGGCAAAACCAACCCGACCGTTCTCCACCTGCGTCCAAACCTCGGGCGGAGTATGCCAAAAGATCCGTCTCACTAAGAGGAACACTACGCGACTGACGGCGCGTCAATCGGACGTTCGTGGCTCAAGATATGAGCGTTTCCGCTCCGAAGGCCCGGTTGGTTTCGTGAACGAACCAACCCGGCCGAACTCAAAGTAATCCGAAACCTTGAGTGCGATATACCGAAACGACCGTCTCGATCCAAGGATCGCGTTGCCGCTGACGGTTCGTCGATCGGAGGTCCGAGGCTCAAGTTATGGGCCAAAAACTAATTCTGGTTCGAAACGGGGGGGTCCGGGTCCGGGCCGACCCGGCCCGACCCCCCCCCCTGGGGCGGCGCGGCGGCGGGCCGCGGCGGCGCGGCGGCGGCGGCGGGCCGCGGCGGCGGGCGCCTGGCGCCGCACGAGGGTGGCACGCGGGGGGCTCAGCCCCCGCTTCTTCAAGGTGGCGCGGCCTTTGTGCCGCGCCTATGTAACAAAACGGCCCCCCCTCACGTGGGGGGCCTGCTGGAGCGCAACCGGGGGGCCGGCTGACCCCCTCCTTCAAGGAACCGCCCCCCTCATTAAGAGGGGGGTGTTTTTGAACCGGACGGGGGATTTAATCCCCCGGTTTTATGTCATCCGGCCGGCCAGCTGGCCGGCCGGTTTTTACCAACGGGACCGGAAATTCCGGTCCCGCCTTCGACTTCCGACGCCGGCGGCCCGGCCGCCGGTCTTCTCTTCCGCCGCGGCCCGGAACCAGCCGCGGTATCCTCGTCCCTCCGCGGCCCGGAACCGGCCGCGGCGTTCGTCATCCGGCGCGGTGCGACGGCACCGCGCCCCTTCGCCGTGCTTTGATTCTTTTCAACGCGGCGCGACGGCGTCGCGTTCTTGAAGTTTCTACCCCGGCGTGGCGCGACGGCGCCGCGTAAAAAATAAACGTACGGTAATCCGCGTGGTGCGACGGCACCACGCCACTTTGCTTCCACCGCAAGAATTAAACAAGAACGATGGAGGGGGGGGGGGGGTTCGGCCGTGTTCGTGCGGTCCGGCCCCCCTCGCGTTAACTATAACACTTAAATAAATTATTTCAAAGCCTCTCGTAGACATGCGATCCACGAGCAAGAAATGGAATAATTAAAGAATTAAACAACAACCCCTACCTTGGTATAAGGTTCGAAGATTGTTCTACGTTCCGCGGAAGACGACGTCGCGGAGGTCGGGCGACGCGGTCGTCATTCGTCAAATTCAACGACGAAGAGGCGCGTCCGAAGAGGCACGTCGTTGGCGAATCCTTGTACGCCGACGAAGGTTGTCCGAGGAAGGTGCGGTGTTCTCTCTCGTTGACACCGAAGACGAAGAAGAGCGGAGCGGCGTTCTTCGTCGGAACTTGAGCGTTCTACGTCAAGTCTCGAGGAAAGTCAAATAAAAAGGAAACAACGAACTCAAGAACCCTTACCTTGATAGTCGCACGTTGACGGAGTCGTGGAATATCGGTGTCGATTCCTTTGACGTCGGAGGAAGAGTCGTTGTCGATGGCGTTCGTCGCGGAAAAGATGATGCGGAAGAAGAACGTCACGTCGCGGATATGGCGTCGCGGAAAGACCGTGTTCTTCGGCGAAGAAGTTCTTCGTTGAAGAACGGCGTTCTTTGCGTTCTTCGTTGAAGTTGAGCGTTCTTCGTGATCTTCGTCAGAGATGAAGAAGAAGAAGAAAATGATGCTCTCCACCTCTCAAGAAGACAAACCATTCAACCAAAAATAAAATAAGACAACATCTTATTTTATTATCACATAACACACTAGAATTTCAAAGGTTTGAAATTCAAAATGGATAACTCCAAAATTAACTCACTTATTTAATATATATGAATTGTATAATTAAATAGAAGTTAACTTGTCAAGCCATTAAGAGGGAGAGAGGGGAGTTGAAAAGGTGGGGGTTCGTGTGGGCCCCACCACACTTAATCCTCCCAAGGGAGGTTAAGTTGGTGTGGGTCCCACTTCCAACCCCCTTTGGTAGGTTTTTAACAAGTTATAATAAAATTTGTTCTATACAAATTTTATTTAACTCAAACTAAAAAAAAAAACCCCAAAACTAACTTTCAACCCGCAACAAACGCAACTCCCGAAAAGGTCTCTTTAAGCGAATATCGGCGCTGCGAGTTCATCGGTGCCCTCGGATTTCAATTCCGAGCACCGGATCAAAAGTTAGAAATTCCCGCTCGTTCGTTCACTGAACGTACCCGAGCCAAACTTCGGAAATTAATTCCGGGCACTCCGGGCCTCGGAATCAGGTGCCGTCTGAAACCACGCTCTTGTAAAATTCTAAAGAAAATTAAGAAAAAAATTCCCTTGAATTTTACGGGTCTTTACAGTACCGATGGCATAGCCATACCCTCTCATTCTGACAATCCATTTGGCTCTGCTCTGGTGAGTGTACCTGCTCTGAATCCTCTTCTATGGATGCTCCTTTTTTGTAGTGTGTCTGGGCCTGCATTCATGTGGCCTGAAGGCCTTGGGGTGTCTCTAAGGCCTTAGGGTGGCCCAAAGGCCTTGAGAATCAATTGGCCCGAAGGCCTTGGGTGGCCCAAAATCCTTGCAGGACCCGAGAACCAAACCAGTGGCCCGAAGGCCCAGATGGATGAATATTTTTGGCTGCTACAGTACCGAACAGTACCTGCTACAGTACTGCTACAGTAACCCGGAAATATGCCTCCACCAGGATTTGATCCTGGGTCTCTTGGATGCACCTAGCGAGTCCTCACCAACTGGGATGAGGCTCTTGTGCTAACACATAAAAGATTGAAATTATCATTATTTCACTCATCAATCAGAAGAAATCAGTTCAATATATTAAAATATTTAATCTATTTACAAAACCTTTTAAAACATTTAATAAAGATATTTTTGAATCAAAGTGTCTCATACCACTTTGAATCTTTTAAAGGAATTAACATTTTAAAACATTAATGTCCATATAAATAAATCCATAAAACCATTTTGAAAACATGTACATTAATGAGGAAGATTTAAAATGTTAAATCTTTAAAACATTTAAAACAATGTTTTAGTTAAAGAGTCCATTACCACTTGAGAAAATAATTGAATAAAAATAATTAGAGAATAAAATTAAAAGAAACCTATAATATCATGAGAATAATAATATTCATGATATAATAGATCCAAGGGTATTATATACACCTTATAGGATAATAAAGTTGCACAACATCAAGATATTCCTCTATGAAAAGAGATTGAGACGTAGTACCATACAAATATTGTATCATTAAATTAATGATAAATCAATGACATAATTATGTGTGGAAAATTTAAATACACAAAATATAATTGGATATTAAGTGTAAAATAATAATAGTTCATTCACACACATTCTTGTAAAAACAAAACCAATGACATGGATATTTAACTCAATGAATGGAGATTGAGTTAAGATTTCCCTTACAAAGTTCGTATAAATGATGTATGAATTTATCAATGGGGTGATTATGTGTAGAATCAGTATATCCAAAAAAAGGTAAGTAGAAATTTATAATATAAATAAATAAATAAGTGATTCCACACATAATCTTGGCATAAAATAATCAACAAATTATGTGTAAAACTCAATGAGTGGAAATTGAGTTTAGAAATTCCCTTACAAAGATCATTTTGTTAATAAAATAGATTGATTATGTGTATTCACTATAAGTAAACATAAATCATGTATAAATACAATATAGGACATCAAAATTTATATCACACATAATCATTGAATAGCATAATCAAGAAGTAGATTATTAACCCAAAGAATGGAAATGGGGTTAACAAGCTCCCTTACCTTGAGTCTGACTTGTCATGTTAATTATTTATCTCCCAGAATAAAAAACTAAAGTTAATTTGTACTTGATTTAGAACCCTTTTCATGTTTATTATTCATTTTATATCACTTATTACCTTGTCATAACAATCATATAATTATTCAAGTTCATATCAGTCATTTTGTAGATATTTGGTACTTAAGTCGAAAATGAACTTTTTATAATTACAAATTTTAAATGTGGTAAAGATTAAATTATATATATAATATTATTAATTATTTAAATATAATATATATCCATTATATATATGTGTGTGTTTATAATAGTAAATAACATTTGGAGATCAGAAATGAAATGCATTGTTCATAGAGATGGTAGGTCGTACACTCGCATGAACGCTACTTTCATTTATTTGTAATATTAAAGGAATGAAAAAAATCATACATAGGTATATTATAATTAAATTACAATATATATGTTATATATGTTATATAATTTAACTAATTCTATCCTTTATACATTACATGTATGGCATGAACGAGTCATGTCACTTTGAGGGGGTGGTAGTCCGTACTTCCTCAAATTAAATTATTGTATTTATACATAATAGAAAGCATAAAGGTATGATGTAAATAAAAAATACAGAATAATAGAGAAAATATAAATATGATATATATCATATATAAATACATTTCAATCATAATGGCCACCATGAGAGGTGGTAGGAGAAAACAGGACAATCATTGTTTCGTGAGGCAGTAGTTCGACGTACACAGAAATAGTATATTCGTATCCATTAGATGGAGGTGTGTGTAAGTGTAGTTTGAATACTTATAATAACAAAATACTAGTATATTTAGGATACCTATGTTGTTATGTAATCAAATAAGAAGAATATCATAGGGAGTGGAGAAGGAAAATAAAATAAAATAACTTGAGAGAAGACATTACATCTAAATAGGATAACTTCTTTTGATTTGAGCCAAAAGGATTTCTTAAATTGCCTTTTTCCCAAGGTAATGATTTTATGAGTAAGTGATTCTCGCTCAAATTTACCCAAGAGATGAAGGTAGAATGGTCCTTGTAGTTTAGCTTGGGTTATCGAATCCTCAGAGACCTAAGAAGAAACCTATAGACACGTACATTCTATGGACTATTTTTGGATATTAAGTGGCCAAATTGGGTTGATTTTATATGGTTTTAAAGTATAAATAACAGATTTAAGTGAATTCAATTTTAAAGAATGAGTTGATCCTAGGTTATCGCTCGGGGTGGATTGGACGTATTTTTTTTTAATGATTTCAATTTCTTAAATTTGAGATGGGTTCATTTAAAGAGATAAAACAACATAATCACTTACTGGTTTAATGCCTACAACCTTTAATACTAATCACCTATACACTTTAAGGATCAAAGTTTTGAGCACTTCATGGTAAAGGTTCGTATTAGCACTTGAAGTGTGTGGCCTTAAATTCAACAAGGACGATAGAGTTTAAAAATCATCAAATAAAAATCTCAATTAAAGAAGTGATTATACATTAATGAGGTGATAAATAACATCCAATCCAGACCCTTGATACTCTCTTGGATCAACCCATAAGTGGGTTAGCCCTCCATTGATTCTATGGTTTCAACGGAAGCGGAAAGTAGACTCATGAGGGAGGAAATGGAGAAGTAAAAAAAACGCAATAAAATAACAATCACTCCACTGTTGTGTGATAATCTCACAAGGTTTGGTATGAACAAGTTCACACCTTGAACCAATGGTATCAAAGTGATAAGGATAATAACAGAATAATAATATAAGAAGAAATTTTATTAAGAAACAAGGATGAATTAAAACAACTTACATGTAAAGGAAGAACATTACAAAGAGAAATTGGCAGCATAACATTAAGATGAAAACAAGCTCAAATATTATCAACTTCTCCACCACAACTACCTTAAATAGGCATTTTGGAAGCCTTGGGTCGAGCCTCCAATAGTACAAAGCATTCCACTTGATTATGGTAGGCCTAGGGTGGTGGAAAGCTTGTGGAATTTAGACTTTTCCATATTTGACCCGAGGTGGCATCCAGCTTTCATCCATCGAACAGACGCACTTTTATGACCTTCTAGATGGCCGAATAAGAGTGGGACATAGAATAATAAAATGTATCCCCAGAGGTATCCTAACCGCCTGTAAAATTTGGGCCCATTTGGAGTTTTATATTCAGAGATATGATCAGATTAGTGGGATGTTTTTCTGGGCCACAGAATCTGGCCCAGAATTGTATCTCTAACCTGGGACGCCTTAATGACCACCATAGAGGCCGAATTAGAATTATCTCATGAAGCATTATTTGTTCCTCAACATATCTTATATCATATAAAAAAATTTGGGATTCATTGGCCCTGTATGTTGGGCCCCACAGTTTCATAAGTGGGCTGGTGTCCAATCTGCCTTCTCTAGAATTGCTTCCATTCATCTCCAAATATCCCCATCATCGTTTATGAATCATCCATTGATCCCTGAATTAAAAATGTTTACATTTAATTGTAGATATATTTCCCAAAATATCAAATTAAAATATTGATAATTACATTCCTTTTAATCAGATGACTCATTGGGCCTAAATTGGTGTATATTAGGCATGAAGTGCACAAATGATGAGAATGGATGTTCATAATGAAAATGCACTAACTCAGACCCATAAGATCAAAAATGAACATTTAATACCATTAAAATGTAATTAAAATATATGTTTTTATTGGATAATCACACCCCCCAACTTGATATTTTCTAGTCCCGAGCAAATAATTCAATGATTTTATTTGAATTTCTGTCCTCAAACACATTATAACAAACAGTGCTCACAATGTAAACTGCGCACAAATATATTTTTATAACCTATCAAGATAATTTCAAACAAGATGGATTTAAAAGCAGATCCCAATCCCAAGCCCATTCCTTTGATCAAATCCATCATCATACTTCATTCAACTCAATTAGGTGTAATGATGTGTTGTGAATCACAATAGATATGGGGGTTCATTTTCATTCAAGGGGGAAATCATGGAAGCGCTAGGTGGAATCACATTTAATCCTAATATGAGTATTCTTCATTATTATTATTATTATTATTATTATTTGAATTTTGTTTTGCAATATTACTATAGTAATTGAGATTGTAGTTAATCAAATTAACTCATGTAGCAAGACTTTGCCGATGACTCCCAGACTCAAAGGCCTTAGGGCACCAAGTGAAGCCCACATACTCGAGCATCGCCTCGAGTTAACTTAATCAAAAACAAAGTCATATTACCATAAATAGAGATAGATTGAAAAACTCAGGGCTAGACAACTCTGGAGTCACGATCCCGAAGTGCCGAAAGCCTCGCATTTTATCAATCCATTGCTCTACACGCATTTTTTTTATTATTATTTTTTTTTAATACTCATATTATTCATAAAAATCAAACCAGCCTATGCTATTTATTATGGGACCTCAAAAATTCAAATTAGTACCCCACAGTCTAGAGGACGTGCATTGTGGCATTTTGATTTAATGGATGAAAATAAAAAAGATGAAAATTTTCATTGGACAACCAAACTTCCAAAATCAATGCTTTTAAACATAACCATGAATTAAATTAAGAGTCAAGGAAATAAAAGTTATTTGCTATGTATTTTTAATGTGAGAAAAGATGTTATTATATGAATAATAAAGGAATTTTACTTCTTTTTTTATTATTGTTTTTTTTAACAAATATTTTGTTTCCACACCCCCAACTTAGAATGAAACTGTCCCTAGTTTCATAAAAATAAAATTTAGAATGGGGTAGGGGAATAAAAGGGGAGTTCAATAAGGAAATTGAAATATGAGGATCATGGAATGAAGTCACCTGGTGGTTGAAGTTTGAAGTTCTTGTCGCTCGAATTTAGTCCTTTGATATCCATGTCGCTTGCAAAGTTCCCTAGCGGAAAAAGGAAAACAAACAAACAAAACAAAACAATATATATGTATAAGTAAAATATAAGTATATATATAAAAATTATAGAATATGTAAGCACATTAAGCCATAGGTCAGTGGTAAGCGCGCGCCCCTGTCTCCCTTCGGTCCCGGGTTCGAGTCCCCACGGCTTCGCCGGTTGTGACGGGGTTTGCCCCACGGCTTATGGAGTGTCCCCTTTTTTTAATTATTATATTATTTTTATTATTTTTATTAATTTTATCTTAACCTGTAAAATAATAAAAATACAACAAAATAAAATGATGATACATTGTCTTCTTTTTAAATTTTTGGGTAAGGTATTACTCAAGGATCACATCACGTGACACAGATGAATATGGTGCTCCCCTTTCATACCCATCCATACTCATAATAGAAGAACAGGTCAAAAGTCTATTTTTTATTTTTAAATATAAAAATTATTAATTAATCTTATTTGAAAAATAAAGATGATTCAGAAAGATTAGAAACATAAAAACCACAGGTTGCCTCTCGTGAAGCGCTTTGTTTAACGTCGTTAGCCCGACATAGATCCTAAATTTATCAATTTTTTCCTGGTTCATAGATTGGCTCAATTAACTCAACATCTATTTCCTGTTTATTGAATGATTCAATGAATGTTTTTAACCTTTGACCACTGACCTTGAAAATGTGACCACAAGTGGGATCTTGAATCTCTACTGCCCCATGGGGGTATACAGGATGCACTATGAAAGGACCTAACCATATAGACCTTAACTTTCCCGGGTGTAAATGAAGTTTTGAACTATACAAGAGCACAAGTTTTCCTGGTTCAAAATGTTTGACCTTGATATTCCTAGATTGGTAGGCTTGAACTCTAGCTTTATTGATCCTTGAATTTTCATAAGCCTCCATCCTTAGTTCCTCCAGTTCATTGAGATCTAATTTCATTTTTGTTCCAGCCAATGAGAGGTCATAATCCATTTTCTTAATTGCAGAAAAGGCCTTATGTTCAATCTCCACTGGAAAATGGAATTCTTTACCATAAACCAACCTATATGGGGACATTCCTAAAATGGTTTTATACGCGGTTCTATAGGCCCAAAGAGCATCTAAGAGTTTCTCAGACCAATCTTTCCTAGAGGGGTTGACAGTTTTTTCAAGAATTTTCTTAATATCCCTATTCACTAACTCAGCTTGACCATTGGTTTGAGGATGGTATGCAGTGGACACTTAATGATAAATACCATACTTAGACATGAGTGAAGAGAATGGGTGGTTGCAGAAATGGGTTCCTCGATCACTGATTATAGCCCTAGGAATTCCAAATCTTGAAAATATGTTCTCTTTCAGAAATCGAATCACAACTTGATGATCATTGGACTTAGTGGGAATGGCCTAAACCCATTTTGAGACATAATCAATAGCTAAGAGTATGTATAGGTATCCTCGAGAGTTTGGGAAGGGACCCATGAAGTCAATTCCCCAACAGTCAAATATTTCAACCACTGAGATGGGAGTGAGTGGCATTTGATTCCTTTTTGTGATGGACCCTACATGTTGACACCTAGGACATCTTTGATAAAATGTGTAGGAGTCCCTTGAAAGGGTGGTCCAGAAGAGACCACATTGAAGAATCTTAGCAGATGTTTTCTTAGAGGAAAAGTGACTTCCACATGCCTCACTATGACAGAATTTAAGGATGGACTCTTGTTCTGATTCTGGGACACACCTCCTAATGACTTGGTCAAGGAAAAACTTATAGAGGTATGGATCATCAAACACATAGTTTTTAACATCGTAAGGAATTTCCTTCAATCTTGAGTCCCTAAGAATTTTATAATGACTCCTGTAACTAAGAAATTGGATATGTAGGCATACCAAGGGCAGTCACTCACAGAGTATAGGTGTTCATCAGGAAACGAATCAGACACAGAAAGGTGATTTGAGTTATCTTGGAATTCCATCCTAGAGAGGTGATCAGCTACAACATTTTCAACTCCCTTTTTATCCTTGATTTTGAGGTCAAATTCTTATAAGAGAAGGACCCACCTAATCAGTCTAGCCTTAGCATCTTGTTTTCGGAAGAGGTATTTTAGTGCAGAATGGTCAGTGAACACAGTGATGGGGGATCCTAAGAGGTAGGACCTAAACTTCTCTAAGGCAAACACAATAGCAAGTAACTCCTTTTCAGTGGTGGTGTAGTTGATTTGGGAATCATTTATGGATTTTCTTGCATAAGCAATGACATAAGGATTTTTATCACAACATTGTCCTAACACAGCTTTTACAGCAAAGTCACTGGAATCGCACATAAGTTCAAAAGGAAGGTTCCAATTTGGAGATTTCATAATGAGAGGAGAGGTGAGAGAGGATTTGAGGGTTGATAAAAAACCCTCACAGCTTTTTGTCCAAACAAATGGAGCATCCTTTACTAGGAGAGCACAAAGGGGACGGGATATTAAACTAAAGACCTTGATAAATATTCTATAGAAACCAGCATGTCCTAAGAAAGACCTCACTTCCTTGATAGTTTTGGGTGATGGAAGGTGACGAATGATGTCAACCTTGGCTTTATCAACTTCAATCCCCCTACCTGAGACCAGATGGCCTAAAACTAGTCCCTATTTAACCATAAAATGGCATTTTTCCCAGTTTAGGACTAGATTCTTTTCTTAACATCTTGAAAAGACTCTCTCTACATTCCTCAGACATCCCTCAAATGTATCCCCAAACACAGAGAAGTCATCCATGAAGACCTGTAGAAAATCCCCTACCATGTCTGAGAAGATTCCGATCATGCACCGCTGGAAGGTTCCAAGGGCATTGCATAACCCGAAGGGCATGCGTTTGAAAGAAAAGGTTCCGAATGGACATGTGAATGTAGTCTTCCCTTGATCCTCTAGGGAGACATCAATTTGATTGTACCCCGAGTACCCATCTAAGAAACAGTAGAAGGCATGACCTGCCACTCTCTCAAGGACTTGGTCAATGAATGGTAAGGGGAAATGGTCCTTCTTGGTGAATGAGTTTAGTTTCCTATAGTCAATGCAGACCCTCCATCCACTACTCACCCTTGTTGGAAGAATCTCTCCATCCTCATTGGTTATCACTGTGATTCCAGCCTTTTTTGGAACGACTTAGATTGGGCTCACCCACTCACTCTCAGCTATGGGATATATGATACCAGCTTTTAACAATTTCAGAAGTTATTTCCTTACTACCTCTATGAGATTAGGATTGAGTCGCCGTTGAGGTTGACGATATGGATTTGAATCAGATTCCAGGACAATCCTATGAGTCCCAACAAGTGGGCTAATCCCGGGAATATCAGATAGGGTCCAACCAATGGCTTTCTTATGTTTCCTAAGGACATATAGAAGCATCCTCTCATGATTGGCTTCAAGAGAAGAAGAAATGACAATAGGATGTGTTTGATTGTCCCCTAGGAAGTCATACTTTAGTGTAGCAGGAAGTTCCTTCAATTCAAGATCAGGTTGGTTTAGAATTTCAGAATAATATTGGGACATTGGATCAAGATCAATTTTTTTTATAGTTTCAGATAGGATTGATTCCCCATATGTATAAGTTTCAGCTACTAGATTGGCTTGATCATATTTAGGGAAGGAAATTGGAGTGGTATCCATGAAAGTGGTTTCTTGAAAGGTTTCACTGATTTTTGGACCTAAGACTTCATCATAAGAGAAATTTAAAAATGATTCAAGCCAAGGAGATAAACTTCCTTCATATGAACAAAGTAAATCAATCTCATCCTGACTTAAACATTCATCAAATATTCTTTGATGTTCCATGGATTCATTATCAATGCTTCCTATCATGTTTACTTTATGAATGTCCTCATCATCCCCTATTTGTGAGCTTGCATTATAGATGTTCAAGTCTAGACTCATGTTCCCAAAGGTGATGGTCATGTTCCCATTTCTAACTCAGATAACAGAGTTGATTGTTGCAAGGAAAGGACGACCAAGGATGATTGGGGTTTGTTCCTTATTTCCTAAGTTTGGATGGTTGTCAAGGAGAATGAAGTCAGCAGGGTAGATGATGTTTTCAACCTTTACCAGAACGTCCTTTAAAATACCCTTTGGAACCCTAATGCAATGATCAGCAAGTTGAAGTGTGACAGATGTGGGTTGGAGTTCTTCTAGGCCTAACTGGCAGTACATGGCATAGGGTATGAGATTGACATTATCACCTAGATCACACAAGGCCTTTAAAACTTTTCTTTCTCCTAGTTCAACATTGATGTAAGGGTAACCTGGGTCTTTCAACTTAGGAGGAATGGTCCCTTGAATGGTGGTACTCACATTAGCAGCCAAAAGGACTTGGTTTTTATGTGAAAATTTTCTTTTAAAAGTGCACAAGTCCTTAAGGTACATTGAGTAGGAAGGTATGGTTTGGATGGCATCGAGAAGAGGAATGTTCAACTTGACTTGTGAGAAGATTTCCTTCAATGTTTCACTCAATTCAAGCTTGGTTTTCCCCCTCATGTGTTGAGGAAATGGTGCAGTTTGTGGGGTTGTTTGTTGAAGTGTTTTTTCTTTCACATTGTTATCAGTTTCCTTAGTTTGATCTTGTGGTTCATTTGAATTTTCATCCAAGTTTGAATCTTTAGGTGGGTTCTGAATTAGTTTTTCAGGTTTCTCAATTGATTTCCCACTTCTTAAAACAGTCACAGCCTTTAGTTTTTCATGAGTTGTTTGAGTGCAACTTGACTCTCCCCTTGAAGTTGAGGATGGAACCACCTGAGTAGGCATGGGTTCCTTTCCAGTTTTGATGGTTTGAAGTTCTTGTTTTAGGGAAGATACCTCTGATTTCATCCTCTCCATTTGTTTGCACAGTTGTTCTAGTAGGATTTGTGGAACAGTTTGGGTGGGTGCTTGAGTAGGTTGGTTTATCCCAGGGGGATATTTTGGAGGTGGGATGGTTTGCTGAAAATGGATCGGTGGTTGTTGGTATTGGATATGTTGGGTTTGGAACTGGTTATGGGTTTGGTAGTTCTGATGGGGGTAAGGATTTTGTCCATGTGGTTAGCTAGGTTGTTGGTTATCTTTCCAGCAGAAGCATGGGTGGTCGTTATACCTTGGGTTGAAGGTGTTTTGGTATTCAGGATTTTGAAAGTTCAAATCATTTACTTCCACTGGGGGTCCTCCTAAGAGAACATCCTTGATGGATGGAATGGTTGGGCAGTTTTCTGTCTTATGGTCATGTTTGTCACAAATTGTGCAAACATGGACTACAGTTTAAATTTCATGGACTTTCCTAGGGTTTATTTCTTCAATCTTCCTAGATAGTGCTAAGAGTTTAGCCCTAAGGATTTCCTCTTCTCTAAGTGTATGAATTCCAGTAGTTCTTTGTGGATTTTAAAAATAAGGTGAAGTTCCCCATGTTTGGTTTTGTTCAGAAAGGCTTTCTAGATACTCGTAAGCATCATTTGGGGCTTTGTTTTTAAAGGTTCCATTACACATCATGTCAATGAATTTTTTGTTCCTCGGACCCAACCCTTCATAGAAAATTCTCACTTGTTCAGGAATAGAAAAACCATGGTGTGAAACCATGTTTAGAGTGTCTTTGAACCTCTCCCATGTTTCATAGAATGACTCTCCCTCTTTTTCAAAAAAGTTTTGGATACTCTTTTTAATTGCAATTGTTTTATGGTGGGGAAAGTATTTTTTGTAGAATTCTCTTTTTAGTTGGTCCCAAGAGTTAAAGAATGATGGTCTCAAATTTTTTAGCAAATTTTTAGCTCTATCCTTTAAATAAAAAGGAAATAGCCTCATCTTAGCTGATTCTAGTTGATGTGGGGGACACATGGTTTCTACAATGTCATTGAACTCCTTAATGTGCAAGTATGGCATCTCAGACTCCATTCCATGGAATGTGGGAAGGTGGTTTAGGAAATGGGGTTTAAAGATGTAGTTGGAATATCCTAGGTAATTTTGTCTAATTCATGAGGGTGCATTGGTCCAGGAAGGTGTGAGGTAGTCATTCATGGTTTGATCAATTGCATTACCCAAGTTTGGGGCTGCCTCATTTGGGTTTCCATTTTGGTTCCCACCTGGGTTTATGAGATGGTTTCTTTGAATACATTCCATTGAAATTGGCTCAATTTTCGACTCGGGGGTGTTAGGAAGATTAGGATCTAATAAAAATATATCCCTTGGTGTACTTGACTCCCCAACCCCAGGACTATCCACCCTAACTAGACGGTTCGATTGATCACGGGTGTAGGCGGACATGTGCCAAAAGAAAACAAAACGAGAAAGGGACAAGATAAGAGAATTTGAATGGGAAAAGAAGAAATAGGGGAGAATAGAATGGGTGTTTAGATGACTTACTTGGGTCCCCAGCAACAACGCCAAAATTTGATTCTCGCTCAAATTTACCCAAGAGATGAAGGTAGAACGTTCCTTGTAGTTTAGCTTGGGTTATCGAATCCTCAGAGACCTAAGAAGAAACCTATAGACACGTACATTATATGGACTTTTTTTGGCTATGAAGTTGACAAATTGGGTTGATTTTATAAGGTTTTAAAGTATAACTAACATATTTAAGTGAATTCAATTTAAAATAATGAGTTGATCCTAGGTTATTGCTCGAGGTGGATTGGACATATTTTCTTTTTAATGATTTCAATTTCTTAAATTTGAGATGGGTTCATTTAAGGAGATAAAAAAACATCATCACTTACTGGTTTAATGCCTACAACCTTTAATAATAATCACCTATACACTTGAAGGATCAAAGTTTTGAGCACTTCAAGGTAAAGGTTCGTATTAGCACTTGAAGTGTGTGGCCTTAAATTCAACAAGGACGATGGAGTTTAAAAATCATTAAATAAAAATCTCAATTAAAGAAGTGATTATACATTAATGAGGTGATAAATAACATCCAATACAGCCCCTTTCTACTCCCTTGGATCAACTCATAAGTTGGTTACCCCTCCATTGATTCTATGGTTTCAATGGAAGTGGAAAGTAGACTCATGAGGGAGGAAATGGAGAAGTAAAAAAACGCAATAAAATAACAATCAATCCACCGTTGTGTGATAATCTCACAAGGTTTGGTATGAACAAGTTCACACCTTGAACCAAAGGTATCAAAGTGATAAGGAGAATAACATAATAATAAGATAAGAAGAACTTTTATTAAGAAACAAGTATGAATTAAAACAACTTACATGTGAAGGAAGAACATTACAAAGCGAAATTGGAAGCATAACATTAAGATGAAAACAAACTCAAAGATTATCAACTCCTCCACCAAAACTGCCTTAAATTGGAATTTTGGAAGCCTTGGGTAGAGCCTCCAATAGTACAAAGCATCCCACTTGATTATGGTAGGCCTAGGGTTGTGGAAAGCTTGTGGAATTTAGACATTTCCATATTTGACCCGAGGTGGCAGCCAGCTTTCATCTATCGAACAGATGCGCTTTTATGACCTTCTAGATGGCCGAATCAGAGTGGGACATAGAAGAATAAAATTTTTCCCCAGATGTCTCATAACCTCTTGTACAATTTGGGCACATGTGTAGTTGTATATTCGGAGATATGATCAGATTAGTGGGTTGTTTGTCTGGGCCGCAGAATCTGGCCCAGAATTGTATCTCTAACTTGTGCCGCCTTAATGACCAACATAGAGGCCTAATTAGCATTATCTCATTAAGGGTTATTTGTTCCTAAACATGTATTCTATCATCTCACAAAATTTGGGATTCATTGGGCCTGTATGTTGGTCCCCACAGTCTCATAAGTGGGATGGTGTCTAATTTGCCTTCTCTAGAATTGCTTCCATTCTTCTCCAAATATCTCCATCATCGTTTATGAATCATCCATTGATCCCTGAATGAAAAATGTTCACATTTAAGTGTAGATATAGTTCCCAAAATATCAAATTAAAATATTGATAATTACATTCCTTATAATCAGATGACTCATTGGGCCTAAATTGGTGTATATTAGGCATGAAGTGCACAAATGATGAGAATTGATGTTCATAATGAAAATGCATCAACTCATGCCCATAAGATCAAAAATGAACATTTAATACCATTAAAATGTAATTAAAATATATGTTATTATTGGATAATCAGTAAGGGATGGATTTTTTGAGCTTATTTGGACATAATTTGGATGAGATAACGGGCTTGAGAGTTGTGTGTTATGTGGGTAGAGGTAGTGGCCTTTTATAAGAGGGAGGAGGGGCGCTTTAAGAATGTCTGGAAATATTAATTTATTATAAAATCAATTTCAATTAAAAATGGTCCAAAACTCATTTAATTAAATTATAAGATGATTTTGGTTTGAATAACCATCATTTAATAATTTTTATACAAGTTTTTAATATTTTGTATCCTTATCTTTTTGGTTTAACCCTTATTTTACCCTTTTTAATCTTACGGTGATATCATGTTATTTACACATTGTGGGTTAATGTAATTACCATATCATATCCAAATACCCAAAGAGAGGTTATTTATGACATATATGGACTTTTATTAACCATTCTTCTGAATATTAGATTTTTAGGAATTTAATATAATTTAATAAACTATTTTATGTTTTAAGTTGTGAATTATGTCAATTTTGGACACTATTCATACTTGACTTTTTTACAAATTCATAACATCCCAATTCATTAGAACCAAAGTCATTAGACCAAATATAATATGTCAATATCATCTATAAAATTCTTTTATGACATCAAAATAATCAAATTACATTTATTTTAATATTTATAATATCATATATTTGAATCCTTTATTAATGAATCCATCATGCATCATCATTTTGTCATAATTAAATTTATTTATTTAATATCTAAAAATTATAAATAAAATAACGTGATGTAGGAAATCATTTTATATTTATAATGACTATTTATAGTTAAATATATCAGTTATATAACCCAATATTAAAATTATTTTAGTAAACAATACATGTTTATGTTATGTTTCCCTTTACTTTAAATTGATTTTTATAAAATGTCATTTCCACATCCAAGTGGCTCTATGGTGTCCCAAAATTGACCCAAGTATGAAAATTGTAGGAAATATCACATAAAATAGAATTAGGACATGTTTTAGGGTAGTTTATTATTATAATAATATTATGTTTTACCCTTATTTACCAGATTTACCCTTTAACCATGGTAAAAAATAATTACTGAAGATACTATTCATAATGTCCAAAAACTAAAAGGTACATATTCACACAATTTGGACCTTATTATTCCAAATATGGAATAAATTTTTCCAAATTCAAAACACAAGAGTTTCAATAATTAATTTCAAATTAATTCCCGTTGTCAAAACCAAAAAGCCGGTTTTTAAGAATTAATAACTAACAAAAGATTAACTTGGGTTGTTGGCGAATTTTAATGGTAAATTACTTAAAATTACAAAAATATGATTAAATGATAAAAACTTAATCCAATTAAACTTTAAAACCAATTAAAATTACCATATAACAATATAAATAAATTAGATGAAAATACGGTTTTGAATTAAAATGTAGTATTTTTCACTATTCGTTATAAAATGAACATTATCCGAAAATTACCAAAAATTGAACCAAAGTAAATTTTGGTTTCATTAATCTATATAAGAAGTTTATTTTGTCAAATATAATATATAAAAGTTATAAAAACTATATTTAAAAAGGGTTCTCTAACAAAAGGGGGTAAAACTTCATTTTGAGAAAAATACTTCTTCTATCCGAAAAATTGAATTTGTTCTTATATCATATCTAGAAAACACATAAGATAAATTTAAAACATTTCATTGAATATATAAAACATATTTTTCATTAAATAAAAATCCATAAATATTGATATGAATTTATAAACACAATTATTCTTTTTTAAAATAGGTTTTCATAAAAACACATCCTTTATATTTAATTGGTTTTTATTTCCATTTATAAAAAATTAGGTAACCAATGAATCATTATTTAAACATGTGTAAACCATATTTTCAAAATTCAGTTGATACTATTCATTTCTTCCATCCCAATTTATGGGCATTAACAACTATTGAAAATAATAATATTATTACTATATTATTTTTTTATAAGTCAATGTTGTGTGAAATGTATGATTTCTGAGAAACCAATTGTTGTGTTTCGAGTACGCTATCCGAAAAAGTGTCCCCTTTAATGTAAAATTAATATCTTATTCATAAATATTAATATATAAGAAAAGGTATTATTCTATAAATACTTGGTTCATTACATCATTCCCCCTTTTGGAAATTGTGTCCTCACTATTTTAAAATTGGGCTTGGAAACATCATAGAAAATCCCACATCTGAAAAAGAGTCTATAAAAATATCACTTTTAAAGAAACAAAGATAAGTACAAAGGTCTCCCGAGATAACACATAAAAGGATTCCATGTAGTAAATCATGGATATAGAAGAAAAACTAACCATCAAGTTCTAATGAAGAGTGATAAAAAACATGATTAGAAGAAAGTTAACTACCAGAAAACCATAAAATTGTGATGGGTTAAACAATATTTGATTCCCCAGTTTGAAAAGTAAACAGATAAATTTTTTGTTATAAGTTCCTTTTCATAATTTTGAGGAATTTATTTATGATATTTACTAATAACATAAGGAAATATACTTACTTTTCTATTAGAGTTTCATCCTTTAATAATTTCTACCACAAACTCATCTTTTCTCCAATCAATGAGTATTCAAGATGACTTTTTCACATCTAAAGTTCTAGAATCAACTTATAAAGAATCACATAATCCACAAAAGATAAACTACATATTTCCCCTACCTTTAGACATTAACCAAAACCA
Source organism: Viscum album (assembly GCA_963277665.1). NCBI lineage: Eukaryota > Viridiplantae > Streptophyta > Magnoliopsida > Santalales > Viscaceae > Viscum > Viscum album. The sequence continues at coordinate 994,577,672 of OY728134.1, forward strand.
AAATGGTTAGTACAAGATCAGATAATCTCCAAAAAAAGATAATCCTTTATAAAAATAAATACTACTCTTAATCTCCAAAATTCAACAAACTATACCCAAAGTTCAACAAATACCATTCAATACACAATTGTCCTTAAAATTCTTCAAAATAATCCAAACTAAGATTGAAACCAAAAATTCAGAAGGATTTGATCACATAGTCTTCCATGATAAATCTTAAAATTTATCTCCTAATAACATAAACTACTCTTAAAGTCTCATAATGAAAAGTAAATAACCTAATAACATATTCTATATGATAGGTTAATAATTTTTATAAATAACCCAAATCGCCATATCTCTAAAATAAAAACATATATCCTTCAAAAATAGTATTTCAACCATTACTTCACAAATGAAATCCCATAGTAATATTTTTTCCTTAGGCATGTAGTGTTCCCAAAAGAGTGGACATATTCCAAAATAACATTTATTACTTAATCACCCAATAATTTTCCTATACTAAAGATATCCATTAGATAAAACATAAGTTCCAAAAATCAACTTATTCTTCACCCATAAAAATCATTTAACTAAAAATAATAAGTCATACTAACCAGGGACTTCATGTAGGTTTGTGGTAGGCAATACACCCTTATCACCCTTCAGTTGTGGGTTCGATTCCCATGGTCTTGATGGACGTGACAGGTTTTCACCCATCCTGTGAGTTTTCCTTTTTCTAAAACCATATCATTCTTATATCATTCTCAAAAATATGATAATTTCTTAAAAAAATAACCATAACTTGCTTTATCCTTAAATAATATCAAATACATTTAATGTTGCATCCCAAAATGTAATAACCATTAATCACCTCAAAAAACAAAAGATCATATGAACCCCTAAGGTTATCCATTATGTCCACACAAGAAAAGTTAATTCTTCCTTGAATAAAAATTTCACATATCAAACTTTAGGGTTACACATACTAGAAAAAGTCTTCCAATTTAATCCCATAATCAAAAGAGAATTAATACTTTTAAACATTTCATCATCCTAAAATCTACTATAACCCTTGAATCCCTTATATATAGACTTCTTACTCATTCATCATTCTTTATAATCCATTAACTATGCATTTCCACCTTATTTCTTAATAAATTATTCCTGCAAATCATATATCCTCATCATTTATAAATATAAATCCAAAGATTCTTTTTTCCTTATGGATCTGAAAATAAATCATACCTTGAATCTAGATATCATGATCTTTAGGATCTTCCCTTTCTCTTTTGGCATGTTTTCCTACTTTCAAAAAGTAAATGTTTGCTCCACTTCTGTAATTTCACTTTTCAATAGAGTTAGAAAATTTGAGATCTTGAAATAATATGAAAAATATACCATGACCAGAAAATTGTTTTATAAATGAGTAGGGGTTGTTTAACTCAAATACTTTCTTACAGGTGATTTTAATACTCAATAAGATTTCAAAACCATTCGAATAGGCTTTTTCCATAATAGTGATGATCAAATCATCGAGGAGGGATAAGAAGGTTGTGAAATATCTCTTTCTTTCCATCTTGAAAAATGATCCTTAATCTGCTAAAAATAATCACAACTTAAACATGAAACGAATTATTATTATTAAAAAAAGAATCATATATAGGGTAAAGATAACTTAAATTTTTTTATATTACTCCAATTCATCAACCTTCTTATATCTCCATTGTTCAGGTTTTTATCCAATCAACATATTTTACCATAACCCTCCAAAATTTTCTATACGATAATAACCCTTTGGTTATACGGGATCCTTTACATACACCCAGATAACACCCTAACCTCTAAATTTATCTAAATCAACCTCTCATACCAACTATAATGCTCTAGCCTTAAACATTACATAATCTTGTGTTAAGTCAAGAATTCACATTGAGGATATTTTTAGGTTTAGATTTTAAGATAATTATGCCATAACTATTACATTAAATCTCAAATATTACAAAGTAGACACTTCTACTCTATCTAATTTGTTCACATTAATAAAACTCCTTAAATAAAACATGAATTATTGATAAAATTCTTCTTGAATTCTTCTTTTCTCTTACCCATCCTTATACCCTGTGAAAAAAATTACAAAAACATGGGATGAGCATAAAAAAGATCAGTAAGAGATATAAAATAAGGAAAAAAACATTAGTCTATTAATACATACAAATCAATGAAATCTTACTTTTCAATCATAAAACAAAATCTCTTTAACATACATCATGACATCATAAGATTTATGAATAACTCATAGAAATCATAAAACATAATGGAAACTTGTGGCATCCATAACTTACTTAAATTTTAGCTTTTGCAACCACATAGAGAGTAATCTTTATGGTTACATTTGGAATACCCATCATAGTATATTCACTAAATCTCTTAGGAGACACATTATTGTTTACCTCTGTCACGTTACTCAAAACATTGGAGAGTTTTCACGGGCTCATCTGCCCTAGGTTTATCACGGAACCACCTGTATTTGGTTTATCACGTAACCACTCATCAAATTTTCAAGTAACATTACATAATAATACAAAATAAGAGATTGAAATTATCAACATTTCACTCATAAATCAGAAAAAATCAATTCAATATATTGAAATATTCAATCCATTTCCAAAGCCATTTAAAACATTTAATAAAGATATTTTTTAATCAAAGTGTCACATACCAATTTGAATCTTTTAAAGGAATTAACATATTAAAACATTAATGTCCATATAAATAAATCCTAAAAACCAATTTTAAAACATGTACATTAATTATAAAGATTTAGGATATTAAATCATTAAATAAAATAATGTTTTAGTTAAATAGTTCTTTACCACTTGGGAAAATACATAAATAAAAATAATTAAAGAATAAAATTAAATGAACCTATAATATCATGATAATAAGTATATTCATGACATAATATGTCAAAAGGTAGTATATACACCTTATATGATAATAAAAGTGCACAATATCAAGATATTCCTCAATGAAAAGAGATTGAGAAGTAGTCCCTTAAAAATATTATATCATTAGATTAAGGATAAATAAATTGAATAATTATGTCTAGAAAATATAAATACACCAAATATAAGTGTATATTAAGTGTAAACCAATCATATTTCATTCACACGTATTCTTGGAAAAACAAAACCAAGGACATGGATATTTAACTCAAAGAATGGAGATTGAGTTAAGATTTCCCTTACAAAGTTTGTATAAATGACGTATGAATTTATAAATGAGGTGATTATGTGTAGAAACAGTATATATGCACAAAGGAAAGTTTATATTTAAAACATAAATAAATAAAAATTTATTCCATGCATAATCTTGGCATAAAATAATCAACAAAGTATGCGTAAAACCAAATGAGTGGAATTGAGTTTAGAAATTACTTTACAAAGATCATTTTGTTAATAAAATAGATTAATTATGTGTATTCACTATAAGTACACATAAAGAAATTATAAATATAAGATAGGAAATAAAAATATATTTCTCACATAATCATTATACAACATAATCAAGAAGTAGAAGATTAACCCAAAGAATAGAAATTGGGTAAAGAAGTCCCCTTACCTTGAGTCTGAATTGTCTTGTTCATTCTTTATCTCCATGAATAATAAACTTAAGTTAATTAATAATTTATTCAGAATCTTTTTCATGTTTATTATTGATTTTATATCACTTATTACCTTGTTATAACAATTGTATAATTATTCAAGTTCATATTGGTTGTTTTGTTGATATTCGGTACTTTGGTCGAAAATGAACTTGTTATAGTTATAAATTGTCCATGTGGTAAAAAGAGCATTATCTCCATAATATTATTCATGATTTAGATATAATTTATATTTATTATATATATTTATTTATAATAGTACATAACATTTTGAAATAAGAAATTAAATTCACCATTCATGGAGATGGTAGGTCGTACGCACGCATGAACGCTACTTTTATTTCTTTGTCATATTAAAGGAATGAAAACTAAATGATAAATAGGTATATTATAATAAAAGTATAATATCTATTTTATATATGTTACATAAAATCATTAATTACATCCTTTATATGTTCCATGTATGGAATGAAGGAGTCATATCACTTTGAGGGGGCGGTATTCTACACCTCCTCAAATGAAATTATTGTATTTACAAATTATAGAAAGCATAAAGGTATGATGTAAATAAAAAATATAGAAGAATAAAGACAATATAAATATAATATATATCATATATAAATATAGTTCCATAAAAATGTCCACCATGAGAGGTGTTAGGAGAAAATTGAACAATCATCATTTCGTGAGGCAGTAGTTCGTCGTACACAGAAACAGTATGTTCGTATTCATTAGATGGAGGTGTGTTTAAGTGCAGTTTGAATCCCTCTCATAAAAAAATCTTATTATATTGAGTATACTGGTTTTTTTATGTAATAAAATAATAAAAATATCATAGCAAGTGCATAATAAAAATACAATAAAAGAACTTGAGAGAAGACGTCACCTCTAAATTTGGTAAGTTCTTTGGATTTGAGCCAAAAGGCTTTCTTGAATTTCCTTTTTCTCAAGGTAAGTATTCTAGTAGTAAGGGAAGGATTTTGTGAGATTATTTGGGCAGAATTTAGATGATACAAGGGGCTTGATAGGTGTGTTTTATGTGGGTAGAGGTGGTGGATTTTTATAAAAGGGAGGAGGGGTACTTTTTGAAATTCTAGAAATATTAATTTATTATAAATTCAATTTAGATTAAAAATGGTTCATAAATAATTTAATTATAAGATAATATGGTTTTGGTTTTAATAAACAACATAAAATAATTTCTATACAAGTTTTTAATATTTTTCTATCCTCATCTTTTTTGTTTAACTCCTTATTTTACCCTTTTTAATCTTACAGTGATATCATGTTTTTTACACATTGTGGGTTAATGTAATTACCATATCTTGTCAAACAAACAAAAAAAGTAATTTATAAAATATTTGGACTTTTAATAATAATTTGGATGAATCATAGGTTTTTTGGAATTTAATATCTTTTAATAAACTATGTTATGTTATAAGTAATGAATTATGTCAATTTTGGACACTATTCATAGTTGACTTTTTTAAAAATTCATCACAACCTGATTAGTTTGAACCAAAGGCATTATACCAAATTTAATATGTAAATTTCATCTAGATAATTCGTGTATGGCATCAAAATAATCAAATTACATTTATTTTAATATTTATAATATCATTTATTTGAATCCTTAATTAATGAATCAATCATTGCATCATCATTGTGTAATAATTAAATATATTTATTTAATGTCTAAAAAGTATAAATAAATTTCCATGATTTAGTAAATAATTTTATCTTTATAGTTAATATTTATAGTCAGATATATCCATTATATAAGTCCATATTAAAATAGTTTTAGTAAAAGATACATGTTTATGTTATATTTCTCTTTACTTTAAATTAATTTTTATAAAATGTCATTTTCATATCCATGTGGCTCCATGGGGTACCAAAATACGACCAAGGATTCCCATAGTCCGAAATAACTCATAAAATAGGATTATGACATGTTTTAGGGTAGTTTAATATTATTATAATATTATTTTTTACCCTTATTTACCATATTTACCCTTTAACCATGGTAAATAAAGTAATTATTGAAGTTACTATTCATAATGTCCAAAAATAAAAGGTACCTATTCGCACAATTTTTACCTTCTAATTCCAAATATGGAATCCATTTTTTCAAATTCAAAACATAGAAGTTTCAATAATTAATTTACAATTAATTCCCATTGTCAAAACCAAAAGGTGGGTTTTTAAGAAGTAATAACTATCAAAATATTGACATGTGTTCATGTCCAATTTAAATTGTAAATATAACATCCCACCTTTTTATAACATAAACTTTCATTACATTACACAAAACTGAGGATCTTTAAGGTTTAGTGTCTTGGAAACCAGGAACATAATACATGAAAACAACATAAAACATTCTTCTTAAACACTTGAAAGGCTTCTCCTTAAGTTCATCCTAGGTTCATTACTGCATCTCATAACATGGGGACATAAATCAAAATAAATGGTGAGCAGAAGGCCCAGTAATGGAACAAGAGAAACATTTAACATGTGAACTTGAGATACATCAACTATGTCATGAAGAAGAACTTTAAGGAATGAGAAATAAATCATGTGGCATATCATAATAAAAATAACATTTTTCATAACTTTAAGATGTGGCTACATCATTTAACATATACAATCATGAACATATCACCAAGGTCCATCCCCAAGGTGTCATTTGAAAATTACCAAGGTTATTCACCAAGATATCGTGAAAATTTGTAATCTCTATTGGTTACATCATTACCCAATGCATTGGAGCGCTATCAGGGCGCACCCTTAAATTTGCCTTTATTATCATGTGAGCCACATATATCATCATCAAACATTTCATAAATAACCCATATAGCAAAAAATAAATGGGTTTCATTTCATAATCATAACATTTTTAGAAAAAAACTGCTTTAAAGACATGATCATTACATCACTTTAAACCCACGGAAGGGGAGAGCGGGTCTCATGTATGTAAATCCCAGAATTTAAAATAGAACATTTTGATATATATGTGAATACCCCTGTAGAAATAAGAGCTTTGAGTATTCACTTTATAACATAAAATAATTTTGAGAAAAGAGAGAGGCATTTTGAGCTGAAAATTCTGCAGCGTAACGGCTATGTTTCAGATTTTTAGAAAACATTGAAAAGATAGGGGACATGGGTCAAACATTCATAAATGACCCATAAAATAGTAGAGGAACATAATAAGAAGGATATACGAACATGGTAATGAAATATTAAGGACATACCATTTGAAATGAAAAACATGAAAGGAAGACCAAAAATTAGATTTCTCTTATGAAAGTTCGGCAGCCTAACGACGTTACTTAAAATTCAACAAAAATGATTTGAAAAGATCAAATAGGGTCTCTAATCATGTTAACGTAAGAGTTAAGTATGATAGATATAGAGATAATACTCCAACATAATTAAAAAGGAACTGGAAAGACTTGACATGAAAGTAGAACTTTGAAAAGAATGAGAAGGGTGAAAGAATCCCTTAAAAATTCGGCAGCCTAACGGCGTCACTTAAACATCAACAAAATTGAATTGACGAGATCAAATAGTGTCTCTAATAATATGAACATAAAATTTCAGTATAATAGATATAGAGATCATACCCCAAAATAATAAAAAGGAACTTGAAATACTTGACATGAAATTAGAACTTTGAAAAAATGAGAAAGGTGAAAGAATCCCTTAAAAATTCGGCAGCCTAACGGCACCACAAAAAAATTCATAAAATGAAATGATGAGAGTAAGAGGGGGTATCTCATCATATGAACATAAAAAGGACAGTATAATGAAGATAAAATAACATCCTCAAACATAATAACATGGAGCATAAAAGAATGGCATAAAAGAGATTACTTGAAAAGAAAGAGAGAGGTCGGATCCCTTACCTTAAAACGTAACTCTTAAAACTCAAAGGTTTGGACCTTGAGGGATTATAGGCACCTTGGGAGGACTCCTTGGGAGGTAATGAGACCATAACTTCGTTGAGAATGATTTTAGAGTCCAAAGGATGAGATAATGGCTTGGTATTTATAGGGAAAGTGAGGGGACAAGGCATTAATGGCCAAGGGACACCTCATAAGTGGGTTTCTCAAAACCATGTGTTCTCCCAAGATATTTCCCATGAAGTTAGGCCACATGGGGCCCCCAATACAATAATTAATCACCTTTTATCGGCCAACCCATCAAATATCTCATGAAATCATCATGACATAGTTATGATGTCATTAAACATACTGGAACCCTAAAACTGTATTTTTACTATTCACTGAAAATTCAAATTTCTCAGAAAAATCCCAAAATTTCACCTTAACCAAATATCAATGCTCTGATTTCAAAAATGAACTCCATTTTATAAAAATATTTTTCTCAATATTTTTAATTTATTTTTTAAATAAATACACTATTCACCGAAAATTCATTTTTTTTTCAGAAAAAACCCCAAAATTTACCTTAACATAATATCGATGCTCTGAGTTCAAAAATGAAATCCATTTTATAAAAATAATTTTCTAAATATTTTTAATTTAATTTTAATTAAAAAACACTATTCACCCGAAAAAACTAATACTTGAATAATAATTTATGAAACCGTTATTTAACCATTTTATTGAATCACGTTACTTAATCAAGGTGCCGAGATTATATTAATACTTTCTTTAAGTGAGATTACTAATCCATTTGGTCACATTACTAATCCTAAGCATAAAATCACTATTCATAATTTACTATTCATCAAAAATTGAGTTGATCTTATTAGACTCTAAATTTCGTACTGAACATAATTGTAGAACACCATTTTTTGAAAATCATTACACATTTTTAATTATTTAAGGTTTACATAAACATTTTTTAAAATATCCTTTCTCTAAAATTCACCAAAAATATGCATACTATATTTATCCGGACATTTGAAAATTCATAAACATCATCAAAAAGAAATACCAATTTTTATTTAAAACAAAGGATTACACAAGGCAGTTACGGTCTCCTTACATAGCCCCTTATCACACCAGCATAGGACCTAAGTGTAAGGTGTGCTAAGGTGAGAGAATCTGAGGGAGGCTCGACCAACATCGCACGAGTAGTAATTTCTATCTGTTTGAACTTCTCACAAAGGTGATCCCATTCTAGCTTCACACGATGAAGTTCAGCTTGGGTTTGGTCTAGAGCAAAGCCCAGTGGTGCTACCTCCTTCCCAAGTTCTGTTAGATGGGCTTTGATCGGTCCAAGACTACTGGGTGAGGCCATCGAATCTTCTTTCTATATTAATTAACCAAGATTACTTATATTTAGAGACAATAATCAAAACATTTAGTTTCCAGCGGTCATATTGACCAATGGTCATATAACATTCAAAACCCAACGGTATCATTTTAATTAGACTCATGTTATCAAATGAAACATTTTTTTGCGTATAAAAATAAAATAAAATAAACACACAAAATTAGAAAACAAGATTTATTCAAAATTTCGGGTCGTTACAGTAAATTATTTCTAACGACAAAAATTGGATTAAAAGATAAAAATTTAATCCAATTACACTTTAAAACCAATTAAAATTACAATCTAACTATATAAATATATTAGATGAAAAGACGGTTTTGAATTAAAATGTAGTATTTTTCACTGTTCATTAAAAAATGAACTTTGTCAAAAAAATACCAAAAATTTAGAGAAAGTAAATATTGGTGTCCTGCTTTTATATAAGAAGTTTATTCCATCAAATAGAATATATAAAAGTGACAAAAACTAAATTTAAATAGGGTTCCCTAACAAAAGGCGGTAAAACTGCATTTTTAGAAATTTATTTTATTTATCTGAAAATTTGAATTTTTTTTTATATCATATCTATAAAACGTATAATATGAATTTAAAACATTTAATTGAATATATAAAATTTATTTTTCATTAAATAAAAATCCAAAAATAGTGATATAATTTTATAAACACAATTATTTTCTTTTTAAATAGGTTTTCATAAAAACACATCCTTTATATTCAGTTGGTTTTTATTTCCATTTATAAAAAATTTGGTAACCAATGAATCATTATTTAAACATGTGTAAACCATATTTTCATAATTCAGTTGATACTATTCATTCCTTCCATACCAATGTCTAGGAGTTAACTACTGTTTAAAATAATAATATTATTACTGTATTATTTTTTGGTATAACTCAATGTTGTGTGCAACATAAGATTTCAGAGAAAACCGTTGTTGTGTGTCGAGTAAGCTATCAGAAAATGTGTACCCTTAAACATAAAATTAATATCTTATTCATAAATATTAATAGAATAGAAAAAGTATTATTCTATAAATACCTGGGTCATTATAGATATCCACCATACACTATCACATGTTTCAACTTATGTTAATCAATTTAGAGTTGAAGACCACCATCAAACTTATTGAAGAACAACACATGTGCACCCCACTGTGGAGCAATTTGTCCAAAGAAATCATTCAACACCAATTAAACAAGATGTACCTTGAGATCCTTTAGCTTAGTTGGTTCCATATGATCGAGGGTATTAAAATGGGGTGTATACCCGAAATGTGCTAAATATCAACTTAACTTGCCTATCCTTTAAAGTTAGTACTAGGTCAAAGACTTTCACAAATATTTCAATCAATTCTTCAACATTTCAAGGGCCTTTAGATCGATATAAGGGTGATTAATTCTAGTGTGAATTCATAACATATTTGACTATAGTTCTAAACTCCTATGATTTGGATATGCACTAAGATAAAGAATTTTGATTGAACTGGACCTACTACGATAACTATATAGTAGGTGTGGGAGTATGCTCAATAGAATTCTCCTACACATCTTGTGGTAATGTAGAAACATCTCCCCTATAACACACCAAGATTTCATAGTACGTTATCTCATTAAAGTAATTCAATAGCTTGCACTACACGCAACACCGAGTTCGAGTGCACCACAACTTACCACACTAACCACTCAAAAAGTGATTATGAATAGTATTAACTGAATTTTGAATCTTATATACTTTATATAATTTTAACATTCATATTATGTGTTTATTAGACATAGTATAATAAAAAAAATCATTTTTCAGATAAAAGAAGTGTTTTTCAAAAAATACAATTTTACAGCCTTTTAATGGAGGACCTTTTTTAAAACCAATATTTGAAACTTTTATATAATCAATTTAATGAAATTAAATTCTTCTTTAGAATCGGGACATAAAAATTTAGTTTGGATAAATATTTGGTACTTTTCTGATAACTTTCATATTTTGATGAATAGTGAAAAATACTATGTTTTAATTGAAAATAACTTTTTTAATCTAAATAATTTATAGTTTTAAATTATTCATTTGAATAGTTTTAAAGTATAATTAGGTTATATTTTTATCATTTAATACAATTTAGGTCATTATAAGTAATTTTACATTTAAATTTGACATAAACACATGTCAATCTTTTGATAGTTTTTACTTTTTAAAAAACCCTCGTTTTGGTTTTGACAACGGGAATTTATTTTAAATTAATAAATTAAACTTATATATTTTTAATTTATTAAAATAGAGTTCATTTTTGAATTCAGAATATCAAAATTAATTTATGGTGAATTTTTGAACTTTTTCTGAAAACTTTCAATTTTTGATGAATAGTGAAAAACACTGTGTTATTATTTAAAACCAAATTTTTATTTAAAAATTATCTATTTTATTTAAATTTAATTTAAGTCAAAGTAGATATATAATACCTATATAAGTTCAATGTAATTAATTGGAGTCATTTTATAATAAAATTAGATGTATAAAATTTTATTGAACTTTTTAACCTATTTTACCCCCCATAGGAGCATTTACAAATTTGTATAAAACATAATTTTACCACTTCTGTGAGTTGAATTTCAAAAATCTGAGAGACATAGTTAATATCAGTAAATAAAATTTAGTTCAATAAGATGAAAATAATTTTTGGTGAATAGTAACTTTTGACTTTTATTTACCACGATTAAAAGTAAATGGGGTAATTAAGGGTAAAAATGATATCATAATTACCCTAACACATGTCCTAATTCTATTGGATAAGTATAATTCGACCAAAAACAACCTTAGGAATAAAATATGATCCTCTTTGGTCCACTTGGATTAGATTATGACATTTATTATTATTTTATTTAAAGAAGAGTTAAAAGAGTAAAATTCAAAGTTTAATAACTAAACCATTTTTAATATAGGGTGATACATAATAGAAATCCGACTATAAATATTCATTAGAAAGATAAAAATATTTCCTACATAATTATATTTTATTTATAATTTTTAAACATTAAATAATTTAATTTATTTCTGACACAATGATGACGCAGTAATTAACTTAATAATGAAATATTAAAATAATATATATTATAAATATCCAAATAAATTTAATTTGAGACTTTTTATGAATTACACTAATTTTATAAGTTAATATGACATGATAGTATTGAAAATATGAATTTATTTCTAAGTAATAAAGTTTTAGGACTAACAAAAATCATTTATTAAATAATGTCAAAATTGAGATAATTGAGTTTTTAAAACAAATACTATATTATTGGTTGATATAATATTCCTAAAAATCTAAGGTTAGACCAAAGGGCCTTAATAATATTATATATGTCATTAATGAACCTATTGGGGTTCTCTTGGAAGTTTAAAGTAAGTTTATTAACTATATAGTGTAAGAATACAAGAAAACACGGTAAAAGTTAAACTATTTAACTAAGAGTTAAATCTAAAAGATAAGGTTAAAATGGAATCCTAAACTTGTCTAAAACCTATTGGTTGAAATTTTTTCGACCCATTCCCACCTTAGACTCTAATTAAATCATTTTGGAGCCATTAGGAACCAAAAATGATTTTATTATAAAATAATATTTCAAGTTTTTCCTAAAGTGACCCTCACCTCTCTTATAAAAGGGCACTTTCCCTTCTATTAATTTCACATCTCCAAAGCCTTTTTGATTGGACAAAACCTACCCAAATATCCTCCCTACTTTCCTTCCTTCATCCTAGAGGCATTCGTTTGGTCAAAAATCCAACCTAAGGATCTATTTTGATCAAATCAAAAGGAAGAACCCAAAGAAGAGGTAAATATTTCATCACCTCTTTCAAGTTCTTTTCTTGTTCCACTTCCTATTTCATTTTTGTTTCCATTATAAAATAATAAATCCAGTATTTTCTATATAATGTGATTTTATTATAAAAATGTTACAACCATATTCATTATTCTATCCATCCTATAAATTACAAAGTCACCATACGTGCGTACGTACGGATTACCGTCTCCACGTCGTGGTGTGGATTGTTATTCAAACACTTCATTATTTAAATGGGTATAATAATGAGTATAACTGATGTAAATAATAAATATAACATTTTAATGATTCTGAATATATGATATACCATCCAATTACATACGATTTCACCATCAATATAATGATATTGTCGCTCGTGCGTACATACGGATTACCGTCTCCACGACGCGATGAGATTCATTTCCACGTTCACCTTTAAATGATGATTATAAAATATATATCATTAATAAGTATGTAATATATGACATAATAATTATACTGGATATATATATATATATATATATATATTTACTTACATATATCTTATTCACTTAGTTCTGTTCAATATGATATGTAAACGGAAACAGTGTTTATGCGTACGTACGACCTACCGTATCAATAAACGGTGTTTTACATTTCATATATATGTATATTATACATATTTATATTCTAAATATATATGATATATAAATCATGTTTTATATTCTGGAAGTATTTAAATCATGATCTAAGTGATACAATCAAGATTAACAAGTTAAAACACGTACGATAAAGAAAGCGATTATTACCCGAAATGTTAATTTAACATGGAAATTATTATTAAATGGGTAGTATAAAGTCATAAATGAATCATGTATGATATCATAAATATTAATATGGTTCTGTTATAATTTAATAACATACTAAGGTTTTTATATAGAATGTTAAACGTACCAGCGACTAAAGGAAAGTACAAGGTAAGGGTTAATTTCACAATCTTTTTATTATCCGAGGTTGTTTTTACGTAAGTATCTACTGGGACACATTTATTATCCATTTCCATGTTTCATAAAAGATTTTTAAAAGGGATTCTTTTTATGGGACGTTTTTTACTAAAACATCATTTTAAATTTTTTAAATATTTATTCTTCTAAATCATTCTCATTAATGTTCATGTTTTCAAAATAATTTTTAAGGATTTATTTATATGGATGTGAATGTTTTTAAAATGTTAATTACTTTAAAAAGTTTCAAAGTGGTATGGGACACTTTGATTCAAAAATGTCTTTAAATGTCTTCCTTTCAAAATTGTGTTTTTATGAAAAATGAATATTTCTCTCAAAGTTTTTTACAAATCATTTTCATCTTTATTAACATCCTTTGATAGATTTTAAACTTGTTTAAAGTTGATTTATTGTGATACAAATCTTCCATATTGTATTGAAGGTTTTGTGATATGTTTGACTGTGGATATGTTATTTTTATACCATTCATGGTTTATGGATAAATTATTGACATTTCATATGCTAGTTTTAATATGAATGTTTATGTTATGTTTAAACCTTTTCATATGAGGAATGCATTGGTCTTAGTAAGTGATGGGTGGAGCCCGCTATAGCTCCTCGATGGATCCATAGGTCTCATGAGACAAACTAGTGTCTTGGCATAAGGCCTTGACAAAATCTTATTTGTAGTCTTGGCACAAGGCCTTGACTATGTGGTTATGAAGTCTGGAATTATGAATTCCATCATTATGAAAGTGGATATTGATATTTCATGTGATTATTAGACTAGTAGAATATCCATGTTAATAAGTAAATGGAATTATTTAATTTTATCTTTGTCATATTATACTGAAGTATAAGTTTAAAAGGCTTTTGTTTTAGTCTAATACATTTCCTTAAATTTTTATTCTTATTTATGAATGTTTTTGCTATATTGTTATCCTTACTGAGCATCTGAGATCACCCCTTTCTATGTTTTATTTTTTCCAGGATGTGAAGAATTATTTTAGGATTGATAAACAGGGTTAAGCTAAGGGATTAATGGCATTCTCAAAGGATCATTTATATTGTGTTTTATTTTCTAATGTGCAATATAATGTTCATGTATGTAATCTATTTTCCAAGAATGCTAAACTGATCGGTCTTTTGGGACTTGATTCCTTGTAATCATGCCAATGTATTAAAATAATGCACCGACTCCCATAACCGGGGTCGGGGCGTTACAGTTGGTATCAGAGGAAGTTTAGAAATAACCTTGGAAACTAGATTTTTAAAAACTCTGATTAGAGAACACTGCCCTAAGATAAAATTTGAGGATTAGTATAGAAGAACTTCCTTGAATTTTGGTACTGTAGAGATTTTGTGAGTTTTCCAAGCAATAAATCCTTGTCTAGATATGAGCAGGTAGATGTGGCTCTGGAACAGATGTACCTTGGGGTAAAACTTGAAAACACCGCTTTGAGCTAGACTCGAACAAGAACTGGTGCACGACAATGGGCCTTGCTGCACTCTTGGTTACGACACTCCTAGGAGATATGCTTAGGATAATTCTCATTTTCTTTACAAACCACTATGAAGGGTTTATGAGTATATACCTACTCAAAGAAAAAAAAAATATTATTATGGATTATATCCATGAACTATTCAATTTTTGTTAATTATTTAATAAGTTTAGAATTATGCATTGCAATTCATAAACTAATATAGTGTATGCCATTGTTTAGAAATGGAGCCCAGTAGATGGAATGAGACCTCCAGCAATACACATGATCCAAAGACTAAGAAGGATCATATCTTTCATGGTGTTAAGCCAACATTTAGAAAGGAAATAGTCTCCCACATATTATCATCATATGAAGAAATAGTATCTTGTGTTAATAAGATAAGTACAGAATTTTCCGAGTCCTATGACTTTGAAGGGAAGCCAGGGAAGAAAAAGATAGTGGAGAGAAATATGGATAAAGGTAATAAGGGAAATAAGGATTTTTCCCATATTTGATAACTATGGAAAGAATCACCTTGGTAATTGCTTGAAGGGAATGGGAGTTTGTTATAAGTGTGGAAGAAAAGGACACCAATTACGTAATTGCAAGGGTGAGAAAAAGGTTTCAAATGTACAATTCTTCACCTTCAAGGAGTTGGGACACTACGCGAATCAATGTCCAAATCATCAGAGTATACCCCAAATGCTGCTATTGGATAATAATCAAGTTATGATACTACTGAATATGAAGAGTAATGATTAAGATTTCTTATGTTGTTATTAAAGTATTGTGTCATTTGAGTATTGTATTAATGATGTACATGTTATAAGAATTATAGAGTATATAAGGATTGTACTGCAGTACTATTTCATTAAGAACTTGAGATTAGTAGAACCAAGAAAAGTGACTCAATGGAAAGTTAGACTTCTTGGAAAATACATGGTTGAAGGAAAGAAAAAACTTTAATATGGTCCTGATACTGAGGTATTTATTTTGGAATAAGAGATGATTGATTTGGATAAATTATATTGGATATTATTGAAATCCTTAGAACTGGTTAATGGTTTGTTTATTCCATCATTGTTGGAGTTTACAACATTTTTGGATATAAGGAGTATATCCAGTATTCTATAAGGAATAAGGGAGAATGAATATAATCAATGCGGTTATATGATAATTCAGGGTGTTACCATGTTTTAAAATAATACATGATGAAGGTATTCACATGTTATTACATGGAAAAAAATATCTTCATTGTGTTTACCTTACTTATAAATTTTGGACTATGAGTTTGGACAGAAGTATTTTGGATAATTCTAAAGGTTGGAATCAATTAAGTTTGACATTGGATACTATTTTTAAGGTTAAATCATTTCTTGAGATTATTTTTGGATTGTCATAAAAAGGATAACTTGGAGGTTGGACAACAACCTGTCATGTCTGACAAGGCCGCGAGACTTGAACCCGCAACCGAAGGGTGCATCACCTACCACTAGCCTACGTGATGTCCTAGTTTGTATAATTTAGTTTTTTAAAATATTCTGACAAATGAATTATAAATTCATTATTTTTGGAACCCTATATGATTAGAATAAATAGAATATTTTTGAATTCTATTATCTTTTGAAGTGAAAGAGGAGTTTTGGTACAAATTAGTTGAAGCATAAAACTATACTTATTAAGTATATTTTTTCCCCTATTATTATATAAATTAATTAATTCATAATATTTAGGGAAGGGATATTAAAACAAAAAATGTGTTATCCTAATACCTAATGTTTTCTTGAACCGATGATATTTTAAATCATCATAGATTGACGGTTTTGAGACTCTCAATTGTACACTTGTTTGTGATTGATGACCTCAATCACTCATTATAAATTTTTTATCTTTTCCTCCAATTATGTGTCTCTAATTTCCACCAATGTTCTCCTAATCAAGATCATAATTTCGTGGTAACTTTTTCATTCATTTTCCCTCTTATTAAGAATAAATTTTATTAACCCAATTTCTGATGTGGGTTTTCCAAAAAGGTAATTTTCTATTTTTAACCATTTATTTTTGAAGAAAAAACTCAAATTTCAAGGACATAATTTATTGAAGGATGATATAATGTAACACCCCAAGATTTCATAGTATGTTATCTCTTTAAAGTAATTCAATAGCTTGTGTTACACGCTACACCGAGTTCAAGCGCACCACAACTTACCACACTAACTGCTCAAAAAGTGGTTAGGAATAGTATTAAATTAATTTTAAATCTTATATACTCTATATAATTTTAACATTAATATTATGTGTTTCTTAGACATAGTATAAGAACAAATTCATTTTTTCAGATAAAAGAAGTATTTTTCAAAAAATGCAATTTTAACACCTTTAAATGGTAAACCTTTTTTAAAACCAATATTTGACACTTTTATATATTCAATTTAATGAAATTAAATTCTTCTTTAGAAGCAGGAAATAAAAATTTAGTTTGGATAAATTTTTGGTACTTTTCTGATAACTTTCACATTTTGATGAATAGTGAAAAATAATATGTTTTAATTGAAAACAACTTTTTTAATCGAAATAATTTATAGTGTTAAATTACGCATTTTAATGGTTTTGAAGTATAATTAAGTTATATTTTTATCATTTAATACAATTTAGGTCATTATAAGTAATTTCACATTTAAATTTGACATAAACACATGTCAATCTTTTGAAAGTTTTTACTTTTTAAAAAACTTGTTTTTTGGTTTTGACAATGGTAATTGATTTTAAATTAATAAATGAAACTTATATATTTTTAATTTAGTATAATATACTTAATTTTTGAATTTGAAATATCAAAAATATCTTAGGGTGAATTTTTGGAATTTTTCTGAAAACTTTCAATTTTTGATGAATAGTGAAAAACATTGCGTTATTATATAAAACCGACTTTTTATTTAAATAATTATTTATTTTATTTAAATTTATTTTAAGTCAAAATAGATATATAATACCTATATAAGTTCAATGTAATTCATTGGATTCATTTTATAATAAAATTAGATGTATAATATTTTATTGTACTTTTTAACCAATTTTACCCAGCTCCTAGGAGCATTTGCAAATTTGAATAAAACATAATTGTATCACTTCTGTGAGTTGAATTTACAAAATCCAAGAGACACGGTTAATATCAGTAAGTAAAATGTGGTTCAATAATATGAAAATAATTTTTGTGAATAGTAACTTTTGACTTTTATTTATCGCGGCTAAAAGTAAATAGGGTAATTAAGAGTAAAAATGATATCATAATTACCCTAACACATGTCCTAATTCTATTGGATAAGTATAATTCGACCAAAAACAACCTTAGGAATAAAATATTATCCTCTTTGGTCTACTTGGATTAGATTAGGACATTTATTATTATTTTATTTAAAGAAGAGTTAAAAGAGTTAAATTCAAAGTTTAATAACTAAACCATTTTTAATATAGGGTTATACATAATATAAATTCGACTATAAATATAAATTAGAAAACTAAAATTATTTCCTATATAATTATATTTTATTTATAATTTTTAGACATTAAATAATTTAATTTATTTCTGACACAATGATGACGCAGTAATTACCTTAATAATGAAATATTAAAATAATTGATATTATAAATATCCAAATAAATGCACTTTGATCCTTTTTATGAATTAAACTAAATTTATAAGTTAATATGACATTTTAGGATTAAAAATATGAATTTATTTCGAAGTAATAAAGTTATTAGGACTTTAACAAAAATAATTTATTAAATAATGTCAAATTAACATAATTGAGTTTTTAAAACAAATACTATATTATTGGTTGATATAATATTCCTAAAAATATAAGGTTCCTACAAAGGGCCTTAATAATATTATATATGTCATTAATGAACCTATTGGGGTTCTCTTGGAAGTTTAGAGTAAGTTTATTAACCATATAGTGTAAGAATACAGGAAGACACAGTAAAAGTTAAACTATTTAACTAAGAGTTAAATCTAAAAGATAAGGTTAAAATGGTAACCTAAACTTTTCTAAAACCTATTGGTTGAGATTTTTTCGACACATCCCCACCTTAGACTCTAAATAAATTATGTTTTATCCATTAGTAACTAAAAATTATTTTATTATAAAATAATATTTCAAACTTTTCCTAAAGTGACTCTCACCTCTCTTATAAAAGGTCACTTCACCTTCTCTTAATTTCACACTTCCAAATCTTTTTGGTTCGGCCAACACCTGACCAAATATCCTCCCAACTTTCCTCCCTTCATCCTAGAGGCCTTCTTTTGGTCATAAAGCCAACCCAAAGAGCCTTTTTGATCAAATCAAAAGGAAGAACCCGAAGAAGAGGTAAATATTTCATCACCTCTTTCAAATTCTTTTCTTCTTCCACTTCCTATTTATTTGTTGTTTACATTCTAAAATAATAACTCCAGAATCTTCTATATACTGTGATTTTATTATAAAAATGGTACAACCATATTCATTATTATATCCATCCTATAAATGACAAAGCCACCATACGTGCGTACGGATTACCGTCTCCACGTTGTGGTGTGGTTTGTTATTCAAACACTTCATTATTTGGATGGGTATAATAATGAGTATAACTAATGTAAATAATAAATATAAAATTTTAATGATTCTGTATATATGATATAACATCAAATTACATATTATTTCTCCATCAATATAATGATATTGTCGCTCGTGTGTACGTACGGATTACCGTCTCCATGACACGATGAGATTCATTTCCACGTTCACCATTCAACGATGATTATAAAATATATATCATTAATAAGTATGTAATATATGACATAATAATTATACTATATATATATATATGTACTTACATATATCTTATTCACTTAGTTTCGTTCAATACGATATGAAAACGGAAACAGCGTTTATGCGTATGTGCGGCCTACCATCTCCATAAACAGTGTTTTCCATTTCATATATATGTATATTATACATATTTATATTCTAAATATAAATGATATATAAATCCTGTTTTATATTCTGGAAGTATTTAAATCATTATCTAACTGATACAATCAAGAGTAATATGTTAAAACACGTATAATAAAGAAATCTATTATTACCCGAAATGTTATTTTAACATGAAAATTATTATTAAATAGGTAGTATAACGTCATAAATTAATAATGAATGATATCATAAATATTAATATGGTTCTGGTATAATTTAATAACATACTATGGTCTTTATACAGGATTCTAAATGTACCCTCGACTAAAGGAAAGTACAAGGTAAGGGTTAATTTCACAATCTCTTTATTATCCGAGGTTGTTTTTACGTAAGTATCTACTGGGATAGTCATGATGCATGAATGCACCCAAAATATCATAAATCACATATCAAAATCATGTGAATCACCCAAAGATAATTTAATCATCCTAAACATTAAAACATAATTTCACCCACGTTATTAAAACTTGAAGGTCCAATATGCAGTGTTGTCTAGACACTATCATAGTTCACTTACCCAAGTCCCTACCCTTGTATCTATTTTCAATTATATCCCATCAAAAGTAAATGATAAAAACAAGTTAGTGAATCCTAATCCTCTGATACCACTTTGTTACACCCCAACGTAAACCACTAGGTCTGATCCAGAGGATCACATGACCTCATGCTCTCCACCCCATATAAAAGAGGCTTCCAAATAGTAGTGAGGGTTTGATTCTAAAGGTGGGGAGACTATACCCTCATTATCACGTCATAGGATCAATAATAAAAAATAAATAATATGATAAATCTTTAGAGTGAAAATGTGGAAAGAAAATAAATGGCATATATATAACATAAATAAATCATCTCCCAATGTCATAAGACTGTCCAGTGTAAAACAAAAAATAACAAATAAATAGACAACACTGTATAGGTCCTCTAGAGTACTTCCTGTTATCGAACCATCTCTGCACTCCATTGATCAACCATCCACCAAAAGGCCCTTGCCCCTTATCGTATCCCTCATAAATTCTACAAGTACCCAGAAATTTTTGAGTAGGGTGTGAGTACAAGACTCAATAGAACACCACCAATGCATCATTAACCCAGTGTTCTAAAGTATAAAAATCCATTCTATAATGAAAACAAATTCGTAATGAGAATAAATATACGATCCAAAATTGCATGGTCACACACAAACCAAGATTACATAGACCTCTAGATGTACCTACTTCAACTCCATGTCAGAAGGATCATCATGGTGTGTCATAATAAGAAAGAGTTTACACTAAGATTGAAATATATATCTCGAAAATATTAATGCTTTTATGTGGATCAATCCACAAGGTTGTCGTATCTTGACTCTGTCATGGGCCAGGACTCAAGGCCATCATGCCCCTTAGGTCAGGCACCCAGACCATCATTACCCTAATGCACTACCTTAGGTTAGGCCCCAAGGTCATCATTCCCTACACCCTATTCTTAGTTATATCATCTTCATCATCGTAAGTCATGCACACTCCCCCTATAAGAGATTAACATCACACAATGGTGCACCTGTCTCAAATTCCAAACACAACATCTCAGGAAATGGTATTAAACATCACATGGTTTGAATACAAGACATATATAAAATATCATGAAAAAATCCCCCTCTAATAGTAGGTATCATGGTTTACACACACCCACACCCACACCCACATGTGATCATAATCAAGCATGACTA
The DNA here is from genome assembly GCA_963277665.1 of Viscum album. Classification (NCBI taxonomy): domain Eukaryota; kingdom Viridiplantae; phylum Streptophyta; class Magnoliopsida; order Santalales; family Viscaceae; genus Viscum; species Viscum album. The sequence goes on from OY728134.1 coordinate 994,599,630, forward strand.
TCTATTCCAAAAGAATAATTATATATTGGAAACATGTGCAAACGAGATCCTAAGAGGGTAAGGAAACTCCTACATTAATGTTTTCAATGCTAATGAAAAGGACAAAAAACCCTATATGGTTTGACCATGGGAGTGGAAACTTCAACAATCAAGAACATTTCCTCATGGTCCTTATTATTGTAGTTTCTGGCACATCAATTTTCATGGGTTTTCAAAGGCTCCTAGAACCAAAACTATGTATTTTATTTCAAGATGAAATAAAAATGTTACCTGTGATGATACCTTCTCTATGTTGTATAATTTCTAAATTATATTTTTAGGCTACACATGCGCTCAAAATATTCACCTATAGAATAATTATAAAACCACGCATAATAATTTATATCTCAAAATAAATTCAATAACACATGTGGTATTCTTTATAATTATTATTTAATAAAACCATATAACTATCCTTGAAAATTTTCATAATTATCCTTTGATAATTTGATATATATTTCAATTTAAAATTTCCTTATAATTATACTTGGATAATTTATATAATTACTTTCTAATAATTTTCATTATAAATTGTCCTTCATAATTCAATAATTATTTTTGATAATTTTTATTATAAATTTTCCATTAATAATTCAGTAAAATTATCCTTTTATAATTATGGACTAAAATATTATCCTAAAACAATTCATGAAATCATCCTTCTATAATCATCTTTGGATAATTTGATGAAATTATCAACTTTTAATTCTTATAATTATCATTGGTAATTTTATGCAATTATGTTTTGAAATTTTTTACAATTATCCTTTATAATAAATTATCCATTGACCATTTCCATGAATCAAACATTGATAATTATCTTTTAATAATTTCTTATAAATTATCATATGATAATTCTATATTATTATATTTTAATAATCTCATGAAATTATACATTGATCATTCACTATAAAAATCATTTTATAATTCTAGAAAATTATCTATTGATAAATTCACAATATCTATATTTTTATAATTATTTATAATTTTCATCTGATAATTTATAAAAAAATATCAATTGTTAAAATTTTATAAATTATCCAAGGAAATTCTTGGAATTATCCTTTGATAACTTTAGGTCTTATTAGTTTATTTAAATTCAACCACATTTTGATTAAACCGAAGTAATCCTTTAATTAATATTGGGATTTTTTATTTTATTATTCAATCATTTTTTCCAATAATTTTTAGAAGAAAGAGAAAGAAATGGAAGAATAAATAATTAATTTAAAAAACTCTTTCTTCAACCTATGTAGAACACTAGGGAATGAGGGACACCAAAACACTAATTGGTTCATGAATAAGGGGATCGATGAAGGCTCGCCTAATTGCATGCTAGGGGATTCGATAACCCTTAGAATAATTAGAATGGATCCTCAAGGGGGATAAAAATGTTTTCTTATTTTAAGAGAATAACTGTGTATATACAACATTTCTAAAAACATAAAATCAAAACCCCATTTAATCCACCGTTTTAACTGAAATATTAAATCAGTGTCATTAAAGTTAAAAAATTACTGCATTAATAATTTTAAATGGTCAAAATGTGATGATATTCATGCTTTTGTATCATGCCCCATGTGTAAGTGGAGGTGGGGAATGGGTTCTTGGGAGAATAAGTTGGAAAATTAATAATTTATAATAATATAACAAAAATATTAAAAAAAATTACCATTACATGCGATGTTACCAAACACCTGACACACAAAAATGTTATGTCATGCCTTGGGTAAACCCCACACCCAAACCTAATGGTAATATCAGAATTATCATATGATACACTATTTGGGAGATACTTCAATTTTCTTACTGAAAATTATAATAAAAACATTAAATAAATTTCCCTCGTGTGTGATGTTACCAAACTCTTCACACGTACAAAGATCGCATTGTAGCTATGGTAAAACCCCCATTCCAGACCTAAAAGTGGTCTCAAAATTCTAATATGATATATCGTTTAGGTGATAATTAATTTTTTTCATTAATATTCTAATAAATATATTAAATAAATTACATACATGTGCAATTTGACCAAACACCCGATGAAAAGAAAAGTTTCATCATTCTTAGGGTAAATACAACATTCCAGTTCTAATGACGGTCTCAAATTTACCATCTGAGAAACCATTTGGGAGATATTACATTATTTTTTAATAATAATGTGAATTTCAGATAATATATTTAATATTTTTATTCTTACCTCACTGAGTCTCTATGGGTCCCAAAATCCCATGCTCAATTTTCACCTAAGTCTGAAAATATTGCATAGAATATTCTAATGTGTAAATAAGGAATTTACCCTTACATGAAGTCCATAAATCATTTATAGATTGTTTTTATTGAAAAATTACATATTCTAAAAACATACTCATAAACTATTTTTAAATATTTTTTTATTATCATTAAAAATTTAGGATATTACACTGTAAATCACTAATTAGAATAAATAAATTATTATCAGAATATGAGGATTGGATTTTTTTATTGAAATACTGAATAACATTATTCAAAATAAATATTGGTTTGAATTTAAGTTTGGAACACTTCAACCAAAATGTCTACAACAGTTTTTTATATTAATAAGTATCTTGGAAAAAAATGAAAGATCAATGTTGTTCGTTACACTAATCTTAAAATAATAATTATTAAAATTTTAATTAAAACTACTTATTTAAATGGAATAAAACCAATGTATCAAAAATAAGTTTTGAAATAATTGTAGTGAAATATTTTCTATAGTCATGGAATATAATTCTATAAAAAATGTAACCATTAATACTTGTAACATGTTTTGGATGATATTATAGGGAAGTGATATTTGTAAAAAGTCTAAGGAGAAAAAAATGAAGACTATTTATTTTCTGTAAAAATTCTAAACTGCATGAAGATAATAGTTACCTCTAAAAAATTATTAATCTAATATAAGGGTTTTTCTTATTGTTATTAAATATTAGTGGAGTTGAATATTTAGTGGAAAGTGATGTTAATAATGGACTAATAAGTTAGGAAGATAATAATTGTATAGACTAAAAATTTAGGATAATAAATATAGGATTATATAAAAAAATTCTTCCAAGGTGTACAATGTAAAAAATGATGGATAAAATCAAAAATATTTCATACTAGTTTCTCACATAGATATGAAATATGATTTTTTTAGAAGAAGTTAGTACCTGTAATAAAAAAATAGGTGATTTTTTAAAAAAATTATCTTATGGGTAGCTTTTTAGGTTTTCTATAAAGAATATATAATTTCATAAGTAAATTTAATAGAAATTTTATATTTGACATTATAATATAAATAGGTTATTTCTAAATATGGTCTTTGTTACACCCTTATGACACTGGTATTTTAAAATTTATATTATTTTGAGGATTTTTTACATTTTTGGGGGTTTTGGTTTGGAATTGTGAAAATTTTGAAGGTTTTCAGTGATCACAGATTTGGATCACATGGTTCGATAAAAATGTGAAGCCCTCTTAAAAATGGTGTACTTTTTTAAAGTTCCATTCAATATGGTTTGTTCATGTTTAGTTAGACCATGTGGGGTTTTAAACTAATCTTGCAACTTATTTTGGTGTGTAGGTGACCTATATGGATATGGGTAACCATGTTTCTAAACTGTGTGGGGTGTGGGTAGTATAAACTGTGGAACTTGCATTGTTGGGACACGTTTTGGATAACCATATTACCTAACCATATAGTCTACCATGTTTCTAGAAAGTATAAAATTCTAACATTTCCCCTAATTTATTTTATCCTCTAAATCCTTGTTCCTCCCCCCTCTCATTCAGCTGAAGTGGGGAACACGAGGGGATATTCTACCTATCCATCCTTCATTTTGATTTCCCTTTCCCAAGTTCCAATATGGGTTTTTCTTATTAAGTCACATTAAACCCCTTCTTCTTATATATTTCATTATTTATCTTGATTTATTTCCTCATTAAACCATAGCCTCTATATTGGTAGAGTTTAGGGGTAAAGGTGGGCTAAGTCCTGGGACTTTGTTCACATAGGGGTTATATAAGATATCTTTTTTAGATTTTGAAAAAAATTATTTTTACTTTATCAATTTAATTTTGATAAATTGCTATTTCCTCAAAATTATTTAATTTAAATTAATTTAAATGTAATCATTAATTTTGTTCATGTATTAATTTTTGAGTTAATTAATGCCACATTAGTAAAATTCTATGTTTAACTTTTCATTATTAATCATTTCATTAAATAATTTAAGTACATATATTATTAATTTTGTTTTATTGAGAATTTAATTTATGGAATTATTTAAAATATATATCCAACCATGGATAGCCACATGGGCCAGCCCTCGACCACATTGGGGACCAATGGTCGGCCTAGTGGTTGATCTAGCACAAATGGCCTATCCACGATAGCATGGGTGAGGATGAGAACCTACATAGTGTAGGAAGAGGACAACTGAGCATGCATGAAACCTGCATGGTGGACATAGTGGCATGCAGAGGAGAGTGGGTTGGTATTCCCCATAATGTGTGTTTAAGTGTTCCGAGTGTCGACCCTAGTTTCAGATTGAGCATTAAGTGGGAGTGTTTAGTTGATATAGCAAGGCTCTTCCAATCACATTTTTATGTGGGATAGTAGATTAGATCTACACTATTCATGAGTTTAAAAATTTACACAAATAATAGTTTCCACTCGATCAAATCCTTCTGAGTTGTCCAATTTCCATAATGTTCATCTTCTACCTCTAGCATAGATCGAGGATATTGTTTACCGGTGTTCATGTTTTATGAGATCTTCATTTAGGGCCATGATTATATGAATTATTTTTTGATTTAGTAAGTCCAATATAATGAGGAAATGTTCTGAAAAAATAATACATTCATTGAGATATTGCATGCATGTGAAACTTTAAAGAGAATAGTTTGGTCGTGGATAATTGAGTTGCATAAGAGTTCTTCTCTAGCAGATCATCTTATTTAGAAATAAAAGGTTTTTTATAGTATAATATCTATTAGACCTCTCTATAGTATCTCCCCTATCATAAAAGTATTTTTCAAACTACGGTGTTGTGTTTCCCAACATAAGTACAGCGAGCATTGACCACAGTGGTAGCATACTCCAACAGAAGTATGACCAAGGTCTGTTCTTCAATGGTTGACCACTTCTTTATTATTCTCAATGGTAGATCAATCATCCATAGAAGCAATGCCAATTGTTTCTTTTATGATAAATAATTTGTAAGTCAATGGAATCACCACCCAATCACTACACTACTGCAATAGTCAACTACTAGGAACTGTTCAACGATAGTAGGATCATTGTTTCTCAGTAGTAGTAACAATTGATCACCTGTACTTTTTCTTCATAGTAGATCATCTTCAATCATAATATGGTTGATAAGAATAATATTAACTTGTCTGTGATAACAACACAATGATACCATATAGTATCTCTATCTACCATTAGTTAAAATATTTTTCTAAATATATAGTTCTTATTATTTTTAGTGTGATAATTGAAATAAATTTTTTAATAATTTTTTATTATATTTTTCAAAAAAATAAAATTAAATGTTGTTTAAAAATAATTTTAAGCACATATTATGTATCATTCACACATGTAGAGTATTTACACATGTAATATATAAAACTCTATTTTATGAATTTTTTTGTATTTTAATAAACTAGAAGGTTATTCATATTAAATTTAATTATTGTATAAATGTGTATTATTTAATATTGTTCTATTGATCATATTAGAAGTTTTTATTTCAATTTATGTAGAAATAAAATGGTGCAAAAGTTATTTTATATTCAGTTTGGTATTTCCAAAAAAAGGAAATAGTAACATTATATTTTGTTATGCGCTAACTCGTGGCATGTAGGGATTAGTCATTGTGATGCTATGAGAAGATTTTTTTTATTTAATGAAACTAAGTTAATATACTAGAGATTATATCATGGGAAAAAACAAAAAAAAATACAGATTATTTGATATAACTTTTACAACTGATTGGTGATACACTTTCTTGCTAGTAATTTGATCAAGAATCTCTTAGACTTTTATTTCCTTGATTTCATTATAAATTGAATTCTATTGTAATATCATCTACTTCTATAACAATCAAGATCATAAAAATTCATCGTTATCTTAATTAGATATTTCTACTAGGTTTTTTTTGTATTTGATTTTCTTCATATTATTTTTTCATTATCTATTTTTAAATTTTTATGTACGGTTTATGATTTTCCCAATCAAAATTAAATCCTGTTTATTTTGGAAATTCTACCTCCCAAAAGGATGTTTTGGGTTGTGACGCCTATCAAAATTCTAGATAAAAACTATTTTAATGAATTCTATAAAAATTATGGATAGTCCCATTGGTTATTTATAAAAGGCATAGTCTATAATAGTTCTCACACCTTAAAAAGTAAGTTTCTTAGTGGGTACCAATATGATCATAGAGTAGAGAAGGTTGAGGAGAGGACTATGATCTTGGTGATCTAAACAACTATAAAATCTATGTGTTCATAATTTTAATTGTTTCTACACTATATATTTCAAAAAAACCACTCACAGAAGATTATTCAATTAATAAAACTATTATTTTTTTGTCTTTAAATTTTTAAATAACGATTCACCCCCTCTAGTAATTATTTACATCTATTACGATGCAGCAATGGGTATTAGATCAATTTAAATTGATCTATGGTTTTGATAATAAGAAATTGGTATCATAGCACTGTATCTGATACGTTAGCATCTTTAATTATTCTAATATGATACTAAACAATTGGTATAAGAGCAAGGTTAATATATTTGTTACTATAAAGGTTAGCATCTTTGTTTATTTTAATGTTTTTGGATATAGTTCAATTGTTTATATTTAACTCTATGATAACCTGATGAACTTAGACCTAACATTCTAAGGAATAAAATTTTAGTTCGATAAATTGGTAGATGTTAATGATAACGATGGATGGATTCCACAAAATCACTCATTATTCTATGAAAGTGACATTAGCTATCGACAATATAGAATGGAATCCTTCCTGAAATAGTTATGGGTAGATCATTAGACTATAATGGAAAATACATATAAGCTACACAAATTTAATCCAAAGACACTTGTAGGTAATGACATGGTTATGTATCTTTTGAATTATAATGTTAAAAATATTTTGTACTATGTTATAAGTAGATGTGTATATAACCACGTTTTATCATTGTAAGACAACCCACTATGTATAGAGAATACATCAAGTCACTCACTATGGGACTGAAAATCTCAAGAGAACCAAGCAAGTAATGCTCTAAATAAAATACCATGACTTTAAGATTGGAGATGAAGAGTTAGTGAACTAGATGTTCTATCAGTTTACAAGCATCATAAATGGTATGAGTGTTATTAGTGAGGTTCTAGAAAATTCGAAAGATTTTTGAGATCTCTACTAGAAATATGGCATGGAAATAAGTTGTCTATAGATGAGAGTAATAATTTTAAATAGTATAACTTAGATGAAATACTAGGCACTTTGATGTGGTATGTGTTAGAGTTGAAAAACATTGATGGTTAAGAGACTACAAAGAGAAAATGTATATATTTTAATTCAAATTTTAATGAAATCTCTGAAGCCTATAGATCTAAGTTCTAGGAAAGTTATAACTAGATTAATAACTCTTGTAAGAAGTTTTTCAAGTTCCTGAAAAACAATGTTGATAAAAGAAAATTCAGAAGAAAGTTCAAAAATGATTACAAAAAATGTAATTCAAAAATTAGTAATGATTTTTCATAATTAGTATGTTATGAGTACAAGAAGAAAGAACAAATTAGGATATACTACCCCAAAATAAAACATCTAAATAAAATAAAAGGGAAAAAATAAAATAAAATCAAGAAGTGTTTGGAGGTTAGGACTTCTCAGACAGTTTTGACTCATGTAGTGATTCTAGAAGTGAAAAAGAGACAAGAAACCTTGCTCTTATGGGTATAATTGTGAGGTAACCAATTCAATTTTAAATCAATTAATTACTCCAACTAATGTGGATTATAATTATATATCTTAAAATGATAATGAAACATATTTTGATACATTTTATGATTCTAATTATATTAATTCTAAAGTCAAATAACTACTTAAAGAAAATGTAGAATAAAGAAATGATGTAGTTAGGATAATTGAAACATTAAATACTATAAAAAATTTAAAACAATAAGTTGGTTAAGTAAAATGAGAAACTAAAAACGAAATGTGATAATTTTATTTTTTCCCTAAAATTTAAAAAAAAATCATGATTATGAAATATTAAAACTAAAAGACCGAAATGAAAGAATTTTTTTTTGGAAGTGGATGGTAAAATCAAGAAAGAATATTTAATTATATTTTGGATGATTTAAATAAAGTTCAAATTGAATGTAAAAATCCTAATAAATAAAATAAGAAACTAAGAAACATAGCTTCTCGATCTAAGGTAAATATTTATACCTATTTAGAGAGAATTTAGAAAAATAATGTGAATTTGAAAAATGATGTTGTCAATAAAAAAGAAAACTTATCTAAATCTATTAAAGTTAAAGAATAATATGATAAAATTATGTCATTGATGAAACTAAACACTAAAAAGAAAGTTTTTGGTTATAACATTTTATCACCAGTGTTGAATAAATACAATTTTGTTTAAAATTTCAAAAGGAAGTACTTATAGTGTAACCTATTTTAATTGTATAATGAAAGGGAACTATGATAATGAATTTTCACTGACATGTACATATTTATTTGGTAATACTAATTTTTTAATTTATAAATATTTATTTTTTTTTAAACCAACTATTATATGTTTTAAATATATATGGGTTCCAAATTTTTTTCTACTAATTCATTTCGACCCAAGTTACCTTAGGTACCAAAATATTTTATTTGATTATTTAATTATAGTATATCTACCTTAGTATTATCAAAGACACATGGTATTTAGATAATGGATTCTCTAAGAACATGAAAGGCAATATTTCTAAATTTTTATCTTTTAATTCATGTGATGGTGACCTAGTCACATTATGAGGTAAATATAAAGGTCATATTAAATGTATTAGTGAAGTTGGTTATTATAAGACTATTATTATTTTTAAATTATTATTTTTTAGATTTTTTAAACTATAATATAATAATTATATCATAACTCTTTGATGTTTTATTAAATTTTATAATTGAAAATGATAAATGTAAATTTTTAAAAAATATATTTGTTTTATTTTCTACAAATTGATAATAGAATGTTTACACAATTGATTTTTATCATCTAACCAAACCAAATGTTAAGTGTTTAAAATATTTAGAATCATATGAAATTATGTGGAATATGTGTCTTGGGCATGAAAATTTTATATTTTTGTAAAATATGTCAAGGAATAATTTCCAAAAAAATTATATACAAGGATTTACTTTATGTGTAATATGTGTTTAAATGGTAAGAAGATCAAAGAAAGATTTAAATTTGTAAACAATGATTTTACTACTAGATGATTATAAATATAACATGTTTACTTATTTAGACCTATAAAACCAATTTTTTGTGGTAAGAATCATGTTTTTTTAATTTTAAATGATGATAATAGATTCATCTGGATCTATTTATTATTATATAAAAATTAAAATTTAACTATGTGCTATACTTTTTGCAAACTAATTCAAAACACCAAGAATTTATCAATAATATCTATTAAAAGTGATATAGGTGGTAAATTTTTTAATTTATATTTTGTTAATTTTTTTTAATAAATAATATATAAATATTATTTTTTATCCCCTAGGACACCACAAAAAAATAGCGTGGTTGAAAAAAAATTACACAAGAAATGGCTTGATCAATTCTTATGGAATTTAATATGCCAAGATATTTATGGTCATAATATGTAAATATGGATTTTCATGTTTTAAATAGTTTATCTATTAGAAAATTTTTAAATAATTCCCCTTATAAAATATTTAAAGGTTTTAAAACTAAAGATGGATATTTTAGGGTATTTGGTTATAAAGTCATTATCTTGAATACAAAATATTATTTAGAAAAATTCTGTTCTAAAAGTGGTGAAGGAATATTTGTTTTGGATATTAAAACACCATAAAATAATATTGAGTTTTTAATAAGATAAATTTAGTTGTTAAAGATTCTGTACATGTCAAGTTTAATGAAAATAGAAATAACAAGCAGAATTTTGATTTAATAAAAGATGACGATAATGTTAGGGAATTTAATTGTGGTGATGATAGTGACCAAGAAAATGAGAATTAATCAATTGAGGGGGATAATATCTTTTCTAAAACTAATCCTAAAATTTTTAAAACTCTTAAAGATCATCCAATTGAAAAAGTAATTGGAATGTATAATCTGGTATACAAACCAAAAAAATCAGTTTTACTCTACTGTGAAAACTCTTCTTTTGCTGTGGATTTTGTTCCTATAAAAATTACTAATTAATTAAATTATTCAAATTCGAAAAATTATATTCATGATGAATCAAATAAATTTTAAATAAATAAAGTGTGAAATTGGTTGAATTACCAAAAGATAAACCAATAATAGGAACTAAATGTACTTTTCATAATAAGCTTGATGATAATAAGAACATAGTTAAAAATAAAGAAACAATAGTTGATCATAGTTATTCTTATGAATAGGGAATTGAATTTGAAGATTCTTTTTCTCATGTTTCTAGGATGGAAGAAATTATATTCTTATCAGCCTTTTCTTGTTATCAAAATATATAATTATTTTAAATGGCTATAAAAAGTGCATTTTTGAATGGAATAATTTATGAGGAATTTTATGTTAAAAAACCCCCTAAATTTGAAAATTAATGGTTTAAAAATAATGTTTTTAAACTTAATACATCTTTATATGGTATTAATAAAGATCATCAATCTTGGTATGAAAGACTAAATCAATTTTTAATACAAAATGTTTTTGTTAAAGGTAAGCTTGATCCAAATTTATTTATAAGGAGTTTTTAAAATGATATAGTAATTATACATATTTATATTGATGATATAAAATTGGTATCAATAAATTATTTAGTGTGTAATGATTTTTATAAACTAATGACATGTAAATTTTACATGACTTTATTTAGAGAATTGAAATATTTTATTGGTTTACAAATTATTCAATGAAAAAATGGCATTTTCTTAAATCAAGATAAGTATGATAAATAACTTGTAAAAAGGATTGTTATTGACTCTAGTAAGACTATGAAGACACTAATGAGTACCAAATTTAATTTGAACATAGAAAAATATAGAAATTCATTTGACATTAAACTATAAAAAGGTATGATAGGCAGTTTTTTGTATCTCACAACATCATGACCATACATAATGTTCTCAGTCTCTTTATGTGCTATATTTGAGAAAAACTATAAGGAAATTCATCTTAAATTAGTTAAGAGAGTAATTAAATATATTAAGGTAACTTTAATCATTGGTTTATTTTATTAAAATCAATATTATTTTGATTTATTATCTTATTCTAATTCTGAATTTGGAGGATGTAATATTGATCAGAAAATCACAAAATGTATGTGTTATTTTATTTGTAAATGTTTAATTTTATGAAGTTATAAGAAACAAAAATATAAAGACTCTAAATTAGTGAAGGAATTTCATGAAATATTTCCATGAATGAAGGATTCATAAAAAATATTAGTTTTTTGAAGAAGGAAGTTTCACGAAAGTGAATTGTCCTGACCCATCCCCCGGGGCTCGTGTCGTGACTACCCCAAGCCCGCCTTCCATAGGCCAGGGGTTGGCGACTAGCACCAAAGGCGTAATTCCCTAAAACTGGGAAGGTATTTCCTTTATAACCTATAAACGCACAAAATAGAGCACACAGCTAGATACAAAACACTAAGTAAACTGTATAACAAAAGAATGTTGAAAAGTAAAAGGGGCCGGAAATACAAGACCAACTATAAAGTAAAAGGAACTGGAAGTACAAGTACAACTAAAGAAAGGAAAAACAGTTGTTGGGTCATCCTCTGGGATTCCTACTTAAAGGGTAGGTACATATAGTCGCCTCAGTACTCCACGTCCGTCAGTCTCCTCCGTGTACCGACTCAACGTAAGGTCCACCTTCGGGTACCGTCCAGTTTTGGTACTCTCAGCCTTAGTCAGCATTGTCCATCATCTATATCCAACACAACAAGGTGCGGTCATATCCCATATAGAGGTAAGTATAACGATACTCAGTAGGGACCCCGAGACCCTCAAGGTCTCACAAATCCACCAAGGATAAACCACAAAGTAAGGTAATCAAAAGATAACCCTACTTAGGTATATGCCAATATATATACCTAAGTTTTTAAGTAATCCAACTCAATCATGAGGAACACACAAAAGTACTAACTCAGCTCAACCAGGATTTTATTCTAGGGGTAGTATCAAGAAACATCCCCAACACATTATCAAAACCTCGGCTGCTGGAGAACTCCACCTCTATCGAGTACAGTACGCAATCCGCGTCACATATAGGTGCTTCCCACTAACCCTGGACAATTGAGGTACTCCTCCTGTCGAGTATCGTGTGTATGCTATGTCACACAGAGGTGCTCCCCACTGCGGGTCAGCCACCACACCCAGGCACTCCCCCTCGTAGCCTGCAGAGGTACTCCTCCTATCGAGTACCATGGGTTTGCTGCATCACCAAGCATGCTCCTCCACCGTGGGTCTACCGCCACAACAAGGCGCTCCCCACTGGGCTAGTAGAATCACTCTGAGTCAAACGGCCAGTAGTCATCAGGTCTCAGCCATCTACTAGGTCTTCGCACTCTGCTCGCTCATCACTGGAAGGATCCGCTCTATGATCTATTGGTCTATACTCCAACTATCACTAAGTCCCACGAAAAAGTATCTCAAAGGTCCGCCACGTCATAGGGGTCTCAATGCAATAGATGGTGCGTCAATCGGACGCCCGGTCTGTGAGTTATTGTCCTTTTAGTCCCGGGGGACCGGTTGGATTCGTGCACGATCCAACCTGACCGTATCTCAACTATACCCAAACTCTAGTGGGGTATACTCAAAGAGATCATAATGCTCCAAGATTACTAGGGTCATTGACGGTTCGTCAAACGGACATCTGGTACCAAAGATATGGCCAAAAGAAAGTAAAGGGTTGTAGTGGGCCCGAGTCTGGTCCAACCCGGTCGGACCAACCCGACCAGACCTAGTCTAGGCCGACCAGGTTTAGGTAGACCTGGTCTGACCCGTTGGGTCTGGCCTGGCCCATTGGGCAGGCCCACTAGTTAGGTTTGGCCTGGCCTGCTGGGCCCAGCCTAGCAGGGTGTGAGAGATCACAGAGGGCCGTGAGGGCATGGACCGGCCACGAGGGCACGGATCGGCCAAGAGGGTGTGGACCGGCCGCGAGGGCAGCTCGGCTCGGAGGGCACCGTAGGGGTGACTCGGCCCAGAGGGTGCCTCGAGGGGCGCAAAAGGCCAGCTGGGCCGGGGCGCCACGAGGAGTGCGGGACACCGACTGGGCTGGGGCACCGCAAGGGGCGCGGGAGGCCGGCTGGGCTGGGGCGCCGCGAGGGGCATGGGAGGCCAGCTCGGCCAGGGCACCACGAGGGGCGCGGGAGGTCGGCTCGGGTGGGGCGCCGGGAGAGGCCCGGGAGGATGGCTCGGCCGGGGCGCCACGAGGGGCGCGGGATGCCAGCTCGGCCGGGGACCCACGAGGGGCGCAGGAGGTCGGCTCGCCTGGGACGCCGTGAGACTAGGGTGGTTGGGGCCGGTTCAGAAGCTGACGGGCGGCGTGGTTTGGCCCGGGGCGGTGGAGTCGGTTCAGCCGGGGCACTACGGGGGCTACGCGGGTCACGGTGGCCACCGGTGGTGGCGCCGTTGCCTTTGTCTCCTTTATCATCTTGTCGCCTCATCTCCATTCCGAAGAACATCATAAAGAAGAACAGTGGAGGGGGTCAGGCCATGTTAGTTTGGCCCGCACCCTCCGTGTTTAGGGTGGTAGAAAATGGTTCATCAAGAACATAAACAATAAACGGGCATGGAAGATATTTTCAATTCCCATAATCCCACGTTAATTTCTATTCCCAACCCCGCAAAGGAAAAAGAGGGGAGAACATGGGGAGTGTTAAACAAATAGAGAATAAACCCCTACCTTGTTCGTTGTTCGTCGACTTTGGCACGAGAAGGCAGGCGTCGATTATTTGTAGATGAACACGTCCTACATCGAAGGAGGTTCCGAGGAAGAAAGTAGTAGTCGAGGTCCTTCTTCATATTCGAAGGCGTTCCTCATCGGCGTTATTCATCGATGTAGTGTTCTTTGTTGGGAGATTTCTCCCAAGTTCCTCCTATCCCCAATCCTCCTTTTCCAACCAAATAAAATGGTAGCCAAAGATAATAGATAAGAATATCTTATTAAGTCATTGGCACCAATTTCAAATTAGGCTAATTAAACACCTAGGTTGGCAAGATTAATTATGGTGGATTGGCAGAATTAAATTAAGGGAGGTGGTGGCACCATTAATGGTAGAGGTGGTCAAGAGGCTCTCCCCCATTAAAGAGTGGAGTTGAGAGTTTCTCTCAATTAAATGGGGGGTTTAGACCCGGATGGTCCCCACCACCATAACCTCTCGTGGGAGGTTAGGTTTGGGTGGGCCCCACCACCTTAACCTCTCATGGGAGGTTATGGTCTGGTGGTCCCCACACTTCAACTCCCAGATGGGTGGTTAACACAAAATAAAATAAATATGAGCTTATTCTATTTTATTATTTGCACAAAAAACCAAAAATCTAACTTTCACCCTCGACCAACTATTGTCGAGATGAAAGTCTTCTTAAGAGAATACTGGCGCTGCGAGTTCAACGACGCCCTCATATTTCAATTCCAAGTATCGGTTCAAAAGTTATAAAAACCTACTCGAACCTTCATTGAACGTACCTGAACAAAACATCAGAAATTGATTCCAGTCACTCTGGGCCTTGGAATCACGCACCATCAATTTTTGCGGACTCATAAAATTCCCATTTAATTAAAAAAATTACATGGAAATTCTGGGTCTTTACATTCTCCCCACATCAGGGCTCTACGTCTCCATAATCCACAACTCATACTAAGGGAACAAGTGGGGTTACTGAGCACGCATCTGAGCCTCTCGCTCCCATGTGCTCTCCTGGAGGTTCCCGTGCTGCCAGCGAACGTGCACCAGAGGTATCTATCATCCACGAAGGACCCACTCCTGTAGATCCTAAATCTCTACTGGAACCTCTGTAAAAGTCACCCCATCTTCGACGTCCAGCTCACCATGGTCGATGATGTGAGAAGGGTCATGCACGTATCTCCTCATTTGGGATACGTGGAAGACGTCGTACACCCGGTGCAACTGAGGTGGAAGAGCTAAGCAGTAAGCCACCTCTCCAACTCTACTGAGGACCTGAAAATGTCCAATGAATCTTGGAGATAACTTTCCGCCTCATCCAAATATCTGTAGACCTAGTCGGGGAGAGACCCGTAGAAAGACATGGTCGCCATCCTCAAACTCTAGAGGTCTTCGTCTCCTGTCAACATATGACTTATGTCTGCTCTGTGCAGTCTTCATCTGCTCCTGGATGATCTACACCTTCTCTGTGGTAGCCCGTACCATCTTTGGTCCCACTAGTGTAGACTCCCCTGGGTCTGTCCAGCGCAATGGTGATTTACAAGGTCGCTCGTATAACGCCTCAAAAGGTGTCATCCTAATGGTGGAGTGATAGTTGTTGTTGTATGAAAACTCCACCAAAGGAAACTGATCCTCCCAGCTATGACTGAATTCAAGGACACATGCACGGAGCATGACCTCGAGGGTATGAATGGTCTGCTCAGTCTGGCCATCCGTCTGAGGATGGAAGGTGGTGCTCAAATGAAGCTGCATCCAGAAAGCCTCCTGCAACCGCTTTCATAGCTAGGATGTAAAACATGTGTCACGATCGGAAACAATCGTTGAAGGTACTCCATGTAGCCGCACAATCTCCTGCACATAGAGGCGTCCCAAGCTCTCTACTGAACCCCGCTCTCTGATCGGTAGGATGTGGGCCGACTTGGTGAGTCGGTCAATGATCGCCCAAATCGAGTCATGTCCTCTAGATGTACGTGGAAGTCCTGTAATGAAGCCCATGGATATCCCATCCCACTTCCACTCTGTGACCTCTAATTGCTGAACCAAGCCTGCTGGTACCTAGTGCTCCACCTTCACTTACTAACAAGTGAGGCACCGAGAGACAAACTCTGAAATTGCCTTATTCATTCCCGGCCACCAGTTCTGTCATCGGAGATCCTGTTACATCTTCTCCACTCCTGGATGTACCTCTAGAGGGGATGTGTGGAACTCCCTCAACACTTTCTCATGAAGTGACACTGGTACTATAGTACGTCCTCTAAAGAGGATGACGTGCTCCCCACCTTCAGAAAATCCATCAGGTGCCTGCCCTGTGGATATCTGAGCACGTTGTGTCTCATAGTCAGTTTCCTCATGTTGTGCCTCCCTGAATCGCTGAAGAAGTGGGGGAGTGACTATAAGAGATTGAAGTAAGGCTGCTCCATCTCTATCCACAAAGGATATCTGTAAAGAAGCCAGCTGCTCCATCGCCTCACCTAGCAGCTATATACCAGATCTCCTGCTGAGTGCATCTACAACAAAATTCCCCTTCCCAAGAGTATATACTATCTCTAAGTCATAGTCCTAGAGGAACTCAAGCCAACGTCTTTGTATTATGTTCAGGTCCTTCTGAGAGAAGATATACCTGTGACTCTTGTGATCAGAGTACACGGTAAAACTCTTGCTCATTATATAGTTTCGCCACATCTTCAAGGCGAAGAACACTACTGCTAACTCTAGATCATGGGTAGCGTAGTTCTACTCATGTTTTCTCATCTTTCATGAACCATATGTGATCACTTCTCTCGCTTGCATCATGACACATCTGAGCCTGGCCCCTGATGCATCGTAGAATACTACGTACCCTACACCTTCCTCTGGAAGCCTTAAGATGGGGGCACTTCTCAGCCTCTACCTCATCTCCTGAAATCTCTACTGGAATCTATCCGACCACACAAAGGGTTTCCCCTTCTTCATCAAGGATGAGATTGGTGTTGTAACTCTAGAGAAGTATAGTACAAACCTCTGGTAATAACCAGCCAAACCCAGAAAACTATGTACCTCCGTCACACTCTTGGGTGGCTCCTAAGAAAGTATCGCCTCAATCTTCACTGGATCCACTACAACTCCAGCCTCCAAGATGACATGTCCCAAAAAGTGAACCTCTAGGATCTAGAACTAGAACATCAAGAGCTTACCATAAAGATGTATCTCTCATATTGTGTCCATTAGTACCTGAAAATGATAGGCATGCTTCTCCTCAGTAGTCGAGTAGATCAGAATGTCGTCGATGAAGACTACGACAAAGTGAACAAGGTATGGATGAATGATCCTGTTCATGAGTCCCATGAACACTGCTGGAGTGTTTGTTACACCAAATGGCATAACCAAGAACTCATAATGGTCGTACCGACATCGGAAGGCCATCTTATGCACATCCTTGTCTCAAACATTGAGCTACTAATAGCCTGATCTAAGGTCTATCTTTGAGAACCACCGTTCTCCCTTCAACTGATCAAAGAGATTGTCAATCCTCAAGAGTGGGTACTTGTTCTTCTCAGTCACCTAGTTCAGGCGCTGATAGTCAACACAAAGCCTCAAGCTCCCATCCGCCTTCTTGGAGAACAGAATCGGGGCCGCCCAGGGAGAAACACTGGGCCGGATGAATCCCTTCCCCTACAAGTCCTCTAGCTATACCCGCAGCTCGTGAAGCTCCGCGGGATCCATCTGATATACTGGTGTAGATATCGGTGTCTTTCCAGGGTGCAATTCAACGTAAAAGTCCACCTCTCTGTAAGGGGGTAGACCTGGAACATCATCAAGGAAGACATCAGTGTACTAGTCCATGACTACAGGATAGCTCAGACTCTTCACATCAACAGCTCCAAGGGTAAGGCTAGCCTACTGATGAATGATCGACTGCACTCTCCTCCGAGTAAGTCCATCCTATGCTGCAAAGGCTCCCTTCTCACCAGTGAAGGTAAACCTGGTCCCATCCATGTAGACACACCGCACTTTTTTCCAAATACAGTCAATCTGAGCATGGACTATAGATAACCATTCCATACCCAAGATGATGTCATAAGGCCTCGACGTCACTACTAGGAGATCCCAGCCGAATCTCTCACCTCCAAGAGTAAGCTCCCACTGCCGGAACCAGTGTGTAATCGTCGAATCTACTCCTGTAGGAGTCTCTAGATGTAAGGATCGATCCAACGGCTTTGTCAGAATCTCCGAGCTTCGAACGAGGGCAGTGTCAATGAAAGAGTGACTGGCACCTGTGTCTATAAGTATTGTAGCTATGGTGGAGTAGACAGAGATCGTACCTCGAATCATCTCCAGAGCACCATGATCGTATGCCTTAGCAACCTAGAGATGAGCTCTCCCCTATCCACCTGCTCCTTGCGGTTGGGGGTGGACGTCCTGGTGGTGGTGGCAGTAACACCTCGAATCGTCGTCCACCACCAGCTGCACGGCCATCTCTTCTGCCATGTCTGTCTACTCCCTACGTACCGCCTCAATCGAACCTATGTCTCTACTTGGGCGGTCCTTCGACCATATTTTGATCATCCGAATGGCAGGTCAGACAGTCACGATCCATGTGACTTTGCCCACTGCATGCGTAACACTGCCTACTCCTGGCATGTCTGGCTCTATCTCCAGTGCTCCACACAACTGATCCTAAGTCATGTAGTCGTCCACCTTTAGGTCTGGTCCTCTTGGACATCTGTGACATCTGTCTGCTGCCAGCTGCTGAAGACTCCGCTACATGTCGACTGGCGGTGGACCTCACTGTTGGAGACTACTCAGCAAGGAAACTCACCACTATGATGGCTCTCTCTAACACCCCCGCTTGCGTTGGGATGTTGAGTGAGATCATCGGAGCTCTGATCTCCCGTCGGAGCCCCTACTCAAAGGTCTAGGTCCTTAAGAAAGGGTCCCGCACCATATCGGTGGAGTAGCGTGAGAGGTATGTGAACCTCCCTAATTACTGGTATATAATCATGCTTCCCTACTGCAGATAAAGTAGCTCCTATATGTGCACTGCATGAGGAGTCTCTAGAACAAACTCTGCCCAAAACAAGCTCTCGAAGTCTTCCCAGAGAAGCGTCACCTCATCGTGGACCTGGAGCATCAAGCTCCACCATCTGCTCACTGCTGCCTGTAGAAGGCTGGCAGAAAGTATCACTATGATGTCGGCGGGTGTCCCTACCAGTCGAAAGACTCTCACCACATCCTCCATCCAATCCTCAGCCATATGTGGGTCCGTATCTCCCCTGAACCTGGGTGGCCTCTGGTGTTGGAACTCGTGAAATGATCTCAAGCGGTGTGCAACGTCTGCTGTTGGGGCTGGTGGCATCGGTGGCCCGACGGTTAATGGTACCGCTGGTGCCTCTACTGGTGCCTCTACTGGAATAGATCCCTGCACCGAGGCCTCATCCCTCGGTGGGCTATCAGTGCGTACGAATCTCGGAACTATAGCCGGCTATCTGTGTGGAGGCATCCTGAAAAGAAATAGGTGCGCTGTGGTTAAAAATTTATACCTGGTGAGCTGGCCTGGTTGAGATGACTTAAAGAAAACTTTTGAAAACACACACGCAATCAGTGTTTCCGTGTACTGAGTCAGAAATCAGAAGTTAGGGTCCTCGTGTATGGATACATCGGCCGCCGCACCAACACTGGACTCCCTGAACAGAAAACCACACTCATTGCACTTAACAATATTGCTTCATAGAAAAGAAAGATCAGAGTCCTAAGTTCTTCGGTAGAACTGACTCCTATGATACCAATTTGTCACGACCCGTCCCCTGAGGCACGTTCCATAACTACCCCAAGCCCGCCTTCCATAGGCCATGGGCTGGCATAGCACCAAAGGCATAATTCCCTAAAACTGGGAAGACATTGCCTTTATAACCTGTAAACACACACAACAGAGCACACAGGTAGATACAAAACACTAAGTAAACTATATAACAAAGGAGTGTTGAAAAGTAAAAGGGGCTGGAAATACACAACTGTAAAGTACAAGGAACTGGAAGTACAAATACTACTGAAGAAAGGAAAAATAGGTGATGGGTCATCCTCCGATATTCCTACCTGAAGGGTAGGTACAGATAGCCTCCTCATCACTCCACTTCCATCAGTCTCCTCCGTGTACCGACTCATTGTAAGGTCCACCTCCGGGTATCGTCCAGTCCTGGTACTCTCAGCCTTAGTCAGCGCTATCCGTCGTCTGCATCAAAAAAAACAAGGTGCAGGCATGGACCATGAAGGGGTGAGTATAAAGATACTTATTAGGGACCCCGAGATCCTCAAGGTCCCACAAATCCACCAAAGATAAACCACAAAGTAAGGAAATCAAAAGATATGTATATGCCCATAAATATACCTAAGTTATTAAGTAATTCGTCTCAATCATGAGGAAAACACAAAAGTACTGACTCTGCTCAACCAAGATTTTATTCTCGGGGTAGTATCAAGAAAAATCTCCAACACATTATTAAAACCTTGGCTACTGGAAAACTCATCCTCTATCGAGTACAGTGGGCCTCCCGCGTCACACAGAGGTGCTTCCCACTAACCTTGGACTGCTGAGGTACTCCTCATGTCGAGTACCCTGGGTCTATTTCGTCACACAGAGGAGCTCCACACCACGGGTCTGCCGCCACACCTAGGAGCTCCCCCTCATAGCTTGCAGAGGCACTCCTTCTGTCAAGTACTATGGGTCTGCTGCGTCACCAATTGCGCTCCCCCACCATGGGTCTACCGCCACAACCAGGCGCTCCCCACTAGGCTAGTAGAATCAATCTGAGTCAAACGGTCAGTAGTCGTCAGGTCTCAGCCAGCTACTAGGTCTCTACATTCTACTCACTCATCACTGGAAGGATCCACTACATGAGCTACTAGTTGATACTAAAACTCTCACAAAGTCCCACGAAGAAGTATCTCAAAGGTCTTCCACGTCATAGGGGTCTCAACGCAACAGACAACGTGTCAATCGGACGCCTGGTATGTGAGTTATTAGCCTTTTCGTCCTGAGGGCCCGGTTGGATTCGTGCATGATCCAACCTGACTATATCTCAACTATACCCCAAACTCCAATGGGGTTTACTCAAAGGGACCATCATGATCCAATATTACTAGGGCTACTGACAGTTCGTCAAACGGATGTCCGGTGCCAAAGATATGGCCAAAAGAAAGTAAAGGTTCGTAGTGGGCCCGGGTCCGGTCCAACCTGGTCGGACCAACCTGGCCCGACCCAGTTCGAGTCAACCCGGCCTGACTCATTAGGTTTGGCCCGGCCCGCTAGGCCCATCCCAGTAGGTCGCGAGGGGTCGCGGAGGGCTGCGAGGGAACGGACCGGCCGCGAGGGCGTGGATCGGTCGTGAGGGTGGAGACCGGCCATGAGGGTAGTTCATCCTGGAGGGCACCGTGTGGGCGACTTAGCCCGGAGGGCACCACAAGGGTGTGGTCTGGTTCGGTCGGGGCACCGTGAGGGGCACGGGAGGCCGGCTCGGCCGGGGCGCCGCGAAGGGTGCGGAAGGCCGGTTTGGCTGGGGCGCCGCAAGGGGCGCGGGAGGCTGGCTTGGCCGGGGCACCACGAGGGGTGCGGAAGACCGGCTCGGCTGGGGTACAATGAGGCCGGGGTGGCCGAGGTCAGTTAGGAAGTCGGCGGGCAGTGCGGTTCGGCCCGGGGCGGTGGAGCCAGTTCGGCTAGGGCGCCATGGGGGCGGCGCGGGTCGTGGTGGCCACGGGTGGTGGCGCCATTGCCTTCGTCACCTTCATCACCTTGTCGCCTCATTGCCATTCCGAATAAAATCATAAAGAAGAATGGCGGAGGGGGTCAGGCCATGTTAGTTTGGCCCGCACCCTCCGCATTTAGGGTGGTAGCAAACGGTTCATCAAGAACATAAACAAAGAACGAGCATGGAAGTTATTTTCAATTACCATAATCCCTAGTTAATTTCTATTCCCAACCCCACAAAGGAAAAAAGATGGGAGAACATGGGGACTATTAAACAAATAAAGAATAAAGCCCTACCTTATTCATTTTTCATAGAGGTTAGCGCAAGAAGGCGGACATCGATTCGTTGTAGATGAACACGTCCTACATCGAAGGAGGTTCTGAGGAAGAAAGTAGTATTCAAGGTCTTTCTTCATAGTCGAAGGCGTTCCTCGTCAGTGTTCTTCATCGGTGGATCATTCTTCGTTGGGAGCTTTATCCCAAGTTCCTCCTCTCCCCAATCCTCCTTTGCCAACCAAATGAAATGGTATCCAAATATAATAGATAAAAATATCTTATTAAGTCATTGGCACCAATTTCAAATTAGCCTAATTAAACACCTAGGTTGGCAAGATTAATTAGGGTGGATTGGAAGAATTAAATAAAGGGGGGTGGTGGCACCATTAATGGTAGAGGAGGTCAAGAGGCTCTCCCTCATTAAAGAGGGGAGTTGAGAGTTTCTCTCAATTAAATGGGGGGTTTAGTCATGGGTGGTCCCCACCACCATAACCTCTCTTTGGAGGTTAGGTTTGGGTGGGCCCCACCACCTTAACCACTCATGGGAGGTTATGTTCTGGTGGTCTCCACACTTCAACTCCCACATGGGTGGTTACAACAAAATAAAATAAATATGAGCTTATTTTATTTTATTATTTCCACAAAAAACCCAAAATCTAACTTTCACCCTCAACCAACTGTCGTCGAGGTGAAAGTCTTCTTAAGTGAATATTGGCACTGCAAGTTCAACGGTGCCCTCATATTTTAATTCCGAGCACTTCTTCAAAAGTTATAAAAACATGCTCGAACTTTCACTGAACGTACCCGAACAAAACTTTAGAAATTGATTCCGGGCACTCCGGGCCTCGGAATCACACGCTGTCAATTTTCACGGACTCGTAAAATTCCCATTTAATTAAAAACAAATTTATATTGAAATTATGGGTATTTACATGAATGTTTTGAAAAAAGTTGTGAGTTTTAGGAAATATGAGAATGTTTCTTGAAAGGTTGTGAGTTTTTTGAAAGGAAAATCTTCATAGAGGTTTGAAAAGTCTCACAATTGATTTTTTAGTTCCATGAAAGTTGATAATGTTGTTTTTGAAAAGTTAATATTACTTGATTCATAAGGTATTTCTTAATAATTCTGTGGTGAATTGGTATTAATAAAGTTGATTAAATTGGATCTTAATTTTTCACCAACTGAGGTGTAAAACATATTTATTCGAGTGATCAAAAGAAGAATCTTATGAAGGATAAGTGAGCACACTTCAGCTGAGAGTGCAGTGAGCTTTTAAATTGTGATTAGTTATAAACCATGAGGGATAATGAATCCTCTATGAACTTTTTAATATCAGTTCACTTTAGTGGATTTGATAAATAGGAACATTACCTTTGTATTCTCCTTGGATGTATCCCAGTGCATGTGAACCAAGTAAAATTATTGTGTCTTATACATGCTTTCATTTTTTCATACATTTCTCTGGTAAAGATAAAGAATATTTTTTTTGTTTAATAAAAAACATGATCCCAAGGGGTAGTTGTTTTAATCTATTATACCCTGATTTACCTCCCTTGGGATATTTAACATAGTTTTTATAATAATTGGTACCATATAAAAAGGTTATATTTAATGTTTCTATCTCATCGGTTTCAATGGAGGTTATTAATCAAAAAGGGATTCTGATATTTGATGGAAATAATTCTCAGTTGTGGAAGAATTGGATGAAGTACTACTTTTGATCATTCGGTATGAATGTATTTATATTTTCAATGTATGCAGTCTATACTAGTGTGGATAGTTGAGTTTTATCAAAATCAAACATAAGAGAATTTGATGTTGGTACCAAAGGAATCAGTGCCTTAGGAGAATCATTATCTAACACAATATACATGAAGGTGATTTCTTGAAATTAAATACATTCCATTTGGGAAAGGCTACTAAATATCTATGTTGGTGGTTAAGAATCCATAGATGAAAATTTTAAACTTCCATGGAACAAATATGAGGACCTGAGAATAAACCACAATTAATCTATAGATGCATTTTATGAAGGAGTGAATGTGGTTGTGGAAGATATGCACAGTATCATAGAAATTATTTAATATGTAAAGATCCTAAAGAATGTCTTGATTATAAATCCACCTTAGTTCAGTAAAAAATTCTATGTAATAGAAGTTAAAGATCCAAATGAACTAACATTCGATATTTTTCAAAGTACTCTTATCACATACATGATGAGAAATGATGATAACTAGTCCATAGAAAAAGGAAAGTCTAAATAGGTGGCATTAAAGGCCACGAAGAATTTTTCTATTGAAGATATTAAATAAGATAGATGGATGAGTTCATGTCATTCCTTTCCTAAAATATACAAAGAGAAAAAGGAAATTTCAAAGAGAAACATTCATTTTCATTATTTCAATGTGGAAAGGTTGGACATCTCATAACAGGGTGCCTGAAGAAGTTTCAAGATGATGATGAAGATGAAATAAAAATTCCCATGAAGAATATTTCATCTTATATGAAAGGTAAGAAAATTTTTAAGAGAAACTTCTTAAAAAAGAACATTATTTGAGAATAAAATGATAGTTTAGAAGAATCTAATGTTAAAGATATGGAGAACTACAAGGATAATGGGGAAAATTATATGATGGAAGTTTTAGAAAACTATTGTAAAAGAGATGAATACGATGCACATAATCATTAGCTCGGTTGGTAAGGACTCTATAAATGCATCCAAGCGACCCGGGATCAAATTTAGGTGGAGGCATAATTTCCAGGGTACTGTAGCAGTATTGTAGTAGGTATTATAGTAGGAACCTTAGCAGGCACCATTTGGCACTGTAGAAGCTGGGAATATGCCCTCGTTTGGGCCTTCAGGCCATCAATTTAGTCCCCTGATTCCTTTAAGGCCTTCGGGCCACCCAGGCCTTCGGGTCAGTAAGGCCTTCAGGCCACCACAAGGTCTTCGGGCCACCACAAGACCATCAGGCCACCTTAGTGCAGATGAAAACTAGACAACCTACAAGGAACAAGATCTACAAGGAGGATGAGCAAGGAGCTTTCCCCACAACAGAAGCTAAACAAATTCCAAGAATGAGAGGGTATGGAACCTTCCATCAGGACAAGCCTGTACATGCACGGGAATGCCTATCCGAACAGCTATGAAAAGGTGGAGAGATGATTTTACGATGAAAATGCTAGGGAGGAGCAGTTCCAAGTAGTTAGTCTGGGTTGTATGTAATGTTTGAAGCCTACGGGCAAGGAATTCATCTAAGGCCTATTGTCCATATAATACTTACACCTATGGGCCTTGTAAGGGTTCCACCTCACCCCTTCAAAGGTGGATTATCAAAAATCAATAAAAAATGAAGGCCTTTGGTCCATTGGAGGAAGAGATGAATATGATAACAATTAAGGAGAAGTTAAAGAAATGGTTTATCTCTAGGATTAATTATATGCCACTCTATAGGAGATATAGGTTTAGAGGGCCAAAACATAAAAGGCCAGAGGAGTCATTCATGATGAAAAACTCTATATAAAATAGCAGGAAGAAGAGAAGTCTGAGGTGATGGAAGAAATTGAAAAGCTTAAGTCTTTAATTCTAGATAACTGAGAAAAGGTTTTTGAGTACAATATCAAAGTTAAAGAACAAAAAAGAGTGATTGATGGATTGATTAACACATAAAAAGATCAAATAAAACATGTTGAAGAAATTTAAGAGGAATTTTTCAACCTTCAATGAAAATTAGAAGATTGGGAGAGACTATGGAATCTTAGTATAAAACTGGGAAAGAAGATCATTTAGGTGGAAAAAAAGATAGAAGCAGGACATTTATGTCCAAAAAAATAGAAGCAACTATCATATTCAAATAACAAGGCCAAGATGGGGCTTGATCACAAACGAAAAGATGTGATTATTGATTTCATACCACAAGCTCCAACTTCATGAATAAAGATTAATTTGAGTATGAATCAAAATCAGAATATTTAGAGATCACAAGGGATGACCAGTGGTGCACCAATGATGGATAATAATACACCTCATATTGGGTGTTATTTCTATGGAAGTTCGGACATTCCCAAAATGTATGTTCCATAGCCAAAAGGTATCGAAGGGAATAATAGAAAAAAGGAAACCAAAAAGAGTTCAATATTCCAATAATGATTTTGATGGTAACTACTTCTTGCGTGAATTATTCAGATACTAGAATATATATTTCTAATCAACAATGTAGAGTAATGTGGCGAAAGTAGACCCAAAGTGGTTATAAGTATTAGCTTAAAGAATCATCAAATGAGATGAAAACACAAAACTAATTTTCATCTTTGAAATATAAAGTTAGTCCATAATACTTTGAGTATGATCAATAATATGAGTATATAACTAGTATGAAGTCAATGATGTCGATCAAAAATAAAAGAGTTGAGAATATAGTGGTTGGGGAGATTTCCATTAAAGAATTAGATCATGATGGTGTATGGATCCTTGATAGAGGATGAACATCCCATATGATAGCAAATATGGATATTATAATAGGAATAAAATATGATAACGTAGATGCTTTCATATTTGGAAATGACGAAGGCTTGTATATTATTAGCTTAAAAAAATCCAAATTTGGTGGAAAAGTTATGAGATGTACTGATGTCTTGGTTGTTGAAGGTATTAGTCACAAATTGTTAAGTGTTAGTTAATTGTGTGACTCTGATCATTATATAGGAATTACCAAGATGTTTTATATCATCAAAGGAAATGATATTATGGTTGTTTTATAGGGAAATCACATGAAGGAGAATCCCTACCTTGTGAGTGAATAAGAGGATATGTTCTTTCTATATAGAGAGGCAGAAAATAGGTTGTGTAACAAATAGAATACCCATATATGCAAGCCATCACTGGAAGATCTAGTCAAATTTGACGTAGATAGAGATGTCCCCAAGATATAACATGATTATAATCACATGTGTGATGCATGACAACAAGGGAAGATTATTAGAAATTCATAAAAGAAAAAGGAGTAAAATTCAACCAATGTACTTTAATTGTTTCATAAAGATGTTGGTAGACATATCTCATCAACATCCCTTGATGGGAAGTGGAATTATAGTCTTTTCATTGATGATATCATCATCATGACATGGATACTTTCGATTACTCACAATTTTAATGTGTAAAATTGCAAAACAAATATCAGAGGGAAGAAGAAATGATTCTTGGATAGAAGATTCGGATTTTTCAAACTAATAATGGTGAATAATTCCCAAGTTTCCATATGAAGTATTAGCTCGAGAAAAATGGGATAAGTAAACAAGTTTCAGTAATGAGAACTCCTAAAAAAATGGAGTGATTGGGAGGATAAATCAACTCACAAATAACATGGGGTCACGACCCGTCCTCGGGGCCCGTGCCGTGACTACCCCAAGCCCGCCTTCCATAGGCCAGGGGCTGGCGACTAGCACCAAGGCGTAAATCCTGGTAAAAAGGGAAGGCATTGCCTTTGTAAAGTAAACAAGCACCACAGAGTAAGCAAGCGGAAAGGTAAACACTAAGTAAAAACAGAGTACAACTGAAAGTGCGGAAAAGTAAATGGGCCAGTATACAAACCCAAACTAAAAGTAAAGTACAACTCGAAAGGGAAAACAGCAACTGTAAAGTAAAAGCCGCTACACCGAGCTGTCCACTGGAAATCTCACCTGAAGGGTGGGTACAGATAGCTCCACTGCTCCTCGGGTTCCACCGTCCGCTCCGAGCACGTCCCGCCCAGTGGTCCACCTCCAGGTACCGTCCTGCTCTGCAAGCCTCAACCACGATCAACGATGTCCGTCGTCTGCAACCAACACAACGTAGTGTGGACATAGCCCGTGCAGGGGTGAGTATAAGCTACTCAGTAGGGACCCCGAGACCCCCGAAGGTCTCCCAAAATCCGCAAAGGATAAACCACAAAGAAATGATACAATCACGAAGTAACAACCGACACTACTTAGGTATATGCCCATACATATACCTAAGACATCATTTCAATACGCTCCAACCTCCGAGCCCAAGTACAACTCATTCCACACAGGAAAGTATACGTATTCCACACAAGAAAGCAAAACGTAA
Organism: Viscum album; assembly: GCA_963277665.1. Lineage (NCBI taxonomy): Eukaryota > Viridiplantae > Streptophyta > Magnoliopsida > Santalales > Viscaceae > Viscum > Viscum album. The sequence goes on from OY728134.1 coordinate 994,627,904, forward strand.
TCCACACAGGATAGCACAACACAATCCACACAGGAAGGTAAACAGGATTTCAGCTCACACAGGTATACATCTTCGAAGACGATAAAGATGATCACTGATCCATCTAAGTCGTCAGACCCACAAAGGATCGATAGGTACTAACCCCCGCAAAGACCCACACAGGATCGGACCCACACAGGATCTGTAGGCGCTGGTTCACACAGGACCGCTGAGCGCTGACCCACACAGGATCGGACCCACACAGGATCGGTAGCACTGATCCACACAGGATCGCTGAGTGCTGTAGTCGTCATCGTCGAATCCACTAAGGATCTCTGCATAGTCGTCGTCGCAGTCACAGTAGCAGTCGCAGCCAGCTCTAGGGTTCCCGCACACAGCAAGCTCGTTCGGGAGGGTCCGTTCCACGAGCCGAGAGGCTGATACATCAACTGTCACAAAGTCCAGAGTTGATGTATCCAAAAGTTCCGTATCGTCAACAGGAACTCAACGCAACAGACGGCGCGTCAATCGGACGCCCGGTCTGAGAGTTATTGGCTTTTTCGTCCCAGGGGCCCGGTTGGATTTTAAGGCAAAACCAACCCGACCGTACTCCACCTGCGTCCAAACCTCGGGCGGAGTATGCCAAAAGATCTGTCTCACTAAGATGAACTCAACAAAGATGACGGCACGTCAATCGGACGTCCGTAGCTCAAGATATGAGCGTTTCCGCTCCGAGGGCCCGGTTGGTTTCGTGTACGAACCAACCCGGCCAAACTCAAAGTATTACGAAACCTTGAGTGTGATATACCTAAACGACCGTCTCGATCCAAGGATCATATCGCCGCTGCCGGCGCATCGTTTGGAGGTCCGTAGCCCGAGTTATGGGCATTTGAACCCAAAAAATTCGGTATCGGGGGTTTCGGGCCCGGGCCGACCCGGCCCGAGACCCCCCGGTTGGCCCGAACCGGGTCGACCCACCCCGAACAGGGTCGGCCCGGCCTGGCCCGGCCTGGCGGACCGGACAGGCACTAGTCCGGCTCAAGGCAGCGCGCTGGGCGCGCTGCCAGCTCGGCCTTCGGCCGAGATGATTGAGAAACGGGGGGCGCCAGCCCCCCCTTTGTGAAACCGCGGCCCCCCTCATTATGGGGGGCCGTTTTTATGCTGGCCGGGGGAATTTAATTCCCCCGTCTTTCCCACTTCCGGCCGGCCTGACCTGGCCGGCCGGTTCCTTCTCAACGGGACCGGCAAAGGCCGGTCCCCTTCCGGCTTCCGACACCGACGGCCCGGCTGGCCGCCGGTCACCTTCTACCGTCGCGGCCCGGAACCGGCCGCGGTTTTTGCCGTCCGGCGTAGTGCGATGGAACCGCGCCCCTCCGCTGCGGCCCCGCTCCAGCCGCGGCGTCCTCGGTTTCTTTTGACACGGCGCGACGGCGTCGCGTCCTTGAATTCCTTTCCATGGCGCGGCGCGACGGCGCCGCGCATATGTTCCGCATGAAACCGTGTGGTGCGACGGCACCACGCTTCATTGTACCATCCACAAAGGAAACATTCATGAAAAAAGAGGAGGGTCGGCCATGTTTGTGCGGACCGGCCCCCTCGCATTATTCGATAACAATTAGTCGAAAACCACGAAATTCGACATGCCAGAATCAAGAACGGAAATATTTAATAAAATAACAATAAACCCCTACCTCGGTTTCAAGTGAGGAGCACATCAACAAGCCGCGGAAGACAAGCGTCGCGGAGTTCGGGCGTCGCGGTAATCGTACGTCGCTTCCGTTGACGTCGAGGTGCGTCTGAAGAGGTACGTCGCTGGAGAAGCTTCGTAAGCTGACGGAGAAAGCCCGAAGAGGATGCGGCGTCTCCTTTCGTTGACACGGGAAGATGATCGAAAGAAGCGGCGTCGTCGATCTTCGGAAACACACCGGCTACGAAGAAGAGAAGTGACGACACGTCTTTCTCTTCTTATGGTGACGGCATTCTTCGTCGGAGCCTAAGTGTTCTTCGCGTTCTTCGTCATGGTTTGAAGAAGAAGAAGAAAGCTCCCAAATCCTCTCAAGGTGGCAAGAGAAAACTAACCAAAATAAAATAAGTCTAAGGCTTATTTTATTTACACAACTAAACCACTTTGAATTTCAAAAGTTTGAAATTAAAATAACTCATCTCAATTAATCACCCAAGTTGTCAAGATTAATTAGAGAGGAGTTATTGGGAGTTTAAAGGGGAGATGAAGAGTTAGGGTTCGTGTGGGCCCCACCACACTTAATCCTCTCAAGGGAGGTTAAGTGGATGTGGGTCACACCCCTAACTCCCTTTGGGAGGACATAACCAACATGGTTAAAACAAATAAATTGTGTTTCCTCAATTTATTTAACTTCATCAAATTTTCCCAAAAACTAACTTCCATCCCGCATAAAACAAAACCTCGGAAAAGGTCTCCTTAAGCGAATATCGGCGCTGCGAGTTCATCAGTTCCCTCGGAATTCGATTCCGGGCACCGGTTCAAAAGTTAGAAAATCCCGCTCGTTCGTTCACTGAATGTACCCGAGCCAGACTTCGGAATTTGATTCCTGGCACACTGGGCCTCGGAATCAGGTGCCATAAGAAACCGCGCTCTTGTAAAATTCCAAAGAAAATTAAGAAAAAATTTCCCTTGAATTTTATGGGTCTTTACATTACTCCCACCTCAGGGCATTATGTCCCCGTAAAGATACATCAAAACTAGGGAAACAAATGAGGGTACTGAGCACACATCTGAGCCTCCCGCTCCCAAGTGCTCTCCTGGAGATTCTCGTGCTGCCATCTGATGCGCACTAGAGGAATCAACCGTCCACGTAGGACCCACTCCTGTCGATCCTCGATCTCCACTGGGACCTCCGTAAAAGTCGCCCCATCATCAACGTCAAGCTCCCCATTGTCAATGATGTGCGTCGGGTCGTGCACGTATCTCCTCAGCTGAGATACGTGGAAGACGTCGTGCACCCGGTGTAACTGAGGTGGTAGAGCCAGGCGATAAGCCACCTCGCCTATCCTGCTGAGGACCTGGAAGGGTCCGATGAAGTGTGGAGATAACTTTCCGCCTCGGCCAAATCTTCGTATACCACGTCGAGGTGAGACCCACAAGAAGACGTGGTCGCCATCCTCAAACTCCAGGGGCCTCCGCCTCCTGTCAGCATAAGACTTCTGCCGGCTCTGAGCTATCCTCATCCGCTCCTGGATGACCTGGACCTTCTCTGTCGTGGCCTGGACCATCTCCAGTCCCACAAGTGCTGACTCCCTAGGGTCTGTCCAGCACAAAGGAGATCTACAAGGTCGGCCGTACAACGCCTCGTACGGTGCCATCCCGATGGTGGAGTGGTAGCTGTTGTTGTACGCAAACTCCACCAAGGGTAGGTGGTCCTCCCAGCTGCGACCAAAGTCGAGGACGCATGCGCAGAGCATGTCCTCGAGAGTCTGAATGGTCCTCTCCGTCTGACCATCCGTCTGAGGGTGAAAGGTTGTGCTCAGATGTAGCTGCGTCCCGAACGCCTCCTATAATCCCTTCCAAAGCCGGGAAGTAAAGTGAGCATCTCGATCGGAGACGATAGATGATGGCACACCGTGAAGCCGTACAATCTCCTGAACGTAAAGTCGTCCCATGCTCTCAACTGAGCCCTGCTCTCTAATGGGTAAGAAGTGAGCCGACTTGGTGAGTCGGTCGACAATCACCCAGATGGAGTCGTGACCTCTGGAAGTGCGTGGAAGTCCAGTCACGAAGTCCATAGATATCCCGTCCCACTTCCACTCCGGGACCTCCAAGGGCTGTACCAAGCCTGCTGGTACCTGATGCTCAGCCTTCACCTGCTGGCAGGTGAGGCATCGGGAAACGAACTCTGGCACAACCTTCTTCATGCCCGACCACCAGTGCTGTCGTCTGAGGTCCTGGTACATCTTTGCCACCCCAGGATGTACCGCTAAGGGAGAAGTTTGAAACTCTCTCAGCACCTCCTCCCGTAAAGCAACTGGTACCATGGTACGTCCTCTAAAAAGGATGTCATGCTCTGCTCCAAAGGAGAAACCATCAGGTGCCTGTCCTGAGGATATCTATGCACGCCACGTCTCACAGTCAGCGTCCCCATGCTGTGCCTCTCTGACCTGTTGTAGAAGTGGGGGAGTGACTGTGAGAGACTAAAGGAAGGTTGTTCCATCTCTATCCATGAAGGATATCTGTAAAGAGGCTAGCTGCTCTGTCGCCTCCTCAAGTAGCTGAATGCCCGTCCTCCTGCTGAGGGCATCGGCTACTACGTTCCCCTTCCCAGGAGTATAGACTATCTCAAAGTCATAGTCCTAGAGGAACTTGAGCCATAGTCGCTGTCTTAGGTTCAGGTCCTTCTGGGAGAATATATACCTGAGACTCTGATGATCAGAAAAGACTATAAAGCGCTCGCACATCAGATAGTGTCGCCATGTCTTCAGAACGAAGAACACTACTGCTAACTCCAGGTCATGGGTAGCATAGTTCTGCTCATGTGGCCTCAACTGACGTGATCCATAGGCGATCACTGCCCGTTCCTGCATCAGGACACATCCGAGTCCGGTCCCTGATGCATCGCAATAAACTACGTATCCAACTCCCTCCTTAGGCAACCTCAAGATAGGTGCGCTGGTCAATCTCTATCTCAGCTTCTGGAAGCTCTGCTGACATCTGTCTGACCACACGAAGGGTTTCCCCTTCTTCTTCAAAGCTGAGAGTGGTGACGCAACTCTATAGAAGTCTGGCACGAATCTCCGATAGTATCCAGCTAGTCCCAAGAAACTCCGCACCTCTGTCACGCTCCTGGGTGGCTCCCAAGCTAACACTGCCTCGATCTTCACAGGATCCACTGCAACTCCCGCCTCAGAGATGACGTGTCCCAAGAAGTGGACCTCACGTATCCAGAACTGGAACTTCGAGAGCTTACCATAAAGCTGGTGCTCTCGAAGTGTGCCTAGTACAACCCGTAAGTGGTAGGCATGCTCCTCCTCAGTCGTCGAGTAAATCAGAATGTCGTCGATGAAGACCACGACAAATCGATCGAGGTATGGCTGAAAGATCCTGTTCATGAGGGCCATGAACACTGCTAGATCATTGGTTACACCAAAAGGCATAACCAAGAACTCATAGTGGCCATACCGACATTTGAAGGCCGTATTCTGTACGTCCTCGTCTCGAACTCTGAGCTGGTGATAGCCTGACCTGAGGTCTATCTTCGAGAACCACCGTGCTCCCTTGAGCTGATCAAAGAGGTCATCAATCCTCGGTAGCGGATACTTGTTCCTCACTGTCACCTGGTTCAGGCGACGATAGTCAACACAAAGACGCAAGCTTCCATCCGCCTTCTTGGCAAACAAAATCGGGGAAGCCCAGGGTGAAACACTGGGTCGGATGAACCCATTGCCCTGCAAGTCCTCCAACTGTACTCGTAGCTCTCGAAGCTTGGTGGGGGCCATCCGATATGCTGGAGTCGATATCGGGGCTATCTCGGGGTACAGGTCAATATAAAAGTCTACCTCTCTGTGAGGAGGTAGCCCTGGAACGTCGTCGTGAAAAACGTCCGCAAACTGATCCACCACTGCAGGAAAACCAGGACTCCGTACATCAACTGCTCCTAGGATGAGGCTAGCCAACTGATGAGTGATGGGTTGTCCTCTCCTCCGCGGAAGTCCATCCTGTGCTGTAAAGGCTCCCTTCTCGCCGGTGAAGGTGAACCTGCTCCTGTCGGTGCGTACACATCGCACCTTGCGCCTAAAACAGTCAATCTGTGCATGGACCGTAGATAACCAATCCATGCCCAAGATGACATCGTAAGGCCTCGACGCTGCTACAAGAAGATCCCAGCTGAAGCTCTCGCCTCCTAGATTAAGCTCACACTGCCGGCACCAGTGCGTAATCGTCGAGTCTGCTCCCGTAGGAGTCTCTAGCCGTAAGGATCGAGCCAACGGCTCTATCGGAATCTCCGAGCTCCGAACAAGGGCAGCGGCTATGAAAGAGTGACTCGCTCCTGTGTCTATAAGAACTGCAGCAAGGGTGTAATAGACACAGATAGTACCTCGAATAATCTTGGGCGCGCCGTGGTCGTATGCCTCTGCTGCCTGGAGCTGTGCCTATCTCTGCCCGCCAGCTCCCTATGGTCATGGTGGACCTCCTGGTGGTGGTGGTGGTAGAGCCTCAAAGCGTCGCCCACCACCTGCTGCTCGGCCAGCTCCCCTGCCTCGTCCGCCTCCTCCCTGCGGGCCGCCACGGTCGACCCTCTTCCTCTGCCTCGGTGGTCCCTCAACCGTCTTCTGCTCCTTGGCACGACGAGTCGGGCAGTCACGAGCCATGTGGCCCTGCCCGCCGCACGAGTAGCACTGTCTGCCTCTCGAAAGACTGGCTCCGCGCTGTGTGCCCCGCACTGCTAAGCCTGTGTCCTGAGGTCGTCTGCCTGAGGGTCTGGTCTGTCTAGACCCCTGAGTCATCCGTCGACTGCCTGCTGTAGAAGACTCTGCTATGTTCCGCCCTGCGGTGGGTCTCGGTCCTGGTGTAGACTCAGCAAGAAAACTCTCGATCAAAAGGGCCTGCTCCAGTACTCCCGTCTGAGTCGGAATGCTGAGGGAGATCAGCGATGCCCTGATCTCGTGTCTCAAACCCTGCTCAAAGGTCCGGGCCCAGAAGAATGGGTCATGTACCATGTCGGTTGAGTAGCGCGAGAGATCTGTAAATCTCGCCAAGTACTGAGCGATCGTCATGCTGCCCTGCCGCAGCTGAAGAAGCTCCTGAATGCGCACCACACGGAGGGTGGCTAGGACGAACTCTGAGCGGAAGAGGCTCTCAAAGTCTATCCAAAGTAGAGATGCCTCATCGTGCACCTGGAGCATCAAGCTCCACCATCGTCCTACTGCTGCGTGCAGTAGGCTCGCCGCGAGGATCACCATGAGGTCTGCTGGTGTCCCCACTAGCCTAAAAACTCGTACGACTGCCTCCAGCCAGTCCTCGGCTGCCTGGGGGTCCGTCTCCCCACGAAACCTGGGCGGTCGCTGGCGCTGAAACTCATGCAGTGCGCTGAGGCGACGTGCATCGTCAGCGGCTGGTGCTGGAAGTATCGGTGGCTCAGCGGGTAGTGCTACCGCCGGTGCCACTGCTGAAAAAGGGCCCTGCACCGAGGCCTCATCGCTCGGTGGGTTGTCGTCACACTTGACTCTCGGAACCCTAGCTGGCTGCCGTCATGGGGCCATCCTGAAAAGGAAACAAGTGCGCCACGGTCAGAACAGTATGCCTGGTGAGCTGATACAAAGTAATCACAAAGAAAACTTGAAACACACACGCAACCAATGTTTTCGTGCATTAAGTCGGAAATCAAAAGTCATGGTCCTGGTGTACGGATACGTCGGTCGCCGCACCAACACTGGACTCCCTGGACTGATAACGACACTCAATATGCTAAACATTATTGCTTCACAAAGAAAATATCAGAGTTCGTGGTTGAACCGAACTCCTCTTATACCAATTTGTCACGACCCGTCCTCGGGGCCCGTGCCGTGACTACCCCAAGCCCGCCTTTCATAGGCCAGGGGCTGGCGACTAGAACCAAGGCGTAAATCCCGGTAAAAAGGGAATGCATTGCCTTTGTAAAGTAAACAAGCACCATAGAGTAAGCAAGTGGAAAGGTAAACACTAAGTAAAAAAACAGAGTACAACTGAAAGTGCGGAAAAGTAAATGGGCCAGTATACAAACCCAAACTGAAAGTAAAGTACAACTCGAAAGGGAAAACAGCAACTGTAAAGTAAAAGCCGCTACGCCGAGCTGTCCACTGGAAATCCCACCTGAAGGGTGGGTACAGATAGCTCCAATGCTCCTCGGGTTCCACCGTCCGCTCCGAGCACGTCCCGCCCAGTGGTCCACCTCCAGGTACCGTCCTACTCTGCAAGCCTCAACCATGATCAACGCTGTCCGTCGTCTGCAACCAACACAACGTAGTGCGGGCATAGCCCATGCAGGGGTGAGTATAAGCTACTCAGTAGGGACCCCGAGACCCCCGAAGGTCTCCCAAAATCCACAAAGGATAAACCACAAAGGAATGATACAATCACGAAATAACAACCGACACTACTTAGGTATATGCCCATACATATACCTAAGTCATCATTTCAATACGCTCCAACCTCCGAGACCAAGTACAACTCAGTCCACACAGGAAAGTATACGTATTCCACACAGGAAAACAAAACGTAATCCACACAGGATAGCACAACACAATCCACACAGGAAGGTAAACAGGATTTCAGCTCACACAGGTATACATCTTCGAAGACGATAAAGATGATCACTGATCCATCTAAGTCGTCGGACCCACAAAGGATCGATAGGTACTAACCCCCGCAAAGACCCACACAGGATCAGACCCACACAGGATCTGTAGCCGCTGGTTCACACAGGACCGCTGAGCACTGACCCACACAGGATCGGACCCACACAGGATCGGTAGCACTGATCCACACAGGATCGCTGAGTGCTATATTCGTCATCGTCGAATCCACTAAGGATCTCTGCACAGTCGTCATCACAGTCACAGTAGTAGTTGCAGCCAGCTCTAGGGTTCCCGCACACAGCAAGCTCGTTCGGGAGGGTCCGTTCCACGAGCCGAGAGGCTGATACATCAACTGTCACAAAGTCCAGAGTTTATGTAACCAAAAGTTCCGTATCGGCAACAGGAACTCAACGCAACAGACGGCGCGTCAATCAGACGCCCGGTCTGAGAGTTATTGGCTTTTTCTTCCCAGGGGCCTGGTTGGTTTTTAAGGCAAAACCAACCCGACCATACTCCACCTACGTCCAAACCTCGGGCGGAGTATGCCAAAAGACCTGTCTCACTAAGAAGAACTCAACAAAGCTGACGGCACGTCAATCGGACGTCCGTAGCTCAAGATATGAGCGTTTCCGCTCCGAGGGCCCGGTTGGTTTCGTGTACGAACCAACCCGTCCGAACTCAAAGTATTCTGAAACCTTGAGTGTGATATACCGAAATGACCGTCTCGATCCAAGGATCACATCGCCGCTAACGGCGCATCGTTTGGAGGTCCGTAGCCCGAGTTATGGGCATTTGAACCCAAACAATTCGGTATCGGGGGTTTCGGGCCCGGGCCGACCCGGCCCGAGACCCCCCGGTTGGCCCGAACCGGGTCGACCCACCCTGAACAGGGTCGACCCGGCCAGGCACCGGTCCGGCTCAAGGCAGCGTGCTGGGCGCGCTGCTAGCTCGGCCTACGGCCGAGCTGATTGAGAAACGGGGGGCGCCTGCCCCCCCTTTGTGAAACCGCGGCCCCCCTCATTATGGGGGGCCGTTTTTATGCTGGCCGGGGGAATTTAATTCCCCCGGCTTTCCCACTTCCGGCCGACCTGACCTGGCCGGCCGGTTCCTTCTCAACGGGACCGGCAAAGGCCGGTCCCCTTCCGGCTTCCGACACCGGCAGCCCGGCTGGCCGCCGGTCACCTTCTACCATCGCGGCCCGGAACCGGCCGCGGCCTTTGCCGTCCGGCGTAGTGCGATGGCACCGCGCCCCTCCGTCGCGGTCCCGCTCCGGCCGCGGCGTCCTCGGTTTCTTTTGACACGGCGCGACGGCGTCGCGTCCTTGAATTCCTTTCCATGGCGCGGTGCGACGGCGCCGCGCATATGTTCCGCATGAAACCGTGTGGTGCGACGACACCACGCTTCCTTGTACCATCCACAAAGGAAACATTCATGAAAAAGGAGGAGGTTCGGCCATGTTTGTGCGGACCGGCCCCCTCGCATTATTCGATAACAATTAGTCGAAAACCACGAAATTCGACATGCCATAATAAAGAACGGAAACAATTAAAAAAATAACAATAAACCCCTACCTCGGTTTCAAGTGCGGAGCACGTCAACAAGCCGCGGAAGACAGGCGTCGCAGAGGTCGGGCGTCGCGGTAATCGTACGTCGATTCCGTTGACGTCGAGGTGCGTCCGAAGAGGTACGTCGCTGGAGAAGCTTTGTAAACTGACGGAGAAAGCCTGAAGAGGATGCGGCGTCTCCTTTCGTTGACACGGGAAGAAGATCGAAAGAAGCGGCGTCGTCGATCTTCGGAAACACACTGGCTACGAAGAAGATAAGTGACGACACGTCTTTCTCTTCTTATGGTGACGGCGTTCTTCGTCGGAGCCTAAGTGTTCTTCGCGTTCTTCGTCGTGGTTTGAAGAAGAAGAAGAAAGCTCACAAATCCTCTCAAGGTGGCAAGAGAAAACTAACCAAAATAAAATAATTCTAAGGCTTATTTTATTTACACAACTAAACCACTTTGAATTTCAAAAGTTTGAAATTAAAATAACTCATCTCAATTAATCACCCAAGTTGTCAAGATTAATTAGAGAAGAGTTATTGGGAGTTTAAAGGGGAGATGAAGAGTTAGGGTTCGTGTGGGCCCCACCACACTTAATCCTCTCAAGGGAGGTTAAGTGGATGTGGGTCCCACCCCTAACTCCCTTTGGGAGGACATAACCAACATGGTTAAAAAAAATTGTGTTTCCTCAATTTATTTAACTTCATCAAATTTTCCCCAAAACTAACTTTCATCCCGCATAAAACGCAACCTCGGAAAAGGTCTCCTTAAGCGAATATCGGCGCTGCGAGTTCATCGGTGCCCTCGGAATTCGATTCCGGGCACTGGTTCAAAAGTTAGAAAATGCCGCTCGTTCGTTCACTGAACGTACCCGAGCCAGACTTCGGAATTTGATTCCGGGCACACTGGGCCTCGGAATCAGGTGCTTTCAGAAACCGCGCTCTTGTAAAATTCCAAAAAAAAATTAAGAAAAAATTTCCCTTGAATTTTATGGGTCTTTACACATGGATATAACAATTATTATTGAAAATTAATGACCAGAGAAATTATGGAAGGAAGAAGTCTTAACATCAGTCTACATAGAGATTTGTCATTTCCAAAAGAAGAAAATACTTTGAGTGAGATATGGTATGAAAAAAAGACCACATTGAAATAATTTTCAATATTTTACAGTAAGAGTTTTATTCTTAATAAGGAGAAACATAGAAAGTTTGAGTATCATGGAGATAAATGGATATTCCTTGGCTACTCAAGAAAGAGAAAATCATATAAATTCTTCAATAAGAGGCTGAGAAAAGTTGTTGAATGTAATGATGTCACTATAGTAGATAATGAACAGAATCTTCAAAAATACAATGAAAAGTTATTTGATGATAGTGATGAGGATGTAAATATATTAGAGGGAGTTTAAGTGGAAAATTTCCATTAATAATAAGATACTAATGATGATAAAGAGGAATTCAATTCTTTATTTACATGGAATCCCAAGAGTCAAGATGAAATTGATATCAAAAAAATAATTGGTAATTAGGAAGAATCAGTTCAAAAAATGGAGGATAATGTATTTAAATCATACATCCTTCATATCTTAGGTATATCCTAAATGTTTTGAAGAAGTATCTAGGTATTAGCACTGTGTTCAAGCTATGAATGAAGAGCTTGAATAAATTGAGAAGAACCGGACATTGGAGATTGTTTAGAGACCAGCATATAAGAATGTCACCTGGACTAAATGGGTGTTCTAGAATAAACTAAATGAATATGGATTGGTAATTAAAAACAATTCATGGCTAGTGTGAAAGGTATACTCCCATGTCATTGGAATCAATGTTGATAAAACATTTTAACCTGTTTCAAGGATCAAGAATATTCACCAATTCTTATCTATAGTAGTGCAATGAAAGTTGGAATTTTTATAGATGAAAATCAAGTAAATGTTTATTAATTTTTTTCTAGAAGAATAAGTGTATACCAAGCATCCATATGGTTTTATAATTAATGATGATGAGAATAGAGCTTGTTGGATGAAGAAGGTTTTATATGGGTTGAAGCAAGCACCAAGAGCATGGTATTCAAAACTTGAAAAGTTTTTGAAGAAGCTCTATTTTCATTATGGTGGAATTGATTACAATATCTATGTAAATAATAAAATTAATCAAAGGATGATGGTATTTTTGTATGTCAATAATATAATATTTGGGGGATCAGATGAAGTGCAGTGAAAAGAGTTCAAAGAATTCATGAACATTGATATTGAAATTTGAATGGTTGGAAAACTGACCTTTTTCCTTGGTTTATAAGTGACATAAGGAGCGAATGACGCATTCACTTATGAATCCAAATATTACAAGGAGGTTTTTAGAAGATTTGGAATGGATAATTCTAAGGAGACAACTACTCATATGTCTACATGGATGAAACTGTCACAAGATGATGAAATAAAAGTAGTTAATTTCACAAAATACAGACATATCGGTGGTGGTCTATTGTACTTAACAGGGGCATGAACTGATATTGTTTTTCTAACATGACAAGAGGTAAAATATAAATACAATACTAATTAAATCCACTAAATTGTAGTAAAAAATAATTCTTTAGTATATCAAGGGAACATTGGATTTTGGGTTTTTGTATAATGAAAATTCTTAGAAAGAGTTATTGGGTTATACAGATGTATATTGGGATGGTTCAACAAATAATAGAAAATCAAAATTAGGTGGTGAATTATATATTAGATGATTGTGTATTTCTTTGTTAATAAGAAAACAATATTTCATTTAATTGATCACCACATAAGATGGATATATTGTGGCTACTCAAGCTAGCACACAGTTATTATTGACGAAGAAACAACTTGATGATAGGAGAGATGAAGTGGAGTATCTGATCGAAATCCATTGAAATAATTCATGTAAGATAAATATTAATAAAAATATATTCCATCAATCATGGACAGAGCACATTGAAATCAATTATTATTTTATTAGGGAGAAGGTAGATCGTGGGCTTGTGAAGTTAGAGTATGTGCCTTCAGAACTATAGGTTATAGATATCATGGTGAAGTCCTTACCCAAAGAAGAATATGAATGCCATTTACTAGTTCTTGGAGTTTAGTCGACCCCTAAAACTTGAATAACTATGGATATGAAACACCCTCTCTCTGAGGTATAGTGTTTTTTTTCTGTTATTTGTTGATATTCTTTCTTTACAATGTTTCATCCACAAAGGAGTGACCTTTGGATTCATTGAAAAAGGGTGATAAAATATCATGATCAAGACATGGGGAGAAGATAAAAGGGGAGGGGGTATCAAATAGAGTAAAATTTTAAATCTTATGATGCTAATGATGGTCGATCAAGGGTTATATATTATGATAGGTGAGGTTTGTGATGAAAATAATTGACTTTTTTTTGGGAATGAAGTGGTTTATTGATGAAATTTTCATACTAATCTCATTTCTCCTGATAATAATGGATCATGTGCTCTTAAAGTGTGTGTTAGGTAAATCTATGATCACTATCTAGAATCAAAAGAAGAAAAATATCGGTTGAAGATTAAATAAGTTTTAATGTGGTTTCAAAGGGTGCATAGTTGGCAACAAACCCAAAGGGGGGATTGTTGGGAAAGAATCTGTCAAGGTAACTTTACAGTGTTTTTAGGTTGATTGTGCTAGTTGAAAAATAAGGTTGAAAAGTTTATTTGTGGAGTTCCAAAGTAATTATTAAAAAGTTATTTTTACAAAATCCAAGATAGAGGTATGAGTTCTTTGGAAGTGGTTCAAGAAATTACATGTACAAGGTTGTTATATTTCCTAGTGTATTTTAAATTCTTGGGGTAAAGAATTTAGAGGATGGTAGAAGATTCATGAATGTTTATTTTTTAGGTATGTCTTATGAAAATATAATAAAGGAATTTAATTCACGAAATTATGCTTTTTTGCAAAATTTTGGTGTCCGGAAGCTTTAGAGATTCGAAAAATAAGGTTTCATGAAAGATGGTTATGGCGTGAAGGAAAGACAATAAGTTATGTGATTATGAGAAGTTTTAAAAACAAAAATTTTCCCTAAAGTTTTGTGAACACATGGAGTTTTGTGAAAATTAATGAATAAGTTAGTGAAAACTTGGTGGTGAGCTTGAATGTTTTGAAAAGTGGATGAAACTTCTATAAAAAAGAGTCCCCCCCCTCATTTGAAGATAGGAATACTTAATTAAAATCCAAAGGCTATAAATTCATAAAGGAATTTTGAAAATTATTTTCTTATTTGATGGATTCATAAAAATATCATTTCCATAAAGGAAGTATGTTTTTTGAATGTGAAATAATCATAAATAGTTGTGAGTTTGTCAATATCTGAGAAAGTTTCATGAAATGTTTTGAGTTTTATAAAAGGAATTTTTTTGTGATGGTTTGATAAGTTTCATGAATGATTTGGTAGTTTCATGAAAGTTTATAAATGGGTTTCATGAAAGTGAATCATATGAAAATTAGAAGGTATTTCCCAGTAATTCTTTGGCAACATGGTATTCATCAAGTGGATGAAAGGGTAACTTAATGATGCATCAAATGAGATGTAAAACATATTGATTCAAGTGATAAAATGAAAAATATATATATAAGGATTAGTGAGAAAACTTTAGTTGAGAGAGTAGTAAGATTTAAAATTATGAATGGTTGTAAAAAATGAGGGAAAATGAGTCCTCTATGAGCTTTATAATAGTAGTGTACTATTGGGGATTTGGTACATAGGAACATTTCCTTTGAATGCTCCTTGTACGTATCCCAATGCGGGTGAACCTAGTAAAATTTTTGTATCTCATGGATGATTTCATTTCTATTCATACGTTTATACAAGAGAGGAAGAGAATATTGTTTTCTTTAATGACAAAACAAGATCTGAAGGGGAAATTATTTTTAACTTATCATACGCTAATTCACCTCCATCATAGGGTATTTAACCTAGTTGAGCTAAAATTATTTAATTTAAATTGATTAAAATTGTTGTCCTCCTCTAGTTTTAATGCTCACAAATCACGCTTAACCATTCTTAATTAAGTTAAATTATGTTTAATAGTGTTTAAATATAAGATTAATCTATTATGTAGTGTTTTACATCATAAGAATGGTTGAAATTTTTTTACTAAGTGTGAGCCACCATTAAGGTGGACTCACTATCACTATTCAGGCTGAGACATCATTAGGACAACTCACTGTTGGTAGAAAATTGGCTAAGTATGAGCTACCATTGATATGGACTTACCCATAAGATATATCATTGTAAGCTATCTCACCGTCACCACAGATGCTGAATTATGAAAAAGGAAGAGACATTGTTACATCAAGCTACTGACAAGATCACTTTAAGTATGATTTACCAGTAAGTATGAGTCACTATCAAGTCAACCTACCAACAGATCAATTTTGAATTTTCACAAAGTATTAGGCACTATCACATCAATATACTAACATAGAAACTTACCAATATCCATAATTTTCTCAATACATAAGCTACTGATGTCATGAGTTGCAATTAAGTGGACCTACCATTATAGAGACATACCAATCCCGAGTCACTGATTCTTGACTCACCGTTCTTGATTGAAGAATGCATTAAGTATGAGTCACCATTCTTGAGACACTGTTCCATGTCACCATTCAGACACACTATCACTTATTACTTAGTTATTTAAATTCAAATTTATTTCTAATAGTCATATTTATGAAATTTATTACTTCTATTTATTTTAATGACTATGTCTGTCTTTTGTAGACAACCTTTAAATCAATTTCCGACTATAGTAAGAGGTACGAGGTACCTAGATGTGATCAAGATCATGCTTCTTATAGTTTTCAGTGTATACAGAAAATACCTGATCCAAAGGTAATATATCTATGCAGTGTGTGGAGAAGTCATGCACCTAAGAAAACAAGAGTTTCTAGTTGTTGATAAACTATTAAGAACTCTAAATGAAGAATTTTTTGTAGAAAAAAACTAAGAAAGGATAAGAGCTCATCGAGAAAACCATATACCTCACTGGAGATAGAAGACATAAGCTATCATGGTAGTCTATTTTTCTATATGTTTCTAGAAGTATACTCACGCTGCACTTCAAGACAACTTTCAAGAGTCACAACCTGCATTTCCAATCACACAGAGCATTCTAACTCATTTATCATTATTTTACACTACTTGTGTAATATGTTTTACATTATGAGAAATGTGTGTCTCTCTATTCTATGAACACACAATGACTCCAATTCAAAACTAAATGATACACAGATATCTTCACAAACCATCTTTTACACCTAACACTCCCATGGGTAATAATGGAAGAGGTCCTTTTATGGCCTGTTTTGTTTTTTTATTCCCATGAAAATTGTGGAAGAGGTATAGTTGACCTGGAAAACTATTTATACTGTTGTTTACCCCAACCAAGGGTGTGTATTAAAGTTTAATGAAATCAATAGCACAAATTATTCCCATTGGAAAATCAAAATAAAAATTCATTTAGAAAGCATGCGTTTTGAAATATGGTCAGCTATAGTTAATGAATATTAGATTCCTGCTACTGCTAGAAACACTTGGGATGACCCAACTAATAATTCCTATAATAATAATTGAAAATATTTTAATTCCTTATATTTTACTTTAGGTGATGAAGAATTCAATAGTATTTATGAATGTAAAACAACCTTTGAAATTTGGGATACCTTACCTATTTCACATGAAGAAACCACTAATGTTAAGGAGGCTTAAAACATATAATATTAAATATGATAACTTCAAAATGAAGCCTGAAGAACCTATTTATGACATGTAACTCTGGTTTAATGCTATTTTAAATACAATGATATCATTGGGAAATACAATCACTACAAAAGAACAGATCATGAAAATCTTGAGATGTCTTCCAGAAAGATAGAGAGAGACTTCAATATCAATTAGAGAATCTTGTGACACCGATTCTATATCTGTAAAGAAGATTATTGAAAAATTGATGATGTACAATAAAGAAATGGTGGTTAATAAGGAAGAATATGATGAAATTTGAAGGAAGTCAGTGTCTTTCAAAACCACTACATCCAAGAAAAAGGATAAAATTTAAGTTGCTACTAAAATTTCCAGCAATGAGGATTCATCAACTAAAAGTGATGAGGAAATGGCTTAGTTAGCTAGGATATTTATGAAATTATATAGAAATAATAATTTCTTTAGAAAGCCTAGAAACAGAGGGAAATATTAAAGTATGGGTATCTGAAAAATGGATTGGAAAAGAAGTGATAATACTAATGAGATAGTCTATTATGAATGCAAAATAAAAGTATATTTAAAGTATGAATATCCAAAGCTAAGGTACAAGAAAAAATATAAGGAAAAAGAAAGGTAAATAAGAGGGATATGAAGGATACTTGGAGTGCTTCTGAGGACAACTATAGTGAATCTGAATCATTTCATGATGAAAATGTTCACAAAGACAAAAAAAATTATAACAATACTTCTGAAGTAACCTTAGTATCTTTATAACAAAATTCTTATTATTCTAAAGATGAATTTGAATCGGAAAATTTTTAAAATATGAACAATGAAGAAATTTTGGAATATTGTAAAATGTTTGAGGATACTTGAAATGAGCTAAAAGATAAATATAAATCTCTTAGGAAACAACATGCTCATTCTGATACTGTTAAATCTGAACTCACTATAGAAAATTAGAAGAATGATTAACTGCAAAATGAGAATACTGAAATTAAACTTTCTAATTATCAATTAAAGAGGGATTTAGAAATATTTAAAAATGGTAAAGATGCTTTATTTTAAATGCTGGGAAAATAAGTTTCTCCAAAATATACTACTGGAATTGGTTATCAAACTGGAAAATTCAATTTTGTTAAAACCAATTTTGTATCCAAAATCTAGAAAATCTAGTTTTATTCCTAGATCAGATAAATTTTCTACAATTTCTAGTATAGGAACATCTTTTACTACTTCTATTTCTTCTGGTCCTAAAAGAGATTATTTTTCTAAAACCATAAAAAACTACTTATAGGAAACCCATGATGAAAATGTGGGTTCCTAAAGTATTAATTAATAATATTATTGGACCTAAGAAAATTTAGGTACCAAAGACTTTTCTTAATTAAACTATTTTTGTAGGAAAGCTATTTAAAGATTCTCTGTAAGAACCTATGTTACTTGGACATCAGGTGTTCAAGACACCTGACGAGGGACTACTCTAGATTCAAGATTCTCATAAATATTGATGGTGGATATTTCACTGTATATGACAATGTAAAATGATAAATTATTTTCCTTGGCCAAATCAGTAACATGAACTCGGTTATAATTTCCAAAGTTCTTTTTGTTGATGGTATAAATTAAAATCTGATTATCATATCACAGTTATATGATCATGGATTTCATGTTAAATTTTAAAATGATTCTTTTAATGTTTTCAATTCTAAGAATGATTTAGTATTTACTTATTTTAGAAATGAAAATGTATATACTGTTAATATGGATTATTGAGTCTCATAGAATTTTTCTTTCTTAAGTACCTTTCATAAAGAGTCTTGGCTTTGGAATAGGAGACTAGACCACTATAACATTCACTCCCTTAGAAAGCTTACTATAAAAGTATTTGTCAAGTGTCTACCTAAACTATAGTTTCTAAATGATAAATTTTGTAATACTTTTCAAAAAAGAAAACAACACAAAATATATTTTAAAAAAAAGGAAAAGTTTCAACTTCTTATCCTATTGAGTTAGATCACATGGAATTGTTTCGACCATCTAGAGTTTCAAGGTTAAATGGGAATCACTATGTCTATGTTCTAGTAGATGACTTTTCTAGGTATACTTGGACCATCTTTTTAGCTCAAAAAAGTGATCCTTGTTAGTATTTCACCAAGTATGCTAGATTTGTAGAAAACTTAAGTTGTATTAGAATCAAAACCTTAAGAAGTGACCATGGTCGTGAGTTCAAAAATCAAGAATTTGAATCTTTTTTGTCAAAAAATTGCAATAGTCATAACTTCTCTACTCCTTGGACACCCCAACAAAGTGGAGTTATAGAAAGGAGAAATATAACCTAACAATAGATATCCTAGACTATGCTTAATGAATATGATCTAACTGCTTATTTTTTGGAAAAAGTTATAAATACAACTTTCTATATAATCAATAAAGTTTTAATTAGAGCTATCTTAAAGAAAACCCTATATGATATATAGAATAATAGGAAACCCAAGGTTAATTACTTCAATGTTTTTGGATGCAAAGTATTTAACCTTAATAAAAAAGATAATCTTAAAAAATTTGCCTCCAAGAGTGATCAAGGAATTTTAAAAAGTTATTTAATCTCTAGTAAAGCCTATAAAGTCTTTAATAAAGGAACAAAATGTGTGGAAGAATCTATACATGTATAAATTGATGAAACAGATCCACATGAATCCAAAACCTCCTTAGAAAATCTTGAGGACAATAAGTCCAGTCTAGACATAACTCCAACATCTTCTAATTCTGTTATGAAACAAGAAGACAGTTCTAGAAAATCTCCAGATTCTGATCCAAAGGAACCTGAACCTACAAATGAACCTGAAGTAACCAGCCCTCATTTCTCTAAACCTGTTAGGACTCTTAAAAATCATCCTTTAGATGTTTTAGTTAGAGACTTATATAAAAGATCACAGACTAGAGATTCTATAAGAAACCAGATTGAACATCACGTCTTTTTTCACAACTTGAACCTAAAAACATAAGTGATACAATCAATGCTGGATTCTAAATGTTGTCTATGAAATAATAATTAAATCAGTTTAAATGAAACAAATTTTGGAATCCTATTGATAGAACCAAATACACCTTGACTATAGACACTAAGTGGGTGTTTAGAAAAAAAGTGGATGAAGCTGTCACTATAGTAAGAAATAAATATACACTAGTTGCACAAGTTTATAGTCAAGAAGAAGGAATATACTATGAATAAACCTTATCAATTGTGGCCTGATTTGAATCCATTAGAATATTGTTAGCTTTTGGAGCAGATATTAATTTCAAACTTTATCAAATGGATTTTAAAAGTGCATTCCGGAATTTTTATATAGTTGAGGATGTTTTTTTAAAAAACCCCAATTTTTACGAATCCTAATTTTCCAAATCATGTTTTCAAATTAACAAAACTTTTTTATGGTTTAAAACAAGCACCAAGAGCTTAGTATGAAAGGTTCAACACTTTTCTTATTTGTAAAGGGTTTTCTAAAATTATAGATGGTCATAGTCTTTTTATAAAAATAATTTATAAAGATGTTTTAGTTGTTCAAATACATGTTGATGATATTATTTTTGGATCTTCAAAAAATTATTTATGTATTGAATTTTCAAAAATGATGAAAAATAATTTTGATATGAGTTTAATGGGTGAACTAAAGTTCTTTATTAGATTTAAATTCTTTCCAAATAATGAAGGTATTATTTTAAATGAAATTAAATATACGAGAGATCTTATAAATTGTTTCAATCTGGATAGCATGAAAAGTAGTGATACTCCTATGAGTACCACCTTTAAATTGGATATTAATGAAAATAGAAAATTGGGCGATCAAAACAATTATAGTGGTATGATTGGAAGTCTTCTTTACATGACTCTTAGCCGACCTGGTATTTTTTTTAGTGTGTGTATGTGTGATCATTTAAAAAAGATACAAATTAATCGCACGTAATTTTCATTAAAATAATTTTCAAATACCTCAAATATAATACCAACTTGGGACTGTTCTATCCTAGAGGAAAACCATTTGACTTAGTTAGTTATTCTGATGCATACATTGGTGGTTGTAGGTTAGATAGAAAAATCACTTCTAGAACATGTCACTTTTTGGAAAATTCTATAGTTTCATGGTGTAGTAAGAAAGAAAATTTTGTTTCATTATCTACTATCAAAGATGAATACATAGCTACTGGTAATTTTTGCGCTCAAATTTTATAGATGAAACACATACTACTAGATTACGGATATCAATTTAGGAATGTACCTATAAACCATGACAAAAAAAGTGTTATTAACATTTTTAATACCCCAGTTTATCATTCAAGAAAAACTCATATTGATGTAATACATCACTTTTTGAGAGATCATTATAAAAAAGGTGATATAAATCTTGAATTCATTGGAACTTAACATCATCTTGATGATATTTTTACTAAGAAATTAGATTCTAAGAGAATGAGTTACATCAGACATGAGTTGGGGATGATCAAATTTATGGGACTCACCATTGATGACTCACCATTGATGACTCACCATTGATGACTCACCATTGATGACTCATAGTTGGGACTCACCGTTGATGACTCGCCATTGGGAATCACCATTGATGACTCATTATTGATGGATCACCATTGATGACTCATTATTTCTGACTCACTATTGATGACTCACCATTAATGACTCACCATTGGGACTCACCATTGATGACTCTCCATTGAGGACTCACCTTTGTGACTCACCGAAGACCACTCACCAATAAGACTCACCGCTCCAGCTTATTGTTATTTACTTAGAAATTTTTCTAGATTTAATTTAAAATCACTATTTTATTTATTTTGTTTTATTTTATACTGAATTTTTTATGATTTTAAAATCCCTAAATGATACAAATTGAATCGATCCGGATCATTTTCTCACTTACTCGTTCTTTCTCTTGAACCTTTCTCTTCCAATCCTCTACTACCTTCTTCCCTCAAACCGAACCTTTTGAATCATTCAAATGACTTGATTGAATCTCCTTTCTGAGGAATATCCTGAAAAATATTTCCCTTCTAAGAAGAAAAATGGATAATCGAGTGATCTTAAAACAAAACCTATTAACCCTGACCTTGAAAATCGAGTAGTCATTCTAGAAAAGGAAGGGCATGCAGATTAGATCTTGTAATGTAAGTCTCTCATGTTAAAAGTTTTAGAAGTGAAAGGTTTGTTAGAGTGGTTCCCCCAAAACACATGACCTCTTTATCCGAATCTAGTTTATGGGTTCTAACAGTATGCTGAGTTTATTCATGAGGGAATAGAAGTATTTTGGTTCAAGTCGAGAATAGATGGAAATGTTTTCTTTTTCTTCTAAGCAGTGGTCTGAATGTCTAAATGAACATCATGAAAGAATTTTATAAAATTATCAAGGTAGATCTCCTCCTTATAGTGATATTTTTAGTTATTATATATCCTTGAATGAGATGACCAGTGATGGAATTCCTAGAAGACTAATAGAAATTGGAAAGGATAGAGAATGCATGTTATTGTTTATGTTTATCCAGAATCAATTTTTTCCATGGGAAGAGAACTTTGCTTCCTTAAAATATCAAGAATTTTATTTGTTGTATCTAATGATATAAGGACACAAGATCAACCTCTTCCAATACCTCATGGTTTATATGATTGAGATGACTAAGCCTCACTCAAAATTAAAATCTTTTTTTTATTCAAAGATGATTTCTACAATGATGAAAGCTAAAGGAGTGGTAGATGAATATTAAGAAATTGGGATAGATTGTGGTGGGTTTTTTATAAAAAAATATATATGAAAAAGGATTAGGATAAACTAGAATCCCTGAATGATATAGTGGGAGGAAGATAATGAGAAACTATATGAATAATTCGATCCAGTTCAACACCCTTCGAGACCAAAAGATATGGCTTACCCTGGTCTAGTACTAGATGAAGTTGTGGAGTATTATGATGACGAGGAGAATGAAACTAAGGCAGATGAAGGAAATGAATCTATTTTTTTTTTGACAAAAGTGACCTGAATATTGCAGGAATCCCAGAAAGAATTACTTATGGATCACCTAGTCCTCTAAAATCTCTTCCTTTAATAGAATCAATCCTAAGGAACGATGATGATGAGGGGGGAATGAAGAATCAGATGATGGTGAATATGCCAGTGGAAGTGGTAGTTAATAATAAGGAGATAATAATGAATGGAAATGGGATGAATAAGAAGAAAAAAATAGAAAAAATAAATATGAAAAAGAAAAGGAAGAAGAACCTGCTGAAGAGGAAGAAATTGATGCAGCTGAAGAAGAAGAAAAAGAAGAAAGTGGAAAAAATGATGGTGAAACTAGTAATGAAGCTAATCCTACAGAGAGGGATCAAGTTCCTGTTGAATAACCTAAAAACCATTCTAAAACTATTTTAGTGGAAAAGGATCCAGTATTAGAACCTCAAAAGGTTGCACAATCAATGTTAGTTGAAGAATAAGTTCAAGATGTTCAACATATGGAACTAGTTTATGCTAGGAAGAAATAACTTATTGATAAGGAAGAACCTATTGAGGGGGAGAAACATGATCTAAGAGTAAAATTTTCTACTCTTACTCCTTTTTATGTGACAATCAAGTAATGAGAGAATTACCCTGGATATGTCACTCTCAACTTAGACTGTCCAGATTCAGATTTTGAGGAATCTAATCCTAAGGTATATCTGGTTGAAAAGGTGGATGATGCTCAAATGGTTCAAGTTGGAATAGATTCTATTCCTATTCCTTCTCCTAATCCTTTGATTGCTTCTATACCTACTGACTATGTGAGTTATAATGATCTCAAAGTTTTTAAGAAGAGTTTTTCTTAGCTGTTAATAAAATTCAACAACCTCAACAAAAACGTATGTCAAGTCTTAGTGAAACAAATATTTCTATACCATTCAAGAAATTTTTCTCCCAGATTCAACCTTAGATGGTTTCTATGCTTCAAGAAGTAAGAATGGAGAATAAGAGATTGAGTACTAATTTAGAAGGTCTTATTATTATTTCTAGAGGAATGTGATTTGTATATACAACATCTTTGTAAAAAGTTGAAAAAAATATTGAAGATACATCTTCTGAGGATTATACACCTCCACCTACAAATCTTGATATGGCTATCATAAGATCAGTTGTTAAGGAAGATTTTAATTATTCCAAAAACTATACTATTACTACATAGCATTATGATAGTGATTTTGATCAGAATAGTGATTCAAAAAGATCTTCAGTCTTTGTTGGGTAGTTCAGATCAAGAGAGATTAAGAAAAATTTAAAAGAATAGTGATCATGTACATTACATGGAAAGGTTTTTTATGAAAGGGGCCGCCAATGATTAAGAATAAATCACCAAGAAATTAGATTTATACTTTATAATTATTTATAAATAACATTAGTTGGATAGTGATTCATGCTCAAATTTACCCAAGAGATGAAGGTAGAATGGTCCTTGTAGTTTAGCTTGGGTTATCGAATCCTTAGAGGCCTAAGAAGTAACCTACAGACACGTACATTCTATGGATTGTTTTTGGCTATAAAGTGGCCATATTGGGTTGATTTTAGATGGTTTTAAGGTATCACTAACAGATTTAAGTTAATTCAAATTAAGATAATGAGTCGATCCTAGGTTATCGCTTTGGGTGGATTGGATGAATTCATTTTTTAATGATTTCAATTTCTTATATTTGAGATGGGTTCATTTAAGAATATCAAAAAACATCATCACTAACTGGTTTAATACCTACACCCTTTAATACTAATCATCTATACACTTGAAGGATCAAAGTTTTGATCACTTCAAGGTAAAGGTTCGTATTAGCACTTGAAGTGTGTGGCCTTAAATTCAACAAGGACGATGGAGTTTAAAAATTATCAAATAAAAATATCAATTAAAGAAGTTATTAGACATTAATGGGGTGATAAATAACATCCAATCTAGCCCCTTTATACTACCTTGGATCAACCCATAAGTGGGTTATCCCTCCATTGATTCTATGGTTTCAATGGAAGCGGGAAGTAGACTCGTGAGGGAGGAATTGAAGAAGTAAAGAAAACAATAAAAAGAAAATGATCACTCCACATTGTGTGAATAATTTCACAAGGTTTGGTGTTAATTAATTCACACCTTGAGGAAATGGTATCAAAGTGAGATGGAGAAGAACAGAATAATAAGAGAAGAAGAACTTTTGTTAAGAAACAAGGATGAATTAAAGAAACTTACATGTGGAAGATAAACTTGAGACAACAAAATCACAGCATAACATTACAATAAAAGAAAGCTCAAAATATGATCAAATCCTCCACCATCACTACCTTAAATATGCATTTTTGAAGCCTTGGGTCGATCTTACAATAGTCCAAGCCTCCTCAATTAATTGTGGTAGGCCATAGGTGGGTGGAAAGTTGAGGGAGAGTTGATTTTTCTACCCTTGACCCGAGGTGGCAACCAGCTTTCATCCACCGAATAGACGCGTATGAATGGCCTTCTATATTTCTAAATCAGAGTGATCCATAAAAGACAAAAGTGAATCCCCAGATGTCTCCTAGATCTATATAAAAGTTCATCCCAAATGTATATGTGGTTGCTGAGATATGATTAAATTGGTGGTCTATTTTTCGGGGCCGCAGAATCTGGTCCATAATTTTATCTCTAAATTGGGCCACCTTAATAACCACCATGGAGGCCGAATTAGCACAAGTCTGGATTTGAATTCATGGTCTTAACTGGTTCTTTTGGCACCCTAAGATCTTAAATTACATAGCCTCCTGTATAGGTTCTCCCATTAAAATTGATCATAGAACGTTGAATGGAGACCTTGGACATTATTCTAGAATCATGGTTGAGGTGAAATTAGCTTCAGAACTGCCTTTGGTCATAAAATTCAATGCTCCCAACTATAGAACTGATATCAGGATAGAATATGAAAGGAAACCTCCTTTTTGTGAGGTTTTCAAACTGATAGGGCACAATATTTCTAACTATAGAGTGGTTAGAAAGCAATTTGAACCCCCTATTAAAAATGATTGGAAAGAAATCAAACATAATAAGAAAGGGAAATATATGATGGAGAAAACTGACCTCTCTAATAAGAAGCATGATGTATGGGTCATGAAGTCTAATAAATTTTCCTCCCTTGAGGGGAAATCATGGGGAAAAAATGTGGAAGAAGAAGAAAACATGGTGGCTGAAACTTCTAATAACCTGCATGTTAATGGAACTACTCTTGACAGCAATAAGCCCCCCATCTCCCCCCTTTTGACTTCTAATGATTCTACACATAATGCCTCTGCTTCGAAGGTGACCTCTTGCAGGAACATTGAGAATTCTGGCACTGCCTCTATTCTTGGTGGGGCTGGGATAGATTTCAAAACAATAAATGTTCTAGGGAGCCAGTAAGAGGAGCTCTACACTCGAAATGACTCCACTGATTTGCCTGGTAACATGGAAAAATCATCAGACCAAGGTAACACAGTTATTACTCTGCATGATTCTACTGATAAAAGCAATGATACTGCCTGTGTAAACTCTAATATGACTGCTCAGATTAAAAATTCTATTTCTGACATGCATATCAACGAGAAACTCAACACTGTTCCTACTGAAACTCTTTCTGATGTTCATGATACTGCTGATAATACCCATATCACTATCCCTGAAAAATCTAAAATGATTGATCAGGCTGTATATTCTACTTCAAACATGCATATTGAGGCAAATGTCAACACTGATTCTATTAAATTACTCTCTGATTTGCATGTTCCTAACTCATCCTCTACTGATAAATCCATGCATGTCTTACTTTCGTCCGGTTACCCCCACAGTGAGGTATCCACACCTCCTTTGGGGCAGCAGGACCCTATCTCTAGACAGATCCACCTGTTTACTCCTGCTTCTCTCCCTAGAAATCAAATGATGGATGACTCCCCCACTCCCTTGGCTAAATCCCCTAAACATCGTTCTCCTCAACACAAATCTACCCTGGACTCAACTGGAGCACAACAAACTAATGTTGTTCCTTATGAAATTTTGTCGTTCTCCTTAACTACTAATACTGGCCCAACCTCAATGGAACCTCCTATTCTTGAAACAGATCCAGAACACCCTCAGTACTGTTCTACCCAACCTGTAAATCTTGCTATTTCTGATTCAATTTCTACTATTGAGCATGCTAAGGTTAACTCCTCAACTTCCAATGTCAAATAAATTGATAAAAAATCAAAATCTCCTCCCCCCCCCCCTCATGTTAGAAGATCTAAGAGCAAGAAAGATTATGGGAAGTCGAAAAAAAGGGTTCTAACCCAAAACATAAGTCATAATGAATCTCTTATTTTGGAACTGTCAAGGCATTGCCAACAATGACACCTCCACAACTCTTAAGAGGCTCTTAAACACTCATAAACCTCATTTGTTTTCCATCTATGAACCCAAAGTCAACTTCAATTCTAATTTCACGAGACTTGGCTCTCTTCATTACAATTTCCTAGGATCCTGCAAAAATGGTCCTCTGACGGACTCTATGTGGATCTTTTATCACAATTCCATTCAAAACATCAATGTTTTTAAAACCTCTGAACAACATTTCACCTATGATTTTATCTGGAATGAGCAACACATATTTTTCACGATGGTTTATGCCAATAATAGGTATCAGCAAAGAATGAATCTTTGGCATGATCTTCTTGACATGGATAACTCTATTCATGATCCATGGGTGATTAGTGGAGACTTCAATGCTATTCTTAGTCCCACTGAAAAAATTGGACCCTCACATATTTCTATATCCACAAGAGAATTTAGATCCTCTATTGACAATTGTAATCTCTTTGAAGTTAACCTTACTAGAGCGAAATATACTTGGTATAGAAGACATTATAATAAAACATTTTCTAGTAAGCTAGATAGGGACTTTGTTAACATGAAGTCCTTGGACATTAGGGATAATGTCTCCAGTATAATGCTACCCAGACTCAATTCTGACCATCATCCCATATTACTCAGCTCCCTTTCTAATGAACGCATAATTCCCCTTCCTTTTAAATTCAACAATTCTTGGTCTCTAGACCCTGACTGTGTCACTTTTATTAATAACACTTGGAATTCTATGAATCATCATCATGACTCTTTTGCCTGTATTTTCAAACTGAAAATCTTAAAACAGGCCCTCAAAGGCTGGTGTAAAACCAAGAACTTTCAAATGGATTCTAACATCACCTCTCTTGAAGATGAGCTTAATCAAATCCAAATGCATAGCACCAACTCTGATTTTAGCCTTGAACCTCAATTGGAGGTCAATACAGCTCTTAAGCTAAACACTTTACTCACCTTTAAAGATAACATTCGGAAACAAATGTTTAAGACTAAATGGCTGGCTGATAGGGATAGAAATACTACATTTTATAACTCTCTTCAAAGAACCAGAAAATCCAATCGTCCTCTTACCAAACTGATTCACAATGACTTGATCATTGACTCAGAAGAGGCCATCTCGGATCATGTTGTCTCTTACTTTAATGACATTTTCAATGGCCCTGAGATCAACATTGATCTCAATCCCAATATTACTACCTTAATGGTGGATGAGAAAGACAATGACTCTCTCTTATCTATTCCATTGGAGCATGAAATTAAAGACACCGTATTTATTTTAAATCCAGATAGTGCCCCTGGACAGGATGGTTTTAACAATGGTTTCTTTCAAAAACACTGGGACATCCTTCGTTCAGATGTTTGTAAACTGGTAATGTCCTTTTTCACTCATGGATCTCTCCCTCAGGGTATCAATGCTCAATTCCTCATCTTAATACCTAAGGTTTAAAATTCTTCTAAAAATCATCAATTTAGACCGAATGATCTTATCAATACCCTCTAAAAGATCATTACAAAAATCATTGCCAATAGATTGGTCCTGATTTGCAACAAAATTGTTTCATGGAATCAGTTTGGTTTCATCAAAAGCATATCCATCCAAGACTATATTTGTCTTGCCTCAGAATGTACCAACACCCTTAATAAAAAAAATAGAGGGGGTTGTGTTGCCATTAAACTTGATATTAGAAAAGATTTTGATACCATTGATTGGGGATTTATATTTAGAGTCTTGAAAAACTTTGGTTTTCATGAGATTTTTATCAAGAGAATCAAGACTTTATTTCAATCTGCTGTCATTTCCATATTGATAAATGGAACCCCTTGCAGTTTTTTCAAATGTTCTAAAGGTGTTAGATAGGGAGATCCCCTTTCGGCCATTCTGTTTGTTATTGCGGAATATTACTTTAGCAGACTCATTCATAATCTGGTCTATCAAAATAAAATTAAACCCATTCAAGCTGCTAGAAACCTCAATGTCCCCACTCACCTCCTCTACGCTGATGATATTATCTTGTTTCTAAAAGGAGATCAAAGAAACATTCAATGTCTTAAGAAAGCTATCTCTCATTATGAGAACATTTCTGGACAAACCATTTCCTGGAACAAATCTCATATTTTCTTCGAAAAAAACTTCCCTGTTATAAGGAAAACTACTATCACCAGTAACCTTGGAATTAAAGAAGGTTTCTTTCCCTTCACGTACTTAGGTGTACCGATTTTCTGGGGACATCCTAAATCCTGTTATTTATCTAATATCACTGATCAAGTCATCAATCAACTCTCTACTTGGGAGGGGAAATCCCTTTCCATGGCTGGTAGAATGTGTCTTGTCAAATCAACCATTGTCTCAAAGTTGGTTTACTCCCTCATGATTTATAAATGGCCCACAGGTACTTTAAATAAAATTAATACCTATATAAAAATTTTCATTTGGACAGGAAGTATCTTTTAAAGGAAACTCGTCACCATCCCATGGAAGACCTGCTGTAAACCTCTTGATAACGGAGGCATTGGCATCAAAAACGTAAAATTGTTTAACGATTCCTTGCAAGCGAGATTCACTTGGCGTCTCATTAATGGCAACTCTAAAGCCTCTGAATTTTTAAAACATAGATTCCTAAATAAACTTTTAAAATGAAATTTTAATTTCATTAACTCCTCGATCTGGACCTCTATTAGAAACTCGTATCAGAAGATTATGGCTAACTCTTGATGGATGGTCTGCGCTGACTCCAACATTAATTTCTGGTGTGACAACTGGATGGGTAATCCATTGATATCCTTGCTTCCTCCTAATAACACTCCTGAAGATACCATTCATACTATTAAATATGTTATGCAGCTTCATAGGAACGATCTCCCTAACAACATTTCTCGGATCATTGATAATTACACTTTCTCTAATTCTGGGGACTTCCTTGTTTGGGAACCTGCTCCTAATGGCATCCTTGACTCGAAAAACTTCTACATGCACAATTTCTCTGAAAATGAACCTAATTATCAATGGGTGAGCACCTTCAATAAGACTTGGATTAGACCCTCTAGGTTCACCCTTATTTGGTTCATTGATTACAATAGATTTCCCACTGAAACTCTCCTTCAAGCCTTTGGCATTCAACTATGCTCTAAATGTCATTTGTGTAATCAGCAGAGGGAGGATTCTGATCATCTCTTTTTGTCTTGTGCTACGGACTCGGCTTTATGGAACTACATTTTTGAGTTATTTAATTGCTCATGGTCCTTATTTGACTCGATTTGTTTTCTTTTGAAGAAATGTACTGAACATGAAGCCTCTCAGCAAGTTAAAAACATTTTTCTTGTGGCAGTGGTGGAACTCCTGCATGAAATCTGGTACGTAAGAAATGATCTTATCCATAATAATCACTCATTCAGTCTCAATGCAAGAAACACTCGAATTATCATTGCGATACATGAAGCTGCCTCAATTGAAAAAGACTTTTGTAGAAATTATATTGAAGACTTCAAGATCCTCAGACGTATTTGTGTCCCGGGTATTTTCCCAAAGACCATGCACCCCTTTGATGTTTTCTGGCAACCTTCGATGCCGGGTTGGATTAAAGTGAACGTCGACGGTGCCTCAAAAGGCAATCATGGACCTGCCAGCTGTGGGGCCATTTTTAGAGATTCTGCTGACCAGTGCCGAGGTTGCTTTTACAGTGGGTGTGGGATTGCCTCATCCCTTGAAGTGGAGATGCTAGGAGTCATCCATGTTGTTGATTTTTCACTGCAAAGAGGATGGCGAAAACTTTGGATTGAAAGTGATTCTACCACCATTGTTCAAGCCATTTGGAATGGAGTCATTCAACTCACATGGCCGCTCACTACGCTTTGGAAGAATTTCCTGAATTCGCTACAGGAAATTGAATACATTGCCACACATGTCTTCCGTGAAGCGAATGTTGTTGCTGATGCCCTTTCCAACAAAGGTGTTCACCAGAGCATGACTTGGCTGGATGCGCTGCCAGCTGATTTATTTCACCTCTTTGAAAGAGATTGTAATAAGATCCCATCCTTTTAACTCATGTAAACCTTTGCTTATTTAATTAATAAATGGTGCTTCGGTCCTTGACCAAGGCATTACGCAAAAAAATGAATATTAGCCTCATTTAGTGGCAAATCACACCCCCAACTTGAGTTTTGCTAGTCCCGAGAAAAATATATCTCAACAATATGAAATTCGAATTCCCTTTTCCAAAAACATTTTAATACAAAATGATCACCAAAAACCCTTATACCAAACACTCATGAAATCCATCAAAATATTTTAATACATGATAGTTTCATAATCAGATCCCAATCCCAAGCCCATTCCTTTGTTCAAATTCATCACCATATTTCATCCAATATCAATTAAGAGTGATGATGTGTTGTGCATCGCATTAGACATGGGGGGTTCATCTTTATTCAAGAGGGAAATTATAGAAGCGCTAGGTGGAATCAAATTTCAATATTAAGATGAGTATTAAAAAAAATTATTGTATTATTTATTTTTATTTTTTTTACAATTCTGCCATGGTAATTGAAATTTCACTCAAAAGAGTCAACCCCTGTAGCGAGACTTTGCTGATGACTCCCAGGCTCAAAGACCTTAGGGCACCAAGTGAAGCCCACATACTCGGGCATCATCTCGAGTTAACTCAGTCAAAAACAAATTCAAATTACTAAAAATAGAGATAAAATTACTAACTTTGGGAAAGACAAATATGGAGTCACGATCCCCAAGTGCTGAAAGCCACACATTAGGTCATTTCATTGCTCTACGCGCAAATTTATTGTTTTTTTTATTTATTTTTTTGAATACTCATATTAAAACTAAAATGATCACCAAACCTATGCTATTTATTTGGGTGACCCCATGAACTCAAACTAATACCCCACTATCCAAAAGACGTGTATTGTGATATTTTTTTTATTTGGATGAAAATATAAATGATGAAATATCACATTGGACAGCCACACCTTCCAAAATCTATGCTCAGGAAATTATACAAAGATTAAAATCAGAATTGGGGCTTGATAAATTATTTGATATTCAGTTTCAAAGTGTGAAATGTGTATTACCATGTTCAAAGTTAAAGGAATTTTTTCTTCCATTTACACACTTTTTTTTTAAATCATTCATTTTTTTTACACAAAATCATTTTTTATTTTATATCCCCCCCCCAAATTAAAATAACATTGTCCCTAGTGTTTAAAGAACAGAAAATTTAGAAGGGGGTAGAGGTAGATTATGAGAGTTCAAAAAGGAAATTGAAAATGATGATCATGGAATGAATCACCTAGTGGTTGAAGTTGAAATTCTTGTTGCTCCCTTTTAATCCCTTGATCTCAATATCACTCTGAGAATTCCCTAGTGGAAAAAAAGAAAAAAAAACAAAAAAAACAGAAAAATACTATATATATATATTTATATAATAAAGAAAGTAAAATATAAGTATATATATAAAAATTATAGAATAAGGAAGCACAAAAAGTCGTAGGTCAGTCGTAAGCATGCGCCCCTGTCTCCCTTCGGTCCTGGGTTCGATTCCCCGCAGCTTCGCCAGTTGTGACAGGGTATGACCCACGAACCTATGACGTGTCCTTTTTTTATTTATTAATATATTTTTATTTTACTTTTTGTATTTTTATTTTAAACTACAAACACATAAAAATAAAAATAACTGATGATACATTGCCTTATTTTTAAATTTCTGGGTAATGTATTACTTAAGGATCACACCACGTGACACGGATGAATATGGTACTCCCCTTTCATACCCATCCATACTCATAATAAAAGAACAGATCAATAGTCTATTTTTTTTATTTTTAAATATAAAAATTATTAATTAATCCCATTTGAAAAAAAAATATGACTCACAAAGATGAAAACCACAGGTTGCTTCCCATGCAGCACTTTGGTTTAATGTCTATATCTCGACTTAGACCCTTAATTATTTAATTATTTTCCTCATCTAAGGCTGGTTCATACAAGTTTTCATCAACTTCATTTTTTTCGAATGGTTCAATGAATGGTTTGACTCTATGAACATTGACTTTAAAGGTTTGACTATTGGTGGGATCTTGAATTTCTACAGCCCCATGGGGGTACACCTTATGCACTATGTATGGACCTAACCATCTAGACCTTAACTTTCCTGAGTATAAATGAAGTTTTGAACTATACAAGAGCACGAATTTTCCCAGTTCAAAATGTTTGACTTTGATATTCCAAGATTGATAGGCTTGAACTCTAGCTTTATTGATCCTTGAATTTTCATAAGCCTCCATCCTTAGTTCCTCAAGTTCATTGAGATCTAATTTACTTTTTTTCAGCTAATGAGAGGTCATAATTCATTTTCTTAATTACCCAAAAGGCCTTATATTCAATCTCCACTGGAAAATGGCATGCTTTACCATAAACCAACCTATATGGGTACATTCCTAAAATGGTTTTATATACGGTTCGATAGGCCCAAAGAGCATCCAAGATTTTCTCGGACCAATTTTTTCTAGAAGGATTGACAGTTTTTTCAAGAATATTCTTAATCTCTTTATTTTCTAACTCAACTTGCCCATTGTTTTGAGAATGGTACACAGTGGAAACTTTATGAGAAATTCCATACTTAGACTGTGATTCCTGCCTTCTTGGGAACCACTTGGATTGGGATGACCCACTCACTCTCATCTATGGGATATATGATGCCATCTTTTAAGAATTTCAGAAGTTATTTTCTCACTAATTCCATGAGATTAGGATTTAGTATCCATTGAGGTTGATGACATGGCTTTGAATCAAATTCCAGAACAATTCTATGAGTCCCAATAAGTGGGCTAATCCTAGGAATATCTGACAGGGTCCAGCCAATAGATTTATTATGCTTTATAAGGACATCTAGAAGCATCCTCTCATGATTGGATTCAAGAGAATAAGAAATTACAATAGTATGTGTTTGATTTTCCCCTAGGAAGGCATACTTGAGTACAGTGGGAAGTTCCTTCAATTCAAGATCAGGTAGGTTCAGAATTTCAGTAGAATATTGGGACATTAGATCAAGATCAATTTTGTTTCCTAGAGTTTTAGATAGGATTGATTCCCCACATGTAGAAGGTTCAACTACTAGATTGGCTTGATTATATTTAGGGAAGGAAGTTGGAGTGTTCTCCATGAAAGTGATTTCCTGAAAGGTTTCACTAATTTTTGGAACTAAGAATTCATCATAAGAGAAATTTAAAAATGATTCAAGCCAAGGAGATAAAATTACTTCATGTGAACAAAGGAAATCAATATCATCCTGACTTAAACATCCATCAAATATTTCTTGATGTTCTATTGATTCATTATCAATACTTCCTATCATTTTTACTTCATCAATGTCCTCATCATCCCCTATTTGTGAGCTTGCATTATAAATTTTCACGTCTCGACTCATGTTACCAAAGGTGATGATCATGTTCCCATTTTGGACTCCGATAACAGAGTTGATTGTTGCAAGGAAGGGATGACCAAGGATGATTGGGGTTTGTTCCTTATTTCCTAAGTTTGGATGGTTTTCAAGGAAAATGAAATCAGCAGGGTAGATGAAGTTTTCAACCTTTACCATAAGGTCCTTTAAAATCCCCTTTGTAACAGTAATGCTACAATCAATAAGTTAAAGTGTGACCGATGGGGGTTGGATCTCTTTTAGGCCTAACTGGAAGTACACAGCATAGGGGTTGAGATTGACACTAGCACCTAGGTCACACAAGGCCTTGAAAATTTTTCTCTCTCCTAGATCAACATTGATGTAAGGGAAACTCGGGTATTTCAACTTAGGAGGAATGATCCCTTGAATGGTGGTACTCACATTAGCTGCCAAAAGGACATGGTTTTGATGTGAAAATTTTATTTTAAAAGTGCACTGGTCCTTATGGTACTTTGAGTATACAGGTATGGTTTGGATTGCATCTAGAAGAGGAATGTTCAACTTGACTTGTGAGAAGATTTTTCTCAATGTTTCACTCAATTCAGGCTTGGTTTTCCCCCTCATGCGTTGAGGAAATGGTGCGGGTTTTGGGGTTGTTTGTTGAAGAGTTGTTTCTTTGACAATGTTATCGTATTTTTCAGTTTGATCATTTAGTTCATTTGAATTTTCATCCAAGTCTGAATCTTCAGATGGGTTCTGAATTAGTTTTTCAGGTTTCTCAATTTATTTCCCACTTCTTAAAATAGTCACAACCTTTAGTTTTTCATGAGTTGTTTGAGTACAACTTGACTCTACCCTTTAATTTGAGGATGGAACCACCTGAGTAGGCATTGGTTCCTTTCTAGTTTTGATGGTTTGAAGTTCTTGTTTAAGGGAAGAGACTTCCAAGTTCATTCTTTCCATTTGATTGCACAATTGTTCTTGTAGGATTTGTGGAACAGTTTGGGTTGGTGCTTGAGAAGATTGGTTTATCCCAGGGGGATATTTTGGAGGTGGGATGGTTTGTTGAAAATGCACTAGTGGTTGTTGGTATTGGATAGGTTGGGTTTGGAACTGGTTTTGGGTTTGATAGTTCCGATGGGGGTAAGGATTTTTTTCCTATGGTTGGCTAGGTTGTTGTTTATCTTTCCTGTGAAAGCCTGGGTGGTCATTATACCTTGGGTTGAAGGTTTTTTTGGTATTAAGGATTTTGAAATTTCAAAGCATTTACGTACACTAGAGGTCCTCCTAAAGAACATCTTTAATGGATGGAATGGTTGGGCAGTTGTCTTTCTTATGGTAATGTTTGTCACAAATTGTGCAAACAAGGTCTACAGTTTGGATTTCATGGACTTTCCTAAGATCTATCTCTTCAACCTTCATAGAGAGTGTTGCGAGTTCCTAAGGATTTCCTCTTCTCTAAGGGTATGAATTCCAGTAGTTCTTTGTGGCTTTTTAGAATAAGGTGAAGTACCCCATGTTTGGTTTTGCTTATCAAGGCTTTCCAGATACTCGTAAGCATCATTTGGGGCTTTGTTTTTAAAGTTTCCATTACACATCATGTCAATGAATTGTTTGTTCATAGGACCCAACCCTTCATAGAAAATTCTCACTTGTTCAGGAATAGAAAAACCATGGTGTGGAACCATGTTTAGAGTGTCATTGAACCTCTTCCATGTTTCATAGAATGACTCTCCCTCTTTTTCAAAAAAGTTTTCGATACTCTTTTTAAGTGCAATTGTTTTGTGGTGGGGAAAGTATTTTTTGTAGAATTCTCTTTGTAATTGGTCCCAAGATTTGATGGATTATGGTCTCAAATTGTTTAGCCAATTTTTAGCACGATCATTTAAAGAAAAAGGAAATAGCCTCATCTTACTTGATTCTAGTTGATGTGGGGGACACATGGTTTCTACAATGTCATTGAACTCCTTAACATGAAGGTAGGGCATCTCGGACTCCATTCCATGGAATGTGGGAAGTTGGTTTAGGGCATGGGGTTTAAAGATGTAGTTGTCATATCCTAGGGAATTGTGTCTAATGCATGAGGGGGCATTGGTCCAGGCAGGTCTGAGGTAGTCATTCATGGTTTGATCAACTCCATTCCCCAAGTTTGGGGCTGCCTCATTTGGGTTTCCATTTCGGTTCCCACCCAGGTTTATGAGTTGGTTTCTTTAAAGACCTTCCATTGAAATGGGCTCAAACTTTGACTTTGGAGTATTAGGAAGATTAGAATCTAATGGAAAGAGTTCCCTCGGTGTACTTGACTCCCCAACCCTAGGACATTCCACCCTAACTGGACGGTTTGATTGATCGCGGGTGTTGGTGGACATGCGCCACAAGAAAAAAAAACGAGAAAGGGAAAAGATAACAGATCTTGGGTGAGAATAGAAGAAACGGGGGGAAATAAAATGGGTGTTGAGATGAATTACTTGGGTCCCCGAAAATGGCACCAAAATTTGATTCATGATCAAATTTACCCAAGAGATGAAGGTAGAATGGTCCTTGTAGTTTAGATTGGGTTATTGAATCATCTGAGACCTAACAAGTAACCTACAGACACGTACATTCTATGGATTATTTTTAGATATGAAGTGGCCAAATTGGGTTGATTTTAGATGGTTTTAAGGTATCAATAACATATTTAAGTAAATTCAAATTAAGATAATGAGTTGATCTTAGGTTATCGCTTGGGGTGGATTGGATGAATTCCTTTTTTAATGATTTCAATTTCGTATATTTGAGATGAGTTCATTTAAGAAGATCAAACAACATCCTCACTTACTGGTTTAATACCTACACCCTTTAATACTAATAACCTATACACTTTAAGGATCAAAGTTTTGAGCACTTCAAGGTAAAGGTTTGTATTAGCACTTGAAGTGTGTGGCCTTAAATTCAACAAGGACGATGGAGTTTGAAAATCATCAAATAAAAATATCAATTAAAGAAGTGATTAGAAATTAATGAGGAGATAAATAACATCCAATACATCCCCTTGTTACTCTCTTGGATCAACCCATAAGTGGGTTAGCTCTCCATTGATGCTATGGTTTCAATGGAAGCGGGACGTGGACTCATGAGGGAGGAATTGAAGAAGTAAAGAAATTAATAAAAAAATGATCACTCCACCATTGTGTGAATAAGTTCACAAGGTTTGGTGTGAATAAATTTACACCAGGAGGAAACGGTATCAAAGTGAGATGGATAAGAACAGAATAATAAGAGAACAATAACTTTTATTAAGAAACAAGGATGAATTAAAGCAACTTACATGTGGAAGACAAACTTGAGACAACAAAATCACAGCATAACATTACAAAGAAAGAAAGCTCAAAATATGATCAAATCCTCCACCACCATTACCTTAAATAGGAATTTTTGAAGCCTTGGGTAGATCCTACAATAGTCCAAGTCTCCTAAATTAATTGTGGTAGGCCATAGGTGGGTGGAAAGTTGAAGGAGAGTTGATTTTTCCACCCTTGACCCGAGGTGGAAGCCAACTTTCATCCACCAAACAGACGCAACTTAATGACCTTCTATATGGAATAATTGGAGTAGACAATAGAAAAAAAAAAGTGAATCTATGGATGTCTCATAGATCTCTGTAAAATGGCAGCCCAAATAGATATGTGTTTTCTGAGATATGATTAAATTTATGGGATTTTTTTCTGGGCCATAGAATCTAGCCCATAATTTTATCTCTAAATTGGGACGGCTTAATAACCACCATAGAGGACGAATTAGCACTTTATTATGCAGAATTATTTGTTCCTATATATGTATTATAGCATCCCACGAAATTTGGGCTTCATTAGGCCTGTATTTTGGGCCCCACATTCTTATCAGTGGGCTGGTGTCCAATCTACCTTCTCCAGAATTGTTTGCATGAAATCCCATTTTGGGGGTCTTCCAATGTGAATCTTCCAACACTCCACGAGTATGAATTGTTCCCAATATAATTAGAAACTTTAAAATAAAATATGAAAATAAAATCAAGATCATTGGGTATTTTAAATGATGTAAAAAAATGTACCACATAATAGTGCATCTTAAGAAGGAATTACAATCATAATGTGAAATGATGTTCAAAGTGTAAAATGCACTAAAATGGTGTTTATGAATAATAAAGCACATGAATATTATATATATTAACAATGAATATTAGCCTCATTTAGTGGCTAATCACACCCCCAACTTGAGTTTTGCTAGTCCCGAGCAAAATATATCTCAACAATATGAAATTTGAATTCCCTTTTCCAAAAACATTTTAATACACAATGATCACCAAAAACCCTTATACCAAAAAATCATAAAACCCATAAAAATATTTTAATACATGATAGTTTCATAAGAGGATCCCAATCCCAACCCCATTATTTTGTTCAAATTCATCGCCATATTTCATCCAATATCAGTTAAGAGTAATGATGTGTTGTGCATCGCATTAGACATGGGGGTCCATCTTTATTCAAGAGGGAAATGATGGAAGCGCTAGGTGGAATCACATTTCAATATTAATATAAGTATTCAAAAAAATTATTTTATTTTATTTTGTTTTTTTTATTTTTACAATTTTTCCATGGTAATTCAAATTACACTCAAAAGAGTCAACCCATGTAGTGAGACTTTACCGATGACTCCCATGCTCAAAGACCTTAGGGAACCAAGTGAATCCCACATACTCGGGAATCATATCAAGTTAACTTAGTCAAAAACAAATTCAAATTACCAAAAATAGAGATAAAATTACTAACTTTGGGCTAGACAACTATGGAGTCACGATCCCCAAGTGCTGAAAGCCACGCATTAGGTCATTTCGTTTCTCTACGTGCAAATTTATTGTTTTTTTTTAATTTTTTTATTGAATACTCATATTAAAACTAATGTGATAACCAAACCTATGCTATTTATTTTGGGGACCCCATGAACTCAAACTAATACCCCACTATCCAAATGATGTGCATTGTGATATTTTTTTATTTGGATGAAAATATAAACGATGAAATATCATATTGGACAGCCACACTTTCCAAAATCTATGTTCATGAAATTATACAAGGATTAAAATCAGAATCGGGGCATGCTAAATTATTTGATATTCAGTTTCAAAGTGTTCAATGTGTATTACCATGTTCAAAGTTAAAGAAATTTTTCCTTCCATTTACACACTTTTTTTCAAATGATTCATTTTTTTTGACACAAAATCATTTTTTATTTTATCTCCCCCCCAACATAAAATAACATTGTCCCTAGTGTTTAAATAAAAGAAAATTTAGAAGGGTGTAGAGGTAGAGAATGAGAGTTCAAAAAGGTAATTGAAAATGAGGATAATGGAATAAAGTCACCTGGTGGTTGAAGTTAAAATTCTTGCTGCTCCCTTTTAATCCCTTGATCTCGATGTCACTCTGAGAATTCCCTGGTGAAAAAAAAGAAAACAAACAAAAAAAACAAAAAAACTATATATATATATATAGATATATATTTATTTATATAATAAAGAAAGTAAAATATAATTATATATATAAAAATTATAGAATAAGGAAGCACAAAAAGTCGTAGGTCAGTGGTAAGAGTGTGCCCCTGTCTCCTTTCAGTCTCGGGTTCGATTCCCCATGGCTTCACCGGTTGTGACGGGGTTTGACCCACGACCTATGACATGTCCTTTTTTTATTAATATTTTTTTTGTATTTTTATTTTAACCTAAAAACACATAAAAATAAAAATAACTGATGATAAATTATCTTCTTTTTAAATTTCTGGGTAAGGTGTTACTCAAGGATCACACCACGTGACACGAATGAATATGGTTATCCCCTTTCATACCCATCCATACTCATAATAGGAGAACAGATCAATAGTCTATTTTTTATTTTTAAATATGAAAATGATTAACTAATCCTATTTTAAAAAAAAGATGATTTGCAAAGATGAAAACCACAGGTTGCCTCCCATGTAGCGCTTTGGTTTAATGTCTCTAACTCTATTTAGACCCTTAATTATTTAATTATTTTACTCATCTAAGGTTGGTTCACACAAGTTTTCATCAAATTCATTTTTTTGGAATGGTACAATGAATGGTTTGACTCTATGACCATTATATTTAAAGGTTTTACCATTGGTGGGATCTTGAATATCTACAGCCCCATGGGGGTACACCTTATGCACTATGTATGGACCTGACCATCTCGACCTTAACTTTCCTAGGTGTAAATGAAGTTTTGAACTATACAAGAGCATGAGTTTTCCTGGTTAAAAATGTTTGACTTTTATATACCTCGATTGGTAGGCTTGAACTCTAGCTTTATTGATCCTTGAATTTTCATAAGCCTCCATCCTTAGTTCCTCAAGTTCATTGAGATCTAATTTGCTATTTGTTTAGGCCAATGAGAGGTCATAATTCATTTTCTTAATTTCTCAAAAGGCCTTATGTTCAATCTCCACTAAAAAATGGCATGCTTTACCATAAACCAACCTATATGGGGATATTTCTAAAATGGTTTTATATGCGGTTCGATAGGCCCAAAGAGCATCCAAGATTTTCTCAGACCAATCTTTCCTAGAAGGATTGACAGTTTTTTCAAGAATATTCTTGATCTCCCTATTTGCTAACTCAGCATGACCATTGGTTTTAGGATGGAATGCGGGGGAAACTTTGTGACAAATACCATAATTATACATGAGTGAAGAGAATGGACGGTGGCAGAAATGGGTTCCTCGGTCACTGATTATAGCCCTAGGAATTCCGAATCAAGAAAATATGTGCTCTTTCAGAAATCAGATCACAACATGATGGTCATTAGACTTATTGGGAATGGATTCAACCAATTTTGAGACATAATCAATAGATAAGAGGATGTAGAGGTATCCTCTAGTGTTTCAGAAGGGACCCATGAAATCGATTCCCCAGTAATCAAATATTTCAATCACAAAGATGGGAGTGAGTGGAATTTGATTTCTTTTTGTGACTGACCCAACTTATTGACACTTAGGACAGCTTTAACAAAATGTATTGGAGTCCCTTGAGAGGGTGGGCTAAAAGATACCACACTGAAAAATCTTAGCAGATGTTTTCTTAGAGGAAATGTGACCTCCACATGTCTCACTATGACAGAATGTACAGATGGACCATTGTTTAGATTCTGGGACACACCTCCCAATGACTTGGTCAGGGCAGAACTTATAGTGGTATGGATCATCAAACACATAGTTCCTAACATCATAAAGGAATTTACTTCTATCTTGAGTCCATAAGAATTTTGGAATTACTCCTGTAACTAAGAAATTGGCTATGTCAGCATACCAAGGGCAGTCACTCACAGAGTATAGGTGTTCATCAAGAAATGAATCAGACACAGAAAGGTGATTTGAGTTGTCTTTGAATTCTTTCCTAGAGAGTTGATCAGCTAGAACATTTTCAACACCCTTTTTATCCTTGATTGTGAGGTCAAATTCTTGTAAGAGAATGACCCACCTAATCAGTCTAGCCTTAGCATCTTGTTTTTGGAAGTGGTATTTTAGTGCAGAATGGTTAGTGAACACAATGATGGGGGATCCTAAGAGATAGGACCTAAACTTCTCTAAGTAAAAAACAATATCAATTAACTTCTTTTCAGTAGTGGTGTAGTTGATTTGGTCATCATTTAAGGATTTTCTTGAATATGCAATGACATAAGGATTTTTATCACAACGTTTTCCTAACACAGCTCCTATAGAAAAGTCACTGGAATCACACATAAGTTTGAAAGGAAGGTTCCAATTTGGAGATTTCATAATGGGAGCATAGGTGAGAGAGGGTTTGAGGTTTGAGAATGAACCCTCATAGCTTTCTATCCAAACAAATGGAGCATCATTTACTAGGAGAGCACAATGGGTATGAGAGATTGTACTAAATTCCTTGATTAATCTTCTATAGAAACTAGCATGTCCTAAAAAATACCTCACTTCCTTGATAGTTTTGGGTGATGGAAGGTGACGAATGATGCCAACCATTACTTTATCAACTTCAATCCCCCTACTCGAGACTAGATGGCATAGAACTAGTCCCTATTTAACCATGAAATGGCATTTTTCCCAGTTTAGGACCAGATTATTTTCTTCACATCTTGACAAGACTCTCTCCACGTTCCTCAGAAATCCCTAAAATGTATCCCCAAACATAGAGAATTCATCCATGAAGACCTCTAGAAAATATCCAACCATGTTTGAGAAGATTCCCATCATGCACCACTGGATGTTTCTAGGGTCATTTCATAACCCAAAGGGCATGCGTTAGAAGGAAAAGGTACCGAATGGATAGGTAAATGTAGTCTTCCCTTGATCCTCTAGGGATACCTCAATCTGATTGTACCCTGAGTACCCATCTAAGAAATAGTAGAAGGCATGACCTGCCACTCTCTCAAGGACTTGGTCAATGAATGTTAATGGGAAATAGTCCTTCTTGGTAAATGAGTTTAGCTTCCTATAGCTGATGCAGACTCTCCAGCCACTACTCACCCTAGTTGGAAGAATCTCTCCATCCTTATTGGTTATCACTGTGATTCCTGCCTTCTTGGGAACCACTTGGATTGGGCTGACCCACTCACTCTCAACTATGGGATATTTGATACTAGATTTTAACAATTTCAGAAGTTCTTTTCTCACTACTTCCATGAGATTAGGATTGAGTCGCTGTTGAGGTTGATGACATGGCTTTGAATCAGATTCCAGAACAATCCTATGAGTCCCAATAAGTGGGCTAATCCCAGGATTATCAGACAGGGTCCAACCAATGGCTTTCTTATGTTTCTTAAGGAAATTTAGAAGCATCCTCTCATGATTAGCTTCAAGAGAAGAAAAAATGACAATAGGATGTGTTTGATTGTCCCCTAGGAAGGCATACTTGAGTGTAGTGGGAAGTTCCTTCAATTCAAGATCATGTTGGTTCAGAATTTCAGGAGAAGATTGGGACATTGGATCAAGATCAATTTTGTTTCCTAGAGTTTTAGATAGGATTGATTCCCCACATGTAGAAGGTTCAACTACTAGATTAGCTTGATCAGATTTAGGGAAGGAAGTTTTAGTGGTCACCATGAAAGTGGTTTCCTGAAAGGTTTCACTGATTGTTGGACCTAAGACTTCATCATAAGAGAAATTTGAAAATGATTCAAGCCAAGGAGATAAACTTCCTTCATGTGAACAAAGGAAATCAATCTCATCCTGACTTAAACATCCATCAAATATTCCTTGATGTTTTATGGAGTCATTATCAATGCTTCATATCATTTTTACTTCATTAATTTCCTCATCATCCCCTATTTGTTAGCTTGCATTATAGATGTTCAAGTATAGAATCATGTTTCCAAAGGTGATGGTCATGTTCCCATTTTGGACTCGAATAACAGAGTTGATTGTTGTAATGAAGGGATGACCAAGGATGATTGGGGTTTGTTCCTTATTTTCTAAGTTTGGATGGTTGTCAAGGATAATGAAGTCAGCAGGGTAGATGAAGTTTTCAACCTTAACCAAAACGTTATTCAAAATCCCCTTTGGAACCCGAATGCTATGATCAGCAAGTTGAAGTGTGACAGATGTGGGTTGGAGCACTTCTAGGCCTAACTGGTAGTACAAATCATAGGGGATGAGATTGACACTAGCACCTAGGTCACACAAGGCCTTGACAACTTTTCTCTCTCCTACTTCAACATTTATGTAAGGGAAACTAGGGTCTTTTAACATAGGAGGAATGGTCCCTTGAATGGTGGTACTCACATTAGCTGCCAAAAGGACTTGTTTTTATGTGAAAATTTTCTTTTAAAAGTATAGAGTCCTTAAAGTTACTTTTAGTAGGTAGGTATGGTTTGGATTTCATCAAGAAGAGGAATGTTCAACTTGACATGTGAGAATATTTCTCTCAATGTTTCACTCAATTCAGGCTTGGTTTTTTTCCCTCATGCGTTGAGGAAATGGTGCAGGTTGTGGGTTGTTTGTTGAAGAGTTGTTTCTTTGACAATGTTATCGTATTTTTCAGTTTGATCTTTTAGTTCATTTGAATTTTCATCCAAGTTTGAATCTTCAAATGGGTTCTAAATTAGTTGTTCAGGATTCTCAATTGATTTCCCACTTCTTAAAACAGTCACAGCCTTTAGTTTTTTATGAGTTGTTTGAGTACAACTTGAATCTCTCCCCTTGAATTTGAGGATGGTACCG
The DNA here is from genome assembly GCA_963277665.1 of Viscum album. Taxonomy (NCBI): domain Eukaryota; kingdom Viridiplantae; phylum Streptophyta; class Magnoliopsida; order Santalales; family Viscaceae; genus Viscum; species Viscum album. The sequence continues at coordinate 994,672,528 of OY728134.1, forward strand.
CCTGAGTAGGCATGGGTGCCTTTCCAGTTTTGATGGTTTGAAGTTCTTGTTTAAGGGAAGAGAATTCTGAGTTCATTATTTCCATTTGTTTGCATAGTTGTTCTAGTAGGATTTGTGGAACAGTTTGGGTTGGTGCTTAAGAAGATTGGTTTATCCCAGGGGGATATTTTGGAGGTGGTATGGTTTGTTGAAAATGGACTGGTGGCTATTGGTATTGGATAGGTTGGGTTTGGAACTAGTTATGGGTTTGATAGTTTTTATGGGAGTAAGGATTTTGTCCCTATGGTTGGCTAGGTTGTTTGTTATCCTTCCAGTGGAAGCTTGGGTAGTCATTATACCTTGGGTTGAAGGTGTTTTGGTTTTGAGTCTTTTTAAAGTTAAAATCATTTACTTCTGCTGGGGGTCCTTCTAAAAGAACATCCTTGATTGATGGAATGGTTGGACAGTTGTCTGTCTTATGGTCATGTTTGTCTCAAATTGCGCAAACAGGGTCTACAGTTTGGATTTCATGGACTTTCCTAAGATCTATCTCTTCAACCTTCCTATAGATTGCTGCAAGTTTAGCCCTAAGGATTTCCTCTTCTCTAAGGGTATGAATTTCAGTAGTTCTTTTTGGATTTTCAGAATAAGGTGAAGTTCCCCATGTTTGGTTTTGTTCAGCAAGGCTTTCTAGATACTCGTAAGCATTATTTGGGGCTTTGTTTTTAAAGGTTTCATTACACATCATGTTAATGAATTGTTTGTTCCCCAGACCCAACCCTTTATATAAAATTATCACTTGTTCAGGAATAGAAAAACCATGGTTTGGAACCATGTTTAGAGTGCCTTTTAACCTCTCCCATGTTTCATAGAATGACTCTCCCTCTTTTTCAAAAAAAAATTGGATTCTCTTTTTAAGTGCAATTGTTTTCTGGTGGGGAAAGTATTTTTTGTATAATTCTCTTTATAATTGGTCCCAATAGTTGATGGATGATGGTCTTAAATTTTTTGGCCAATTTTTAGCTCGATCCTTTAAATAAAAAAGAAATAGCCTCATCTTAGCTGATTCTAGTTGATGTGGATGACACATGGTTTCTACAATGTCATTTAACTCCTTAATGTGAAGGTAGGGTATCTCGGACTCCATTCCATGGAATGTGGGAAGGTGGTTTAGGAAAAGCGGTTTAAAGATGTAGTTTTCATCTCCTAGGGAATTGTGTCTAATGCGTGACGGGGCATTGGTCCAGGCAGGTGTGAGGTATTCATTCATGGTTTGATCGACCGCATTCCCCAAGTTTAGGGCTGCCTCATTTGGGTTTCCATTTTGGTTACCACCCGGGTTTATGAGTTGGTTTCTTTGACGACCTTCCATTGAAATGGGCTCAATTTTTGAATATGGAGTATTAGAAAGATTAGGATATGATGTCAATAGTTCCCTTGGTGTACTTGACTCCCCAACCCTAGGACTTTCCACCCTAACTGGACGGTTTTATTGATCGTGGGTGTAGGCGGACATGCGCCAAAAGAAAAAAAACGAGAAAGGGACAAGATAATAGATCTTGGGTAAGAATAGAAGAAATGGGGGAGAATAGAATGGGTGTTTATATGACTTACTTGGGTCCTCGTCAACGGTACCAAAATTTGATTCATGCTCAAATTTACCCAATATATGAAGGTAGAATGGTCCTTGTAGTTTATCTTGGGTTATAGAATCCTCATAGACCTAAGAAGTAACCTATAGACACATAAATTCTATGGATTGTTTTTGGATATGAAGTGGTCAAATTTGGTTGATTTTAGATGGGTTTAAGATATCACTAACAGATTTAAGTTAATTCAAATTAAGATAATGAGTTGATCCTAGGTTATCACTTGGGGTGGATTGGATGGATTCCTTTTTTAATGATTTCAATTTCTTATATTTGAGATGAGTTCATTTAAGAAGATCAAACAACATCATCACTTACTGGTTTAATACCTACACCCTTTAATAATAATCACCTATACTCTTGAAGGATTAATTTTTTTAGCACTTTAAGGTAAAGGTTCGTATTAGCACTTGAAGTGTGTGGCCTTAAATTCAACAAGGACGATGGAGTTTAAAAATAATCAAAAAAATCTCAATTAAAGAAGTGATTAGAAATTCATGGGGTGATAAATAACATCCAATACATCCCCTTGATACTCCCTTGGATCAACCCATAAGTAGTTTATCCCTCCATTGATCCTATGGTTTCAATGGAAGTGGGAAGTAGACTCATGAGGGGGGAATTGAAGAAGTAAAGAAAACAATAAAAAGAAAATGATCACTCCACCGTCGTGTGAATAATTTCACAAGGTTTGGGGTGAATAAATTCACACATTGAGGCAACGGTATCAAATTGAGATGTATAAGAACATAATAATAAGATAAGAAAAAATTTATTAATAAACAAGGATGAATTAAAGCAACTTACATGTGGAAGACAAACTTGAGACAACAAAATCGTAGCATAACATAACAATGAAAGAAAGATCAAAATATGATCAACTCTTATACCACCAATACCTTAAATAATAATTTTTAAGCCTTGGTTCGAGCCTCCAATAGTCCAAGTCTCCTAAATTAATTTCGGTAGGCCATAGGTGGGTGGAAAGTTGAGGGGGAGTTGATTTTTCCACCCTTGACCTAAGGTGGAAGCCAGCTTTCATCCACCGAACAGACGCATCTGAATGGCCTTCTAGATGGCCGAATTGGAGTGATACATATAATAAAAAAGTGAATATAAGGATTTATCCTAGCTCTCTGTAAAATTTCAGCCCAAATAGATATGTGGTTGCCGAGATATGATTAAATTGGTGGGATGTTTTTCTGGGCCCTAGAATCTGGCCCAGAATTTTATCTCTAAATCGGGCCGCCTTAATAACCACCATGGAAGCATAATGAGCACTATATTATGAAGAATGATTTGTTACTCTATATGTATTCTATAATCCCATGAAATCAGGGCTTCATTGGGCCTTTATGTTGGGCCCCACATTCTCATCAGTGGGATGGTGTCCAATCTGCCTTCTCCAGAATTGTTTGCATGAAATCCCATTTTGGTGGTCTTCTGATTCGAATCTTCCAACACTCCACAAGTATGAATTGTTCCCAATATAATTATAAATCTGAAAAATAAAGCACATTAATATTATATATATTAAAAATTAATATTAGCTTCATTTAGTGGATAATTAGATAGTCATTTAAAATACCTGGTTAAGAATTTGGGGATACCTCTTATTACTCAAGCCTTCAAGGAACATATAAGACATATCAAGGAGCTTACTCCTACCCTTTAGATGTTCACAGAGAACAAAGACAATTTCACAAAGGCAATGAAAAATGGTGTGCAGATAATCATGGATTTCATCAACTTTTTTAATCCCTATTTGCATGTCCATAGTACATCAATTTTAGCACCATAGGCCTTCCACATTCAACTAGTGAATGAGAATTTTCCTTCAAGTTCAGTATACCAGTCAATTGATCCCCAGTTCAGAGCTACTGTCACTCAAAACCCTTTTTCTCCTCTTCCTTCCACCCTTCATCCATTTCAAATGTCTCCAACTTAGGCTCTTAGTCATTTGAGGCCTATGATCTATCTGGAACTAATATCTCCTTCCTCTTCCACTCAGACTCTTACCCCTACTCTACCTTATGGAGTTCCCATTCACCAGTTGTATGCCTCTACTTCCCCTATACCTCTTGTTTCTCCATCTTCTTATAATAATAAGGGAAAATTATTCATGGATCCTTCCTTGGAGAAGCATTTATTTATTTATTTTTTGATAGGGATATATTTTGGTTCTTTTTCTACTCCAATATACTATATTTTACTCATGAAATTAATTATCTATTTTCCTCTATTTTATGTTTTTTATCTTTTGTTGTTTGTTCTCCTTTTGATAATCCCAAAAGGAGGAGAATGCATATGGCATTAAAATGAAAAGGGGGAGAATCTGTATGGAATTAAAAGGAGTATAAGTATGGAATTTAATTTGAGAATGAGATTAATTATGGTATTTAATTTTATTTGATTTTGTTTATATTATAATTTAATCTCTCATAATATGTATGACATGTTATATAGAACAATTGTCTTTTGTAAATTGATCATTACGAATGGTTTATTAATGTCATTATTTATGATCATCAAAAAGGGGTATATTATTGGCCTCCTTTAGTTTTAATACTCACAAATCATGCTTAATCATGCTCCATCAAGTTAAATTATGTTTACTCATGTTTAAATATAATCTTAATCTATTCTGTTAGTGTTTTACATCGTAAGTTAGGTTGAAAAAATTGACTAAGTATGAGTCACCATTATGGTGGACTCACCATCATCATTCAGGCTGAGACACCATTAAGAAAATTCAATGTTGGCAGAAAATCGGTTAAGTATGAGCTACCATTGATATAGACTTACTGATAAGATGTCTCACTATAAGTTATCTCACTGTCAGCACAGATGTTGAATTCTGAAAAAGGACGAGACACCATTACATCAAGCTTCCAACAGACTCATTATAAGTATGAGTTACTGTTAAGTATGAGTCAACACCAATTCAACCTACTCGTAGATCAACATAGAATGTTTCGCAAAGGATGAGACACAACCACATCAAGATACTAGCATAGCAACTTATAAATATCTAAAAATTTCTCAAAGTATGATCTACCGATGATGCGAGTCACCGCTAAGTTGACCTACCATCAAAGTGAACTACCAATCTTGAGTCATCAATACTTGAATCACCATTCCTAATTGTAGAATACATTATATATGAGTCACTGTTCTTTAGACACTAATCTGAGACACCATTTCAAGTCACCATTTAGAGACACCATCACTTATTACTTTGTTATTTAAATTCAAATTTATTTTTAATGGTCATATTTGTGAAACTTAGTACTTATATTTATTTTAATGACTTTCTTTTCATTTATAGAAAAACTTTAAATCAATGTCTGACTGAAGTATAAGGTACGCGGTGCCTAGATATGATAGTGATCATGCTTCTTATCAGTTGAAATGTATAATGCAAATACACGATCAAAAGGGAAGATATCCATGCAATATGTGGAGAAGTAGTTCACCTAATAACACAAGAGCTACTAGCTACAGATGAACTGCAGAGAACTCTAAACAGAGAACTTTTGGCATAAAAAAACTAAGAATAGAAAAGATCTCATCAAGAAAAACATATACCTCACTAGAAATAGAAGACAAAATCTCTCATGACACTTTGTTTTTTCAGTCTGTTTCTAGAAGTCGACTCACGCTACACTTCAAGACAACTTTAGAGAGTCACAAGGTGCATTTCCAATCACATAGATCCTTATAACTATTTTCTCATTATTTTTATTTTCTTGTGTTTTTTTTCATTACGAGCAGTCTGTGTCTCTTTGTTCTATGAACACACTCATACTCCTATGAAAAACTAGAAGATACACAGGTATCTTCACAAACAATCTTGTACACCTTACTCTATAATGAATAATAGTGGAAGAGGTCCCTGCATGGCCTGTTTTGGTTTTTAATTCCCCCAAAAATTGTGTAAGAGGTCTAGTTTACCTGGGAAGTTGTGTGTACTACTCTTTACCCTGATCTAGGGTGTGGATAAAATTTTAGTTATATAAAATTCTTGGTGGTAAGTGATCATCAAGTGGAGAGTATTAAGTCTCTTCTTGAGACTGAACCTCTTGTTTTAAATCCATTGTGCCTTTAAAAGTTCTATATTCACTATTTTATCTATTCACAGAAGAAAAAATTTCTTCATCTTTGATAATTAATATTAGATAGTATTTATATTAGATTTTTCTTTAGTAGAAGGATTTCAAAAGTTAAAATAGTATTTATTATTATTTCAACTGAGAACTAATCCCTCTTTGAGAAATCTTTTAAAAGATCAAAACATTGATAAATGTGATACTTTCATTAATTGGGACGTTTAGTATTTCAAAATTTGTGGACTTTCAAATAAATCTTTTGGATAGAAATTTTTATCAGAACTCAATTCAACCCCCTCTTGAGTGTCATACTCCGACCAACAAAAATGTAATCATTCATAATGTGCAAGTATTGATTTTTGAATTGAAAATGTTAATTTAGTAAAATTTTAATTTTAACTTTTCATTATTAATTATTTTTTAAAATAATTTATGCATATGTTTATTTATTTTGTTTTACTAGTTGTTTTAAATGTGGATTTAGATAAAAACAAATATTCCCAACCATAGATAGCCACATGGGCTAGCCCTTTAATGACATAGGGGACCAATGATCAAACTCATGGGAGATCTATCTCAAATGGTCCAGCCATAATAGCATGGGTGAGGCCGAGTTCCTACATAGGGCATTAATAGAACAACTGGGAGCACATGGAACTTATAAGGTGTATATGGTGGTGCGCATAGAGTGAGCAGGTCATCCCACCCCATATCGTGTGTGTAAGTGTTTTGGGTTCTGACCCCGATGTCTTCTCAAGCGTTTAGCGAAAGAATATGGTTGATATATCACAAATCAAATAATCACATTGTTTATGTGGGATATTGGGGAAGTGATACATGATTCATGTGTTTAAAATGTTATAAAAATAATAGTTATTGTTTAATCAACTCCTTCTGAGTTGTTTGATCACCATATTTTTTTCTTCCATCTCTAGTAACATTCAAGGCTATATTATTCTAGTGTTCATGTTTTATGAGACCTCTATTGTGGATCCAAGATTTTATTGTTGGTTTTTCTATATATTAAATCCATGATAATGATTTTATGTGGTGATGACATCATACATGCATTTACATCTCACAAGCATGTGAAAATTCAAAGAAGATAATTCGACTATGGATAATAGAGTTGCATAAGAATTATTCCCAAATAGATCTTATTCTTCAATAATAGTAGGTTTCATTCAATGGAATATTGGTTTGACCACTTTATGGTAGATCCTAAATAGTGTAAGTACCATTCTAATGATGGTATCATGTTTTGTAATGGAAACACTACTTGTACCTATAATGATGGTAGCATGCTCCAACATAAGTACAACTGGGTTTTGTTCTTAAATATTTGGTCACTCTTATATTCTTCTTAATGGTTTCTCCATCATCCATGGAAGTAGTTCCAACAATTCCATTGATTGTAGATCCTATATAAGTTGACGGTAGCACCATCTGAGTGCTATGATATAGTTATAGTCAACTACCAAGAATTATTCAATGATGGTAAAACCATTCATTCTGTTTAAGTGGTAGCATTAGTGGTCAACTGCCCAAATTTGTTCTTCATGGTATATCATCTTTAATCATGTGATAGTAGATCAGTGTAATGGTAGCATGTTAGCGGTAGCAACAACATGATACTTCCAAGTATCACTATCTACCATTAGTTAAAGTATTTTTCTAAAAATATTTTTCTTATTATTTTAAGGGTGATAATAAAAATAAATATTCTAATAAAAACTATAGTATATTTTTCTATAAAAATATAATTACATGTCATGTAAAAATAATTTTATGAAAATATTATGTATTTTTCACACATGTAGTGTATTTTACACATGCAGTACATGACACTATTTTATGATATTTTAATATTTTAATAAATTGTAAATTTAGACATGTTATATTTAATTATTTTATAAATATGTATTGTATGTTATTGTTCTACTGATCATATTGGAAGTTTTATTTTTTTTATTTTATGTATAAATAAAATATCACAAAACATATTTTATATTCAAAATAATATTTCCAAACAAAAGTAATGGTCATGTTATATTTTGTTATGTGATAACTCATAGAATGTAGTGATTGGTTATTGTGATTCTCTGAGAAATTTGTTTATTTAATAACATCATATTAACCCATTATAGATTATATCAATGGATAAAACAAATACATAGAGATTATTTGATAAATCTTTTACAATTGAATGGTGATAAAATTTCTTGTTGCTAATTTGATCAAGAAGCTCTTCAACTTTTGTTTCCTTACTATGATCATGAAGTGAATTCTATTGTACCATACTCTAATACTGTAGTGATAAAGATCATGAAACTTCATAATCCTCATCATCATATCTTTTTATTGGGTTTAATTTTATTTGTTTTTATTTATATTATTATTTTCTTTTCTTTTTTTTAATTGTTCATGTCTAGTTTCTACTTTTCCCAATAAAAATGTGGTCCTGTTTATTTTGGATTTTCCACTACCCAAAAGGAATTTTTAGGTTATGAATCTCGATCAAAAATAAGGTCATAGACTAAGTCAAACACTCTTATAAAATTTCTCAATTGTGGATCTTAGTATTTTTAAAAGGAAGAGTCTCTAATAGGTTCTCACACCTTTAAAATTGATTTTCATAATTGGTAAAAATCTTATCACAGAGTAGAGAAGGTTAAAGAGTGGACTAGGATATTGTCGATCTGAACCACTATAAAATATTTGTGTTCTTTATTATTATTTCTATTTAACTACATATATTTTACACAAAACTCATTGAATATTATTCAATTAATAAAACTATCATTATTTTGTATTTAATTTTTTAAATGGCTATTCACCCCCTATAATCATTATTTCTATATATTATGATCCAACAATCTCTTGGCCTGGTAAATAATCATTCATCAATTATGATGTTATTTTACTTATTTCCACTTGAGATCGATATAGGTGGTTTAATTCTATCACTTTATATTAGATTCCATGATATTTATTATTTATTAAAATTGATTTATCACCCAATTTATACCTATATGTGTGGTGGAGAATTTTTTTTATATGGTTTTAGATGCCTAGAATGGACTTTATCTCATTCCATTTGTTTGATTAAATTCCTAAGTGTATTTTCATGTTATTAATTATTTTCAAATAGGTAGTGAACAGTACTTGGTGGTTTTAAGAGGATGTTTTACACTAAATTTTATCTAAATTAAATTCCATCAAGTTCCAATGTGGTTACTGAATTATGAATTGCTATGTTATCCCTTGTGATTTTTTCGAAACATGTTGGTTGTTTGGTCATTTTAAAGGTAGTTTAAAAATGATATTTTGATTTAAAATTTATTTTCAAGGAATGTTTTTTATAATTTGGTTTCAAGGGTTGTTGAAATGAGTTTAAAAAAAGGGTGTCTTGGATTTTCATTGCAAGTCTGTTTTATAAATTCTTGTTTGTAAACTTATAAAAGTGGTTCTTATAAAACTGGAGAGACCCCCATTGTTCCATGTGTGTATATTTTTTTTATTTTTGGGTGGTTCATATGTATGTAGTGTCTTTGGTGGTTATGTAAAGGGATAATATATGTGAGGGTGTTAGAGGTGAGGGAGAATTATTTCTCATGATGTACTTATTGATGTTGGATTTATTATTTTCTCACCTTTATAATTTGTTGTCATGGGGTATAAATGGATAACAGTAGATGACCTCGATGAGTGAAATAAATATAACATGGTTTGTGAATAGACTAGTTCCTTAGTATAGATTGTTCTTGGGATAGGGGTTAGTTTCTTGGGTAGAATGAGTGTTCTAGTGGGTATTTTGGATGTATTTAGATTCTTGAGTACTTCCTGACATATTAAATTCCTTGGATAATTAAACAAGGATACTAGGGGAATATATATGTCTTTTAGTGATATCCAAGATTCATTTTCACCTATATAGGTCTTGTATATACGAGTAATAGGAAGATTACTATAATGCAGAGATCCTATTGAAGATCATTTAGGGGTTTCATTTATTGATATTATAATCCCATGGCCCTTGTTTGATTTTATGGCAGTTTAATGTTTGATTGTTTTCCCTCTTATCTAATGATACCATGATACCTACTTTTGCTTGAGTTCTTTATTATAGTTGGGTTTTAAATCTTTTTTTAAACCATTTATTAATTTTTTTAGAGTGTGTTACTTTAAATGGGAAAGAATTATTTTAAATTCCATTTGGTATGTGTTTGAGAAATATAAATAAAATATATTTTTTAAAGCTTGGGAATATTTATTTTATTTCAAATGGTTGTGAAGGTTTTACATTGATTTCTGAAATTGGTTTTTGTTTGTTTTCTTATGTATGAATTATTACAGGAAAACATTGTTTAAATTTATGTTTAAACTAGAATTAATGGAATGTAATATAAAATTTTTAACTCCCGGGCCCGAACCACCAAGTCCAAGCTAGAGTGCCACATGAACTCATGTGTACCTCTCCATATGCAAAAGGCTTCAAAATATGGATGAGGGTCGAAGTACATTGATGTGGAGACTATATCCTGAGTATCGTTTCTTGGAAAAAATAATAATATTATAGAATATAACTATATATAAAAATCTAAGTTGATATGTAGATTCTATAAAGATGGAATTCCAGCCATATAATAAACATGATGGCTCCCAAAGTGGAAATCCAAACAAGAGTAAATGTGAAACATGTAATAAAAAAATAAAACTAGAGTAATCCTATGGATTCTATCTTGGTACCTCTATTAGCTCTATCATCCTTGGATTAACCATATTCCATGGGCCCCTTTCCCTTTTTTGGATCCCTATACAAGAATTCTACACGTGATCCATAATTCCCATACAGTGTGTGAGTAATAAAATCTAGTAGGACACCACCAAATTTTTCACTAACCAAGCCTCTAAAAACCCCTAGTTGTATCTAATATAACTTCATTCTCAAAGGATAAATAGAGGATTCGATAAATATTAGAACTATCCATAATGATTTAATCATGTTGCCGAACATCTTTAAGTCATAGAGTGGACATGAGACTCAGTATCCACAAGGCATCGAGTTGATATGCTTCCCTGTATCCACAATCCATCGAGTTTCAGTCTGTTCCTAAGAATTGTCAAGGAATCATGTTTACACACTACTCAATATCCACAAGGTATCAAGTTACGTTTGGCCTGCAAGGCTATCATAATTCACTATCCTCATCATGAAAGATCATGTGCACTCCCCCTCATAGTGGTAATCATACCATGATGGTCACCTCTCACATGTAACAAGAACCAAACCTCCAAAGGAAAGATAATACACAACATTGTATACATGATAAATAAATATATAATGACATTATGGGATATATAATAACACCGTATATCAACATGTGAATCAAAATAAAGCATAAAATAAATATATTATAGTAGTTATCTAGGAAATAATTACCATATATGGGTATCATGACAATTTAAACATCAATAAGAAATTTCTATTTATGGAGAAAAAAACCATGCTAACACATGAGTCATACCATGGAAACAAGTGTATAAGAGATCCCCAAATTCTAACGAACTTCCAAAATCAAGTATTTAAACATCAACTTTAAGGCTCATTAAGGGTTTCATCTCCCAAACAATGCTCAAACACCAATTGGAAGAATATCGCATGCCAAAGACTCCCATAGTTGATCACTGTCAATGGTAGTCCTCATGTATGACTGGAAAAAGAAAAGGATGTTTCTTTTAGAATGATGAAAAAGGAATAAGATGAACAATAAGGATCCTCTATGCAAGTAGGGAACTATGAAGTGGAGGTGAACAAGAATTAACTACCATGATGAAAAGTGAGACACATTAGTGTAGAGGTACACCGAAAAAGACCAAGATATAGCATCAATGAGCCACCCCTATATAGAGGTGTGGTGGAAGAGACCACCATGGCACATGATTATCAACTATAACATGAAGAGAACAAAAAATTAAATCTCCATGGAATAAAATGAACCCCATGGCATATAACGATGCTGAGTTGCAAACCACTATAATGTGAGGTGAAGTACTAAGGCGTCGAGTCATTTCTATATCCCTTCATGACTCTTGTAATTATTCAAAACATAAGTAAGATATGTATTATTAGGGGATCTTTAGAGATCCAATCAATGTGAATCCCCCCTCATTGATTCCCTCTTAAATTTCTGAAACTTTTTCCCTAAATAAATTCTATAATATCCTATTAAAATTAAAAACACTCAAAGTCCATACAACTCGTATCATTAAATGAAACTGAAATGGAGAAATCTATATGGCATAGTTGAACTCATGATGGTGAAACCTCCTTGTATAGCCCTACACAACGAAGGTTATGGATGACCACCATCAATTGGTATTACCACGACACAACCCTTTCCTCCATAGTTCATCCTTAATTCTATAAAACCACTATGGTGTATCCACCATTAATATAGTGTTTTGAAGCTTGATTTAGATAGATATTTTACCAAACACACATTTAAGCTTCGACAAGATTCTTAGAGCCAACAAGACTTTACCTAGATATGGTTTAACTCAAAACCTGAAAGGAAAAAAGGATATAAATAAGCCTTCTATAACTAAAAAAAATTCATGACTTCACAGTATTTCTATACAAGGACTTATCCTACTTGAGAAGCACCCCTAGGGTTCCTACTCTAACAAATCAAGCTACTGAGATCGAATGATAGCATCCCTCTCCCAAGTCTCCTACTAGATCCTCCCATGTCCCCTTAAGTACTAGAAAAGTGATATCTTCACCCATTAAAGGAATTTATCACTTCAGTCTATGATTCACACTAGGTTCTCCTCATACGATGCATCAGGCTCCAAATCAACATCCTCATAGCCAATGGCATGTGAAATATCAGGCATATACCTTTGGATATGAGACACATGAAACACATCATGTATACCTCAGTAGTGATAAAGAATATCTTAATGATATAAAACTATCCCAATGAGCTTTAAGAGTCCAACATAGCACGAGTCTAAATTTCCTTTCTTCCTCAAATATTGATGGATTAATTGAGAAGTCACTTTCAAGAAAAATTTGGTTCCTACATTAAAATTCAGAGGTCTCCTCCTATTGCTGACATAATATCCATGGCTACTCTAAGCTGTGATCAACCTCTTTTATATCATTTGGACTCTATCAAATGTCTCCTAATCCAAACTAGTCCCCATAACTACTACCTCACCATCTTCATGCCAACAGAGTGGTGAATGACATGTTGCCCTGTATAGATCCTTGTAAGTTTCCATATGAATTGAATATTGGTAACTGATGTTGTATGTGAACTAAAATAAAAATTAATGTTCATCCCATACTCCAAAAATCTCTAGAACATAAGCTCACAACATATCCTACAATATACGAATCGTCTATTTGGACTATCTATCAGTCTAGGGAAGGTACACTTTGCCCAATCACATCTAAGTCCCTAAGGCCTTCTACAATCCCTAAAAACCATGATGTGAAATTTTCATCTCTATTATATATGATGATCAATGGAACTACATGTAAGTGTACAATCTCATATACATTAATCTTTCCCAGCTCTTCTACTAAATGAGTCTCTCATATTAGTAAGAAGTGAGAAACCTTCATCAGCTAATCGATGATCACCTAGATAATGTCATGAAGCTTTGGGATCATAGGAAACCTTATAAAATATTCCATTGTGGAATTATCCCACTACCACATGGGAATTTGAAGTGGCTATAGAAACCCACTAGGATATTGGTCCACAACCTTTACCCTATGGAAGATAAGGCATCAGGAAACAAAACCACGATTTCCTTACTCATCCCTGGACACTAGAACATTTTCTGGAAATTATGGTACATCTTTTTCACACTAATATGTACCTCCCATCTAGAGATATGCAAGTATATTATTATCTCTTCCTTGATAAAATAAGGGACTATAACTACCCAATGTGAAATGATCACATCATCATCATCCATGTTCCATCTAGAGTATTTGGTCACCACTAGCTAACTATTCCTTAATCACAACACAGTCTAGGTCACCCTCATGCCCAGAGCTTACATGGTCTACCATACAAGATGTAACCACAATGTGAGAAAAATTCATCAAACCCTAATCATCTGAAGTATGCATCCTCTAATCATCCAATAAGCACATTATAAACCCTTAATTCTCAGAAGGATTCTCACCAATATTCTTGGGTACTCACATCTTACATCTAAGAGAATCTAATATGACGTTACCTTTCCCTAGCGCATAATGCAACTCGAATTCGAGTATATTTAGATACTCTACCTGGTTTCTACACCTCAAATTGATGTCTCTCTATGTGAATATTTAATGAAGGATATTATGGTTAGTATAGAAAAAATATCTTTCATTGAATAGATAATGTCACCAAAATATCCACACATGGACCACAACTTCTAGTTTTAAATCATGGGTAGAGTATTTCCACTCATGGGGTCACAAATAAAGTGAATCATAATCTACTACCTTATCCATATACAATAGTTCTACTCCCAACCCAATAGTTGATGAATTAATGTACACGACATATCTGATCCTGGCTTGAGGGAAATCAACAATGAAGCTGCATTCAACCTCCTTTTAATCTCATTAAATTCCTCTTGACATAATTCTAACCAATCAAAATTTACATCCTTATTTATTATCATAGTAATAGGTGAAGATAGATGAGATAAGTCCTGAATAAAAAATCAGTAGTATCCTACTAAACTCATGAAGCTTCTTATCTCAAACACATTTTAGGGATGTGATTAGGACTTCAATACCTCCACTTTATCTGATTCCATTGATATTCCTATCCTAGACACCACATGCCTATATAATATAACCTCATTAAACTAGAAGATTCACTTTGACATCTTGGTGCAATGATAATGTACTCTAAGTATACTCAGGACTATCTCAAGGTGTTTAACAAGATTCTTTGGGGTCAATGTTTATATGAGAGCGTCATTAAGGAAAACCATGAAAAATGAGTCCAGATATGGGTGGAAGATCATGTTCTTGAGACCCATGAACACTACCAGTGCATTCATAATTCCAAAAAACATCACCAAGTACTTGTATAGAACATAACTACCCAAAAAAATGTAGATTCAAAGACTAGAATCCTCTTTCTTGGAAAATAATATAGGTGCACCCCATGGTGAAGTACTCATATTGATAAATCCCTTCCACTCTATGTCCTCAAGTTGCACCATGACTTCCTTTAGATCAACCAACACCATATGATAAGGGGGTATCAAAACAGGTTGTGCACCTGATAATATTTCTATATCAAATTAAACTCCTCTATTAGTAGGAATTCATATGAATTCGTTTGGGAAGACATCATGATTGAGATCCATGACTAGAGGGAAATTCATGGGGGATACCACTGATCCAGGTGAGGGAGACAATTCTACCATATGAATCATGATCATCTTGATCTAACTCAAGTCTTGTCTAACTCCACCTACTCCTAGTTCCCATTCCTTGGTCGTCATGATCCTTTATCCCATCAGTGAAGAAAATGAAACCCATCTCTGATAATAATCAACGTGAGCTTGGAAGTTGGCCAACTAGTCCATACTAAAACTCACATTGATGGTCATTATCTTTAGAATCATAAAGTCACATAGATTTTCACAATTGGAAATTAATATTTGAACTATACTCATCACTGAAGATAGTCCACTTTTGTTCCCAATGCTGTATTGAGGTAAAGTAACTCAAAGGATAACTTGATCAACATTTCAAGTACAACAACAACTTATGCAATTATAGAATAATGAGAAGCAACGATATTAGACAAGTTCATTAATAATGTAGACATGATCAAAACCATACCTCTATTAGTAGTTAGTCCCCCAACACTATCTGTTAGAGTCTAATCCGCTGCATAAACATGGAATGCCTCAACTTCACAACCCTCTCCCTGAGTTTGATGACTGATATGTGTTGATATCTGAGTCAACTACTAAGCACCCTGGTTAGAACCCTCGGGTTGTAGATCCCATATCCCCTCTATCCTGATGGAACATCAACATTAAATATGTATAGAGATACTATTGTAGATGACCATCTAACTAAAATGTCAACAGGTGGTGTGAGGTTCTATATGGAACTTTCGATAATGATAGACCTTTCCATAGTTGAATCACTATGGAACTCCTCCCATGGGGGATAATGAAGTCATACTCTACTAAACCTACATGCCACTTCCCAGTTGTACATACCCATACTTTCTATTCCTGCTAACAGAGGTTTCACTCAATGGAAATAGTAGGAGTTCCACCCATATAAGTAATGAAGGATGAAAGAAGTACAGTTGATCAATTCTCCACTAGATCCTTCTATGCCATTAGGGGATTATGAAGAACCTAGGTATAATTCATCAAAATGGAGTACCTAACCTAGCATATCAACCCCCATAAAAGCTCGGTCTTGAACTTCCTAGCTTTCCACACTTTATCCTTAACCAAGAGAGGAGGAAAGTGAAGAATCTGTATGAGTAGATATACATTGTCAGAATCCAAAAAATATTCTCTATAAACCCATATGATCAGTCTAACATCATTTTATTTGGAAAGAAATCCTCAGAGAAGAGTTATTGAATGTTACCCACACGAGAACCTCACATATTCTGGCCTAGATCATAACATCCAACTAGCTCCCAAAAGCACACTAAAGCATAAAGTTCACAGACTTTACCTTCCGATCCTTCAAGAAATCTACCAATTCCCAAATCCTCTTGAAAATATTAATAATGTCCTAAATATTCGGAGGGTCACAGTTCCCTATAAAGATGGAGGATACTAGAGTTGAAAATATCAAGCATAGTCAACCATAATCATGGTAACTCCCTTACCTTGGATATGCACTAGGTGGAATACTTCTGGATAAAGCGGTCCTTCCACCTGAACTACTGGAGTAGGTATAGAAGCATTCTCTACAATACCCTCATGTGTATTAGACAGTCCAACCAGTCATCTATGTGGTCACATCTTCATAAAAAAATATAACATTTAAGGGAAATCGGATTCGTAATGATAAACCATGATTAGTCCATGGGATTATAAAAAGGTTTCCCTAAGAGTATACCGTTAACCCAAGGAATAATGCTCCTAGCACCAACCAAGGTTCTCCATCCTTACACATTATTCAAAATCATATATATACAAAAAAACAACATGATCAGTTCAACTAACTAATTCCAACAAAGATATATCACAAAAACATGGAATATCACACAACCGAGAAGCTATCCCGAATAGATAGCACAAGTTAAGGAGTTTAATTAATGAACTAATATACAACATCAAATAGGTACATATATAGAATTAGGACCTACGTGCCTAATCATGATGCATGAATGCACCTAAAACCCATAAAAATATTAATAATAATCCCTCCAATGGTAACATGGAGGTCTATTACACAAGAGTTTTTGAGGCACATGTTAGCCCCCCTACTTGAGTCCCGCACATATATATCCGCTTTATCGTGTCCTTAGGTTTTCTAAAAAGAAAAAAAAGAAAACAAGTCCTCTAATACGATTTTGTGATGCCATAGCCTGAACCACAAGGTCTAAACCAGAGCGACACATGAACTCATACATACCTCCATACACACAAGAGGCTGTCGACTAGTAGGAGGGTCTAAGTCTGTTAGTAGGAAGACTATACCCTCAATATCATGTCTTAGAACAAATAATAATATAATTGAATATAATAAAATATAATAAACAGAGTAAACATGTGGAACTATGTAAATGAAATACTAGTCAAACCATTAACATAAGGCCTCCCAAAGTGAAAAGCCAAACTATATTAAATGTGTGACGGGTAATAATAAATAAAACGATGGTAATCCTAGTCTATCATGGTAGCACTCCCATCTCCACTCTCCCTAGCGATAACATTTTCCACGATCCCCTTTCCCTTAGATCAGATTTGTATACATGCGAAGGAGGCGGGAGCTCTCCTCAGTAGCCATCACCGATGACCTAGGTGCTGATGGGCCTCGTGCCCGCCCCCTCGGCGGGGGAGGGTCCTTTGCATCTCAATGGATCCCGGTCATCGTCCTTCTCCCCTTTCTCGAACCCCGATTCCATTCCTCCTTTCCCTTCGATCACTCTCAGTCCGAAGGTCCCGAATTTGTTTGAGGGTTCTTCGAAGCTCTCGATCTTGCCCTTAGAATTCACCGAAGCCTCCTATTTGTTGAATCTTACGTTGATTTCCATATTCAAGAATCACCAGCCATCGGTTGACTCGTTTGACCATTGTGTTTTTGGTTCCCGGGGTTTGCAGGAGCGAGCAACGATCGGTCTCCTCGACTCCAAGCATATAATGGCCAAGTTCCCTTCGGAAGATGACTTGATTCTAGCCTGGTCGAGCGCACCGCACATCTGCAATGGAGCCCGGTTTCTCCTTTTCAAATGGTCGTATGATTTCCACATGAGACATGACTCACCATACGTCGCGATCTGGGTAAGGTTCCCTCAACATCCGATTCCATTCCAAAACCGAGCTATTCTGCGTTTGTTAGGCAATCTAGTTGGGCGGTATTTATGTTCTGATAATCGGAATAGGGCAGTTTTTCATCGTGTCTCTCCGTGGGTCTGTGTTGAGATAGACGTATCTAGGACACCATTTTATTCTTTTTGGGTGGCTGTTGGTGAGGAGTTCAGGTACAGACAATCGGTGGTATTTGAGTCATGGTATTACTTTTGTACTCAGTGCAATCATATGGGGCATAAGCTTTAGGATTGCAGGCGTGGGAAGTTGGAGAATGTTTCCAGCTGGAGAGAAAAACAATCGGTTCAGTCCTCTGTTGAGCTACCTGTTGACAGAGGTAGAGGATTGGCTACAGATCGGAATAGTCATTCTGTGAAGTGGGATGTTACAGGTTCCGAGAGAACCATTTAGAATTCTGTTATCTCGAATTACAGTGAAGCAATCTAGTATGAACCAATCTCAGACTCTACCTCCTGATCCGAAGGCTATGGGTGGTTCTGATGATGCTAATTATGCTGGGTTTGAAAAGGATCCAACTATAAATCTTGTTGTGATGGTAAGGTCTACAGGTGCAGCTCCAGAGATGGAAAGTGATGCCCATGCTAGTGAAGTGGAAGCACGTACAGGAGGTGTTGCAATGGGAGTGACAAACACAAAGGAAGCTATTGGGTTGAGGTAGGATTTGGGTGAAGAGGAAGACTGCACAGGATGGGTGAAGGCAATAAGTGTGGTGAGTCTGAGAAGAACAAGTCCAAAGGTTTCATTAAGCAACCGCTCTGAGTGCCTTGAGGTTGACGCCTTGTGACAAGAATCAGAGGAAGGTGAGGTAAATGAGGTCCATGTTGCACATGTTGATGGTGAGGCTACTCTTCCGAGCTCACAGGAGGGTGGCTTCACCTCTGATGTTCAGAAGGCTAACCTCCATAAAGAGATTGATGAGACGACTTTGAAAGCAATCAGGTCAGGGCCTCTGCTGATGGAAGGAAGGGCATACAGAAAGAGAGGAATGATTACTCCTCATAGCCTCCCCCAATGGAGACCCGGTCAACGAGGAAAGCCAAGAAGATGGAAAAACATTATAAGTTAGATGATGCAATCGAGAAATCCTTAGAATTTCTCATGAGCTCGGAAGTTGAAGTGGCTGAACAAATTTTGACTCTCAATGCTACTGAAGAAGAAGCCTCCAAAAAGATGGGAAGATCATTAAGGATCAATCTCAATGAGGAGAAATATAACTGGATTGACCAGTAAGATATGATTTTGGTTGGGACATTCAATGATGGGAAGATTAGTCTTGAAGAGTACATCTAGTCATGGGACAGGCTGACCTTTTGGTTAGAAATTATAATGGATGAACTAGACACCCAGGTAAACACCATCTCTTGGAAATTATTCAGGGTGCTTAATTCTGGTAGGATTAAATTGCAATTTAATGATTCTGTTATCTCCTTTTGTGGTTGAACTCAGGTTTCTCACTTGACCCTCAAAAGTGTTTGATAAATAAAAAGTTAATTTTCATTCAGTCAGATCTCTGTACATGCATTTTTCATGTACACCATAATTCCCATATAGGGTGTGAGTAGTAAAATCTAGTAGTACACCTCCAATGCATCTTTAACAAATGTGGACATATATAATAGGTGCACTCCATGAAAATAGTAAATGTGTAAGTGAGTATACAAACACAGAATCATAAAACAGGAAGTTGTGTGCTAACCAAGCTGCCACAAGCCCCCAATCATACCTGCTTCATCCCTATTCCGGAAGGGTAGACAGAGAAATCAATAAAGATCCATACTGCCCATAGGGATATCAACATGTCACTTGGTTTCATCAATGAATTGAGTGGACATGTTAATCGGTATCCACAAGGCATCAAGTTGACATGCTACTCAGTATAAACATTCTCTGAGTTTTTGAATGTTCCTATAAATCCTAAAGGAATCATGTTAACACGCTACTCAGTATCCACATGGAATTGAGTTTCATATAGTTCAATAGACTATCATGCTCTACCTTTATCATCAGTGCACATCATGTGTACTCCCCCTCTAAAGGGTAATCATACCATGATGGTCACCTGTCATGGGTAGTAAGCACCAAACCTCCAAAGGTAAGATAATACACAACAAGGTATAAAATGATAAACAAACATAGCATGAAATCATGAGACATATAATAGTAGAATATATGAACATGTGAATCAACATTAAGTATGGAATCAGCTATTCTAAAAATTCTCATGGAAACAAGGATCATATATAGTTACCATGAGAATGCACACATCCACAAGCAATCAATATCAATAGAAAACAGAAACCATAATAACACACGAGTCATACCATGGAAACAAGTGTCTACGAGATCCCCAATTGTGAATGAACTTCCTACCTCAATATTTTCAATGTCGACATCAGTGTTTTTCAAGAGTGTCATCTCCTGAACTACGTTTTCAGGCCAACTGGAACAATCTTTCCCTCTAGGAACTTACAAAGTTGATTGCCGTCAATGGCAATCCTGATGTCTAGTTAGACGAAGGAATGTTGCTTCTAGAATGTCTACGAAGGAACAAGACCCCCAACAAGGGATTCTAGTTCATGCAGTGTACTACAGTGTATAGGTGTAATAGAAATAACAACCATGGTGTAGAGTGAGCCACCATGGCACAAAGGTCTTCTAAAAGAGACCAACATAGCATATGAGTGAGGTACCACATTGCATAGGTTCATCTAAAGAGACCACCATGTAATAGAATGAACATCTATGGCATGAAGAGAATTGAAATTCAGCCTCCATGGCACAAAAGGACCACCATGTTGTATAAATATACTAGGACATGAACCGCTGTAGTGCAAGGTGAAGTACTGTGATTTGGAGTCATTTTTTCAGCCATCTGGGACAATAAGAATCATAAAAAATGTAGAGTCATATTTTTATTTTTAGAGGATATTTAGAGATCCAATCATCTTGAAAAAACCCCTCATTAAAGAGCTGTTATACTTCTGAAACATTTTCTTGAAATAAATTCTGTATCATCCTATCAAAAGTATAATCACTTGAAGACCATATAGTTGGTCTTTCAAGAAGAAAATGGTATGGAGAAGTCTATGTATCATGGTTAGACTCACCATGACCAAGCATCCTTGGATATCACTCCATGGGGTTTGATAGACTATAGTAGAGAGAAAGAGTATTTGAAAAGAATTAACAGAGGAAGCTTCTAGAAAATAACAGCTCTAACTACTTCAGTTGTACTAACAGAATTCTGTTACAAGGACCTGCTGTGGAATCTCCTGGAAAACTTCTCTCTCCCAAGTCTAGGCTAAGAGCCTACCAACTGGAATCTCCAGAATATCCGCCCAAACTCCCTTCCTTTGTATTTATATCCCATCCCAACCAAACAACTTATTAACCGACTAACTAACTAACGAACTGAAAGCCAAATTACAAAGTTACCCCTGACTGTTATGAACCCCTCCCCTTCTTTGGTAAGTGTACAACACAAGGGGTCAGGACTGAATTCCCAACCGGCTGCTGCCCTGCCCGCCGCAAGAAGATACCTCCCCTTGTACAACTCTATCAATACCTCCTCCCTGAAAATTCACCTTGTCCCCTAGGTGAAAATTTGGAAACTGAACTTGTATTACCTTCGCGTCCTCCGAAGTAGCCTCGTCTTCAGATCAGTTATGCCATTTAATAAGCCATTGCACTGTTTGCCCCTGAATTCTTTTTGCTAAAACTGCCCCTGGACAATCTTTTTTTTCAACAAAGTCAGCAGGAATAATTTTTTCTGCAGGTTGGGCACCTCTGACAGCCTTCAATTTATTAGACACATGAAATACTGGATGTAATCTAGTATTTACTGGATGTTTGAGCCTGTAAGCAACTGAATCTACACGTCCCTCCACTTCATAAGGTCCATAATACCTGGCAGCTAGTTTCAGGTTAATTTTAGATATTGTCCCAGGCCTATTTGGTCTCAGCGTAACCCATACCAAATCACCAACTTTAAATTCTACCTCCCTACGATGTTGGTTGGCATATTTGACCATAAGGTGTTGTGCACGCTGGAGGTTTTCTCAAAGTTGCTTTAAAGCCTCATCTCGGTCAACTAGTGTTGTAGCAATTGCCTCAACCGCCGCCTCACCTCTAGCATATTGAACAATATGTGGTGGTTTACGACCATAGATAATCTCAAATGGTGTCTTCCCTGTAGATGTATGAAAAGAAGTGTTGTAGCAGTACTCAGCCCAAGCCAACCACATTACTCATTGCTTAGGATGGTCCGAAGAGAAACACCTCAAATAAGTCTATAAGCATCGATTCACAACCTCTTTCTGACCATCATACTGAGGGTGATATGATGAACTCATCTTTAAAAGAGTTTCTTGTAGCTTAAAGAGTTCCTTCCAAAATAAACTAGTAAACAATGGATCTATATCGCTGATTATTGCTTTGGGTACCCCATGTAGATGTACCACTTTCTTCATAAACACTTCGACAACTATCTTTGCAGTATATGGGTGCTTTAAAGGAATAAAGTGAGCATAGTTGCTCAATCTGTCCACCATGACCAGAATTACCTCATAGCCTTGTGATTTTGGAAGCCCGGACACGAAGTCCATAGATATATCTTCCCAAATCAAATCAGGTATTGGAAGAGGTTATAATAGACCTGCTAAACTAAGCATCTCATACTTATTTTTATGGCATATACTACAATCTCTGACATACTGTTGTACTTTTCGAGTCATTCCGGCCCAAAACACTCCATTAGCCAATTGTTTATAAGTTTTCAGATAACCCAAATGTCCTCCTGCAGGCGATGAATGATAATACTGCAGTAATTTTGGAATTAAAATCGATTTTTGGGACAATACTAATATGTTTTTGTAAAATAACAGACCATCCCGAAAAGTGTAGTCTGGCCTAGCTGCCCTGTTTTGTTTCAAGGTATCATTTATCTCTCTCATCCTTTCATCTTGAAGAATCTCTTCCTTGACCAGATGTATATCTTCCCAACAAGGATGAGAAACAGCCATTGCCATGTTTTCTCTAACTTCTTCCCTTGATAAAGCATCTACTACTTTATTCAGTCGTCCCGGTTTGTAAATAACCTCAAAGTCATATCCTAACAGTTTTGCATGCCAACATTGCTGATCCATTGATACTATCCTCTGATTCAACAAATACTTGAGACTACGATGATCAGTATAAACTTTAAATCGTCGCCCCATGAGGTGCTACTTCCAATGCTGAATATACAGCACTAATGCCATAAGTTCTTTTTCATAAACAAATTTGGCCAAATTTGCATCAGACAAAGCTTTGCTAAAATAAGCAAGTGGTCGCCCCTCTTGTAATAACACAACCCCTAAACCAGAACCTGAAGCGTCACATTCCACTGCAAATTCTTTTGAAAAACCTGGCATTCGCAAAACAGGAGCTGAAGTCATACAGTCCTTAAACCTTTCAAATGCTTTTTGTGCTTCCGTGGACCACTCGAACCCATCCTTCTTTCTCAACATTGTCAAAGGCTTTGCTATTTTTCCGTAATCTCTTGTAAATTTTCGGTAATAACCCGTAAGGCCCCAAAATCTTTTAACTTCTTTCACATTTTGGGGAACCCTCTACTGTTTAACAGCCTCAAGTTTCTTAGGGTCCATGGACACTCCACATTCTGAAATTATATGTCCCAAGTATTCTACTGATTTCTTTCCAAATGAGCACTTCTTTTCATTGACAGTCAAAGTATTCTCCTTCATATACTGTAACACTGAACACAATTTTTCCAGGTGTTCTTCCCACTCTCCGCTATAAATCAATATATCATCGAAGAATACCAATACCCTTCGACGCAACAAAGGCCGAAATATAGCATTCATAGTAGCTTGAAAGGTGGTCGGGGCATTCATTAAGCCGAATGACATTACTAAGTATTCGTAATGCCCCTCATGAGAACGAAAAGCTGTTTTCTCTGTCTTCCTCTTCCATTCTGACTTGATGAAATCCAGATTTCAAATCCATCTTTGTAAAGTATTTTCCCCATGTAACTCATCCATCAACTCTTCAATTACTGGAATAGAAAACCTATTTGGTATTGTCAATTTATTCAGGGCACGATAGTCCACACACATTCTCCAACCTCTATCATTTTTTTTCTGACCAATATTATTGGACTTGAATACGGACTGGTACTATACCGAATGTACCCCTGTGCTAAGAGCTCAAAAACCCACATTTCTACCTCGTTTTCCATATGGTATGTGTACTTGTATGGTCAGATATTGACCAAATCTTCCCCCTCTTTTATTCTGATGGCACGATCAGTTGGCCTCTTAGGTGGCAATCCAAAGGATATCTCAAAAACTGTTCTATATTGGAGCAACATTCTTTGCAACTGCAACTGTTGATCTAGTACCAACTCTGCATCTTCCAGGCCCAGATTTCCAGCACAAATCCACTGCAATCCTTCTACCACACATTTTTCTTCTCCCAAATATTCTTGTAATGATCCAGGCAAACTTTGTTCTTGACAGATCCCCTGTATTAAAATATTCTTCCCTTTCCAAATAAATTCCATAGTCATATTCTTCCAATGCATAGTAACATATCCCAGAGTTTCTAGCCATGATATTCCCATTACGAGATCTGGTCCGGAGGTGTCAAAAACATAAGCATCGATTTCAAATTCCTCTACTCCCAAACCCACTTTCAAGGATCTGCATATTCCATTGGAAATCACCCAATGCCCATCTCCCATTCTGATCATAAAAGGCTTAGTTTCTGAAACCCGTACTGTAAGTGATTTCAATATCTATTTTGAAATAAAATTGTGACTAGCCCCACTATCCACCAGAATCATCAATGACACCCCTCCTATATTGCCTTCCACCATCATAGACTTCGTATTCATACTCGCTGACCGTTGTCCCCAACATCTCCATTTCCAGTATATTTCCTATCATTTCTTCTTTCTCCACTATTTCATCAGATTCCTCTTCTACCTCATCTAGAGGCTCCACACATTCCCAAACCATCAATTTGAATCCCTTTTCTGGACATCGATGCCCAGGGTTAAACTTTTGTCAACAAGTATAACAAAGCTCCTTAGCTTTCCTTTCTTCAAATTCTTCTCTTGACAAATTCTGAACTCCTCTCCACCGTGGCTCAAAATTTCCCTTCTTTTCCCTATCTTTCCCTTCTGTAGGAGATAAAATTTTCACTGCATTTGAAGTCCAACTTCGCCTATATCCTTCAGAACTGAACCTTCTGCTACGTGGCTCTGGCTGCTTAATGATTCCCTTGACAATAAGCTCCATCTCTATTTTTCTGGTCAGAGTAAGTAGTCACGCCTTATTGGGAGGTTCAAGTGTAATCCCCGAGCTTCCAATTTTTGTTCTTAATCCTCCTATGAAAAGGCTCACGTACCAACGCTGAGTAAGATCTGGAATCCGCATGACAATCTGCTCAAATTCATTGATATATTCCTCCAATGTACCTGCATGTCGAAGCCCCTTCAAGTAAATGACCGGATCTTCTTCAACTGCACTACTGTACCTGCCGAGCAGCTCCTCTTTCAACTGTGTCCAGGACAGTTCAGCACTGGTTGACTTTAAAGAGACCATCCAGTACTGAGCTACTCCTTCCATACACAATCGTGCCATTGGAACCTTCAACTCCTCTCGTGTTTGGTGTATTAAGAAGTAAGTTTCTGCTCGAGTAATCCATCATACCGAATCTTCTCCTGAAAAAATCGGCATCTCTACCTGCCTTGAAACTACACCAAACTCTTCCCTTCCTTCGATCCGATATTCACTCCCATCCATACGTTGTCCGCTTCCTGTCCTTATTCCCCCCTGCATCTGAGTTTCAATTCCGCCTTCCTCAGATAAATTCCATTTCCTGTCATCCAGAACCAAATTTTCAGTTTTTCCTTTCTCGAGTCGTGCCATCGCTGCGAGAAGCTCCCGTACATCTGATTGCAGCTCTAAAACTAAAGTTTCCAGTTCTGTTATGGTAGACTTCACGGCTGTGACTGTTGTTTCTACATTTGTCATCTGATTCTCTATTCGTGTGGGCATACAACGATTTCAGAAGGATTGAAGCTGATGTCTTCAAAATCCTCTCTCTTCATGTTTATATCTCTAGAAACCTCTCTCTAAACTCTCTCTCCAGAAATCTCTCAATTAAAGCACCAATTGATAGACTATAGTTGAGAGAAAGAGTATTTGAAAAGAATTAACAGAGGAAGCTTCTAGAAAATAACAGCTCTAACTACTTCAGTTGTACTAACAAAATTCTGTTACAAGGATCTATTATGGAATCTCCTGGAAGACTTCTCTATCCCAAGCCTAGGCTAAGAGCCTACAAACTGGATTCTCCAGAATATCTCCCCATACTCCCTTCCCTTCTATTCATATCCCATCCCAACCAAATTACAAAGTTACCCCTGACTGTTATGAACCCCTCCCCTCCTTTGGTAAGTGTACAACACAGTGGGTCAGGACTGAATTCCCAACTGGCTGCTGCCTTGCCCACTGCAAGAAGATACCTCCCCTTGTATAACTCTATCAGGGTTGGCTATGATGAAACCTACATCGATCATCATCACCACGACACTTCCCTTTCCTCTGTGATGGGACCCTAATTCTATAGCACTACTATCGTGTTTGCTTCATTTTACATTCCTCTTTCCACTACATATTTTAATTATTGTATGGGAAGGAAATAATTCCTAGGGATACATTATTGATACCTCATAATTATTTTCCAGCCCATGAGGATTGTGAATGCTATTTAGGCCTTTGTGGAGGTCTGGGTTGGTTGCTGGTACAAATAGTATCACAGTTCAATCTGTTTTAAAATGGAATTAGATATATCGGTTTATCTTTTTAAAGGAATAAGCTCTTAAATTTCTGTTTGATTATTTTGGAAGTTGGGAAATTTGTATTTAGGACCTTAATGACTCAGGATGTATACACAATAAGAGAGCCTAGATATCTACTTCATGTTTTGAGCCTTGAGTTTCCTCGGGTGGTTATGATTTTATTTCTAGTTTCTATTCAGTTTGTTCCATTGGATTGTGATTTAATATTTTAGTGGTGTAATTTTAATCCTCATTAGAATATTTTAAGGTTTCATGGGGGTTATTTTGAGCTTTTAGAATGAGGATTGTTGAGGAACCAGGGTGTGCAATCAACTTGTAAGGTTGTCCAAACCATGCAGCAATCTAACACTCAGTTCCAAAACTATTTTCTGGACTGTTTCTTGATCGGTACATGGTCATCCATACCATGTGGAAAAGAAAAGTTCCATTCCACATCCTATTCATCTATGTAATTTAGGTATCATGGTCCCTAGATTTCCTTGCGTGGTATTGGTTAATGGGAAATAAACCATGAAGAGCCCTATACCTAGACTCCCGGATCCAATGTGAATAACACATACTTTACATACTATCATTGATACCAACTATATATTCTAAAACATAAATATCCTATAATTACATGTGTTAAATAAAATATTTCATTAAATTCATTCCCATGATCTTTTAGTTTTAGAGATTTAGAGAATTTGGACAAATCATAAATTAATTAATTAAATGAATTTTTCAAATAAATATATTTTTTAACCCGATATAAGAACCTACTTTATACGTAATAAGTCTTAAAATGTTTTCATATATTCTCTACACAAGCTATTCTTTTAGACATATCGTGTTTAATAAATTTATTTATTACCCAGGGAAATGGAAACATAAGAAGTTGTGAGCTCAAAAACTCAGTAAGGTTAAACATATGTGATAACAATGGAAGATCACAGGTGATCGTAAGATGAACATAAATAACATATCAGGAATAAATAATAAAATATAATTCCATATTAGAATGTAATTGAATGCATAATATATCCATATATAATATTGAAATTGAAAAGATCACATGGATAATAATAACTAGTTCCTCAATGATGAAATGCATAATGTCATATAGCTAATTCCATGACCTATGCCAAGACACCATGATCTAAGACATCATGATCTTACCATCAAGGCATTGTGTTTTGGAAATATCCTGTTTTGGTCATCCATACACCGAAATACCCAATATGGTTTATCTCACGTGACTCATCGATGCATCATGGGGATATCTATAATTGGTTCGCACCCATCAATATTTAATTCCATTGCATTCATCATATGATTGAATGAGAAAACAACACATAATCAACTTTTAAAATAATCAACCATATTGTAATAACAAATATATGAGATGTAAATACATAATCCACCTTCCATAGCAGTCAATAATCATATTTATAGAGCTAATAAATAAATAGAATTTTAAAACTTTCCCTAGTAGAAAAATGGAATCACATGATCATGATTAATCTAGAGAAAGAATGTGGATGGTTTACAAATATAATATGCCTAGTGTATCAAAATAAAATTATAAGGATGATGGAATAGATGGAAAACACCCCGAGAAGAAGAATTCTTTGAATGATACCACACAAGAAAGGACAAAGAATGATATTTTTTGATACAATGAGTTCAATCCTACCTATAGATAAATTGAATAATATAAAATAGATGGTATATCAGGAAAATCAAGTCCCATTAGGGTAATTACTTTTGAATATGGTAAGGAATATGTAAGTGAAAACATAATATGGTTTTTAGAAAACATTTCCAGCATTATCATAAAGGATAAGTTATGGATCTTTATAAAAAAATAATTTTTTTAAAAAGGTTAAGTAAAATTTTTAAGACACTAAATTTTAAAAATATTCTCTAATAATGGATCCTTGAAAAATACATAATGGTACCAATGAAAATTTTTCTTGAAGAAAACACATTTGTTCATGAAAGCAGAAAGCTCTTGATATTTTTAAAGTGCATTTGATAAAAACCTGCATTGTAAAGAGAGTAAAAAAATTAATTTTTTAAATTTTTGAAGTGAAATATAGAGTTAAAATGTGATAATACATAATTATTTTTACAATTATAAAGGTTAACATTAGTAGGAAAGGAAAATCTGGATAGGGTGGGGAAACCATCCTTAAAGAGGATGTGAATTTTTCTTAAAAATGAAATATTTTTTGGGGAAGAGATTCATCAGAGTAAAATATTTGGATTAAAATACAATTTACCCTAGAGAGTAATAAAATGTATCATATAATAAGATCATAGGTTGGGAGAACCCAAACATGGAAAATAAAAGTTCTAAGATGAAACATTATAACTCAAAGAAAGTATATTTGAGTTATCAATATCCCTTATGGGAAACAAAATACATGAATAATGACAAATTTGAAATGGGATTTTTGTGGTAAAAATGAAAATAATGATAAAATAACACAAAATATAATAAAAGGATAAAAATTACCCAACTTATATGAAATAATTTCAAGAGAATGATCATGACTCAATTAATGAAAATTGAGTTACATAAACTCTTACGACAAGGGTAACACATGAGTTAAAATACATTTGAAGACATGAATTTGATTTATCTTAGTATATCCCATGAATTATAAGGAAATAAAGTATAAAACATTCAATGTTTATAAAATCAATATAAAAACATATAATTGAAACACTATACACTACCTGTAATATGTTTTAAAGAATAGTAATTGAGACTGTGAAAACCCTTACCTTAATTCTTTCTTATTCGAAATGTTCTCTAAACTCTTGTATAAAAAATTCAACTATATTAACCACCATTTCAGAATTTTTTTCATTTTTATAACTTTTTATAAACATCATTTCAAATTTTTATATAGCTTTATTTCCATTTTTTATTATTTATTTTTGATATCAGGTGTGAGTAATCTTAATGGTTTTGAACTAGTTTCATAATAGTGGTGTTTTTATTCATTCATCTACCAAAGTCTATCATACCTAGATCATAAAAGGTATCAAAATTTATGTTTTTATAATTATTTAAAATGTTATAATTTTATTTTAATGAATTTTTAGTTATAATCCTTAAAGATGAAAAATCAACAATGAACATGTTTTAGAAATTTTTCACGAACATACATTAGTATCATAATTAATGATTTTAATATAAATTTTATCATTCTATAACTAAAATAAAATAATTCTTTACTTATTTATATATATTATTTTATAGTAAATTAAATCCCCATAATCATCCATGATATAAATTTATAGCATTGTTTGAGTTGGTTTTTAAATTGATCTAAATAAGAATATATGATAATTAATAGATGATTATGAAGTGATTTAGTTACAATATAATTATAAAAGAATAACAATTAACTTATTTAGTTTTTATTAGTGGGATATATAATAATTTGAAATAATTATTATAATAAGAATTTAAACTATATGATTTTATTACATAGCATGGAGAAATCATTTTTTCTCTCAGAACACATTTTTGGACGGTTGAATTTTCCATGATTGTTTATTATTCATATTTTTAATATGTAGTAACATTTTTCTATAAAAAATATTAATAATTTCATAAAAATAACATTTATCCATTAGACCAATTCTAATGACCTTTCATGCAATGAGGCGGTGATGTGAAAAATGGAAATCAATCATTTCATGGAGGTGATAGTCTGCACATACGAGTGGTTGATGATTTCATTTTCCAAAGAATGGGAGAAATTTAAAATATTTTTTAAAATAAAAAATAAAAAATATGTTACAAATATCATACTAATTTAATAAATTCAACATTATTACAATCTGTGTAATGTGGTTAAGGAAAACGAAGCATGAGGGTTGGTGGAGGCGGTAATCCACACACATGCAAGAATGTTGTTTTTTGTTTCTCTTAAGGGTAAATGGGAAAGATGATTAATATTTATTACCTTTTTATAATAACATCATGTATCTATTTAATAATAATTTTATTATATAATAGTGAGAAAATGGATTTGGAGAAGTAACATAGAAAAGAAAATAAACTAGGGAAAGTTAGTACTCACATTGAAAACTTTGGCTTTCGCATGGTGGAATCCATTAAAAGAGAGATATTAGGATAATATCATATGATCAGAATATTAATATGGTGAAGTTGGATTAAAAGGGATTTATTATGGGTAGATTTTAAATAGTAAAATAAAATTTTTATTGGTATTAATGGGGTAGTGTTCGACCCCTTTTATATGTGGTGAGAATGACAAATTTGAAAATATTTTTACTTAATCTAAAGAGAGAACATGTTTCAAATGTAATGTCACACACAAAATTAATAATAATGGATTAGAGGATTAGATAATTTCTATAACACCCCTAATAATTAATTTGAAACACATTTTATCATGTTTCAAGCTCTTACCCATTGAATTATTACTTTTACCATTTTTTGTTTTATCACGGTAACTTGTTTTTAAATTAATAAATCTTTTCTTATGCCTAAAAATATAATGGAGATTATTATATAATTGTAATAAATGATTAAAAAATATGGAATTCATTTTATTAGATAATTTTTATATATGATATAAATATCAATTTTAACATTAGCTCATGTAATGTGTAAAAAACTAATTTTTAGTTAAAGTGTATTTTAAGATTAAAATTTATGTCTTTGATAAAATTTTCAATGTATTTTGTTTCCATGATAATTTTTTTATTATAAAAAATTAAATTTATGTTTAATTCATGAAAAGCTTAAATTTAATTTTACCAAAATAATATTTTATTACAAGAAATGGCCAAAAACAATTTCTTGTATTGGAAAATATTATTTAAATTCATAAAATTGTAAAACATAGGTTTCCTAGATTTATAATCGTATTTAAAAATGCATATTATTACTCCTTAAATACATATAAGATCAATTATAAAGTTTTATAAACATCTATTTCTTTATTATATAATGCTATAGTCATTAAAGTTAAAATTTTGGTAAAAATTATATTTTCATTATTCAGAAAAAAAATCTATCATTTCATATAAATCCTAAAAATTAATCTTTATATAAAATTGACATGATGAATCTATTTTTTTATTTTCTATAATTAAAATTCTATTTTTTTTGAATTTATCTTTTAAATAAAAAATATAAAATTACAATGAAAACTATTTTCCGAGGAAGACAACATTTTTTTAAATATTAACTTTTTATATTATTATTTCATATTAATTACTAATAAAATTGGTGTTAATATAATAATATTATAGAAAATATATTTTATCCTTTATATAATTATTTTATAAAGAAAAAAATATTAAAATATAATTTTTACAAAGGTTACATTTTAAGGATTAAATTAGTCTTATTAGTTATTTAGTTACACTAATTTAATTTATCAATTCCTTAAAATTTATTATGACCAGTATTATTATTTTAAAATATATTTCCTAATTTTTTACAACTATTATTACCCACAAATTATATGGCTATATCTTAATTGTCATATAATTTTATGTGGTTCACATTGGTTTTGTGTATTCTGTGAAGCAAGTTATCGAACACATTAGGTATTAAAGGGAAATATAATTTTATAAATCATGTTTCTACAAACCAAAGATATTCTTGTGATATAATGGAATTATTGGATTAGTATTTGTCAAGAATAATTTTATTCCTTTTTTACATGGTTTGGTGTGTGGTGTGAAATTGATTTTGTGCGTAAAAGCATATTTCATGTGAAAAATTATTTTGGTTGAAATAAATCCTTGGCAATGATTTAAAAAATGAGCTAGTCTTTGTGTAATTTTTTTGAAAGACACTATTTTTTCATGAATTCTAGAAAAAATTTTGGTTTTTAAAAATGAGTTCTATTTTTTACTAATAATTTTAAATTCCTCCTATAGTGTTCCATTAAGACTGGAAGTTTTTAAAATGGAAATCTAGGAAGCATATTGGGCTTAAAACTAGTTGGAAGCATTTTGGATTTCAAAATATTTTAGAGGATTTTCATGATGAAGATGAAATTTTGAAAGGAATGATTTAAGGGAAAGAGGTTTTATTAATAATGGTAATTTGGGGTTTCAAAAGGGTTTAAAATGATTTAGAATTATTTAAAAAAGAGTATTTTTATGGTTGGTTTCTTATTTTGAAAGGGGATGGTGGGGTTTTTAAAATATGATTTTATGTTTTAGTTACTGGTTTTGACCCTTGAGGGGTATTTTATGGATGAGTAAATTGAATATATTTAAATAAAAACAAATATTTTTGAATTAAAAAAGGTGTTTATTTTTTAAATATTTTGGGATCCTTATTTAAAAAATAGTTTTGGGTATTTTTTCTTTGGAATTTATTCTTGATGATGTTTAATTTTGTTTATTTTCATTACATGTTTGTCCCTTGAGATGTTGAGATTGTTTAATGTTATTTAAGAGAAATGGCTTGGTTAGGAACATCTCTCTTGTCATTTAAGGTGATCCTATCAAAAATATATCGAGTGAAGTAGAGTGTTTGTCATTAGAGGTCATATCCCCTCCATTGTTCTGATACATTCAATACTCCCAATGGAGTGGCAGGTGTTGTCTCTCATCCTAGATGTGTAGTGGTACACCAAGAAATTTGTTCAAGGATGTAGGTGCATAATATCTTTTTTTGGAGATTGAATAGGATGATAGGAGTGGTCTCAATGGATAATATTTGGTTTGATTATTTGTTATGTGAGGATTTATTTCCTTATAGGATCTGATGTGGAATATGATTTGGGGTGATGGTTCACTTTAGTAACTCTTGTTTTGGTGAGACTAGAGGAGTTTTCAATTGTTTATGTGAACATCAATTGGTATTCAATGGGTTCCTATTTTTTTCTATAAAGGGTTGTGGTTGTCTTGGTGGTGATCAATTTTGGGATTGTTTCTCAGGGAGATACGAACAATTGTGGTCTTAAGGTGGAATAATTGGTTTTTTTCTATGGCGGACTTAGTTATTTAATGGTGAGAGGTGATTGGTTTGGATTGATCATACCTTTTTGGTTTGTATTCCATTATATGGTTTGTTTGTGATAGTTACTCTATTGTGGGAGCTATGCATGTGGATTTTTATGATAAATTAGACACGGGAGATCTTGTTTGTGTGTTATGGGTGACTAGGATGATCATGTTAACATTCAATATTATGAATTAACTGGTTTCAATTTTTATCATGTTGGGTTCACTATGGGATGGGGACTCAAGTTCCACTAGGTATGACCCAAGGATCAAGCCCATATCAATTATTTATGATATATGTTTTGATTATGTATTTTTATGTTTTTAAAACTATGCTCAAGGATTGGTGGTGGGATACTATGGCCTTTTGGGTTATTTTGGTTGGTGTAATTTCACATTGCAGATTTGTGGATTGTGGTCACTTGGTTCTTTATGGGAATGTGTGATTCTCATTGAGGATTGGAAGAGTCATATTCATTTTAATGAATCCCTATTCCTATAATTTTCCCCATTTCCACCATTTAAATCAATTTTAAATTATGGGGATACCTATGATCTCTCCTCACTCATATAATTTTAATAATAGACTTTATTATTGATTTTTATTGAGGTTTCTTGAGTATGTTTGGTGATTTATCCTTTTTATTTGAGAAATATCTTTGGTTAAATGATCTCCCTCTTTCCTAGGGTCATATTTCAAGTTTATTTTATCCATTTTATTATTTATCTTCTATTGAATTATACTTTAAATAATACATTTTATGGATATAAAGTGGAATGGTGGGGTGAATTATGATGCCCTCATGTCACATGTATTTTATATTTTATATTATTTTGAGGTGTTTTAAATCATTGAGAGTTTGGGCTAGGATTTTTGAAATCATTAATGGGGTTCAGAGTGCACATGGTTACACCAGATGGTTTGGTAAAAAATATGGAGAAAAATAAAAAGTTTTTAGTTTTTTACACTACTATTTGGAAGAGTTAGTAAACAGTAAGTTAGACCATGTAGAGTCTCCAGCTACCCGTTTAACTTGTTTTGGTGTTTGGGGTGACCCATATGGTTGGTGCATGGATAATGGTAACTATTCAGTTAAGACATGTGAGGTGTCAGTGTTCCAGATAGTCACAACTACATAGTTGATGCATGGTTTACCTAAATATGAGTTATAACCATATAGTATACCCAGTTTCTAAAAAGTGTGAAATTCCCAATTTAAACTGGATTTATTTTAATCCAACCAAGACTTTGTAGTCCCTCACCTCATTCAGCTAAAGTGGGGTGCACATATAGAGCTTATTCCCCTCCCTTTTCCTTAATTTTGATGGTATTTCATTGTGGTTTTAATATATTATTGGAATGTCCCTCTAAACCCATTCTTATAATGTTCCAACTAAATCACTGGGTCTGGATGGAATGCCACATGACCTGATGTGCACCTCCACATACACAAGATGCTAATGACTAGTGGTGAGGACCTAAAACAGATAGTGGGGAGACTATTCCCTTTTATCAAAGTATAAATATAGTAGAAATAACTAAATAATAACATCACAATAGATATCAAGGTATGTATTTAAGCAGTAAACATAATGTTATATAATAAATGATGTTTTAACATAAAACATACAATGGATATCCCACTAGTAAAATCATTGGTATAAAATAAATGAAAAGGAAGAAAATACAAGAGAATCTGCCACATCATGAAGTATTGACCAATCCCAATCTCTATATGACCATAAAACTAGGCTATCCCAAAACACTGCACATCCTATTTTATGAACTTAAAGGGAAACATAAGTTTTGAATGCCCACATAGATGATCATGAAAGGTGTCACCCTAAATGTAGTAGGGTCTCACTATGTTCCACCAATATATGTCGTCACATATAAGTATATGTATAAGGAAAAGAGACACATGAAATAGACATAATCATCCATAGTTGTGTGATAACCAGTCCACCACAACACATTACAAGTATCAAACAATTGTCAGTTCATTGGGTGTTAACAAGGATACCCATAGACCTAACCATAACTACATCAATTCCATGTCATAAGGAAGGTTAGAATTGTAATTTTCATGACACAAATCATTTCTTAAGGTCAGCACATCAGTTCATCACCCTACTCCCATCTATTTTATGTCCTTATTCAACCTTTATGGAAAATAAAAAACCCACTATTAAGGGCTATCCATACTCCACCTTTAAGAAGAATCTCATGACCCACCTTAGGTGGTCATATTTAAGGGACACATCTTTCTGCACTCTAAGGTTGTCGTCTATCCTCACATGATGGTATGCCCACTGGAAAATCTTGATAAAATTTATTCATAAACACTTCTACATAGTCTTTCTCCCATATCTGCATTCCAATACATTGTATATACATCACAACTACATGATCTACACACACATTTATTGAACATGTCTATGATATCCAACTAGTATAATCAAGTAATCCAAAGTCCCTGTACATCATCACAACACCCATGCCCTCCTTTTAGGATCTCTTTATAAAATAATGATCAATCCATCTATCTTGATACCTGAAGAAAATTTCCATAATATATGAAATACCCACAAGTAAGTCATGTCATAGAAGGAACAACTGATCCTATCATTAATGGTTCTCCCATGCCCTACACAAACCCACAAGAAACACACATCAAGGAAGGGGTATCAAGAACACAAGAACACACCATCATATCATTCTAAAGCCTATATACAATGGACCTATGAAGTATGGACGTCTTCTGGTGATACTATAGTATAAAGGATCACCTCCACCCTGGATTTAGTAGGCAATGTCTAGGCACTATAAAATTATGGGGGTTTTATGATCATATAATGACCATTTCCAATGTAAGACAACCCAAATTATAGGAAATATATTATTTAAAAAATCAATATGTAAATTGATTGAAAAATAGAGTACCTAAAAACCATGTATTTCTGAATTCATCTTCTATGTCGGTGAAGGATAATTCTTAATAGAGATCACTTGGAAATGTTTATAAAAAACCTACTTCCTTATAGGTGATACAATAGATGATAGATCCCTGCATATTTCACGAGGATACCCAAAATAAAAATGGCTACTGGAACCTTATTGAATGAGATAAACAAAGTTTTGGTAAGAAGATATTTTTACAGTTTCTCAAACACATTTCACACCTAAACAGAAGGGAAATCATTCTCATTTATTAATGAAGCCCAAGCCTCATGATATATATCACATCATATGTGTTACTTCCCATAGAGTGTAATTAATTAAACACATTTCAATGAATACATGCATAATATTAATGTGTGTACCAACCTTTTGTTATTAATGGATTGAAACCGCTCGAGAGAAGC
This sequence comes from Viscum album, assembly GCA_963277665.1. Lineage (NCBI taxonomy): Eukaryota > Viridiplantae > Streptophyta > Magnoliopsida > Santalales > Viscaceae > Viscum > Viscum album. The sequence continues at coordinate 994,710,063 of OY728134.1, forward strand.
TGTGCATGAAATTGCATCAAATGTTACTCATAAAGAATATATATCTCAACCATATTTGATAATATATATATATATATATATTATTCATGCATCATATTTATGTATTATATGTACACTATATACAATATCAAGGTACATGTGTCTAAATTTTCAAATGAGTGAAAAAATAAGCATGACCATGATTTTTCTATATACAAAATCATGGTCATGCTTATTTTTTCACTCATTTTAACACATCATATTTTAAACAAACAAGCATGACCATGATTTTCCTTAGTCTAATTCAATCAAGGTACATGTGTCTAGATTTTCAAATGAGTGAAAAAATCTCATCTTCATTGTTCTCTAACTGACGACATGATCGACAAAAAACCAAAACACCCCTATATTATCTGAGTCAACAAGTAGATTTGTGTAAGTACAATATCAAAGTATGAAGGTTCTCATGATAGGTATTTTTCAAACCTTAAGTAAAAAAGGATTGATAATAATAATACTTGTCTAAGTATATTGATGATTGAATGAAATTCCATGAGATATACCAATTAATAAGTATCTACTCATTACATCATAAATATGTTCTTCGCATCTCATATTCAACTATATGCAACTAATAAATGATTGTTTTCATGATAACATTATCATATCATTAAAACCCACAATACTCCATAAATATCACTAGTTAGGGACAAACATTCAAGTAAAATAAATTGCAAAAAACATGAATGAATAATAATTAAATATTTCCTTTATTATAATAACATGATACATTTACATCCATTACAACCAATATATCATGTCTCTAACACCTAGAGATTCTATATGACCTGCATGTTGTTTTTGTGGTAATGGTTTCATTAATGGATCTCCTACATTATCTTTAGTATACACCCAACCGATCTTTCTATTTACCCTCTCAAAAATCTACCGTATTATATGGTTATTGAGAAGGATATTTTTGGTCCTATGACGAGATAGAGGTTCTTTAGCCTGATCAAAATCACCATCATTAACACAATACTGATCAATTGTTTACATGATTCTCGAAACCACTCCAATTTCAAAAATAAACATATTGATCCAAAAATATTCCTTTACAACATATGATATAGTGATGTATTTCACCTTTATTTTCGAGTTAGTTATGGTATCTTGTTTGGAACTCTTTCAAGTAATTAATCCACCATTCAAGGAAAAAATGAATCCATATTTGTATTTCACATCATATTTTTTAGATTGGGAACTAGAATCTATGAAACCCTTTACATAGAGATCATCCTATCATAAAAATACAATAAACACATCCTTAGTCCATCTCAATTACTTAATTTTTTTCTTCAAAGTAATCCAGTAACTCTAATCAGGATTTTATTATTATCTTCTTGTTATGCTCAAAGAATATGATACATCCAATCAAGTATACACCATTGAATACATGAAGATCCTATGGTGGATACACAAGGATCCATATCATTTCTTTCTAACACTTTAAAAGGATACCAAATCTTATTATGATTCATTATATGAAATACTAGAAAATAACCCTTCATGGATTTCAATATGTTAAACCGTTTCAGCACTTTACCAATATACATGTTCTAACTCATCCTGAAAAACCTATTAGATATATCTCTATAGATCCTCATATCTAGTATATAAGGTACTTTATAAAACACATTTTAATTGAATATTTTATTGATAATAAATGATAAAATTTCCTCACATTATGTTAAATATGTTTTTTATAAAATATTTGGGATTAGATCATTCAATTGAAAATTTGATGGAAATTCCAGTTTTACCCTTTATAGTGCACTATAGTATTTTGAAGATAAATATTTTTATTTTTATTATTTGAACTTAAATTTTTTTAACTATGTTCCAGAATTAATGGGATACAACTTTTGTTCAAAACATTGGAGCTATAGAGTGCATTTGGATGGAGTAATGGGCCATTAAGTCAAAGGTGGGCTGGACATGCCAGATTGGACATCACTGTAGTGTTTGGTCCATATATTCTACATCCATGCATGGATTGAGCACAAATTTTGAGAGGATATAAAAAAACAAAATTTTCACAAATTATCCTGTTAGAAGAATAAATGGTTCACGAATTTTGGGATCAAATGGGTGGTGAAAGTTGTCTTAAAATATTTGGATGAGATTCCCCATTCACACTTGAAACCTCTTTAATCCTAGCCTCCCATCCACTCTATAAATTGGTGTTTTTATCATTTGGAGGGATTGGTATGTGAATTGGGAATTTGAGGGAAGAGGAGAAGTGTATCCACTCTAATTATCCAACCATTTAAATTAGGGTATCTCTTGAAGCAAGGATCCCTTAGACGAAGCCTTCTTTTTCTTCTTCTTATTCATGTTGTAATAATTCTGTTTTCATAATAAACTCCTTAGTTGTTCTTTAATTTCTTCTATTTTATTATATTTTTTTCAATTATATTTTTATTTACTCATACTATTTGGTCTGGGATCAATAGTAGAAACGAAATTAGGTTATACCCTTTCTAAACATTTTTACATGCAAAACGGTTCTATGATGACTACACCGCCTATGGAAGAGTAGTTCTTTTTAGTAATCAATTGAACTATATCATTATTCATTAATTTATTTTGGATTAATGAGATACTATAATTCAATTAATATGATCCATGAATTGTGTTTTTAAATTAGAAGAAAATAAGTAAGAAATTGAACAATTAACACAAAAACACTTGAGGTCGAGAATTTGTGAAATTGTGAGAGTGCAAACTTAATCGGTAAAACATGACCATGCGAGATAAATTTGTATAGTTCAAATATAATCCCTAAGATCAATTAATCCTCATTTTCCAGAATGTATATGTGCCTTAATTTACCACTTACCATAATCTTGATTTAGAACATTAATCAAAGAAGGGTTTCACGATTGTATGTTTCAAAGCTAGCCTAGGGTTTACTTAATTTCATCTTGGTGGTTAAGTTAATTATCATAGGGTTTGGGGGTTAAAAAATTAAGGGATCATAATTAAGTGGATATTTATTTAAATTATAATGATAAATAATTGAGTGAAGAGGTAGAGTTATATCGATTATTCCTTTTAAATAATTTCTAAAAAAACATCTTCTTGTTGTGTCATTTTAATCGAACATCATTTCAAAAATAAAAACAAAAAATAAATAAATAAAATCTTCTTCTAGAAAACCTCTTCTAGATTTATAAACGATAAAAAACCCCCATCCTTTTATTTAGTTTTCTTATTTCCTTTTATTTTATTTTCAAAATACCTTTAATATGTTAAATTTACTTCCTCCTTTGAGAGACGACCTTGGTCAGCCACTCTGCTGCACCTAAGTACCCAACGATCACATATCATTTGAAAGCACCCAAGAAATCACCTTTTAAATTGGCACCGTTTTTGGGGAGGCAAGTAATAATTTCATCCTATTAGAGGTATTTATTTTATTTTACATTTTATTCTCTTATTCTCTTCTTTCTTCCTTCTTTACCCAATCTGATTTTTTTTTCTTCTTTTATTTTATTCTTCTTCTTTTTGGAACATCTACTCAAACTTATCATTTTTATTTTACTATGGTCCACATTACTTCTTTTCATTTTCAATTGATTTATGACATGAAATAATCCTGAGGATCTCTTATATCTTGACCCTGAGATTGAACGTAGCCTTAAAGCTCGAATCATACATTCTCAGTCTATAGGAAGTTTCAACATTCAACCAGTTGAATAATTCCTCCATTCCAAGAACATTGAAATTGGAAAAACTTCTAAGTACAACTTAAAAAAAGAACCAATTTCTGAAAATAATGGAAATGAAATTAATATAACCATTTGATAATTGGCTCCACTTGATATTAACTATCAACCAAATTGTATTTCATACCCAAATCCTGAATTAGACATTGAATTGAAATCTGGATTAATTCACCTTTTTCCAAAATTTCACGGATTATCTGGTGAGGATCCAAAAAAACATTTAAAAAAATTTAATATAGATTGCTCAACCATAAAACCAAGAAACGTTTTTGAAGATCAAATCAAACTAAGATCATTCCAATTCTCACTTGATGGAGCTGAAAAAGATTGGATATATTATTTACAACCTGAAGATGTAACTTGTTGGGATGATTTGGAACAAATTTTGTTATAGAGATTTTTCTAGCATCAATAACAACTTCCATTCGTAAGTAGATCTCTGGGATTAAGCATGCACAAGGGGAGTCAATGTATGAGTACTGGGAGTGATTCAAGAAGTTGTGTGTAAGCTTCCCACATCACCAAATCAGTGAGCAACTCATCATCCAGTACTTATGATGTTATTAATATTTTCATAACTTATTATATAACCCCTTTACTAATTTTATATGAAATGTTCATAATTTTTGAGAAATATTAATGTTTAAATATTAAATATAATTTTAGAGCACTATTTGAATTCATCCAGATTCATGTCTATTTAATGTTTTAAAAATAAATCTCACCCCATTTATCCAAATTTTATGATTCTTTTTTTTATGATTCCTTACTCAAATTAAAACATTTAATTAGAAGGAACCATTGGCCAAATCATCCATTTGGAGGGGCATATGGTCCACACAAGAAGACCCAAAGAAACTGTGAAGAAACTTCCTCATGTGCAACACATATAAAAACATGAAAACATCATTTTCACTCTCCAACAAATATTAAAATTTTATTTTCACTAATCAGGGAAGGTTTAAACTATTTCAATCATCCATATTGAATTACACTACAAGTTGTTACAGAAACAGTGTTCCAAAAACAATTCATTTTTTCATGCTTAAATTTAGAAATGGAAAATGGTGGCACACAAAACTTACACCTCTCAAGATGATAAAATTAATTTATGGAGCTTCACTCATTCACCGATGAAAAGTGAAAATCTTCTAGTTTTTAAGAGATCTCAACTTCATAGGCTCAAAGGGGCTTTCAAAAGAAGTATTAATGTATTGTTAATGGGAGGCTATTTGGCTATTATAATTATCATGAGGTTCATAAAATGCCTCTATCATATTAATGCTCACTAAAGCAGGAAATTCAGCTCAAAGGTCCAAAAACTCAAGATTCACAAATGGGGGTGAAAAACACACATTTTTAAAAGATTTCCATAGGTGGCCTTGGCATGAAATCAACTGGTGTTCCTCATGGGTGGGAAAAATCAGTTTCCAAATAAAAAATTGAGCATTCAAAATTTGTTGGTTTCGACTCAAAATTATTTATCCAAAATTCTGTATTCTCATCCACCTTATGTACTTCAATATTAATATTCTTAAAATATTTTAAATCAAGTTAAAACCACTTCCCTTATTTTTCTTCCTCATTCAATCTAAAGTCAGTTTTTAATTCTCATTATCGTTTGTGTGTGTGTTCAACACACCACTCTTTTCTTATCCCTTTATTTTTATTCTCTTATTAATTTATCATCATAATCAGTATAAATAGATTATTAATCTTTTAAATGGATCAGTAAATCTCTCATTGGGGTGAGTTATAATTTAAGGATGTTAAGCGATTGAGAGCTTTTTCTCGATGAGTATTATTTTAATTAACATTGTGTATGTTGGACTTAACATGTCATGGATTAATGACTTGTTTTGTTTAACGAATGGTTTCCATGGATTATTGAAACCATAAATACACTACCATAAAAAATATATGATTAATAATATAACCTTAAGTTAAGTTAAGTCTTGGATTAAATCCTTACCTCTTGGGAATTACAATCAACATCAATTTGTGACATGAGTGTTAATTTGATGCAATATAAAGCAAGGATCAAGGATATCACAATATTAACTGAATAATAATGAACTCACCCCAATATTTATCAATTTATTAAATCAATATTAATCAATCAATAATTTCATAAGCTTTGGAAACAAACCCCCCAATTAGAATACAATCAACTAAAAACTATCGACTATTAAAAAGCATCATCACCGATGATTCGACCTGAGTGCTACTATACACATTAGAAGAGCACCCTAATGATCCAAAATTTGTGATTATTGTTTTTTAGGATTATTTATTCAATTTCAAACATATCATTAGAAGGGATCTTGGGCCAATTCTTCCATTTGAAGGGCCATATGGTCCACAGAAGAAGGCAGAAAGAAAGTGTGAAGAAACTGGACCAACCATGATGATTGAGTTACTGGTCTAAATCCTGAAGCCCAAATTTTATGAAACTCCGCCACATGTTTTTATTTTCCAAAAGCATCATGTATAAAAATTTTAAGGTGTAAATACATGAAAAAGGGGCCCAAATAATTCTTTGAAGTCCAACCCACCATTCTGGCCAGAAATTAAAATCTAGACACTATTCATGACATATCTCATGATGTAATAATAAAAGAAAGATGAAATTTTTCAGTGTTAAAGAGATGATATAGGTGGATGACATTGTTGAAGAAAGTGTTCGGATTTTAAAGCATATTTCTACTGATAAACCCATTCACATTTAGGCCTTCTAAAACCTATGAAATGAAATGGGCAGTTTAACTTTATTTAATCAAACTGCCATAACATTGGGTACATAAATAAAAATGACTCCAAATTTTTAGATAAGTTGTCCAAAATTATTATTTAAAACTTTGAATAAGAAGATATCTTGAGATTCAGCTGTATGGATGTCCAAATAGTCGAGAAAAGTGGAGGGGTAGTTTTGGAATGCAAACAACCCCCCACCTTGGGCAATAAATATATCCCATCCTCTCCTTTCAAAAGGGATGACATTTAAGAGAAAAGTAGGATAGGTTTGAATGACCAAGTCTCTGCCAAAGGATTGTGAGGATCTTCCATACTAAAGTTGTTACTTGAGAAACCATTCCTCCTTGCTTCCTTTCAATTACTTTTGTTTTGTTCTCATTTGTAATCATGTAAGTGTTTGTTTTTTGTAATTCTATTTTAATGCAAGTTTCTTTTTCAATATCTATTATTATCATCCAACTTCTACATTTTAATATTAATATTCTTAAAATATTTGAAATCAAGTTAAAACCCCTTCGTTTCTTTTCCTTCCTCATTGTCACGACCCGTCCTTGGGGCCCGTTCTGTGACTACCCCAAGCCCGCCTTCCATAGGCCAAGGGCTGGCGACTAGCACCAAAGGCGAAAATCTCGATAAAAAGGGAAGGAATTTCCTTTATAAAGTAAACAAACACCATAGAGTATGAAAGCTGAAGTAAACACTAAGTAAACTGAGTACAAAAGTAAGTGCTGTAAAGTAAATGGGCTAGAATATAAACCCAATTGAAAGTAAAGTACAACTGAAAAGAAAGTACAGTAGTAGAAAAGCAACTCCGAGCCGTCCTCTGGAAATCCCACCTGAAGGGTGGGTACAGATAGTCTCCTCAGCTCCTTGGGTCCAGCTGTCCACTCCGTGTACGTCCCATCTGGTGATCCACCTCCAAGTACCGTCCAGCTCCACGAGCCTCCACCTTGATCAGCGTTGTCCGTCATCTTCATCCAACACAACGTAGTGCGGGCAGAGACCGTGCAAGGGTGAGTATACAATACTCAATAGGGACCCCGAGACCCCCGAAGGTCTCCCAGAATCCATAAAGGATAAACCAAAAAGGAAATATACAATCACGAAGTATCAAACAACTCTACATAGGTATATGCCCAAACATATACCTAAGTCATCAATTCCAGTTCTGCTCCAACTCAAGAACCCAAGTTCAACCCAGTCCACACAGGAAAGTACAACCCAATCCACACAGGAAAGCACAATCCAATCCACACAGGATAGCAAGTCAATCATATCGAAGATAATGATTGAAAGTCAAGACTCAACTCACACAGGTATACTACTCACGATGAGGGGTGGAGATGATTATATGTAATCTCTGAATCATATCCCCTGCCGAACCCACGTAGGATCCAAGTATAGAAGTCGTCGCTGCCGAACCCATGTAGGATCCAAGTACAGTAACCATCGCTGTCGAACCCACATAGGATCCAAGTACAGTAACCATCGCTGCCAAACCCACATAGGATCCAAGTACAGTCGTCATCGCTGCCGAACCCACGAAGGATCCAAGTACAGTCATCCTCACTGCCAAACCCACGTAAGATCCAAGTACAGTCATCCTCGCCGTCGAACCCACATAGGATCCAAGTACAGTCGTCATCGTCGTCGCGGTCGCAACCAGCTCTAGGGTTCCTGCACACAGCACACTCAATTCCGGGAGGGTCTGCTCCTCGAGTCAAAAGGGGTGGATACATTAACCATCACGAATACTAGAGTTAATGTATCCCGTAGTTCCATCCCATGTCATATGGGAAAACCAAGAAAAATGTGCCCAAGTCACGGAGAACAAGACAACCAAGCCATTTTCCTAAAGTACACGACGTGTAGGTAAGCGATACATGTCGTGTCATCAGACACTGGGTACTGCCCGTGTGAAACAGCCTGTGTCATGGGGATGGTCATGTAAAAAGTAAGTACATGGCATGTGGTATGGTTACATGCCGTGTCTTCAGTCCCCGAGTACTATCCGTGTACCACAAACCGTGTCGAAGGGCTATTCGTGTAAAAAGTAAGTACACGGCGTGTGGTATGGTGACACACCGTGTCCAAACTTCCGAGTTCGGCTCCGTGTATGCTGGACATGCCAGGACGTGTGGTGGAGTACCTGCTCGTGTACTCTACCCCGTGTCCTTGTATTCCCAGAATACATGCCGAGTCATCACAAAGCCGCTTCTGCCAAGGTGAAGGTAGTACACGCCATGCCTCTTGGCCATGTGGTTCTGCCTGTGTCCGTGTATCTCCCAAATTACATGCCGAGCCTCGCGAAGCTGCTTCTTCCTTTCAATGAAGATAATACACGCCGTGCCTCGTGGTCGTGTATTTCTAGCAGTGTCCATGTATTACCCTTGAATACACTCCATGTCCATCGAAGTCTCCTATGTCAAACTATGTGGACAGTACATGCCGTGTGACTGGTGTCACACGCCGTGTGTCACACGCAGTGTGTCACTTCTTCTGATGTTCGTTACTTCTGCCATTGAACACTATTACTACACGGTGTGTGCTTTGGAAGGACATGCCGTGTATTCTGGAATTTTTCAGAAATGATGCCTCTGGCCAGCACGCCTCCCGAGGCATCCGTCCTTTGTTCCGATGATCCGTTTGCTACAAAACTCCCGTTCCTAGGCTGTTCCGATGTTCCGAGGCCGTTTCCAATGTTTTTGGGCCTTCGATCAGCTCTAAAAACTTGCGTTGATTCACCGCTCAAGAATGGTTGGAGAATACCATACAACAAGAATGGTGGAGGAATCAGACCGTGTTAGTTTGGTCCGATTTCTTCCGCATTAGTTTGATAGCAAAAGTTTTAGAGAGAACCAACCACATGGAAGGGAAAACAACATTTCTCATTCATAAACACACCCCTACCTCAATTCAATAAGGTTGATCGCTTGACGAAGGATGGAGATGCTTTTGTTGATGTTGCCGCGGAATGGCGGCATCACTTCGTCAACGTCGAGAAGAAAGAAGCCGAGGTTAGCGTCAGCGTTCTTCGCGTTCTTCAACAAAGAAGATGATGTTCTTCAAGAGTTTAGAGCTCTCTCTCCCAATGTCTTCACACAAAAACTAACCCCCAAAATAAAATAAGACTGATCTTATTTTATTACTTCAATCCACGCATTTCAATTTTAAAATTCAAACACATAACTCACTTCATTGATTAAGCTTGAGTTGTCTAATTAAATGGGGTGTTAAGTTGGAAAACTTAATGAGGGTGAGAGGTAGGAGTTACTCACATAAAGGGGGAGTTAGGGAGTTAAAGGAATGTGAAGGGGTGGGGCTCGTGTGGGCCCCACATCAAAAATATCCTAACATGGGTAGTTAGGGGCTTGTGGGTCCCACCCCAACTACCCCATGTAGGATATAACCATTAGTTAAAGTAAATAAAATTGTACCACAATTTTATTTACTTCACATTTTAATCCTCAATTTTTAATAACTACCCCGAGAAAATGCACCTATAGGAAAGGTCCTCTTAAGCAAAAACTGCTGCTGCGATTTCATCGGTGCCCTCGAATTTCGATTCCGAGCACTGGTTCAAAAGTTGGAAAAAACCACTCGTTTGTTCACTGAATGTACCCAAGCTAAATTTTGGAATTTGATTCTGGGCACACCAGGCCTCAGAATCAGGTGCCGTCAGAAACTGCGTACTCGTAAAATCCCAAAGAAATTAAGAAAAAACTTTCCTTGAAATTTACGGGTATTTACATTACTCCCACCTTAGGGATTTATGTCCCCGTAAAGATACATCACAAAATTAGGGAAAAAAATGAGGTTACTGTGCATGCATTTGAGCCTCACACTCCCATGTGCTCTCTGGGAGGTTCCCGTGCTACCACCTAATGCGCACTAGAGGAATCAACCGTCCACATAGGACCTTCTCCTGTCGATCCTCGATCTCCACCGGGACCTCTGCAATAGTCACCCCATTATCGATTTCCAGCTCCCCGTGATCGATGATATGCATCGGGTCATGCACGTATCTCCTCAGTTGAGATACGTGGAAGACGTCGTGCACCTAGTGCAACTGAGGTGGAAGAGCCAGGCGATAAGCCACCTCACCTATCCTGACGAGAACCTGGAATGGTCCAATGAAGCGGAGAGATAACTTGCCACCCCAGCCAAATCTCCATAATCCACGTCGAGGTGAGACCTTTAAGAAAACATGGTCGCCATCCTCGAACTCTAGTGGTCTCCACCTCCTATCAGCATAGGACTTCTGTCGGCTCTGAACAGTCCTCATCCGCTCCTGAATGATCTGTACCTTCTCCGTCGTGGCCTGGACCATCTCTGGTCCTACAAGTGCTGAATCCCCAGGGTCTGTCCAGCACAGAGGTGATCTTCAAGGTCGGCCATACAATGCCTCGTATGGTGCCATCCCAATGCTGGAGTGGTAGCTGTTGTTGTATGAAAACTTCACCAAGGGTAGGTGATCCTCCCAGCTGCGACCAAAGTCAAGTACATATGCACAGAGCATGTCCTCGAGAGTCTAAATGGTCCTCTCTATCTAATCATTCGTCTGTGGGTGAAAGGCGGTGCTCAGGCGTAGCTGCGTCCCAAATGCCTCCTGCAACCCCTTCGAAAGCCGGGAAGTAAAGCGAGCATCTCGATCGGAGATGATAGTTGATGGCACACCATGAAGCCGTACGATCTCCTGAACATAGAGGTGTCCCATACTCTCCACTGAGCCTTTCTCTTTGATGGGTAAGAAGTGGGCCGACATGGTGAGTCAGTCTACGATCACCCAGATGGATTCATGTCCTCTAGAAGTACGTGGAAGTCCCGTCACAAAATCCATAGATATCCCATCCCACTTTCACTCTGGGACCTCCAAGGGATGTACCAAGCTTGCTGGTACCTGGTGCTCCGCCTTCACCTGCTGGCAGGTGAGGCATCGCAAAATGAACTCTGCCATAGCCTTCTTCATACCCGGCCACTAGTGCTGTCATATGAGATCCTGGTACATCTTCGCCACTCTTGGATGTACCGCTAATGGAGAAGTGTGAAACTCTCTCAGCACCTCCTCCTGTAATGCAGCTGGTACCATGGTACGTCCTCTGAAAAGGATGACGTGCTCTCCTCCTAATGAAAATCTATCAGGTGCCCGTCCTATGGATATCTGTGCACGTCGCGTCTCACAGTCAACGTCCCCATGCTGCGCCTCTCCGACCCATTGAAGTAGTGGATGTGTGACTGTGAGTGACTATAAAAAGGTTTCCCCATCTCTATCCACGAAGGATATCTGTAAAGTGGCTAACTGCTCTGTTGCCTCACCAAGTAGCTTAATGCCCGACCTCCTGCTGAGAGAATCAGCTACTATGTTCCCCTTTCCAAGAGTATAGACTCTCTCAAAGTCATAGTCCTAGAGGAACTCGAGCCATCGTCGATGTCTCAGGTTCAGGTCCTTCTGTGAGAAGATGTACCTGAGACTCTGGTGGTTAGAATAGACTGTAAAGTGCTCGCCCATCAGATAGTGCCACCACATCTTCAAAGCTAATACCACTGCTGCTAACTCCAGGTCATGGGTAGCATAGTTCTACTCATGCTACCCCAAATGTAATCACCCATAGGCGATCACTGCCTACTCTTGTATCTGGAAACACCCGAGTCCGGTCCCTGATGAATCATAGTAGACTACGTACCATACTCCCTCCTCCGGTATCCTCAAGATGGGTGCACTAGTCAATCTCTGTCTCAACTCCTGGAAGCTCTACTGACATCTATCCGACCACACGAAGGGTTTCCCCTTCTTCGTCAAAGCTGAGAGTGGTGCTGCAACTCTGGAGAAGTCTGGCACAAATCTCCGATAGTACCCAGCCAAACCTAGGAAACTCCGCACCTACGTCACGCTCCTGGGTGGCTCCCAAGCTAGCACTGCCCCGATCAATGCAGGATCCACCACAAATCCCGCCTTAGAGATGACGTGCCCCAAGAAGTGGACCTCACGTATCCAGAACTGAAAATTCAAGAGCTTACCACAAAGCCAGTGCTCTCGGAGTGTATCTAGTATAACCCACAAGTGGTAGGTGTGCTCCTCCTCAGTAGTCGAGTATATCAATATGTCGTCGATGAAGACTATGACAAATCAATCAAGGTAAGGCTGGAAGATCCTGTTCATGAGACTCATGAACACTACTAGAGTGTTGGTTATGCAGAAAGGCATAACCAAGAACTCATAGTGGCCATACCGACACCTGAAGGCCGTCTTATGCACATCCTCGTCTCGAACTTTGAGCTGATGATAGCCTGACCCGAGGTCTATCTTCGAGAACCAGTGTGCTCCCTTGAGCTGATCGAAGAGGTCATTAATCCTCGGAAGTAGTAATTGTTATTCACGGTCACCTGGTTCAGGCGACAGTAGTCGACACACAGTCGCAAGCTCCCGTCCGCCTTCTTGGCGAACAAAACCAGGGAAGCCCAGGGTGAAACACTGGGTCAGATAAATCCCTTGCCCTACAAATCCTCCAGCTGTACCCGTAACTCTAGAAGCTCAGCAGGAGCCATCTGATATGCTGGTGTAGATATCAGTGTTGTCCTGGGGTACAAGTCAATATAGAAGTCTACCTCTCTGCGAGGAGGTAGTCCTGGAATGTCATCAGGAAAAACGTCCGCATACTGATCCACCACAACATGAAAACTTGGACTCCGCACATCAACTGCTCCTAGGATAAGACTAGCCAACTGATGGGTGATCGGCTGTCCTCTCCTCTGAGTGAGTCCATCCTGCGCTGCAAAGGTTCCCTTCTCACTGGTGAAGGTGAACCTGCTCCCATCGGTGCAGACACATCGCACCTTGATCCTAATACAGTCTATCTGAGCATGGACCGTAGATAACCAATCCATGCCCAAGATAATGTCGTAAGGCCTCGACGCTGCTACAAGAAGATCCCAGCTGAAGCTCTTGCCTCCTAGAGTAAGCTCACACTGCCGGCACCAGTGCGTAATCGTCGAGTCTACTCCCGTAGGAGTCTCTAGCCGTAAGGATCGAGCCAAAGAATCCATCGGAATCTCCGAGCTCCGAATAAGGGCAGCGACAATGAAATAATGACTCTCTTCTATGTCTATAAGAACTGCAGCAAGGGTGGAGTAGACACAGATTGTACCTTGAATCATCTCAGGTGCGCCGTGGTCGTAGGCCTCCACTACCTGAAGCTGAGCCTACCTCTGTCCGCCAGCTCCCTGTAGTCGGGGTGGACCTCCTCGTGGTGGTGGTGGTAGAGCCTCAAAGCATCGCCCACCACCCGCTGCTTGGCCAGCTCCTCTGCCACGTCCACCTGCTCCCTGCGGACCGCCACGGTCGAACCTCTGCCTCTGCCTGGGTGGTCCCTCAACCGTCTGCTGCTCCTCTACATGGCGGGTCGGGCATTCACGAGCCATGTGGCCCTGCCTACTGCATGCATAGCACTGTATGCCTCTCGAATGACTGGCTCTGCTGCGTGTGCCCCACACCTCCGAACCATTATCCTGAGTTCGTCCACCTGATTGACTGGTCCTCTTGGACCTCTGCGACACCTGTCTACTACCGGCTGCAGAAGACTCCGCTACGTGCTGCCCTGCGGTAGGTCTCGCTGCTGGTGAAGGCTCAGCAAGAAATCTCTCCACAAGAAGGGATCGCTCTAGTACTCCTACCTACGTCAGAATGTTGAGGGAGATCATCGATTCCCTAATATCATGCCTCAGTCCCTGCTCGAAGGTCCGAGCCTGGAAGAATGGGCCCCATACCATGTCCGTGGAGTAGCGCGAGAGATCAGTAAATATCACCGAGTACTGGGCTACTATCATGATGCCCTACCGCAGCTGTAGTAACTCCTGAATGCGCACCGCACGGAGGATGGCTGGAACAAACTCTAAGTGGAAGAGGCTCTCGAAGTCTGACCAAAGGATAGATGCCTCGGCGTGCACCTAGAGCATCAGGCTCCACCATCTACCTGCTGCTGCGTGCAGGAGACTCGCTGTAAGGATCACCATGAGGTCTGCTGGTGTCCCTACCAACCTGAAGACTCGAACAACTGCCTCCAGCCAATCCTCGACTGCCTAAGGGTCCGTCTCCCTGTGGAACCTGGGCTGTCTCTGACGCTGAAACTTGTGCAATGCACTCAGGCGACATGCACTCTCAGCTGCTGGGGCTGGTAGCATCAGTGGCTCGGTGGGTAGAGGTACTGTCGGTGCCTCTGCTGTAATGGGGCCCTACACCGAGGCCTCATCACTTGGTGGGCTGCCATCTCACACAAAACTCGGAACCCTAGCTGGCTACCATCGTGGGGCCATCCTGAAAGAAACAGGTGCGCCACGGTTAATACCGTATACCTGGTGAGCTGACACAAAGTAATCACAAAGAAAACTTTTGAAACACACATGCAATCAATGTTTTCGTGCATTGAGTCAGAAATCAGAAGTCAGGGTCCTAGTGTATGGATACGTTGGCCGCCACACCAACACTGGACTCCCTGGACTGATAACCACACTCAATACCCTAAACACTATTTCTTCACACAGAAGAAATTATCAGAGTCCTGAGTTCTGCGGTAGAACCGACTCCTTTGATACCAATTTGTCACGACCCTTCCTCGGGGCCCGTGCCGTGACTACCCCAAGCCCGCCTTCCATAGGCCAAGGTCTAGCGACTAGCACCAAAGGCGCAAATCTCGATAAAAGGGAAGGCATTGCCTTTATAAAGTAAACAAACACCACAGAGTATGCAAGCTGAAGTAAACAGAAAGTAAACTGAGTACAAAAGTAAGTGATGGAAAGTAAATCAGCCAGAATACAAAACTAACTGAAAGTAAAGTACAACTAAAAATAGAGTACAACAGTAGAAAAGCAACTCTGAGCCATCCTCTAGAAATCCCACCAGAAGGGTGGGTACAAATAGTCACCTCAGCTCCTCGAGTCCAGTCGTTCGCTACATGTACGTCCCGTCCAGTGATCCACGTCCAGGTACCGTCTAGCTCCATGAGCCTCCACCTCGATTAGTGCTGTCCGTCGTCTCCATCCAACACAATGTAGTGCGGGCATAGCCCATGCAGGGGTGAGTATACGATACTCAGTAGGGACCCTGAGACCCCCGAAGGTCTCCCATAATCCACAAAGGATAAACCAAAAGGGAAATATACAATCATGAAGTATCAACCAACTCTACTTAGGTATATGCCCACACATATACCTAATTCATCAATTCCATTTCTTCTCCAACTCACGATCCCAAGTTAAACCCAGTCCACACAGGAAAGTACAACCCAATCCACACAGTAAAGCACAACCCAATCCACACAGGATAGCAAGTCAATCATATCGAAGATAATTATTGAAAGTCAAGACTCAGCTCAAACATGTATACTACTCATGATGAGGGGTGGAGATGATTAGACGTAATCTCTGAATCATCTCCTTTTCCGAACCCACGTAGGATCCAAGTATAGAAGTTGTCGCTGCCGAACCCATGTAGGATCCAAGTACAGTAACCATCACTGCCAAACCCACGTAGGATCCAAGTATAGTCATCATCGCTACCGAACCGACGGAGGATCCAAGTATAGTCATCCTCGCTGCCGAACCCATGTAGGATCCAAGTAAAGTCGTCCTCACTGCCGAACCCACGTAGGATCTAAGTACAGTCGTCATCGTCATCACGGTCGCAGCCAGCTCTAGGGTTCCCGCACACAGCACACTCGATTCCGGGAGGGTCCGCTCCTCGAGTCAAAAGGGGTGGATACATCAACCGTCACAGAGAGTAGAGTTAATGTATCCCATAGTTCCGTCCCACGTCATTGGGGAAAACCAAGAAAAATGTGCCCAAGTCATGGAGAACAAGACAACCAAGCCATTTTCCTAAAGTACACGGCGTGTAGGTAAGCGATACACGCCGTGTCATCAGACACCGGGTACTGCCCGTGTGAAACGGCCCGTGTCATGGGGCTGGTCATGTAAAAAGTAAGTACACGTCGTGTGGTGTGGTTACACTCCGTGTCTTCAGTCCCTAGGTACTGTCCGTGTACCACATCCCGTGTCAAAGGGCTCTTCATGTAAAAATTAAGTACACGACGTGTGGTATGGTTACACGTCGTGTCCAAAATTCTGGGGTTGGCTCCGTTTACGCTGGCCATGCCTGGCCATGTGGTGGAGTACCTACCCGTGTACTACACCCCGTGTTCGTGTATTCCCAGAATACACGCCGAGTCATCACGAAGCCGCTTCGGCCAAGGTGAAGGTAGTACACGCCGTGCCTCTTGGCCGTGTGGTTCTGCCCGTGTCCGTGTATCTCCCAAATTACACACCGAGCCTCGTGAAGCCGCTTTTGCCTTTCAATGATGATAATACACGTCGTGCCTCATGGCCGTGTATTTTTTTCAATGTCCGTGTATTTCCCTTGAATACACGCCACGTCTATCGAAGTATCCTCTGTCAAACTGTGTGGACAGTACATGCCATGTGACCGGTGTCACACACTTTGTGTCACTTATTCTGATTTCCGTTACTTCTACCGCTGAATGCTTGTACTACATGGTGTGTGCTTTGGAAGTACACGCCGTGTATTCTGGAATTTTCCAGAAACAACGCCTCTGGCCAGCACGCCTCCCGAGGCGTCCTTCCTTTGCTCCGATGATCCGTTTGCTACAAAACTCCCGTTCCTAGATCGTCCTGATGTTCCGAGGCCGTTTTCGATGTTTTCGGGCCTCCGATCGGCTCTGAAAACCTGCCTTGATTCACCGCTCAAGAACGGTTGGAGAACACCATACAATAAGAATGGCGGAGGAATCAGACCGTGTTAGTTTGGTCCGGTTCCTTCCACATTAGTTTGATAGCAAAAGGTTTTGAGAGAATCAACAACATGGAAGGGAAAACAACGTTGCTCATTAATAGACACACCACTACCTCAATTCAAGAAGGTTGATCTCTTGATGAAGGATGGAGATGCTTTCGTTGATGTTGCTGGGGAATGACGGTGTCGCTTCGTCAATGTCGAGAAGAAAGAAGTCGAGGTTGGCACCGATGTTCTTCGCGTTCTTCAATGAAGAAGATGAAGTTATTCCAGAGTTTAGAGCTCTCTCTCCCAATATCTACACACAACAAATAACCCCCAAAATAAAATAAGACTTATCTTATTTTATTACTTCATGCCATGCATTTCAGTTTTAAAATTCAAACACATAACTCACTTCATTGATTAAGCTTGAGTTGTCTAATTAAATGGGGTGTTAAGTTGGCAAGATTAATGAGGGTGAGAGGGAGGGGTTACTCACATAAAGGGGGAGTTAGGGAGTTAAAGGAATGTGAAGGGGTGGGGTTTGTGTGGGCCCCACCTTACAAATATCCTAACATGGGTAGTTAGGGGCTTGTGGGTCCCACCCCAACTACCCCATGTAGGATATAACCATTAGTTAAAGTAAATAAAATTGTACCACAATTTTATTTACTTCACATTTTAATCACCAATTTTTAACAACTCCCCCGAGCAAACGCACCTACGGGAAAGGTCCTATTAAGAAAAAACCGCCGCTGCGATTTCATCGGTGCCCTCGGATTTCGATTCCGAGCATCGGTTCAAAAGTTAGAAAAACCTGCTCGTTCATTCACTGAATGTACCCGAGCTAAACTTCGAAATTTGATTCCAGGCACACCGGGCCTCAGAATCAGGTGCCGTCAGAAACTGCGTACTTGTAAAATCCCAAAGAAATTAAGAAAAAATATTCCTTTAAATTTACTGGTCTTTACACTCATTCAATCGAAAGTATGTTTTTAATTCTTATTATCATTGTGTGTGTGTTCGATGCACCACTCTTTTCTTATCCCTTTATTTTTATTCTCTTATTAATTTATCATAATAATCATTATAACCAGATTATTAATCATTTAAATTTATGATTAAATCACTCATTGGGGTGAGTTATAATTTAGGGATGTTAAGCAATTGAGAGCTTTTTCTCGATGAGTATTCTTTCAATTAACATTGTGTAAGTTGGACTTAACATGTCATGGATTAATGACTTGTTTTGTTTAACGAATGGTTTACATGGATTATTGGAACCATAAATACACTACCATAAACAATATATGATTAATATTAGAACAATAAGTTAATTTAAGTCTTAGATTAAAGCCTTAACACTTTGGAATTCCAATCAACGTCAACTTGTGACATGGGTGTTAGTTTAATGCAATATAAAGCAATGCTCAAGGATATCACAAGATTAACTGCCTGATGATGAACTCACCCCAATATTTATCAATTTTTTAAATCAATATTAATCAATCAATCATTTTATAAGCTCTGCAAACAAATCCCCCCAACCAGAATACAATCAACTAAAAACAATTGACTATTAAAAAGTATCATCGCAGAGGATTGGACCTGAGTGCTGCTATACACATTAACAGAGCACCATAAATTTGAATGTTAAATAGGTGAAAATAAACCACACTTTCAAATGGAACCATTTCCGGGGATAGTGCTTTATGTTGTCATTAGTTCTGGTTATTGTAAAAAAACCAAAAAAAAAAAATTTAAAAAAATTGAAAAAAACACAAAGAAAAACATGCCTTCTCATAAAAATCATAAATGGAAAAAAACACAAAGAAAAACCCATCTTCCTCTTTATTCCAACATCTCTCTGAATTCCACATAGCCACCTAAATAATCCCTCAGATTTGGTTGACCCTGAAATTGAGCGAACACTTCGCCAACTTAGGAGAAACATTAGGGATAATCAAATAAATCAAGAACCAGTCCTTGCCCAACCAATTGAATTAGATATGAATAATCCCAGGGAACAAACATTTAAAGAAATTTCGGCCCCTGATATGAATTACCAACATCATGGTATTCAATATGCAAACATAGTGGATGTCTTTGAACTCAAATCGGGTTTGATTCGTCTTCTTCCTCATTTCCAAAGGCTAGCCGGCGAGGATGTACATCTCCACCTTAAAGAGTTCCAAGTGGTGTGCTCTACCATGAAGCCTCAAGGGGTTTTTGAGGAACAAATCAAACTCCGATCATTACCTTTCTCCCTAGATGACCCTGCTAAGTCATGGATTTACTACCTCCCTCCTGGTTCCATTACCAAATGGAATGACATGAAGCGACTCTTTTAGAGAAATTATTTTCTGCTTCTCATACAGCTTCTATCTGAAAGGAAATAAGCAGTATTCGTAAATTACCAAATGAATCACTCCATGAGTATTGGGAGAGGATCAAAAATCTCATTGCATCCTGCCCACATCACCAAATCCCTGACCAACACTTGATCCTATACTTTTATGCGGGGCTATTGGCTATGGAGATAACTCTCACTGATACTGCAAGTGGTGATGCTCTTGTTGATAAAACTCCTACAGCTTCAAGAGATATCATAAGCAACATGGCTGAAAACACACAAAAATTCCATACTTGAGCACATGCTTAAGTAAAACATGTCCAAGAAAATCAATCCATAGAGCCGAACAAGATGACTGAGTGGATGAGTGAACTTACAGGTCTTGTGAGACAACTAGCTGTGGCATCCAAAGCCCCAACCTCACCTTCTCCACAGTCTATGTTCCCTGGACCTATCAAGAACTATAGAATCTGTAGCTCCCCATATCATCCAAATGACACATGTCCACAACTTTAAGAAGATCAATCTGATTCATCTGGACCAATGGAGATTAATGTAGCATATGCTCAGTGGAACCCCAACACTCAACAATCAGGTCGGTTCATTAGAAACTTAAACCAACCCCACCCTAAGCTCTAATCTTATACCTTTAACCAAGGCTTGAGGTATGTTAATCCCATTTCTCATCCCCCCAATTCCCTCCTCAAAACCCAAACCGATTCCAATATGGTCAAAGTGGTGGTAACTTCCAAAAACCTTACCCTTTTGTTCCTCAACCTCAAAGGATCAATCCTCCTATTCCTCCTCCTAAATTACAATATCCTAATGAGCCTTCCCAATTCCCAAACCAATATAATCACTTTCCCAAGAACCAAAATAAAGGTAATCCCAATTTGGGACAAGCATCTTCTTCCAAGAAACCATGGGAAAGTGCAGTGGAAGATCTTGCCTCCTTCACTTGTTCCAGCCTCAAAAACATTGTAACCCAAATAGGTCAACTTCCATCCCTCCTGATCTAGCAACAACAATACAATTCTCCCCAACACCCATCTCAACCATTACCCAACCCCAAGGGTAATTTAAGTGAAATTTCACTTAGATTAGGGAAGAAAATTGCTATGCCTCATGATAAGTCCTCCAACCCCCTTTGAATGTTGACCTAGAAAATTAAGAGAAAAAGAAACATGAAAAGGAATCTGAATCCATTCCCTCACCTCCTTCAATTCCACTTAGGAACCTAATTCCTTTTCTTAAAGCCATTTCTAAGATAAAGAAGTCCTTTGAACTCGATCTTGAAATTCTCGGCATGTTTAGATGTGTTGAAGTCAAAATTCCCCTATTAGATGCCATAAAACAAATCCCCAAGTATGCCAAGTTTCTTAAGGAATTTTTCACCCACAAGAGGCAATATAGGACCTTAGAAAATGTTTCCACCCAACTGTCTATTCCCATAAAGTGAAATGATCTAGGGACCTTTACTATTCCATGCCAAATTGGAAGTTCCAACTTTGATGATTCACTCATAGACCTAGGAGCCTCAATTAATTTCATGACCAAATCAATATTCTCTAACCATGGTCTAGGTCCCTTACATCCAATGGGTGTTGTCATTTAATTGGCCAATCAAAGCACTGCTAGTCCTGAGAGAATAATTGAGGATGTCCTTGCTGGTGTCAATGATCTTATCTTCCCTACTAATTTCTATGTCCTTGACATGGAAGGTGAGACAAACTCTTCTCTATCTCCCCTAATTCTAGGAAGACCATTTCTCATGACTCCTAAAAACAAGATTGATATCTATTTAGGAGTCTGATCCATGAAATTTGGTGACCAACTGGTCAAGTTCAATATTTTCCAAGCCATGCAATACCCATATAAGGATCACTCTTCATTATCAATCCATGCTTCTGAGGACACTTCTAAGAGTCAATTGAACCCCAACACATCATGTTCATCATGTTATAATGAGAGAGTATCCTGTGAAATATTCACCATGATTAACCAAGTCATAAATGGTGAAGTTTATGTGGACCTCTCATTCATAGACTCCATTAATATAGAGGATCTTGAAAACTCTCTTGAATCCCACATCAACTCTGATCTCTACTGCTCCACCTTGGACAATATTAAGAAAAATGAATCTGAAGCAACTGAAGTCCCTTCCTCCATTCCTGAGTTGTCTAGCCCAAAAATAAAAGATGAGACTGATCTTAAACCTATTCCTAAACACCTGAAATATGCATTAATTTTCCATGATCACTCATATACTATCATCATATCTGCTTCACTTTCTGAAACCAAAGAGTCCAAACTTGTTCAAGTGTTATAGGA
Source organism: Viscum album (assembly GCA_963277665.1). Taxonomy (NCBI): domain Eukaryota; kingdom Viridiplantae; phylum Streptophyta; class Magnoliopsida; order Santalales; family Viscaceae; genus Viscum; species Viscum album. The sequence goes on from OY728134.1 coordinate 994,732,054, forward strand.
AACAAAAAGGCCTTAGGTTGGAACCTAGATGACATACCGAGAATCAACCTTGCTCTTTGCATACATCACATCCATCTTGAATAATAATCCAAACCAATTAGACAACCACAAAGAAGACTCAATCCAATCATACATGTGGTAGTTAGGGAATATTTCACTAAGCTTCTTCAAGCTGTTATTATCTACCCAATTTCTGATAGTGAATGGGTTAGTCCAATCCAAGTTGTACCTAAGAAGGGTGGGATAACTGTTGTCACAAATGAACATGGTGAGGTAGTAATAACTCGAGTGAAGAACAAATGGTGTGTGTGCATTGATTACCGAATATTGAATGTTGAAACACAAAAAAATCACTACCCTCTTTAATTACTTGATAAAATGGTATAAATATTAGCCAGAAAGTCACACTATTTCTTTCTTTATGGATACACTGGCTACTTACAAATCCCAATTGCACCTCAGGACTAAGAAAACACAACTTTCACTTGCCCCTTTGGAACATATGCATATAAGATAATGCCATTTTTCCTTTTCAATGCTCATGCAACATTTCGGAGGTGTATGATGAGTATATTTTCTAAATTCATTGAACACTAGATGAATGTCTTCATGGATGATTTTACCATTTATGGTGAGTCATTTGAATATTGCTTGAATTCACTCTGTCTAGTCCTTTAAAAGTGTTTCAAGTGTAACCTTGTGTTAAATTTTGAGAAATGTTACTTCATGGTTGAAAATGGAATTGTTCTAGGGCACATAGTTTCAAAAGAGGGTATTGAAGTTGATCCTGCCAAAATTGAAGTGATACAATCACTTCTTGAACCTTCTTCTGTTCGATACATCCATTCATTTCTCAGTCATGCTGGTTTCTATCATCGATTCATCCATAACTTTAGTAGGATTTTCCTCCCACTCCCTCGGTTTCTCCAAAATTATGTCACTTTCCATTTTTATGAGGTTTGTAAAAGAGCCTTCATTGAACTCAAAACTAATATTATATCTGCCCTGATAATCCAACCCCCAGATTGGTCCTTACCCTTGGTGTTGATGTGTGATGCTTCTGATAGAGTTGTTGGGGTTGTTCTTGGTCAAAAAAGAGAAAAAATTCCTCATGTCATCTATTATGCCTCAAAAAAATTGGATGAAACTCTATCTCACAACACTGGGACTGAAAAGGAACTTTTAGTAGTGGTTTTTGACTTAGATAAATTTTGGCCCTATATCTTAGGTGCCAAAAATAATCATCTTCACATACCATTCTGCTATAAAATTCTTACTCAAGAAAAGTGATTCCCAACCGAGTCTAATAAGATGGATCCTAATGCTCCAAGAGTTTGACCTTGAAATCAATGATAGGCCAGGAAAAGAGAACCATATGGCTGATCACTTGAGTAGAATTTCAAATTATTCTCATTCTGAAATAATTGATCCAGAATTTCCAACTGAGCACCTTTCATCTCTCACTACAAAAATACCATGGTATGACCGAATTGTAAATTACGTGGTTTCTGGTGTTTTCCCTAAAAAATTTTCAAAGAACAAAAAATTAAGTTGAAAATTGATTCAAAATATTATTTTTGGGAAGATAATAAACTTTGGAAAACTGGGGTAGACATGGTAATTAAGAGAAGTGTTGATGAAGATGCACATTCCTCCATCTTATAATTCTGTCACTCAATGCCTGGTGGTGGACACTTTGGACCACAAAGGACCTCCCTAAAGGTTCTAGACTATGGATTATTTTGGCCTTAACTCTTCAAGGACTCACATGAGTTCTATCAATCATGTCCCACTTGCCAAAAGTTTGGCACAATTTCAAAGAGAAATGAAATGCCCCAAAATCCTTCAATTTTATGTGAGATCTTCGATGTTTGGGGAATCGATTTCAGGGGAACATTTCCCCCTCCAATGGATTATCATACACCCTTCTTGTAGTGGATTATTTTTCTAGGTGGATCGAGGCCAAACCCACTATAAAGGATGATTCACATACTGTTAGAGAGTTTCTAAAGACACACATCTTCCACCAATTTGGCACACCACATGCCTTGATAAGTGACTTAGAAACCCATTTTTTTAATAAAACCATGGAATATCGTTTGAAAAAGAATGGTGTTGTACATAAAACTTCAATTGCATATCACCCCTAAACAAATGGCATGGCTGAACTTTCAAATAGATATGTGAAAAGAGTGCTTGAGAGAATTGTAAAACCCACCAGAAAAGACTGGCCTAAAAGACTTGGTGAAGCACTTTGGGCTTATCTAACTACCTATAAAACACCCATTGGGATGTATCCTTTTAGGATAGTTTTTGGTAAAACATGTCATTTTCCATTTTAAATCCAACATAAGTTCTTTTAGGCAGTGAAAACCTATAATTTTGATTGTGAAAAATCTGGTGAAGAAAGATTGTTGAAATTGGATGAACTGGAAGAGTTTAGACTTGATTCCTATGAGAATTCCAATCTTTACAAAGAAAATGCTAAGGTAATCCATGACAAACACATCCTGAGAAGGGTATTTCATGAAGGTGAAAAGGTATGGCTCTTCAACTCTCGATTTCTTATTCACCCAGGTAAGATTAATTCTCGATGGGAAGGTCCTTTTATTGTTTCTCATGTTTACCCATTTGGTGCAGTGCAAGTCCAAGATCCCTCTTCAAAAAGGATATTCAATGTTAATGGAAATCGGTTAAAGCATCACCATGAGAGGCCACACAATACTGGAACCACATCAACTTCCATCAGATCCATAACTTCCATAAACCCACCACCAGATAGATACGATGACCCGCCAAATCAAAACTAGGGGGCACCTCTTTCCCTTTAACTCTTAACTCTCTCTATCTCTCTCTATATATCTTTCTATCTCTCTCTCTATTTTCTTCTTCATTCCTCATTTTCATTTTTTACCACTTTCCTCATCATGGTTTTTATTTACTCTTTTTTGTGGGTGTTTCTTTATAAAAAAACTAAAAAAAACCTAAAAAACTCAAAATAAAATAAAAATAATAATCGCTTAAAAAAATATGGAAAAGAAAGAGTCATGATTACTCACCTTCAACTTTGGAAAAATTTTCTAACCATTTTGGGAGGATCTTCCATACTCAAGTTTTTACTTGAGAAACCATTCCTCCTTACTTCCTTTCATTTACTTTTGTGTTGTTCTTCGTTTGTAGTCGTGTGAGTGTTTGTTTTTTGTAATTATGTTTTAATGAAACTTTATTATTAAATATCTCTTATTATAATCCACCTTATGTAGTTTAATATTAATTTTCTTAAAATATTTGAAATCATGTTAAAACCCCTTCCCTTATTTTTCTTCCTCATTCAATCGAAAGTCTATTTTTAATTTTCATTATCATTTGTGTGTGTGTTCGACGCACCACTCTTTTCTTATCCCTTTATTTTTATTCTCTTATTAATTTATCATCATAATTATTATAACCAGATTATTAATCATTTAAATAGATGAGTAAATCTATCATTGGGTTGATTTATAATTTAGTGATGTTAAGCGATTGAGAGCTTTTTCTTGATGAGTATTCTTTGAATTAACATTGTGTCTGTTGGACTGAACATGTCATGGATTAATGACTTGTTTTGTTTAAAGAATGGTTTCCATGGATTATTGGAACCATAAATACACTACCATAAACAATATATGATTAAGACTAGAACCTTAAGTTAAGTTAAGTCTTGGATTAAATCCTAAACACTTGGGAATTCCAATCAACGTCAACTTGTGACATGGGTGTTAATTTAATGCAATATAAATCAAGGCTCAAGGATATCACAAGATTAACTGTCTAATGATGAAATCACCCCAATATTTATCAATTTGTTAAATCAATGTTAATCAATCAATAATTTTATAAGCTCTACAAAAAACCCCCCTAAATCAGAATACAATCAACTAAAAATAATCGACTATTAAAAAGTATTAGAGTTGAGGATTCGACCCAAGTGCTGCTATACACATTAACAGAGCACCAGAACATTGAATGGCCGATAAGTGACAATCGACCGTGCTTTCAACTTCTATGAAGGAATCACACCTATGGAGAAGATCATGGTGGATGCTTCAGTTGGAGGAGAATTGGTGGACAAGACACCAGTTGCTACGCACACATTGATTGACAAGATGACCCAAAACTTCCAACAATTTGGCGATCGAGGTACACCACATGTCAGGGGATTACATCAGGTAAGTTTTTCTTCTCTTGAAAATTATTTGATTGATACTAAGTTGGAAGAATTGAACACTATGGTGAGGAATATTTCTTTGACACAAAAGACATCCCAACCCCCTCCTTTAAAGCCTTATGGAATTTTCACTAAGACAAGACATCCAACTGACTATTGCTCCCAGTTACAAGAAATAGAAGATTGTGCCACACTGTTTCTTGGGAGACCATATCAGCAGCAACAACAACCATATCTTCAAAATAAGCTTGATTCCTTTTCTCCAGCATACAAACAAGGGTGGAAGGATCAATCAAACATGAGGTATGACTCTAGAAAACAACAAACACCCCCTTTTCAACAAAACTTACAACAAACTCCACCTTACCAATAGGGTTTCCAACAACCCCAAAGGCAATTTGAAGCTCAAGCATCAATAAGTCAACAACAAGGGAATCCCTAAACCATGGTAAAATTTAACACTAATTATCTTTTGAAACATGTTGTTATTAATCAATAGAATGAGATGAAGAGTCAAGGTTCAAATATAAGGGATTTGAAGAATCAAATGAGCCATATTGCCACTACCCACCATGAACTGGTAAGTAAGAATTCTAGAAATCTACCTTCCCAACCTACTCCAAATCCCAAGGGTGATGTCAGTTCCATCACATTGAGAAGTGAGAAGAAAAAAACTAATACATCTGCACCTATCATTCTACCTGGATTCACCTCAACTCTGGAGAAGCCCCATTCCATACCAACTGAAGAGAAACCAAAGGATAGAGAAGAAGGTAAGAAAAAGATTGATGATATTCCTACTAAACCCCTTCCTTTTCCAGATAGAATTGTTAAAAAAAATATGGATGGAGAGTTGATGAAAAAAGAATTTTTGGATGCATTCAAGCGTGTGGAGAACAACATCCCTTTACTTGAAGCCATTAAGCAAATACCAAGGTATGCCAAATTTTTAAAATAACATTGTACCAATAAAAGATAGATCAAGGGAAATGAGAGGATCAATCATGGAAGAAATGTGTTAGCACTCATTACACCAACTCTAGCAATGCCAAAAATGTGTAAGGATCCAAGGACATTCACTTTCCCATTAACCATAGGGGAGTTGTACTTTTCTGATGCTCTTTTTGATTTAGAATCTTCTATAATTAGAATGCCTCACTCTGTATTTTCTTCTTTATAGGTTGGTGAGTTGAAACCGACGAGAGTAGTGGTGCAGTTGGAAAATAGAGCTATAACATATCCAGTGGGATTCCTTGAGGATGTACTTGTTAGGGTAAGAGACATCATCTTTCAAGCAAACTTCTACGTTCTTAACATGGAGGATGATCAAGTAAGTTCTTATGCTCCAATTATCTTAGGTAGGACCTTCCTAAAAACTGAAAAACTATCATAAATGTCCATGAGGGTACAATTTCCATGGAATTTGGAGACGAAGTTGTGATATTTAATGTTATGGACTCCACGAAGTACCCCTCAGAGGACCATTCTGCTTTTTTATCTCCCATTTTGAACCACCAAGTAAAAACCCCATGAAATTTGATTGTCCTATACTTAGGGAGATTATGAGAATTGGTTCTAGTTTGATGTCTAAGAGCACTTCCACACCCATTTATAATGAACAAGACTCTATTAGAATTGATTTTGAAATGGATTCATATTCTGATTTTGATCATGTGAAATCTGATTATGACATGGCTATTGAATATGTTGATGGTTTTGATGCATTATTCTCTGATATTTATGATGATGATTCTGATACTGATGTTCATTGTGCACATATTTCAGTTCCCTCAAAGTATCCATCCATACACCACCCCATATACCGAAACTCAATCCATTTCCACCAAATCTAAAATACTCATACTTGGTGAGTGGTGAGAAATTACCTATTATCATCGCTAACAATCTCCCTTTTGAACATGAAGAAATTTTTTTGAATCTTTTGAGGGATAACATCAGGGAAATTGGGTGGTCCTTGGCTGACATATCATGCATTATCCCCTCTATTTTCATTCATATGATTATTTTGGAGGATTGGGATAAAACGATTAGGCAACCACAAATTAGACTCATTCCAACCCTTTTGGAAGTTGTTAAAAAAGTGGTTGAAAAATTGCATGAGTCAGGTATAATTTATCCCATTTCAGGTTCTTAGTGGGTGAGTCCTATTCAGGTTGTGCCTAAGGAAAGTGGTGTTACTGTTGTTAAAAATGATAAAGATGAGTCAGTTCCAATGAGGGTGAAAAATAGTTGGCGTGTGTGTATTGATTATAGGAAACTAAATCAGTCCACTTTGAAGGACCATTTCCCCCTTCCATTTATTGATCAAATGCTTGAGAGACTATATGGGAAGACACATTATTGTTTCTTGGATGGATTTTATGGTTATTTTTAGGTTCCTATTTCAATAGAGGATCAAGAGAATACAACATTCACTTGTCCATTAGGTATGTTTGCCTACCGGAGGATGCCATTTGGACTTTGCAATGCCCCATGTACCTTCCAGAGATGCATGGTGAGTATTTTTTTATGATTTTATTATGACCTGTAAGGAAGTATTTATGGATGATTTTACAATTCATGGGTCTTCATTTGATGATTGTATCTATAGTTTGGGGAAGGTTTTTAATTGTTGTGTTGAGAATAATATGTTCTTGAACTTTGAAAAGTGTGATTTTATGGTAGAACATGGCATTGTCTTAGGACATGTAGTGTCAAAACATGGTATAGAGGTTGATAGATCCAAGGTAGATATTATTTCATCCTTACCATATCCTTCATGTGTGCGTGATGTTAGATATTTCCTAGGGCATGTAGGATTTTATCGGCACTTCATCAAAGATTTTAGTAAGATTGCTCTTCCTATGTTGAGATTACTTTAAAAGAATTATGATTTTGTGTTTGATGATTCTTGCAGGACTTCCTTTGATAAGATAAAGAAGTGTCTGACCACTCCATCAATCATACATCCCCCATGGTGGGAGCTTCCTTTTTACCTTATGTGTGACACCTCCAAATTTACGGTCAGAGCTATCTTATCTCAGAGGGTGGAGGGAAGCTCACATGTGATTTCCTATGCATCGAGGACATTGGATTTTGCCCAATAAAACTACAAAAACACTGAAGATGAGTTTATTTCCATCATATTTGATTTATATAATTTCCTTTCATATTTATTGGGCTCTAAAGTAGTTGTTTTTTCTGACCATGTAGCTCTGAGGTACCTCTTAAAGAAGCCAGATGCAAAGCCCCGGCTTATCCGATGGATGATCCTTCTTAATGAATTTGATATTGAGATAAAAGATAATAATGGGTTAGAGAACTTGGTGGCAGACCACTTGAGTAGGCTTACTCACACACTAGAGGATGATAACTTGGGTCAGGTACCACTTCGAGACACTTTCCCCATTGAGCATCTTTATGCCATCTCAGGTACGCATCCATGCTATGCATATTTAGTTAACTACCGTGTTGCCTCTAAAATACCTGAAAATTTTAAGAAACATCAAGTCCAAAAATTAAAGAGTTATTCAATATTTTATGTTTTGGATGATCCATACCTTTGGCGCATGTGCAGTGATCATGTTATTAGGAGGTGTGTTCCTGATCATGAGTTTGAATCTATTTTACATTTTTTTCATACACTTTATTTTAGTAGAAACTTTGGACCCCAATGAACATCAAGGAATGTATTAGACTCTGGATTATATTGGCCTAGATTATTCCATGATGCCCATGTGTTTTGTAAGTTATGATCTCATTGCCAACACACTGGGAACATTTCTAGGAGACATGAGATGCCCCAACAACCCATACTATTCTGTGAGACTGTTGATGTATGGGGAATCGATTTTATGGGTCCTTTTCCTAGTTCCTTTTGTTTTGTTTGTTTTTTTGGTTTTTATTTATTATGTGAGTAAATGGGTGGAGGCTAAGGCCACGAGGACTGATGATTCTCATATTGTTTGGACTTTGTCAAAGAATAGATTTTTTGCAGGTTTGGAGTACCTAAGACCATCATCAGTGACCAAGAGACACAATTTTGAAATCATAATTTGGATTCCCTCCTTTAGAAGTATGGGATGATAGACAAAAAATCAACACCATACCAATCCCAAACAAATTGTCAAGCTGAGGTTTCAAATAGGGAGTTGAAACAGATTTTAGAGAAAATTGTGCAGCCGAATAGGAAGTATTAGAGCAAGTTCTTGGATGAAGGGATATGGGAATATAGGACATCATACAAATCTCCCATCATAATGTCCCCATTTTGGATTTTTTTTGGGAAATCCTGTCATCTACCTGTGGAGGTTGAGCATCAGGCTTATTGGGCTATAAATAAATGCAACATTGATTTGGACCAAGCTAGAATTCAACGGAAGCTGCAAATTCAAGAGCTTGAGGAGATTCGACTATCTTCATTTGAGAACTTAAGGCTCTATAAGGAAAGATCAAAAGCAACTCATGAAAAAGTGATTCAGAAAAGAGAATTTCAAGTTGGAGAGAAAGTCTTTCTCTATAGTTCACCATTGAAGATAATTCTTGGTATGTTGCGTTCTAGGTGGTTAGGTCCTTATGTTGTGACTAATTTTTTCCTTATGGTGCTGTGGAGATCACACAAGAGGACATAGAAAGGAGATTTACAGTCAATGGGTAATGATTGAAGAACTAAATTGAGGTACTCCCTACTGATGCAGTGTATTTCATCACACTACATGACCCCATCATCACTTGATCATATTAGGCTATTTCTAATCCTATCACTTTTAAATTCATTGTCCTATTTAAAATTATACATTTCATGTTCATATATCATCTCATAGGTTCACATTGAGGACAATGAAATGTTTTAATTATGGGGGAGGGGAAAACATTTTGGGGGTAGATATTTAGTATTTTCATTTGTGTGTTTTGTGTGTATTTTCTATTTTGTTTTTGGTTATAATTTTCAAAACAAAAAAACAAAAAAATCAATAAAAAAACATATATATCATGTAACATTATCATGTGAAACATATGAAAAATGAATGTTTTCAAAATTAATTGGTAAAATTATAATAATAAGTAAGATTTCATCATCAAGGTATGATTTTTATAAAAAATGAAGTTGTCGATGATATGAATGGTTGTGTCATTATAAAACCTTTTAGATTTTTTACATCATTATTTGTGATATTTGTTCATGGTAAATTGTGTCATTGATTTCTCCAAAAAAAATTCACTCGACCATGATTTGTAAAATGTTTCCTACTCAATTGAAGGTATAGTCATGTTAGGTAAAAAAATTCATTGGTTTATCCATACGTTCATTTATCTTCCGATCAGTTTCACTATTGTACCGAATTGACCTACGTGTGTGTACCTGTTATCCGACTATTGTACGCCCTCAAAAAAAATATGGGTTGTGTCATGGATATGTCAAAAACCACTATTAATCAACCTTTAATCTTTTTATAACTATTAAAATTAGTTTTGTGAGGATATCAAACACGAGTTGAGAGTTGAGTGTGGGATTTGTTCTAAGTGCAACTTAAAAAAAATAAAAAAATAAATGAGTGAAGTGATGATATGTACAACATATGGTATAAGGAACCTACATTATTACATAAATAATCTTGAATTTAGTAAATAAACACTTCCTTTTACATTTAGGATCTTTTCAAGTTTACAGCTTTAGAGAATTAGGTCAATACATTCATAACATTACACATTATTACCAAGTGGATACCATAAAAATAGTTTCCATTTTTTTCAAAATATCAAAATTAAAACACAAAACAAGTCTCCTTGACAATTTTTTAACATTTTACATGGATTCCTTCCTTTTCTTACACATTCATTAACCTGTAAAAATCATTTAAAAACTTGGGATGAGCACAAAATCTCAATAAGGGATTAAAAAGAGGGAAAGAGCACATTAGTCCATGAATACTCGTAGCGTATGAAAACATTTTCAAAAGTCATTCTTGACACTGATATATACTTACTTAGTGTAACATGAGATTTAAACAAGATCCTCACAAACATGAGAACATAAATATAATCATAACGATATCTTAGGCATTACTTACATAATCTTGTAACCATCTTGTCTACCTTATAATTTGTAACCCTCACGACTACCTTACTTTGTGTAACCATCGCAGTTACACTTGGAGTAACCATATGCCCGACCTCCAACATACACATAACCAATGAATTATAGGGAAATATAGGTCCCACCATTCATCATAAATAATTACCAAGAACCAAAACATAATCATACAACATGAATATTTCTATAAAAACATTTCATTGGAATTTCGTAAAACCGAATTTTAGAAGTGGTTTTTAAAAAGGAAATCCACTTATAAATATCATAAAACTGAAGAGAGGCTTAATAGAGTGAATGGAGTATGTATATATACTGTAAATATACATAATAAAATATAATATAAACAGAACTCATCACACAAACAATTTAAATAGCACATAAATAATGAAGTAGAAGGTTAACCCAAAGAATGGAAATCGGGTTAAGAATTCCCTTACATCAGGTTTGTCTTACATAAAACTTGTTTAACCCTTCTGTATAATGGTTAAAAGAGTGTTATTAATATTTTACAGAAACATGTTCATGTTTATAACATCTTATATGATCATTTAATAACTACATTTCACCCTTTTAATTGTTATTATTTTGTTCCTTGCATTGTTTAGGGTGAGTTCTTCAAATGATTTTCATGATCGGTTCATGATAGATGTTCTTGTCGATTAGAAGTGAAACTCCAGAATTGTAATGGAAATGTATTTACATATTTCCAGTACCAAAATTTATACCATTTATCAATTTTATGTTTTATATGAGGATGATTCATAAGTTAAAACATTAATGATGTTCATTTAGATCATTTTAGTGGTTCTTTGATAATAACGCCCTCATTTCATTTTATAAATTAAAACCATGTGTTAAAAAGAATTCCAGAACAATGAATGAGATATAATAAATTTATTATAACTTTTTCAACCATAATAATGGTTTCATAACTATACTTGAAAGAGTTAATGAAAATCTAAATCACATCATCCACGATGTTGGTAGTTCGACACATCACGAATAAAGTTTTTATTCTTTTAATAAGTGGGAGAGGAGAATAATAATGATGAATTTTCCATGAACATGATAAAATACAGAATATAATTTAATTATAGAGATTTCATCCCTCTTGGACAATAATATATGAAGAAAGAATAAGAAAAGAGCTCAAAATAAAATAATAATTGAGAAATCCTTTACAAAAATTCGGCAGCCTAATGGCTACGCAACATGGTTTTAGAAAATATTAAAAAGAGAGGGGACAAGGGTCACACATCCATAAATGAATCATAATATAGAGTAGATCAAAAATAAGAAGGAAATAAGAACATGGTATGGAAACTTGAAAGTTAAACCACATAAAAGAGTACTTGAATGGAAAAAGAATGAAATTGAGAATTTTATTACCTTGTAGAGTAACTCTTAGAACATGAAGGTTGGGACCTTGTGGGTTTGAGGAAACCTTGGGAGGACTACTAGGAAGGTAAGGAGTCCAGAGCTTCGTTGAGGATGAATTGGGAATGAAGTTAATGAAGCAATGGGTTGGTATTTATAGGAAAAGTATGAGAATATTTTAATAATTTCCAAGGGACACCTCATGGGTGGTATTTGCAAACCCATGGGCTTTACCATGCTATTTTCCCATGGTATAAGCCACTTGGGACACCTCACATATTATTTAACTATACACAATTCGACCAGATTTATGACATCATTATTATATCATTAATGATGTCATTAACACACCAAAACTAAAAATTGCATTTTTTACTATTCACCGAAGAATCAATTGTTTCAGAAAAATTCCCAAAATTCATCATAACCATTTATTGATGTGTATATTTCAAAAATTATGTTCATTTTTTGAAAATAATTTTCTAAATATTTTTAATTTAATTTTTAAATAAAATCATATTTAATTCAAAAAATAATTTTTTAAAAACTATAACTGCTTTTATATCACATTGAAAAATTAAACAAGATTTCATTATCTTAAAGACTTAAGAAAATTAAATAATAATACAATTTACTATTCATTAGAGTCATATTACTATTCATATTACTATTCATAAGGGTATGTTACTATTCACCAAAAAAACAAGTTGGTTCCAAAAGACTCAAAAAACATATTGAACACAATTATAGATGAATGTTTCTTGAAATTCAAAACATATAAGTGGAAAAGTTATGTTTTAAAGGATAGCTATAAATATCTAAATTAAAACAAAGTTCCATGCATTTCTATTTATTTTTAGAAAAACTTGGGGTGTTACATATGGGGATATCTATGTCAGGAGCATAAGGTTTAAATTTTGAGAATGCTTAAGTGAGAAGGTCTTGAAAATCGATTGAAAAAGAATGTAGAACAAGTTTGGTGAATTAAACCAGGTAAGAAGAATTGTTTTAATTGACCTAAATATACTGAATAAAGGGTGGATTTATGAGCTTGGAGTGGTTGGCACACACAAATGTGGAGAATTAGTGGCATGGTAGACCCATGACTTGTTTCTCTATGATTAGTATTACGAATCTCATTGGATTTTGTTTTGAAACAATTTATGAGAAAATGAATTTAAAATTTATTGATATTGACTCTTGATTGGATTATTACTTTTCCTATATTTTCACTATGGATTGAGAAATATGAATATACATATCTTGTCACAATTGTTTCGAATACATGATACAAGGTTTTTCCTAGGAGTGCAAAAGGGTAAGTGTGGGGGAGTTGATGAAATTTTTTTTATTGAATATTTTATTGATAATAAATGATAAAATTTCCTCACATTGTGTTAAATATTTTTATTTATAAAATAGTTAGGATTAGTTCATTCAATTGAAAATTTTATTGAAATTCCAATTTTACCCTTTATAGTGCACTGTAGTATTTTGAAGATAATATTTATATTTTTATTATTTTAACATTAAATTTTGTAACTTTCTTTCTGAATTAATGGGATAATTTTTTTTTTCAGGACATTGGAGCTATAGAGTGCATTTGGATGGAGTAAATGGGCCATTAAGTAAATGGTGGGCTGGACACGCCAGATTGGACATCACTGTAGTGTTTGGGCCATATCTTCTGCATCCGTGCATGGATTGAGCCCAAATGTTTAGAGTATATCTACAAAAAAATTCATCACAAACTATATTGTTGGAATAATAGATAGTTCATGTGTTTTGGAGGTCAAATGGGTGGTGAAATTTGGCTTAAAATATTTGGCCAAGATTCCCCATTCACACTTGAAACCTCTTTAATCCTAGCCCCCACTCCACTCTCTAAATTGGTGTTTTTTTCATTTGTAGGGGTTAGGACATACATTTAGAAGTTTAGGGTCTAGGATAAGTGGATACACTCCAATTATCCAACTATTTCAATAAGTGTAGATCTTGAAGCAATGATCCCTTCAACGAAGCCTTCTTCTTCTTCTTCTTCCTCTTATTCTTATTCTTCTTCATGTTGTAATACTTTTGTTTGTGTAATAAACTCCTTAGTTCTTGTTTAATTTATTTTATATTATTCTTTACTCATCCTATTTGGGCTAGAATCAAGAGTATAAACGAAATTGGGTTATACCCTTTCTAAACATTTTCACATGAAAAACATTTCTACGATGACTACACCACCCATGGAAGAGTAGTTATTTTTAGTAATCGATCAAAATCTATCTATATTCGTTAATTTATTTTTATTAAATGAGATACTATAATTAAATTAATATTATTCATGAATTGAGTTTTTAAATTATAAGAAAATAAGTAAACAATTGAACAATTAACACAAAAACACATGAGGTAGAGAATTTGTGTAAATTGTGAGAGCGCAAACTTAATCGGTAAAACAAGACCAAGAGGGATAAATTTGTAGAGTTAAAATATAATCTCTAAGATAAATTCATCCTCATTTTCGAGAATGGATATGTGCCTTAATTTATCACTAACCATAAGCCATATTTAGAACATTAATCAAAGTAGGGTTTCACGATTGCATGTTTCAAAGCTAGCCTAGGGTTTAATTAATTTCATCTTGGTGGTTAAGTTAACTCTCATAGGGTTAGGGGGTTATCAAATTAATGGATCATAATTAAGTGGATATTTATTTAAATGATAATGATAAATAATTGAGTGAAGAGGTAGAGTTCTATCAATTATGCCATTAAAATATTTTCTAAAAAAACCTATTCTTGTTGTGTCATTTTAATCGAACTTCATTTCAAAAATAAAAACAAAAAAAATACAATCTTCTTCCAAAAAACTTATTCTAGATTTATAAATGATAAAAAACCCTCGTAATTTTAATTAATTTTCTTATTTCATTTTATTTTATTTTCAAAATACCTTTAATATGTTATTAAATTTACTTCCTCCTTTGAGAGATAGTCATCCACCCTGCTGCACCTAAGTACCCACTGATCACATATCATTTGAAATATCCCACAACAGGGCCTTACAATAATTTACATATTTATTTCATTGGGAAACATTTTCCCAACCACATATTCACTGAGTGATGTGTTATGGCATCATTTCTAATAATTACTATACTATCTACATAAAGTATTAGGAAAACTACTACACCCCTATAATGCTAATTTTATATATAATACTCATTTATGTTCTTGATGAAACCAAAATGTTTGATTTATTTATTAAACAAGATATTATAACTACTAAAATCTATTTTTTAGTCTATAAATGGACCACTGAAATTTTCAAATATTAGCATTCTTATTTGGAAGTTAAAAACCCTTGGGATGTATCATATACACATCCTCATCTAAATTCACACTAAGGAATTTGGTTTTGACATCAATTTGATATATATTATAATAATAATGATTTGTAATGGAAAGGAAAATATGAATGGAATTTATAAACACAATAGGTGAAAAGGTCTCTTAATTTTTAATACCATTAATTTTGTTGACGCCCTTTTCCACCAACTGAACTTTATAGGTGAAAAATTTATCATCCATGTCAGTTTTATTAAAAAAAACCCACTTCCTCCCTCTGGGTCTCACCCCTTCAGGTGTTTCCATCAAATTTCAAAATTAGTTAGTGTACATGGATTCTGTCTTACATTCCATGGATTTAAACCATCTTTCATAAATAAAACTATTAATAGACTCTCAATAAGAAGTAGGTTTGTCTCCCATGAACATTAATACATCCTCATTATCTATGAGAAATCTATATCTCTTGGTCTCTAGAAAAATCCTACTGGGAATTCATGGTACTTGTGTAACTCAAGTCAGTTCTTCTTCCATAAGTATTTATAGATCCAACTTAACTACCACATCTGGAACACTTCCCATTTTTTCTTGAAATTATTTGAGTTAAACTTTCCTTCTACTGACTCTTTGAATTAGATTTTACTTATTAATAAATATATTAGTCTATGAAACATATGATTTGTGTTCATTAGGGTAGTAGAAATAATATCATATAGTTTCTTTAGGATAAACAACAAAAATAACTTATCAGATTTGGATCTAATATTATCAGAAGAAAATAATTTTATGAGTGATTTACTAAGACAAATTTTTATGAAACACATTTTGAGAAAATTCCTAGTCCATATATCATATGGTTTCTTCATAAATACTATAAATAGAATAAATTTTAGTAATAATGTAGTAATATGAAAAGTATGACCCAAAAATTAAAATTAAAGGTTAAATAGACTCATCATTGATTATACCATGACTAAAAAGTTATAATTAATCCTTTCATATACACTATTAAATTGTGGTGTTCTAGGAGGAGTGATTTGTGAAAAAATTATACAATCTCTCAGATGACCTATGATTTCATGGCTTAAATATGGACCACCCCAATTCGACAAATGGAATTTTATACTATTTCCCAATTGATTCTATAATCATTTTGGAATACTTTGAAATTTTTAAATATTTCATAATTGTGTTTCATTAGAAACACATACCCACATAGATTAACATCATTAGTAAAAGTAACAATGTACCAAAAACCACCCCTTCCTTAAGTACTCATTGGTCAATATACATCATTATTTTTGAGATCCAATAGTTCACAATCCTTTACACATTTTCTTCAAAAAGTTGAATTTTCCATTTTTCCCAAATAATAATATTCAAGTGTATAAAATGATTCATAATTTATTGGGTCTAAAAAACCATATTTATAGAGTATTTGAATTCATTTCTCATTTATATGTCCAAGGAAATAATGCCAATGTTAGGAAAGATTAGAATCAAATCTGACCCTATTATTTTGAATGTTATAAATATGATTATGCATATCTAGAATATATAAACTATTCATTATATTCCCAATTAAATAAAATATTTCATTCTTTTATATAAAAAACTATTGTTCTTAATAATGGATGAAATTACCATCTTGTCCAAATAAGATACAGAAATAAAATTCATGTTTATGGTAGTAACAAAATAATTGTTCTTCAATTCTAGGATCAATCGACATGAAAAAATCATACCATAAGTGAATAAATATAATTCAACATATCTTACTCCATTATCAACATGTAGATATACTTCACCATTAATATTTCCCCTCTTATATATGATTTTGTGTCTGTCAACACAAATGTGTGATGTACATATAGTATCTAATACACTTGAGTCATAGTTATAGAAATTGGTTTATATAACATTCACATCAGTGTAGTCTAAATCTTTCTCTTTGAAAACACTTCTCAATACTATATACAAACATTTAAATATTTTATAGTTCATACCAATTAATGATATCTACATGATTAGTGTGAAATATGTCATAATATACAAAAAAGACATATTATTCAGTGAATATTATGTATTATATCTCTTCATTAATGATGTTAAATGAAATTGATACCACTAAAATGATGATCCCATACATAATATTAATTTTTTGTGCCAATATCCATATTTCTCAATGTTCAAGGTCTCTTAAAAATTTATCCCAATAGTTATCTATTAAGGTATAGAATTATACCAACTATAGTAGTTACAATTCTCAGATAGATAAGTAGATTCCAACTTATCAACATCCGTCACATGAATTCACTCAAATCATTTCATATGGTAACCTAATCCATTTAGGGTTTCCTGATTAGTGTAACCCAAAGAAAATGTTAAATATAATCTAAAAAGGGATGATCTAGGGGTAATTTTTTTACCATGAACCATAAAACATAATACTCCAAAGTCACTCATTAATTTTTTGCATTACAAAAGATAATTCAAAGGCACCCAACTTTAGCATGACCTACCTGGTTGGATTGTCGAGGTCTTGAAAAGTGTTGATTTGGAAGAAATATCACAATTATTATTTAAGGGTATTTCTTTTAAGGTATTAATTATTTAATATAAATAATATAAATATTAATTTAATTACTATCACATCATATGTAATATTTATATTTTATGTTTTATTTCCTTTTTTATGTATTCTTCAAACAATTTAATTTTGGAATCCCCTATACAAACCAACAAATTAATAGTTTCACACCATATTAATGTATAACTACTTACAAAATCCACTTTTTTTTATTTCCTTTTTTATATATATCCAAATCCATCATATGTATAAGGTACATGAATTCTTCACGTAAAGGCATAGGGTTATATGATATTGAAAAAATTCTCATCGGTAAGCCTGGAGTGATAGATAGCCAATCCCATTCACCTTCCTAGCCAAAGAATTGGCCTATAGTAATGTAAGTAGTATGAACTTAGGTCCCTCAACTAAAAAATTCTTAATTTAAGATAGAATTCAATTCATGAAAAACCTAACACCAAATATGCCAAAACTATGCCCAATAACTATTCTCAAACTCATAACTATAATTACAAACTGAGGTCAAGGAAGATGAAATCTAAATTTTACGATATCGAACATAGTATGATATAAAATTATCTATCCAAGAAGGGATTTATCATATAAATGGGTATACACAATATTCATATTTCATAATCTTTTTCTAAACATAAATATTAATGAAATTTAAAAAAAATAAAAAAATTATTTATTTTCCAAAACATGAGATGTTTATGCTAATTATAAACATTTTATAAATTAGCTCAAATAAGAATATAAACATTCATATTAATTTTAATTTTAACACCTTCATATTATATATTATACCAAATTTATATCAAATTTCATAAAATATAAACATATTATATCTCAGTTTATATTATATAAAAATTTCATATAATCTAAATATAATAATTTTTTAACTTAAAAATACTTTATAAATCACATCTTTAGATTTCTAAGTAAATTATTTTTTGGATCATAAGGCATGCAGTTTAATTTTTCAAAAGTAATTTTAAAATATTAACCTTCAATATTTGGGAAATATTTTTCATAAACATTTAGTTAAATAATTATAAACAATTTATAATTAATTAATTATTTCATAAGATCCCTAATTATTGAACATTCCAAAATTATATTTTAAAATGATTTATAAACTATTTAAAAACCATAAAAATATTTAATATGTTAATAAGAAATTTTAAAAAGATTTATGTTTACCCTTACGTAGAATACCTATTCTATGTAAGGGTATTATCCCTTTACCCTTACAAAGACACTTTGTATAAGGTTAACTATCCTCTACATCCATGAAAATGATCTGTTGAAGGGTATGAACCTTACGTAGAACCAACTAGAGGCATTTGTGTAAAAGGTACATCACTACTTACCTTTACACATCTCAAATATAATGAACTATTAAAGGGAACTAAGTATATTAACTTTAAATTAATGCTTCACGTAAGGGTAGGTACTGATATACCTTTATGTGTCCTTTAGGAACCACTGCACAAAGATAAGACATTATCTTACCCATATGCAGCTCTGAGGAACCTAACTGTATAAAGGTAATACACACATTACATTTACATATCTTGATATATGCAAGGGTATAAAATTTACGTATCCTTCCTACAAAATTTTAAATCCAATTCACCTTTACAAAGATCACAAAAGGGTTTGTAAAATTCATACGTTTTACAAAAATTCTGTTCTTCATTTTTTCCTTGAAAAAAGTATTTCAAACATGTTTAAATCCTCAATAAATCCACTTTGAAAACATTGATGGGTTTTATATGATCATCTAATGATGTTTTTTAGTGGAAGGAAACCTACATCACATTTGATCTATTCTTCAAGAAATCAATGTGTAAATAGTCTAAAAAATAGAGTACATATAATATCTATACAATAACAGTTATCTTCGTCATCGGTGATGGAGAATGCCTAATAGAAATCACTTGGAGAAATTGATATAAAACCGACTACCTACAAGTTAATACATTATCCAGTGAACTTACTAAATATTCACGAGGATACCAAAAATTTGAATCGGTTCTAGAACTTTCTCAAATAACATAAACTATATTTTGGGAAGAATAGAGTTTAGTAGTGCCTCACACACATCACACACCTAAACATAAGGGAAATCATTCTCATATATATCCAATACATAAGTCTACAACTATATAATGAATCATATGGATTTCTACCAATTGGTTAAATTTCATTGAACTCTTCTCAATGAATAAAAAAAGTATTAATGTATAAACCAACCTTTGGATCTTAACTAATTGAAACCCCTAGAGAGAATCTATACAGTAATATGCATTGAATGTGACTCATATAAAATATGCATCTCATGAATTATTGATATAAATTAATATTTATAATATATATAATATTATATAATTATTCATTCATCATATGCATGATAATATTCATGCTTCATATGAATGTATTATATCTAAATAATGTATAGTATCACACACACACACATATATTTCATACATCATATGAATAATTACATGCATATCATGCATGTATATTTTTGTGCACATGCAATAAAACCACCCTCTTCATCCAAATTCCAAGTCCTTAGTTGGCTACCATGACCCAAACTAGGGTCTCATCACATGTTTCTTACTGAAGACTACACAGAAGTCAACCCCAACCCTATTATGGCTACCCAAAAGGACCTAAGGGAAAACATATAAAACCACACCCCTTAATAGAGTTGAATTATCTTTTTTTATGCCAAAACACTTAATTTTTTTAATAAATAAATTTGAAAGGGGATTAGGGCTTCATGGGAATGACCAAGAGACTTAGGGTGAGGTCAGTGCATGCATCCATATGGCTGTAGTGACATTGTCTTACTAGTATATAACCTCTCACCAACCAGTGGCATTCTAGTGGCTAAGTATAGCTAATGTAGGGCCACTTACTATTGGGTGGGTCTATTTAGTGTTTTTAGGGTGCTAATTTGGTCATTTATCCCCCTCTATTCTAAATATCTCTAACCGAATTTTCCTTTCCCAAATTTCACATCCCCTCTTAGACATATAGACCTATCCTCTAGTATCTTCCATGACTATCCTCCATCAATCGTTTATATTTAGAGCTTCTAGTTTGTGTGACCAAATAATTAAGGTACATCTAATACTCTTTTACTCTATTTTCATAATTTCATTCATTTTTAGTTTTATTCTGGTAATTTCACCTAGTTTTTCTGATTTATAGGGTAATCAATTTTATAATTTGATATCTTCTTCTTTAATAAGAATCAATGGTCTATATTAGATGGTTTACCCCTCTTAGATATATGGTATTTTGTCCCTATGTATTTCCCTTAGTCACTTTATTTTTATTCAAATGTTATGTGATTCATCCCAATCCAAGTTTTCCAGCATGACTAATAAAATTTATTTTAAGTTTAAAACATGACCTTGGCATGATATATTAACCCTTTTTGAAATGGGAATCATTTTGGAAATGAATTCATGTTTCATAATTGAATATTATTTAGAAAATTAAATTCTTACTTAGATAAAGTCATTCAAAATGTAAATTTGTTTCTAATTTTGATAAATATTTTGAAAATGATTTTGGGAAAATGGGACAGAATCATAATTTTTTTCCTTTCATTGGTTTTGAAAATGGAATTTTTGAAAGTCATAGAAAAAATTGACATGGAAATTAGTATGGTAATAAAAATCTTATCTGAAATGTTATGATTATATGGATATATTATATTATGGAAATGTGGATATTTTATGGTTAAAACCCAAGGTGAATTCTACCCCTATTGGACATGGGATATTATGATTCAACTCAGGGTGAACATATTCTTCATGTGGATACTAGATTTTTATGATTAAACTTAGGGGTTAAAATGACCCAAGGTGGATTTTAGGGTCATAACGATGGGTATATTTATATTGAGTGTTAAATAGGGTTGGGAATGGGTATATTATCCCTATTATGGTGTGGTTTGGGTTGGATTTGTCATTAGTAAATGCTCAGAGACATCTAGTACTACCCATAGTAGGTGGGCCTGACCTTGAGTGTTACCATAAAACCCTGGTTCAAAATTTTATTTATTTATTTATTCTACTTACAAGGTCTTGGATCCATTTAGAACATCCTTCTTCATTTTTTAGGATCTTGTTACTTAGAGGATAACTAGGGGAGTATATGTAGTGTTTCATTTCTAGAATCTAGAATAAAGAGTACTTCCTGATGAGAAAGGAAGTTCACATTATGAATGTTAGTTTGCAACATGTGTTGGATCTGAGTTTACCACCTGAATGGAATTCATTGATAGTGTGAGGGTGGTTTGTGGTGTGATTTATTATGTTTATGGTATTCATTATGTTAATAGGATGGGCCTTTATACCTTGTGAATATGAATGTGAAAAATCATGTTGTGAATATGAAATTCATAACATAACTTAAATTCAGGTCAGGTGTTTTGGAGGAAACCCATTTTTCGATGGATGTTAATCTTGGGACAGTCACCATGACAATGTACCATTCATGATATGGATATATTCTTTAAAGTGAACATATAAAACCTACAAAATTATTAGTTTATCTAAAACCATTTTTATCCCAAACAATTCATGTTCAGAGGTGATCTCATAAGGAATTATAAATATATTTTGAAAGGGGTTAATCTGTGACTTTCCATTATCAATATGTGATAATATGAGGTGAGTTATACCTATTTTATTTCATTTTACATCTTGGATTGGTCTTGTTTCCTTATTTAATTTATTTCTAATATATGAGGTTTTATCTTCTATGTTCTTATATATTTCTTCTGATATTTTTTTGCATGATTGTAGAATAACATTCATGGAGGTCTATAGTTTCCTTTCAGGAGAGGTGATCTCAATATACAATACTGTTCTATTTTCATTTGAATAATTTTGTATCCTTGAGGTATGGGATTCATTTCTTCTCCTTTTTATTTTATGCGAAATCATAAAGTAACTACTCTTAATCTCTTTGGTTGGTGGTGGAATTAACCCTCCTAAATAAATAACATGATTAATGAAAGAAATAGTTTATAGTGGAAGAGATAGTATATTTTACACTATGATAATGGGTTGCCTATTGTTTTGATACATATTGTGGTATATATATATATTTATTCTTGAAGAGCATGTTTTTTTAAATCTATGATGCTCACTTACTAATGTTATGGTTTAGGACCATGTAGTTGGGTTGTTTATTTTCTTACATTCCTTATGCCACTTCTTGAGGTGGTTGGTTGTGATTTGTTATGAACCAATTTTATGGTATCTTAAAATGTTTCCCAGTGTACCTAGAAATATGAAAAAATATTGTTTAATAATTGATTTAACTCTTATTTTTGGTGTTTATTGGAAGGTTGGAATATGATAATCTTGAGAAACCATGGACTTGGTTGGATTATACCTAGAGGGAATTGACTTCACCTTTAGGATAATGAAATGTGAGATTAATTAATGTTAATTAATAGAAAATTAATTAAATAATATAAAGTGATTTTTTAAAATAAAATAAAGTATTAATGTAAGTATTATTATATTATTATATTCTTATAGGATATCTAATTCTTAACATTGGCATTCAGGTGTCCAAGAGTTGATAGCTACAGTCTTTCCTAAAACTAGGTGAGTGCATATAGTGTATTTGTTAGCTATATTATATCTCGTGTGCTTTATGATTTAATAAAACACCCACCCATTTTGGTAGGGTGACTAAAACCTAGAGGAATTTGGGAGGGTGTTTACCCCAAAATCTTGGTTGGCGAGGAATAGATGGATGACTGCATCCTCTATCGCCACTCACTTCTCCTAGTAGCTTATGTGTGCTGGTACACATGGTGTTTATCTTTCCAAAATATATATGTATAGGTATATAATGTAATTTGGTTATTTAACACACATATATCTCTATATATTGTATCCCAAGGATTTTTACAGGTATGAAGTGTATGGGATGGGTTGTCTTAAGGTACATTACTCGATGTATGGGATGTGATGGCTTGAGGTGCAATATTCGATGTATAATTCATAACACATGGTCTGGGATAGATCCTAGAAACTACCCAGTTACAATCCAAAGATATGGGATGAGATGATGAGATGATTTGATACACTATATGCTTGTTACAATACTTTTGACCATGTGTCTTTGGGATGGATTCTTTGGAGAGTGGTGGATTTGGACATGAGATGATGGGGAAAAATGGAAAAATGGTGGGGAAGTGGTAGTGGGGTACCCTTTTTTTATTATATTATAAGATCTATTGTATTCATTACTTGGTGATAGATAGACATGGTATGTTTGGGATCTTAGTTTACCTATTTGGGTGATGGGTTAGTTTCACTTGTTGCTCACTAGGATTTATCATGTATTCTTTATGATTTACATGAGAGGCTCTAGGGAATATCTTACTGAGTATACTTATTATGATCATCCTATATATATAATCTATTTTTGAGTTTATCAGGAAAATTATGGTGATCAGAATGGAAATTACAAGCTTATAGTTATTTTGGAGATATTTTGGATTCCTGGTCGCTGTCAAGTTTATATTTTTGTACTTATCATTTCTATTTCATTTGTATTAGTTTTTATGACATTATGTGCATGTATATAGGATTTATTTTACTCTAATCATGATAAAGATTTTTTTGGGTGTACTTGTCTTATCTCTATTTCCTCATATTCTCAGAAAGGGTAATTCATCTCATTTATTTGTATGATATACCCTCAGTGATCATCCCCAACCAGTGGCCTATTTGATTCATGATTTAAGAATCACCATCTCCCTTATCATATTTTCATATCAGGAGGGGTACCATTGGGGATAGGGGGTTGTGAAAGATCCATATTAGAGGTTTATATTAAGGGATAAGATGGATTTTAGTGTTAAGAATAGGTGAGACTGCATGTGTTGGTAGGGAAACCTTGTCATCATAACTTAGTAAGTGATGTAAACATGGGATACTACCTGAGATAAGAGTATTTAGGAACCCCTATGATGTGATGCATAATAATATTATGTTTATAAAGTATTCTAGGTGAATTGATTCAAATTTCAGTATAGATACCTAGGAAAGGATCATGCATTATTATTCTTTTCTCAAATATTTGAAATGGGCAGAACATTGGATTTGGTTAAACCTAGAATAAAATATTTTAATTAATTAGTCTTACATATTTTATATTATATATTTAGGATTCTTTAACCATTTTCACTTTTAGAAGTATGGCTCCTGGTTGATATCCTCACCAAGTTCACACTGAATATTTTTAGAACGACATTCCTGTAGATCATTGTAGATTAGAGGTTTATAATGATGACACATAGATGAGAACACAATGAAATTTTTGGATATAGAGACCACATTAGAATGAGTGATCCATTTCAAAATTAGTAATAGATGATTGGTTGGAGGAGGTGGAGAAAGATTTTTGTTTGATTTGTGCTTGGAATGAACAATGGGATTCATTTGAAGTGATGATGTTACACGGAGGAGTGAAGTATTATTGAATATTGATCCTCATGTATTATAAGGATTTGTAATTCTTATGGGTGGATTTTGGAGACCAATTTCAAGTGTATTTTATTTCTTTAACTATAAATACCATCATTCACTAGGAGTTTCTTACACTTAGATATGGGATTTATAGCCCAAATGGCCCGAATGCCTTCATTTTTATTGATTTTTTGATAACCCCCCTTTCAAGGGATGAGGGTGAACCCTTACAAGGCCCGTAGGCTCAGAGATTACAAGGCTCGTAGGCTTAGGAGATTACATGACCTGAAGGTCTTAGGGAATTAAACTAGACTATCTACAAGGAACTTCCCCTCCCCAACATCTGCATCACAATAGTAGCTCTCCACCTTTGCATGGCTGTCTGGATAGGCTTCCCATGCAAGCACTGGATGGTACTGATGGCATAACCATACCCTCTCATTCTGACAATCCATTTCCATACCCTTATCCATTATGAATCAGACATATTATCATAGAGAGGATAGAGAAAGTCATTTGAGTAGGCCTTGTATATAGATATACAATAGTAGGATACCCCACATATGCTACCGACATATCATGAGGTACTGGTGATAGAATAGGTTGTTGAGAGTTCACTGAATAGAAATGATATGTCATAAGAGGGGAGTCATAAAAACTATCCATGAAGCAGTGTTATAGTCTAGGGTTCCTAATTTCCTATAAAAAAGATATTTCACATAGTCAAGGGTAGTTCCCAATCTTATCATCCTAATTATATGTGGGTGGTGGATCTTTGGTCATTACCAAGGGATCAAACACATGTTTATCATATAGAGGTCAAAGTCACTAGTGGAGAGAGTTCATGACCACTATAAGTATGTAGTATGAACCAGGTGTTTATATTTAGGTTCATACTTTGAGGTAGTTTGAATAGAGGCCATAAAAGAAGGGTTCTCCAACATGGGATTAGAAGAGAGGAGATGGGGAAGGCATAGGACAATCTTGAGATATTATTCATCTTAAAAGAGTAGATTGAAACTATGGAGGTGATTATTATCAGGTTTAGAGAGGCTATGGATATTATTGTGGCTAAATTCATTCTATGGATTTTCTCGTATTTATACCCTTTCCTTTTCTTCTACTTGTTTACATTCCTAGTTTGATTTAGGAGAGAAACATTGTTTCATATCACATGCTCTAGTATTTTCATTGGGATATGAGGTGTATATCCTTCCAGTGAACTTGGAATTCACTATTCTATTTGGAGGCTGAGTTTACTAGTATGAATTATACATAGATTTTGACCTAGTGTTGGGGTTATCAATGTTCTTGTAAAAACTTCATTTTTTATGAATATATCTATATGATATAATCCTTGACATAGAATAGAAGAATTTAGTGTAGGTTATTGTGGATTAATTTAGAAGACATATTGTGTTATATAACTCTGATGTAGAGTCCAATATGTTTTTTATTTAGTGAGAACCTTAGATGGGCCAAAGTCATGTTCTGTTCTTATCTTCCATGATGGTTGAGCTCACGATGAGTTCATCATAGGTTTAGTTGATGGTGTTCCTAAGTTTGTTTGATGTAAACCTTAATGTTTTTGATAAAGAGGTTGTGGATATTTTCCCATAATGAGAGATTGAGTATGGAATAGAGATAAAACTATATATTTCTCTAATCTCTATGTCTTAATATAAGATGGTACCTTTCATGTTTCAAGAGGTGTGGGTATAGTTCAATGATTTGTTGCAGTGAGATTTCTTTCAGTTGAGTGTGTGACTTTAGGGTGAACCATTTTAGTTCATGAAGAAGGAAAATGATAGTATGCATATTTATACTGATTACTATCACTTAAGGCATGTGAAAATGAAGAAATATTTTCTTCTTACATAGATGGATGATTTATTTGATTAGCTAGAGTGATCTAGGTGGTTTATAAAGGTTAATCTACAACCTGGATATCAATAGATGCAAGTAAAAGATAAGGATATTCCAAAGACCACTTTTGATGTTGTTATCTGAATTATCAGTTTTGTTTATTCCATTAATTGAGACTAACCCTCCATTAGTGTTCATGGGTTCAATAAAAACAGTGGTTAGAGATTTTCTGGATTGGTTCATGGCAGTTTTCATTAGTGAAATCCTTGTGTACTCCACTTCTATGGATGAGCACATATAATATATGAATTCCATTTTGGGGAGATCTTCGTCATCAAAAACTATTTGGGAAGCTATAAAAGTTTGAGTTATGGGCTTGGGAATTTTGTTTCTTGAGGCATGTCATGTCCCTAAAAAGAATTGTTATGGATTATTCGAAGATCAAGACAGTTGTTTCTTGGTCAGCCACCTGGACTGTTATAGAGTTAAAAATTTTCCTTGGTCATTTAGGATATTATAGGAATTTCTTAACATATTTTTCTTAGTTTTCAACTACTATGATATCCTTGATAATAAAGTATTAGGTGTTTGTGTGGGCTAATCAGTGTTAGTCAATTTTTGATAACCTGAATGTGATGTTGGTTAAATATCTAATTCATTGTTTTCTAGAAGTGGGAGTTTAGTTTAAGGTTTTCTAGAATTTTTCTCATGTTGGTCTAGTCTATGTTCTAATTTAGAATATTTCAATTTTTTCTTATGGGTATAATATAATACACCCCCCTTAGTGTAACAATTCCATCGATGATCTTGAGTTTGATGGAATTGTATTTTCCTTGATGCTTTGGTGACATTACCTCATCGATGAGAATTTTTTGGTTTCCATTGACCATAATAGCTTGAGATATATATTCTCCCAATGTTATATAAACTTGTGATAATTATGATGGTTATAATTATTATAGGATTATGACATTAAGATTTCATATAAAATGGAAAACTGTGATATTGTAGCTAATATGATGGGAAGGAATTTACACTGTGATCCATGAAAGAATATAGCAATTCATGGAGTGTTATGGAAGAGCTCTAAATAATTCAAGTTAATATGAGAGAGTTTGGTGGAAGATGTTGTATTTTTTAGATGAAAGTGTAGTTGTCTTTGGTGCAGTAATTAAAGGATTTATGGATGGGGGATTATGATGTTGAGGTCTAGAGAGACAAAGTTATCTTTGGTGATGCACTTGATGATTGGTCTAAGGATGAACACCATCAGATGTTATTCCAAGGGAGGATTTTCATCCTTTTTCAGATTCATGAGTAAAGGTTCTAGGTGTAGTGGAAGCATGTGATGGTCATGCCAAACTTTTATTTTTTTCATCATCGATGATGAATATATGATTTACATGATTATAAATTCATTGATTAATAGAATTTAATCAAATAATACAAAAAATGGATAAAATGATGGAACTATATTGTAGGATTATCACATATTATTTATAATTAATTTAATAAATTAAATAATTACCTTTTGATAAATTATTTCTTCATTTATGGTGATGATAATGGATCTATTTCATAACATCATTTCAGTATATGAATCAAGAATAGATTCACTCTAGTGGTGATCCACACATGTTCTAAAAATCCCCAAACTTCACGATAGGAATATCTATGTGCTAGAACGATAGATATTATCGCTTTCATCATTCACCTTTGATCCCCATGAGAATCACTCCTAATAGATTCTATTTGATCTCTCTTGACTCGGGATTGGAAGGGTGAGGAGTATCATTCTCTATTTTAGGGAGATTTCTTAGAGAATGGATCTCTCTAGAGATTTGATAGGTTTCACCAGATTTCATTATGCATAACCAATGAAATGAATTTTGTCTCTTAAAAAATAAAATAATTTGGTTTATATTCCACTAGTGTTAGAAATAAATAATTTCACAAGTTCCATTTATTCTTTATTTAATTCCAGTAGAACCTCAAGTCTATAATAATAATAATATTATTATTTCTTGATATTTTCTATACTTTTGAATTAAATTAAATATTATTTATTCAAGTAATATTCAATATTTATTATTTCTCACTAAAACATTAAAATCCATCTTGCATTCCTCTACAATGTTTATCTGGAAATGAAAAATAACTATTTATTTAATAAATAAATATCACTACATTATATTCTAGTAAATAAAAAAATATTATATCCACAAAATTGAAAATAATTATTTTCTAAATATTCTGATCATATAATATTCTCTCGAATAACCAGTGATCGAATATATCTGATCAAGAAAACATGAATAATTATTAAGTAGTGTGTGTGAATAATATTCATTCAATATGTTAAATAATGAATAATAATATATTATTTGACTACGATTATGGATACACTTAGTGTATGACCCTTGAGGCCTCATTCTCTATGGCATTAGGCAAAGCAGCATGAAGTCCAAGGTTAGCATCTAGAAATATGCCAAGGAAACCATTGAGAAAAAAGTTAATACCAAAATGAAATAATACCTCATATAGATTATTACTGTGTAATATAATTCCTTTATCATGATATCTCTAATCATGCAGGTTTCAGGCATGTGCCATAAACCTATGTGTTCAATGCCTTTTTCTTTGAATTTACAGAAATCAAACTTACCTATAAAACATAATGGAATCAGATTTATTTTGGATATATCATTTCCATAAAAGGGCCTAGGATATCAATTTTTTTAATAAATCAAAGGGAAAAATCCTTTCTAAAATTATTCATTAATGAAATATTACTCATGACACACCCAAAGTATCCTACCACACTTAAAACATATGTCATCACGGTTTTCATCAATACATCAAAGTGCACAACTTATAATACTCATTGATAATAATATTAAAGTCTAATAATCAATATAAACATCCATATATTGTAACATCTAATTACACATAT
The DNA here is from genome assembly GCA_963277665.1 of Viscum album. Taxonomy (NCBI): domain Eukaryota; kingdom Viridiplantae; phylum Streptophyta; class Magnoliopsida; order Santalales; family Viscaceae; genus Viscum; species Viscum album. The sequence continues at coordinate 994,761,999 of OY728134.1, forward strand.
AAATGTGGATTTTCTACTGTCGGGTCTCATTCACCTAATGTCCTGCATTGGATATTACCAAGGGTATACACCATGATAAGGTGCCTCAAATCCCTATGAGACTCCACCCTTGAAATCATGAATCATTTGGTCTGTAAAATTATTCCACCTGGATATAGAATATATATTTAAGAATACTATTTTGGATCTTCTAGAATCTCATCATATTGGGGAATTGCTATGTTCTTTTAGTGCGACAACCACTCTTAGGAAAAAATCACACACTATGTTATGCATAAGAACAATCATGTTGTGATATGAAAATTTTAAATATTGAAAACTATGAATAAAAATTATCATAAAGTACAAATAAGTTAGTTCTAGGGAACTGACTCTAAAATACTTCTAGTTTCACTAGATCTAACTCCTAACAAACTTTAGTCCACTAGCTCTCACATGATACTCATGATTATTTTGAGATATGGATTTATTCAAGGGGTCCACCACATTTTCTCATATGGGAACTATGCTTAATAAAAATTCACTAATTTGATAAAAAACCCTCTAGAGGTGATACTTACAGAGTAAGTACTTTGTCTGTCAATTTGACCTTATCTCTTTTGAAAGATCCACCGTTACAGTATCATAACAATACAATGTGATAGGGTATTTACTATTGGGCACCACATCAAGATCTTAGACAGATTTTCATATCTAAATTTCTTCCTTGGTTTCACCATAAGATTATATATACCTGGAATCCATTATAAAATAAAAAACAATTGGCTTCTTTGAAATCTTCCAGCTCACAGCTCCTCTATTGAGATAGAAAACATATCCTAACTGTGACTTCAGATAATTCAAATCTATTTGAAAACTAGATTCATTGTAACCCTTGATGACAGACTTCTTGTATCCTCTATACACTAGTAACATATCCTTAGTTCTTCTTAGATACTTAAGGATAACCATAACTGGAGACCAATTCTATTAACCTAGATTTTCCTAATATCTACTAACCATGATTAATTCATTGGAAACATAAAATCTTGTACATAACATGGAACACATTATTGATATAATCAATAAAGAATATGAGATATTACTCATTCTCTTATTCTGTTATTGTGTCTGTGGACTCATTTTCTTAAAAATATGTATACCTTGTGACATTATAACCAATCCCATATTGGATTGTCCCATGCTAAATATCTTTAGTATTTGGTCAATGTATTTACTTTGAATAAGTCCATGAAGCATATTGGATCTATCACAAATGATCTTTATCCCTAGAATATAGGATTCTTCACCTAATTCCTTCATAGAGAAACACTTTTTCAACTATCCCTTAATAGATTGTAATATAGGCATGTTATTTCCAATAAGTAATATGTAATCAACATATACTACTAGGATAAAAATGACATTCCCACTAAACCTCTAGTAAAAAAATGGTTCACATTCATTCTTAATGAAACTAAATTATTTTATTGGTTAACTGAATAAAATGTTCTATGAACTTGAAGCTTGTTTCAATCCATAAATGGATCTTTGTAACTTTTAAATATTTTTGGAACCTATTGGATTCACAATCCCTTCTGGTTATGTAATATAAACGTCTCCCATAAAGTTCTCATTAAGGAAAGCGATTTTTAAATCCATCTACCATATTTCATAGCCTTGGTCAACTGCTATAGAAAGTAGAATTTTGATGAATTTAAATATAGAAAATGGTGAAAATGATTCATTGTAGCCAATTAAATGATGATATTTAAAACCATTATCCACTATCCATGCATTATAGGTATTTACATTACCTTCCATCTTCTATTTTATCTTGAATACCCATTTGTACCCTATGGGATTTACATCAACTAGAGCATAAAAAAGAACCCAAACTTGGTTATGATACATGGAATCCATTTTAGAATTAATGGATTCTTTCCATATTGCATCTTATGATATTTTTACTGCCACTTTTTAGGATAGAGCTTCATCATTTTTAATTTATAATGACTCACCATCTTCAGTGACTAAAAAACTTTATATTTATGGTTCTCTTACATATCTAGTGCTTCTACATAATAATTGTGTTTTGGGAACTACTTATTCCATGGGGAACTATGAAATCTATTCTTGTACCAACTCTCATGATTCTCATGAATCAACTCCACTGAAGTCAATAATTCTACCATTATACATTTTATGGATGTGATCCCTATTAAGAAAGATTAATTTTTTTTGGGGAAAGTCACTTTCTTGTATGAGGGATTGTTTAGAAAATATCCCTTTATTTCCTTATGATACCCTATGATGAACCACCTTGTTCCCCATGGTGCTAGTTTTTGGTTTTACAAGGACTTAAAAAATTATTCACAACCCTATAAATGTTTATGTGAAAAACCAGTTCCTTTCCACTCTATAAATCAAAGGCAATTATATTTTCAATTTTACTTGATACTTAGTCTAGAGTGTATACTGTAGTTTGTAATGCATATCCCCAAAAGGATAATGTAATATTTGTAGGAATTATCATCCACCTTACCATTTCTAATAGGGTATGGTTCCTACATTCACTAACACTATACCTCTATGGTGTGTATGGTAGAATGAGTTGAGATAGAGTCCCAAACTCCCGTAAAAATTCAATAAAATCCTGCCTAAGATATTCACCAACTCAATATAATTGAAGCCTCTTTGTCTTTTTGCTATGTTGATTATATACTTTATTCTTGAATTATTTGAATTTTCCAAAGTACCCAAACTTATACCTCATCAAGTAGACATATCCATATCTACTCAATTCATCAGAAAAAGTTATGATGTAAGAATACCCACCTCAAGATTCTACCAAAATTTTTCCACACACATTAAAATATTTTTATTTACAAAGCACACATGGAAAGAAAACCGGTCTGGAGACTCGACCCCAAGACCACCACCCAAACCCCAAACCCCCCTTCCATCATAACCACCTATGTAAGACAATGGTCCACACACATTAGTGTTTACCAATCCTTGAAAAGTTGTGCCCCTTCCACCCAATCCATCAAATGGTAGATTTTTCATTTTTATTTGTAAAGAAGCATTCCATCATTTAAGTGGTCTTATCTTAGAACAGTCTTAATAACCATCTTGACATATATTTATCAAATGATTGTTGTTTACATGAAAAATATAGTGATTCCATAGTTGGGTGTTATTTTATTCACATGAACATGATTCATTATCTTTTTCCAATACTTACTTTTCATAATTTAATAAATAAATACTATTATTTAGATGATCCATACCATAATATATGTTTTATTTATAAAATAAAGAACTTTTATTACCAAACTTGATAATAAAAACATCTTTATCTAGGAATGATATAGAAATTATGTTATTGGTAATAGTTGGTACATAATAACAATCCCTTAAAATCAATATCAATCATGTTGGAAATGAATGATGGTGGTCACCGAAGGCTAGAGTAGCCTTCCTCTCACCATTGGTAGCTTGAAAATCCACCTCTCCTCTAGAAATATTTTTAAATCTACTTGGTTCCTTCATTTCATACAGATATGATAACCACAAGCTATAACTAATACCCAATGAATAGATACCGAAATATTACAGTCGATAACGAATGAACCTTTAGACCCCCTTTGATATTAGGTGTAGTTCCTCTTGCAGTGTCCTTTCTTTCCATATGTAAAACATAGTACCTCCTTTTCATTACCTTATCTCTATATCTTATTATTCTTGGAAGGATTCTGCACAAGATATTTATACTTTTTTTAGTCTTGGGAGGTTATCCTTGTTCATCCCTTTCTTATTCATCACAATGGTCATGGGTTTGTAATACCCCAGGTACTTATCCACTTGGTGAATTAAAGTAAGAAGTTCCAAAAGTATATTCTCATTATTTTTCATTTTATAATAAACAATAAAATTGGAAAATGTATTTAGTAGTGAGGAATGTATGATATCTTCTTGCAACTCATCTAGTAATTTAATCCCAAAGATATCTAGGAATTAAATATAGTGAATAAGAATCACTATATGATTCTCAATTGGATCTCACACTCCAAGATTAGTTGTTAACAGATCATTGGATATCTCATATCTATCTTTTATCGCCTTCTCTTTATAGATATTTCGAAGGTGTGACATCATGATATATGCATCCATGTCCTCATGTTTCTTCAAAATATCATTGTTCATGGATGATAACACCAAAAATATAACAAATATAGCATCATTAAAATGTTTCTCATAGAGAAAAAACACTTCCTTAGTAGCCTCATTACCAGTTCATTTGGAATATTTTCATTTATCTCATATAATTTCATTTCATGGCATATGATAACACACAAATCCATTTTCCACTCAAGGGAATTTTTGACAGTGAAATGATTATCCTTCTCAAGTATGGATAAAAAGGATTTGTTGGAAGTAAATTTTCTTTATATTTATACAAATAATATGAGTAGAGATTTATTACTTTATCTGATACAATTTAGACAAATTAATAAATATCATATTTATTAATCTCCCACTATTTTATTAAAACCCAATATCTATCACCATTGGCATCAAAATATCCTATTTCTTAGACATTCTAGTGTAAATTATCCATATTCCCATTATCATCACCCAAATTTGGATAGTCAAGAAATTTTAAGGGTTTTAGGCTGGCATTCCAAATTCCAACAGCATTAAATCAGAGTTCTTTAATCTTTTGAGTTGAATTCCCAATCATGAAATCCTTAAACTGAATTTCACCAACCCTTGACTCTAAGTTTCACCAATTCATTCTTTGGAAGTAAACAATTGATGTTAACTAAGTTAATTAAATATAAAAATTAAATTTAGAATTCCATGATAATTTTACGAACCCCAAATTTGGTTATTCATGAACTTTTGAACTATTATTCTATTTTAACTAAAGTATTTGAATTCTATAACGACTTAATATTTATAATTGGTGGAATTATATTTTATGCATAAATTTCCAATTATTATTTTTATTAAATTATTGTTAATATTAAGTTGATTTACTTAAGTGATTGAAAATGTATTAGACAATATTTATTCATAATCCAATTTATTTTAGTTATATATTTCATGTTTTTAAATTCATTAATTCATGCTATCATGAAAAAATATCCATAATGAAATAACCATGAAAATTTAAAAAAATAAAATAACAATATGGAATGATCATGATCTTCTACTAATGGTTAGTTTATTTAGAAGGTGATAAACTAACCTTTAACATAGGGTAAATAACACCTTCAACCAATTAAGGTTTGTGTTTATGATTTCCACAGGTACACCTCTATATATCTCTTGGATTGGTTTTTACTCAACTCGGAACATGAACTACCTCTACTATATCATGAGCTCCATCCATCACATTTTATTTTAATCACACCCATGTGAGCGGAAGAAGTTTACATAAATGAAACCATTGGAACACGAGCCCTAAAATAATGATAGGATATATGGAACACAGAACAAAAATTTAATTCAATAATAAATTAAAAAGAAACCAATCACATTCAAAGGTCTGGTCTAAGATCATGATCATCTTTATTCGTTCCAAAAGTAAAGAATTTAAAAAAATTTGCATTCACTTCTTAATCATTCTTATTTAAGATAAATTGTGATCAAATTAATTATTTATCTTCTTTAATTAATCAATTATTTTATCTTAATTATCATCTTAATTTCCATGAGATTCTCATCCATCATTATTTTAAAAAAACTAAATAATTTTTTTAAAATTTAATTATGTACCATATAAAAGTACCATGGAGGAAATATAGTGAGTACACTATAGAAGTGATCGATATGTGTTTCAAAAATCTCCAAAAGTCATTGTAGGAGTATCTAAGTGATATCATGATAGATCCTATCACTTTCATAGTTTTCCTTTGATCACCCAAATAATTTCTTCAAAAAGGATTCTCTCTTATCTCTCTTATCGTGAGAGTGGAAGGTGGAGGAAGATCACTCTCCATTCTTGGAAACGTTCTAGGTGAATGGAGCTCTCTAGGGATCTAAGAGGATTCTCTAGATTTAATTATGCACAACCAAATAAATGAATTGGATTTCCTAAAAAATAATATAATTGGGTTTATATACCACTATGTTTAGAAATAAATAACTACATTAGTTCCCTTTGTTATTTATTTAATCCCTACAAAACCCCATGTCTATAATAAAAATAATAATATTATTTCTTGACCTATGCTAAACTCAAAAATTAATTTAAATATTATGTATTCAAATAATATTAAATAAATATTCTTTCTCATAGGACCATTAAACTCGATGCTCTATTCCTCCACAATATTTATCGAGCCCTTAATAATGACTATTTATTTAATAAATAAATATCACTGTATTATTATCTAATAAATATATAAATATAATTTCTAATAAATAGAAAATAAATATTTATTAAATATTATACTCACATAATATTATTTTGAATAAATTGTGACTAAATAAATGAAATAAAAAAATGAATCATTATTAAACAATGAGCAGGAAGAATATTCATTCAACTTGTTAAATAATAATTAATAATACATTATTTAATTTTTATTCTGGATACACTTCGAGTGAGACCCTCTAGGCCTCTTTCTTAGTTTCATTAGGTGAAGTAGCCTAAATTCCAATGTTATCATCTATCGACATGCTAAGGCACCCATAGAGAAAAAATTTAATACTGAAATTACATACACCTCATATGAATTCTTTTTGTGTAATATAATCCCTTTATTTTTATATCTCTAATCAAGGAGGTTTCATGCTAGTTCCATCAACCTATATGCTTGATGTATCTTTCTTTGAATTTCTAAAAATTTAACTAGCCAATAGAACACCATGGCCATGGATTTATTTAATCTATATTATTTATATCCATGGTCCTGATATATCAAATTAATTTAAATAAAAGAAGTTACATATCATTTCTAACATTATTCATTAATGAAATATTAATCATGATGCACCCAACGTATCTTACCTTGCTGTGAACATTTGTCACCATGGTTTTCATCAATACATAAAATTACATGACTTACAATCCTAATTAATTTTGATCTTAAAGTCCAAGTATCAATACAGACATATGAAAATTAGAACATCCAATAACCCATATAAATGTAGATTTCATACTAGCAGGTCTAGTTCTCATAATATCCTACAGAAGATACTACCAAGGGCGTACAACCTGACAAGGTGCCTTAATGTCCTTTGAACCTTCACCTATGAAATCCAAAATCATTTTTATCCCACAAATGATTTTATCTGGCTACAGAATATATATAAGAATATTTTTTGTGGAACTTCTGGGTTCTCATTATAGAGGGGAACTGCTATGACCTTTCAGTGCGACAACTAATCTAAGGAAATTATCACATACATTGTTATACAGAAGAACAATAATGATGTGATAATAAGTTTCTTAATATTCAAATCTATGAATAAATGTTATCATAAAGTATATATAAGTTAGATCTAGGGAACCTACACCAACAATGAGATGGTTCTGTTTGAGTACCATAACTCATCCTTAATGGTTTATCATAGGGTAATGAAGATGCACTATTATTTGAGAGGGAAGTTTTGGTAGCCTAGGTTAAATCATATAGTTATAGAGTTTGTGTATTAATTCTTGGTATTCTAGAAGACAAAGGTTGAGATCTATGTTCACAATTTTTTTCTCGAGCTATTGGATATACCTTAGTGGAAGTGGGAGGAAATATCGATAGAATTCATTACTAGTTTAACTCAAGATGAGGGAAGATTTACTTCTATATGAATGATAGTGGGTAGTTTGAATAAATCATCCCACTCTATGTTTTTGAAGGATTATATCTCAAAGTAGGTTTTGTCAATGCGATACTCTGTAGAGATAATGGGACTCCATGGGGTCTCAATGATGTTTTCCTATAATCATGATCCTATTTTTACATGTAGGGTGTAAATAGGTCTCTGAAATTATTTGGGAACTCAATAATTTCTTAGAAATTATTTTCATCCATAGACTAATTGTCAGTTAGAGTAGACTATTCATACTCTTGAGGATATGTTGTGTTTCTATATCATGGATCTCGGAGGTTCGTGGATGAGGAATCTACCTTTGGTTGAGTTTTCTTTCAACAATATTTTTCACTCCACCATAGGTATGGTTCCATTTGAATATTTTTACATTTGAACCTTCTATTCTTCATTATGTAGGATTGGGGATAGGGATTCTATAATTCTCAAGATAGAACTAGTGTAGGACATGAAAAATATGGTTCAGGTAATTCATGAGAGGATAAAAAAATCACATGATTATCATAAGTCCTCTTCAAATCATGTTTGGAGACCTATGAGGTTTAATTATGGAGATCACGTGTTCTTAAATGTGAATTATCATCATGGGAAGTGACAGTTTGGTCATGGGTATAAGATTTATCCTCAGGTTTTTAGACATTTTGAGGTGCTATCTCAAGTTGGAGATTTGGAGTATCAAATAGCACATCCCCCATAGATGATCCAGATACATGACATATTCCATATTTGATTGCTCCTTAATTATCTTTATAATAAAAAATCATTCATTAATCAAGGTGAGATAAATTTTTATGATGATGTGATCTTCAAGGAAAATCCCATGGAGATCCAGTAATTCCGAAAGAGGGTGTTGTGTAGAGATTCTATTCCCTTGGTTTGTGTCTTGTGGTGAAACAATAGTGTAGAGGAGAGTACCTAGGAACATGATTCATAGATGAATTATTAGTATCATGAGATATTTAATGTTTATCTATATCTTCTAGATATTTTCATTTTTAAATGTTGAACTTTATCTAGTTTGTGGGAAGTTTTCCTCTTCTTTAAGAATTTGTTTATAGACATGCTGTTGTTTGAAAGGAATATTCATCAGATAGGGTTTTGGATCAGGTTGTTAGTGGTTCATGGTTTAATTTGTTCCCTATAAGTGTGGTGGTTGATTTGATAATGAGATTATTGAGAGGTATCTTGTTGGGTGGATGTTCGTAAGACCCAATGTATTTATTTCTATTTCAGTTTAGATTAAAATTATCTAGAAAAATAATTATTTGAGAGGTATCTAATTTAAGTTCCTAGATATTTTTATAATATCACTTTTCATGTTTATGAGGCTCATGGTGATTATAGGAGTCATAGGGAAGTTTTGGGGGGTGTTTTTGTTATAGAAACTAGATGCAAGAGGATTTCATGACATCAATGGAAGTTTTCATCATGAATATGTAGTTGGCGAGTTGTGTTGGAGTCCGGTTCATGTATTGAATGGAATTTATGGATTGTTTGAGGGTGGTTCATTGAGTCTATTCATGAATTGTATGGAATTCATGACATAATTGTGATAAGGATTTAGACCTTATTAATCTAATCATGTAAAATCACATTGTGAACATTAAATTCATGACTTGAATTAAATAAAACTTGGGTGTTTTTGAGATGATGAAATTTTTAGTGGATGACAAATTTGGGTCATTCCAGACATAAATGACCCATTCACATTATTAATCTCCACTTGGAAGTGTGACTATAAAAACTACATCACACTCGGTTTGAATGAACTCTAAAATTTTCTCCTGAACTCCAAGTAACAAAAGGAAATCTCCCAAGTCATTATAAATATCTTTCCAAAGGGTTCAATCCAGGGCTTCCCATATTTTATCCATGGTGATCAAATGTGAGTTCTACATCTTTTCGTGTGGTTTATTATTGGATATTTCTTATTTTCTTCCATACATTCTTTTATGCCATGACATATGATCCATTTTGTTCTTATAGATTTATTTTAATTTTTGTTAGTGTATTTGTGGTGTGATGTTCTTGGAGTGATGTAGCTTCTATATGGAAGATGTGACCACGGTCCATGTTGTTGTTCCATTCACATTTGAACAATTTTGAGTCCTTAAGGTATGTGATTCATTGCTTCTATCTTTTATTTTATGTGAAATCATAATGTAGTCATACTTTATCTCTATAGATGGTGGTGAAATTAACCCTAATAAAATAATAACTATATTAATGAAATAAATGGTTTATGTTAGTATCAATAATATGGTTTACACTATGATAATAGGTTTTCCTCTTTTTTTAGATAGTGTGCATTTTATGTTTATGCTTACAGATCATATTCGTTATTCTTAGGTTTATTGTGTATATTTTGATAAAAATGGTTAAATAACCTAACACCTATAATTGTTGGTTAGATAATGAATTAAAGAGGCATGCACAAGGAATTAATTTATTCTTATAACATGATAGAAATCAAATGATTCTTAATGCATGTTTAATTAAAATTTTCTTTCATATGTTAATGAAAATGGATAAATAACATCAATATGGAAGTCTTGTTACTGATATTAATAAAAAGGCATGTTAAATGGGAATTATTCTTGCACAAGTTTTGTTGGAACAATAATTTATTCTTGATATAATTTTTAAATCAATTATATATTTCATTAGCTGATCCCTTAGGTTAAATGTATTTGTAACCTTTAATAAATAAATTAGTTAAATCAAGATGAAAAAAAACTAGTTGTTTGATAAAAATATTGTTTTGGAGTTGAGAGATCCCATGTTCATGTAAAATAAGGTTTCATTGTTTTTAGGGATTAGATTCCCTATTAATTATTCTTTTTGTTTGTTGGATTATATGTTTTCTTTAGGAATGAGCCTTGCTATGTGATGCGATGTGATGTGTGTCTGGGATGGTTGTTGAATGAAGAGATATCAGCAAGGTTTCTTGAAGATTATAATATAAATTAATTCTTATGAACATTAGATTAATTGTGTCATTCATTATGTTATTAGGTATGAAAATGATTTTGAAGTAACTATTTGAAGATGAGACTTCCTTTTATTGTGATTACATTAAGGATTCTAACATGTTAATGTTCTACTTATGAACAATGTGGCCAGGTTTCTTATTTCCTTACATTACTTACCCCACTACTTGATGTAGTTGGTTGTTCTTGGTTATTTATCTTTTTTTATTTTATCTTATGATTTTTCCTAAACTACCTAGAATTATGGAATAATATTTCTAAATACTTTATTTAACCCTTGGGTTTGGTTTTTTTTTGATGGATGGAAAGATGATAATCTTGAAAAACCATGGACTCGGTTAAATTATGCCAAGAGGGAAAGGAATTCACCTTGAGGATAATTAAATGAGAAATAAATTAATGCCAGTTAATGGATAATGAATTAAGTAATGCAGAATTATTTTTATAAAAAAATAAATTACTAATGTAATTATTCTTAAATGTATATATTCTTATAGGATATCTAGTTCTTAATAGTGGCATCTGGGTGTCCAAGAGACGATAGATGTAATTGAGCCTTATACTAGGTTAATGCATATAGTGTGGGTGTGAGATATATTATATCTTTTTTCCTGTAAGATTTCATACACTATCCAACCCATGTTGGTAGGGTTAATGACACCCAGTGGAATTTAGGAGGGTGATTTCCCCAACATATGGGTTCGAAAGAACTGGATGGTTCAATACCCCCTCCAGTCGCACTCTCTTATCTTTGTAGTATTTATGTGAGGGTACACATGGTGTTTATATTTACCAGATATGTGTGTTGAAAGATGAAATAGATTATCTTTATATTTTACACATACATCCCCAAATATAGTATCTTAAGAATTATTATAGGTATGTCATGTATGATATGGGTTGTCTAGACATACATTACTCAATGTATGTGATATGATGGATTGAGTTACAATACATGATGCATAATATACGACATACTAGATGTGGTGTCTCATGGAAAACCATTTTTTACTATATAGAGATATGACATGGGATGATGATATGATGTGATGTATGGGATTCATGTTACAACACTTTATCCCATTTACCTTCGGGATAGATTCTTTGGAGAGAGATTTCTCAAGACGCGTGATGTTGGGGTAGAGAAACAAAACATTGGGGAAGTGGTAACATGGAACTTTTTTATTATATTAAATAATCTCTTGTATGTTTTATGTGGTGAGATATAACCATGTCGAGGTTAGAAACATAGTATATAGATTTATGTGATTAATTAGTTTCAATTTTTTAATGTCATTTAATATGATTTTATTATCTTTTTCATGAGAGTATCTGGGGAATATCCTACTAGGTATACCTATTATGACCAAGATACATATATATAAACTATTTTTGAGGTCAGTAGGAGCAGGTTGGTGATCGAGATAGAAATTATTAGATCATGGTCGTTGAGGAATAGTTTAGGATTTGTGGTCACTATTGAGTTTATCTTTTTTTACTTTTCATTTACCTTTCAGTTCTATCAGTTTTTATGACATTACATGCATGTACTTGGGACTTATCTTACACTAATCTTGAGAAGGATTGTTTAGGTGTAATTTATTATCTCACATTCCTTATTAGTTTTTGGAGGATAATTCCTACCATATGTATGAATTATATACCATCGGTTATTTTTTCCAAACTGTGTCCTATTGGAGGGGGAATTTGGGTGTCACTATCACCCTTCTCTCATTTTTGGCTGAGTATAGTTACCTTTGAGTGTGGGGATCATGACACTACCATTTATTTTAATTCTTTTCCATGGTAATGTCACTTTCACTTATTATTTCAGACTGAATTATTTCGGTACACTATTACTGGTGTCCTACTAAGTCATAACCACACCCTAATTGGGTTTATGGTTGGAACCAAAGAATATTTCATGGATTTATCTAGGGATAAGGGCATGTTCATGATGACAATTTATTGACGCTACGCCAGGATGGAACTTGGAGAGGTTCCAAGATAGATCTCAAGACACTTATGATTTGTTCTATTTTTTTTTATTTTTTATCAAATGTGTATGATCAATGACATATGGTTTCAAATATATTGTTTCATGATTTTGGATATTGTTTGGGTCTATGTTATATTTTTTTGACTATTTTTTTTCTTATCACATGTGTATTTTTCATCCATTATTTATTATTGATGTTGCAATATAACCATGAGGGTATAGTCACCCCATGAACTTAATAATACTCTCACCATTAATCGGTAGAATATTCCATGCAAGGAGTCTTTATTAAGGTGGTGTAGTGCTCTTCCAGTATGATACTAGTCTATGGTTTAAAGTGGTGGGATTTTAGAAATAGGTATTAGAGAATCCTTTGGTCATACTATTTTGGATGGGATATAGGAGACCAAATTTTTTTTTGGGACTGGTAATGATATTGTTCATGGGAGTAATGTATAGGGTAGGAGACAATTTTCCTCAGTTGTGATTTCTATTGTTGTTCCTGATTTTATTGTTTCTAGATTTTCACCTGCAGTGGTTCACTTGTTTTTATATGTTATTTATTCTTGATATTATCTCTATTAATTTATTATGACAAGGGAGTGGGAATATGTTCATTCATTTTGTTACGAACATCAGGTAACCTATTTTTTGTGTTTTTATAAATGCTTGATATGTATGTATGTATACGTAGTATCCTATGGATAAATGGGGATGACCATTTAAATTGTTAACAACATCTCATATGGTTTTTTTCTATATATGGATGTGGTAGAATCTTACATGTATAATTTTCAGGATGAGAACATGACTTAAAATCTTGAGTAAATGGATTATTAAATAATAATTTTGGCTAAATAAAGTATCATTAAGAAAACTATAAGGAATTTAACATTATTTCTTGTGAATGGGACTGTATTTGGCTATACCTTGGGATAATGGTTTTGTGATAATGAAAATGTGTGAATTTTTTTGACAGATGGTACCGGATCTAATACCCATATGGAAGTGTAAATGTAATACCTGGGTTTGAGGTAAGGGGTCCACAATGAGGGATTTGTTTTTTAAAGGGTGGATAGTTTCACAACCCTAGAAAAGTGAGACATAAAATACAAAATGTTATTACCCATGTCAACAAGGTGGAACTTTATTTTTGGGAGACAACTTGATAAGAACTCAACATGTAATAAAGACATGTCATGGAGTAGCTTTAGGATGGGTAACCTCCTAAGAAGTTTCCCAGGGTGTGTGCGAGTGAGGATAAAGAACACTGAAATAACATGTATTGGTATATGGAGATAATAATTAGTCCAATAAGTGTCATCGGTGTGTAATAATGTGTGGTGTTTTAGGAAGGTGACTAAGGTATTATAGGAGACCCATGAAGCCAGATGATCAAGTTCATGTCTTTGGGAGGTCGGGTCATGAAAAATGGTTTAATTTAATGTTGGGGTATATCATTAAAGGATATGAGTTTTCATATCTATTATTTTTTAATCTAGATCTTGATTAATACATGTTATATTTATTGTTATAAGATCACATGTTGGATTTGTAACTTTATGACACCATAGAGTGTCAGGGTCCCAGACCTTGAGGGGAATGTTGAGCATGATCCTCTAGTGGGTGGACCAAAACCTCTAGTTTTTAGGGTCCCATTGTTGATGATACTCTCCATGAGAGTCTCTTTCATGTATCTCAACATTTGGATAGGGTACCAACTTAGGTTGATCAGTCTATTTCGGACCTCACTCATGGGTTTCATTATCAACACCCCATTCTCTTCTATAGTGAGGGTGGTCTACAAGATGAAAATATATGGATACATTCAATGAAGATCATACATGGAAACTTAGAGACACTATAACACAAGAGGGTGAAGCTATCAATTTACACGTTTCATGGAACAATGCGTTGATTGTGATAAATCCTTATCCCGGGCCAATAGTATGTTAAGATGACCTGGAATGGTTACTAGACTCATTTTTTCATCCACTTATTATCTAATACTCTGCATTAATATAAGGCCTATGTGTTTATGAGGTTGGAGAAATGGGACATGGAGGTGATGGATTATGGTTCCTATTTTACTGAGCTTTGATATTCTTTGCTGACTCTGGCTGGTGATGAGGCTACCAGAGCCAGATATTTTGAAGAAGGTCGATAATATGAAATCAAAATATAGTTTATTTTTTTATTTTACCTCCTTTATAGATATTGTAAATGATGTTTTTATCTTACAATTAAATCTCAATGAAGGTCACCATCATGGGAGAGTCACATCCTCAGGGCCAAACAACAATATTGGTGGGTATTCTGATAGTCAGAAGTCACAATTTGACAACTCTTGGTGGTGAAGTAGTGGTAATATGAGAAAAAATGGTGACTCCTATCATAATTCAAGAGGAAGTATAGATCTGTGATGTTACCAGTGTGGCAACATAGGACACTTGAGATCATAGTGCTCTCGACCACCTGTGATGTTATGCCTATATGGTAACAATAGAAACTTATTCTATTTTTATATTATAAAACCATATTATATTGTTAGAGGTGTATGATAGTCTAGAGTTCAAGAATCAGGGAGGCTTTCAAGCTGTACGAGTCATGTAGTTAAGATTATGCTAGCTTCTCAGGCCATGGTGGTGGCCATGGGGTCCCATAATAAGGATAGTAGTGTCAACAGGGAAGTACAACTCAGTGAATTTATGTTCCACCAGAAAGCCATCATTTTGTATAGCTATATGTAGTAGAGACCATGTAGATAGTTCAAGACATAAATCCATCGGCCATATGAGGTATAATTATAGTTGTTTCTACTCTTTCTTCATTACTTTTTGACATAGAAGTCTCACACTCATCTGTGTATTATACATTTATTGGAGGATTGGGTGTGTTAGTGTAATATATATATATATATATGGTTCAATACCATGGAATGGAGTTATAGGGGATTCAAAAGTGTCTTGTTTATGATTTTCTTATAATTGACTACAGTTTCCTCTGGGATTTCTTTCTATTAGAAATGGTTGTATTTGATGTAATTAAAGGTATATAATGGATCATTATATATCACACCCACATTCAGTATTATCACTGGCATTTCACTTTCACATATCCTGAGTGTAGATGTTTTGAGTATGTGGGAGAGTGGGATGTTTTCACAGATTATGGCAGGACAGATCTTTAGCGGTTAGGTGGAATCACTGTACAAGTGGCTAGTCTTGTCTTGGATGAGGGGGAGACTCATCAGTATATTTTCTCCCTATATTCAATTTAGTCTAGGATGGTATCCCAGATTACATTTTTTGGGTTACCTTTTAACTAGTTTTTTGATTTTAAAATTTATCATATTTTAGGTACAAAACCCATATCCATCCTTATATACAGGATGGCACAAATAGAGTTGTGAGAATTTAAATATTAGATTGATTATTTAGAAGAAAAAAGGTTTATCTTACCATGATTGTCCCTTAGTTTACTCCAGTTTTATTATCCAAGAAGGAAAATATAACCTTGAGACTATGCATGGATTATTGGAGGCTTAACCAGGTTATGGTTAAGAATCTGTATCCACTCTCACACATCGATGATTTATTCAACCAGGTAAATAGTTCTAGGGTTTTCTCTAAGAAATATCTATGTTTGGGTTATCACTAAATCAAGATAAAGATCTATAATGTTACTTAAAATACTTTCAAAGTAGGTGTTACATTTGAATTTAAATCTTTATAGACCTGGATAATAGGTTCTTCCACTAATAGTAGAAATATTTTGTGGTTTTCTCTGTTGATAATATCTTGGTGTACTATAAGACCAAGGAGAATTATTCTAGGAATCCAAGGATAGTTTTAAGCAAGATTCATGGTTAACATCATTATTCCAAACACTCAAAATTTCTATTATAGTTGGATTAAGTACACTTTTTGGGTCACATCATATCTAAGGATTGGGTTTTAGTGGATCCTAAGAAAGTATATTTTTTGGTTTCTTGGGATAGGAATAAGAATATATTTGAAATCTACAGATTCCTTGGGGAATATGGCTACTATCCATTGATTTATCCAGGACTTCTCCTACTTGGAGGCCCTACTAATAGGCTTGATCAAGAACAAGGTGAATTTTATCTAGAGAGATACTTTTGGGGAAGCCTTTATAATGCTAAAGTAAAGGTTAACATTCATGATGATAATGAACTTACCATATCCAAATGTTGAGTATAATCTTTATTGTGATGAACTAGGTGTCATCTTGGTGGAAGTGCATATATAGTTTAAGATATTAGTTTCTTACAAATCCAATAATTTTAGACCACATGAATGAAACTACCCAAATCACAACTTAGAGCTTATGGTAGTGGTTTAACCCCTAAGATGTTAACAAAACTAACCCATGGGGTAGAATATTGTGGTTTATAAAGATCATAAATATTTTAAAAACATATCACCTAGAAAAAAAAAATATCTTATAAAATGAAGGTTGCTTGATTACTTTCCATCGTTTTACATTTAAATGGATTATACTCCTAGGAAAGACAATGTAGTGTAAGATTCTTTAATCATGAATACACATCCACATGTGGTTTAGGAGTTTAGATCAGAGTGGTAATTCTGGCCCTTGTATGTTGATATTTGCCTTAATATCAAAGAGTACCAGTACAAATTGATACTTTATTACCTATCCATTACATTCTCAATCATTGAAAGGGTAAATGAGAGCTAGTTGTTATATTTTGACTATTTGGTGATGAAGTAAATCATTTATGGAGGGGGACCCTCTTGATTGGTCCTTATATGATGATGATATCTTGTATGTATGAGTCAAAGTAGTATTTTCGATGAGCATGCATGAGGGATTGATGAGAGACTTCCACACTTCGAAATGGTTTGTGTATCCCATTATGTATAATATGTATCATGACATTTTTATGAAATAATGGTGTTCAAGAAAGAAGAGATATTTATTTGTTTTCATTTCCCAATGCCCCACTTGCTAAAAAGTGAAATATGAGCATAAAAATCCCACAAGACTTATCCAGCCACTACCTATTACATAGTGTAAATGGGATAAAATCATGATGTATCTACTAGGTAATACTTATGTGAAAAATAAATTTTGGGTTATGGTTAATCACATGAGTAATGTGTCCCACTTATTTCCTATCAAGGAATATATTTCTACGGACCAAATTACAAAGATCTATCCATATGAGGTAGTAATCCTACATGGGTTCCATGGATTATCGTATCTCATAGGGATCAATGATTCACTTTGAGACACTATAAATGTTTTCATAAGGTGATAGGAACATAGGCCCACATGAGAAAAACATACTATCTACAAATGGATGGGTAGTTAGAGTGTACCATATAGGTACTTGGGGACATGCTTTGATCATGTTTCCTAGTATTTGGATATTCATGGGAAAGTCATATTACCTTGTAATAATTTTATTACAACAACAAATACTTGGTGTCTACTTAGATATTTACATTTAGGGTCTTGTATAATAGGCCAAATTGATCCCCACTATACTACATAGAAGCTGGTGGGTCAGTGATGCTTGGACTGAATATAGTCCAGGAAACCATGAACGCACTGTCGTGACACGTCAAATTGATTATAATTTTAAGGTTGATTTACCATCTTGGGAAGACCCTAGGTTATCTCTCGAGGAGCGTTGGTGGGTTTAGAGTGTGCATTTTAAATAAAAAGTACTAAAATAGGGGGTGGTTTTGAAACTAGTTTTAGGATGAGATTACTTAATTGAAAGTTTAAAAGTTGAGAAACCAAATGAATTTTAAAAAATATGAGATAAAAGGGTTCATTGAAAGTTCACAAAAAACTTTCAATTTCATCATTCTTGGAGATTAATTTAGGTTTGGAGTAATTTTTTGGTTTAAATTAATTGGAATCATGATTAATTCATAAGTCATTATTTCATTACTTAAAGAACAAAATGTTGGATCTGAATCTATAGATTATACACAAGAGGGGGGTGAATTGTGAATTTTTCAATTTTTCAATAACTCTTTTCTTGAACGAGTTCTATCCTTTATACTTTATCAGATTTGATCGTGCAGCGAAAAAAGTAAAATCAAGAACACAGAGATGTATAATGGTTCGGGGAATAGAAAGCCCCTAGTCCACTCCACCAACGCTCTATTCCACGAGCTTGGTGATTTTCACTATCTGGTCCTCTTTTCCACAGACCGATTCACAATTGATTACAGGCAGTTGACACCATTACAATCCAAGGTGAAACAAATCCTTCTGGTTCAAACACGAACCTACACAGCTTAAAATGAGAAGCTGTTTACTCAAGAATAAAAAATAATTTCAGAAAGAAATTTCCAGTTGATCTTCACAATTGCAACAGAATGCATTTGACCGCAGATGGATCGACGTCTCTAGAAATATTGATCTTCAAGACAAAGAAGTTCTGAGTTGATCTAGTTGTAGTAGATATAGATATATAGTTCACAACCTCAGCAGTAGTAGATCCACAGTAGATATTCGATGTAGAACATGAAAATCTTCTATCGAGTTCCTTCTTTTTGAACAAACAGAGCTTTTACGCTGCTTTTGAATCAGCAGATCAATCGTGAATAGTTTCAATCTCTGTTTTCCACCTTTTTTAATAATAGATCGATCACATCCCCTTGTACCTGGTGTTTCAGAGAGAACATATATAATAAAACATATCTCCTGCATATTTAGATCCATAAAAGTCTCCTTCTGATTCGCGATATTCAAAAATTTGTATTTACAAAGAAGTCGTAACTTCCCTTAAGACTCGACATAGAAATCTCCTTTTAATTTGATCTTAAATCCATTAATAAAATATCTTTGAATCAGTCAAAGTATTAATTTAAAAACGACTTTAAATCCGGATTGAAATCCACCCAGAAATCAGATTACTGATCGTTGCACATAAATATCGTCTGTCAAAATTTCCGACGCCAAACATAAGGTTGATGACGTGGCCTCCAAACGTAGGGTTAATAACATAGTCATCAAACGTAAGGTTAACAACGTAAGGTTTATAACATAAGGTTGAATACAAACATAAGGTTGAATACAAAAGTAAGGTTGAATACAAACGTAAGGTTGAATATCCATACTTTTCTTCAACAGTCAAATGTACGGTAAAAGATCCATACTTTTACTTGATCCCTACTTTTCCAAGAACGTATGGTTGTTCACAAAAGTAAGGTTAATGAACCATAATTTTGAGAAACAAACGAATCACATAGAATTTATGTATGGTTCTCCTTCCATAATTTTCTAATAACCAAAACGTAAGGTTCCTTCCTAATGCAAGGTCCTCCTTCAATACTTTGCTGAAAACGTATGGTTGTTTAACCATACTTTTCTCTTATATCAAAAAAGTATACTATTTTCATCCTTACACTACATTTATCCACGTAGGGTATGAACAGTGATTCAAGAACATGCTAAAACATATTCCGTGCTATATTCATCTACGTAAGAGGTGAACAGTGATTCCAGAATGCGCTAAAACAGATTCCGCGCTATATTCATCTACGTAAGATGTGAACAGTGATTCCAGAACGCGCTAAAACAGATTCCGTGCTAAGTAATAAATTCTCGTTATTTCAAGAGTAAAATAAATAAATAAACTCCTGCAAAATACTAAATAAAATCATTAGAAAATAACTAAGGGTATTTGTGAGCATCAAAATTATCATAAAGAGACAGAGTATTATTTTCAATAATCTCCCCCTTTAAATAACATTAATACGTATTGTTGAAAATAGTACTTCACTCAACAATATCCCCCTTTTTGATGATCACAAAACCCATAAAATAATTAAAATTATTTAAACAAAATTAACTTTCAAAATTCGTTATAAAGTTTTAAATAAAAACTTCTCCACCAAAAAGATAATTATAAATCCAAATGTCTCATTTAATTTTCTCCCTCAATAAAATGAATTCTCTCCCTAAATAAAATGTAGTTTTGATGTTGTGTTTATCCAAATTCTCCCCCTTTTTGTGATATAAAAAAGAATGAAAAATCATGGATTTTAACACGTTTAATATTGCAATGAACTGTTAGTAAATGCTATTATGAACTGTTTATCAATAATTAAACCTGGAGTACTGGAATATTAAAAATAAAGTCAGTAAATCAAATAAAGAAAGAAAAAAATAAACAATGAAGGAAAATTTTCATTCAAAAACAATAGTATATACATGACAATGATATACACAGGAATCAAGGTTTGGGTAAAATAGGCAACATGGTCTATCTCCTCTGGATTGTAGACTTGATTTCTGTAAACTGTTCCCAAAGTCTGTTCATCATCACATCTCCAAGCTTGATAATGATCTCTCTGTTCTCTTGAGTCATATGAATGTCCTCAATTAAATTGACTCTGAAAAACTCATGCATCCTTTCCTCTTTTTCAACAAACACTGACAGCTTCTCTAATAACTGATCTAATAGAATTATAATTGATGGATCACTAGATGTTAGTTGATCCACTAAGAACTTCTGATTGTCCAGCAACACTGACAAAGGAGCACTGTTACATTGAAAATCTTGTATTCTATCATTCATATTGCTCAACGCAGCTGTGATAGCCTGAAACCCTCTGATTAAATTAGGTGAAGTACCTAATCCACTAACAACATTATTTGTAAATGATGCAAATTAGTTCTCCATAAACAATTTCAGATCTGATAAATCTGACTTCATAACCATTTCAGATTTTAATTGTGCAACAACAATCAGCATATCCTCTTTAAACATTTCAACTTCTTGCCTTGAAACTGTACACTCCTTTAGCTTTTGAAACTTCAAATGTTCTAAGTCTAAGGAATTTCTCAGAGAAGCATTCTCAGATTCCAACTGAGATACTTTTCTATACAGTTCTTTAACTTCTTCTTTTCTAGAATCAGATGCACCCTGTGCTTGACTCACAATCTCAGGTTGATGCAGTAGTACCAAAGGCATTGATTCAGCATCAGATTTTTCTTTTTCTCTGTCCTAAGAAGGTTTGTCCACAAATTTTTCCTTAGAGTTTTCAAAATCATCCACAGAAAAATCCTCTTGAAGTACCTTTGTGTGAGCTTCAGAAGCATGCTCACCAAAAACATCAGTATCTATGCCTTTCATTGGGTTTTCAAGAACAATATTTTCAGAAGTTTCCTGAGGTCTGGCCACTTCTTCACCAGGCACTGCCTCCATCTCTTGTTACTGTTGAAGTACAACTTCAACATCAGCTACAATCTATTCCTGATTTTCCCTTTGAGTTTCTTCTTGAGCTCTTGATTTCTCTACTGGATCCGTTCTCTCAGTAAAATCTTCCATGGTTTTATCAGCAATAGATTCTCTCACAAAAGAATAAGAAAATAAAGCTTCTATTGTAGTTTCCAAAGCAGTAGAAGTGACTTCCTCATTTACTGGTCTTTTTCTTCTTGATTTAAATCCCTTCTGGCTTCTGTCTTCCTTAACATCTTCCACTTCAAAATGAATCTTTCTTGATACATTGTTGATATCCTATATCTTAACCATCATACTGTCCTCTGTATCTCCTAGACTAAATTATACAGATTTTTAGAAGTATCTAAGTTCTACTTCATATAGAAATTCTATATTTTCACTGTTGAACATATGTTCAAGATTCTGAAATGAAAGCGCTTTCTTCAACAACAGATTTGTCTGAAATTACCAGTCGAGATCGATTACCTTGACCTGTAAGATTTTTCTTCCCATGGTGCGTTGTCTCTTGGCATTTCTCGGCTCGGCCTCACTGGATCTTTTAGTCCTTACCATTTCCGCAAGAGTCTCTAAAGGTTCGAAGGTTAGGGTTTCAGAAGTTCAAATGTTAGGGTTTCAGAAGAGGAAGTGTGATTTTCAGATTTCGAAATGGTTTCGATAGAAGTGAAAGGGTTTAGAAGTTGAAAAGGCTCTGATAGCCTTGATTCCTGTGTAATCACTAATCATTACATATATTTAAAAAACAAATAAATTTTTCAAATGACGAAAGAAAGAAAATCTTAAACAGTACTCAATAAAAAAAATAAAATTTACATAAATAAATAAAAAAAATATTTAAAATTAAATAAACCCAACTCCCCCTTAATAAAATCTAACCTTGCAGTGGGAAGTGGTTTAATAAAAATATCTGCTAATTGAATTTTAGTATTTATAAATTATAAAAATATATCTTTTTTAATAACATGATCTCTTAAAAAGTGATGCCTTATATCAATGTGATTAGTTCTAGAATGACTAATAGGATTTTTTGAAATATTAATTGCACTCATATTATCACATAAAATAGGTGTATTATTAAAATTCAATCCAAAGTCCATAAGAGTGTTTTTCATCCACAACACTTGTGCACATAAACTGCTAGCAGAAACATATTCTGCCTCAACTGTTGATAGGGCAACTGAATGTTGTTTCTTACTAGACCATGATACTAAAGATTTTCCTAAAAAGTGACATGTACCTGATGTACTTTTTTGATCTAATCTACAACTTCCAAAGTCAGCATCTGAATATGAAATCAAATTAAAATCAGAAGATTTAGGATAAAGAAGAGATTGAAAAATAGTTCCTTTTAAATATCTAAAAATTCTCTTAACAGCAGTTAGATGAGATTATTTAGGATTTGATTGAAATATAGCACAAAGACATACTGAATACATTATATCTGGCCTGCTAGCAGTAAGATATAACAAACTACCAATCATACCTCTATATAACTTGTTGTCAACTGACTTTCCAGTTTCATCCAAATCAAGTTTTATATTAGTACATATAGAAGTTGTAAATGAATTGCTGTTCTCAAGTCCAAATTTCTTAAGTAAACCAGTAATGTATTTGCTTTGATTTAAAACATTTCCAAAATCTTTTTGAAATATTTGAAGACCCAAAAAGAAATTTAATTCTCCCATCATACTCATTTCAAATTCTTCTTGCATTAATTTTTAAAATTCATGACAAAGAGTTTTATTAGTTGATCCAAAGATTACATCATCAACATAAATTTGAACCAACAAAACATTATTTTTCACAGTTTTCTTAAAGAGTGTTGGGTATGATATTCCAACAGTAAAATCATTTTTCAAAAGAAAAGAACTTAATCTTTCATACCAAGATCTTGGTGCTTGTTTAAGGCCATAAAGAGCTTTAGTAAGTTTAAAAACAGAATTAGGTTTTTGAGAGTTTTAAAAATAAGAAGGTTGCTCAACATAAACTTCCTCCATTAAATAACTATTTAAAAAGGCAAATTTAACATCCATCTGAAATAATTTAAAATTCATATAAGATGCATAGGCTAAAAGGATTCTAATGGTTTCTAACCTTGATACAGGTGCAAAAGTATCATCATAATCTATTCCCTCTTCTTGATTATATCCTTTAGCTACTAATCTCGCTTTATTTCTAGTTATTGTGCCTTGGTCATCCTGTTTATTTCTAAAGACCCATTTGGTTCCTATTATAGGATAATTCTTAGGTCTTTCCACTAAATCCCAAACTTTATTTCTTTTAAACTTGTTTAATTCATCTTGCATTGTTATTACCCAGCTTTCATCATCTAAAGATTCTTCTATAGTCTTGGGTTCTTGTTGAGATAGGAAGATAGAGAATTCCACTAGGTTTCTTAAGTTTCTTCTAGTTTGAACACCAGTTTCTAGGTCACCTATTACAGTTTCTAAAGGGTGATTCTTTAGGGTTATAGACTATCTAGGTAATATATTAAAAGGTTCTTCAGTATCATGTTACTCTGAACTAGACTGAATTTCTTTTATATCATTTTCAAAATCATTCTTTAAATTCTCAAGTCTCATGTTATCATTAGAGTCAAGTTCATCCATTTGTTCTGTCCTTTTCTCAAAAGGATCAGATTCATCAAATTTCACATGAACTGATTCTTCAACAATCCTCAACTTCTTATTATAAACTCTATATGCTTTAGAGGTAGCAGAATATCCTAAGAAAATACCTTCATCAGATTTTGGATCAAACTTACCAAGATTATCCTTGGTGTTTAAGATATAAACCTTCCATCCAAAAACTTTAAAGTAATTTACTTTAGGTTTTCTGTTATTCCATAGTTCATAGGGTGCCTTTTTCAAAATAGGTCTAATTAAAACTCTATTAATTATATAACATGCTGTATTCACATCTTCTTCCCAGAAATATATAGGTAGGCTATATTCATTTAACATAGTTCTAGCCATTTCTTGAATTGTTCTATTTCTTCTTTCTATAATCCCATTTTGTTGAGGTGTTCTTGGTGCAGAGAAGGTGTGTTTAATTCCCATATTTGAGCAAAAGGAATTAAATTCCAGATTCTCAAATTCTCCACCATGATCACTTCTCAATGAGATTATATTGAAACCTTTTTCATTTTGAACAGATTTGCAGAAACTTTCAAATAAAGTTAAAGCTTCATTTTTAAATTTCAAGAAGAAAATCCATGTAAATCTTGAATAGTCATCAACTAAAACATATAAATATAATTTACCAGCTAAGCTTGCTACTCTTGAAGGTCCAAAAAAATCCATATGAATAAGTTCTAGAGGTTTATATGTAGCAACATTATTAACAGATTTGAAGGATGATTTGTGTTGCTTGCCAAGTTAACATGCATCACCAAATCTGTCACTTTCAAATTTGAGACAAGGTAAATCAGAAACTAAATGTTTCTTAGATAACTTATATAAAACATATACATTGTAATGACCAAGTCTTCTATGCCAGATCCAGGATTCACTTACATTAGCAGTCAAGCAGTTTACTTGTTGTTTACACAAGGAATTTAAATCCAAAGTATAGACATTTTCAGTTCTTGGTGCTTTAAATTTAAACAGTTTATCTTTAGAAATAGTACAACAATTGTTAGTAAAATCAACAGTATATCAATCATCACAAAGTTGAGAGATACTTATCATATTGTGTTTTAGTCCTTGTACATAAAGTATTTTGTTGATTGAGACTGTTTTTGGATCTCCAACAGTTCCAATGCCAATGATTTTTCCTTTGGCATTGTCACCAAATGTGACAAGTCCTCCTTCCTTTTGAGTGAGTCAAGAAAAATTTAATGAGTTTCCACTCATATGTCTTGAGCAGCCACTATCCATGTACCATATATCTTTTCTTCTCTGGTGACCTGCTACCTGCAAAGACATTCAAACAAGTTGCTTTGGTACCCATATTTTGTTGGGTCCAGGAGTGTTAGCTAGCAATGATCTGGATATCCATATTTGCTTTGTTCTCTTAAAATTAGCTGAATCATATAAGTCTTTTGAAACATAGGCTTTCTTAATACCACAAATTTGAGGTTGTCTTAAGAAACATTTTTTAGCCACATGTCCCATTGCCCCACAAAAATTACAATGAACCTTTTTAGAGCTAGGAAAAAAATAATTTTTATATAGCTTTGGTTTTTCTCCTTTACTGCCAATTCCAAATCTCTCCTTTTTTATGACAGTTTTTCCAAGAATTTCATTTAATGAATTCTCTCCTTTTGTAAAAACCAATGCAGCCTGTTTGTAAGATTCTACTTCATCCTACAGTGTTTTTATTCTTGATTCAAAATTAATATAGTTAGTATTAATCGAATTGTATTTATCAGTTAATTATTTATGTTGTTTTAGCATTGTATCTCTTTTATCTGAAACAGCTTTATGTATATTTTTTAGTGACTTATGTTTCTTAAATAGTGAGTCATATCTTTTTTCAAGCTTATTGTAGTAGGCTGCAAGTTTTTCATTTGTGTAACTTGATTCAGAATGTGATTCAGAGGAGTAATATGAGTGTACCTCATCGGTTTCTACCATGAAACACATGTTTTCCTTTATATTATCTTCTTCTTTCTCTGATCTTGATTCAGAAGAGCTACTAGAGTCTTCAGATACACTCCAAGTGGCTTTCATAGCTTTCTTGTCTTTCTGCTCAAAGTCATTTCTTTTGAAGAATTTCTTCTCCTTTGCATCCTTCAATTGTGGGAAATCTGGTCTGATATGTCCCATATTTTTACATTCATAACATATTACTTCCTTATTATCTCACTTAAAGGATTTTTTGAAGCCTCTTTTCTTACTATAGAATTTTCTAAATTTTCTGGCTAGTTGAGCAAGTTCTTCATCTGAGTTGGATGAGTCAGAGCTTTCTGATTTAGCTTTGACTTATTTACTCTTCATCTTTCTATTCTTTTGTTGTAAAGTTGCCTTCAAGGTAGTATCTTCTCTTTTGATAAGCACTTATGTTCATTATCCTCATCTTTCATTTCAGCTTCATACATCATTAGTGTACCAATCAGCTCTCTCATAGTTAGATCTTTGACAGGTGTTGATTGTATGATTACATTAGAGTTACCATTCCATCGAGTAGGAAGTACTCTTAGTACTTTTAATGCATGATCAGCCTGCTTGATAGGTTCTCCTAGAGAAGTTATGTTATTGAAAATTTCTATCAATCTCCTATTCATTTGAGTAATGCTCTCACCTTCAACCATTCTGAATGTATCAAATTTCAGTTTTGCAGTTGCATATCTCATTTGTCTCACACTGTCTGTTCCTTCATATGCCACATCTATTGTTTGTCTCATCTCATATGCTGTTGGGCACTGAGATACTCTGTTAAATTCAACTAGTCCTAGACCACAGATAATTGCATTCATAGCCTTCGAGTTCATATCGTACTCTGCTTCTATAACAACATTCCATGTCTCAGGATTTTTAGGAATTTCATTAGGAGTCAGAATCTTTGAATAGACTCTATATCCGAGGTTTTTCAGATATATTATCATGCACGATTTCCAGCAACCATAGTTGTCTCCATTAAAATATGGTGCTCTAACCATCGACATACCTTCTCTTGTATCAGTCATGGTGCTCTGTTGTATAATCCTTAAATTCTTCTAGCTTTCTAAGGCTCTATCAAAAGCTCCTCCTCTGATACCAATTGTTGGATCAGAATCTATAGATTATACACAAGAGGGGGTGAATTGTGTCTTTTGCAATTTTTCAATAACTCCTTTCTTGAACGAGTTTTGACCTTTATTCTTTATTAGATTTGATCGTGCAACAGAAAAAGTAAAATCAAGAACACAGAGATGTATAGTGGTTCAGGGAATAGAAAGCCCCTAGTCCACTCCACCAACGCTCTACTCCACGAGCTTGGTGATTTCCACTATCTGGTCCTCTTTTACATAGACCGATTCACAACTGAGTACAAGCAGTTGACACCTTTACAATCCAAGGAAAAACAAAGCCTTCTAGTTCAAACACAAACCCACTTAGCTTAGAATGAGAAGCTGGTTACTCAAGAATAAAAAATAATTTCAGAAAGAAATTTCCAGTTGGTCTTCACAATTGCAATAGAACTCAATTGATAGTAGATAGATCGACGTCTCTAGAAATATTAATCTTCAAGACAAAGCAGTTCTGAGTTGATCCAGTTGTAGTAGATATAGAGATATAGTTCACAACCTCAGCAGTAGTAGATCCACAGTAGATATTCGATGTAGAACAGGTGAATCTTTTATCGAGTTCCTTCTTTTGGAACAAATAGAGCTTTTATGCTCCTTTTGAATCAACTGATCAATCATGAATAGTTTCAATCTCTGTTTTCCACCTTTTTTAATAATAGATCGATCACATCCCTTTGTACCTGGTGTTTCAGAGAGAACATATATAATAAAACATATCTCATGCATATTTAGATCCATAAAAGTCGCCTTCTGATTCGCGATATTCAAAAATTTGAATTTACAGAGAATTCGTAACTTCCCTTAAAACTCGGCATAAAAATATCCTTTTAATTCGATCTTAAATCCATTAATAAAACGGCTTTGAATCATTCAAAGTCGTACTTTAAAAACGACTTTAAATCCGGCTTGAAATCCACCCAAAAATCAGCTTACTGATCGTTGCACATAAATATCATCTGTCAAAATTTCCGACGCCAAATGTAAGGTTGATAAAATGGCCTCCAAACGTAGGGTTAATAACATAGTCTTCAAACGTAAGGTTAACAACGTAAGGCTGATAACATAATGTTGAATACAAAACTAAGGTTGAATACAAACGTAAGTTTGAATATCCATACATTTCTTCAACACTCAAACGTAGGGTAAAAGATCCATACTTTTACTTGATCCATACTTTTCCAAGAACGTATGGTTGTTCACAAAAGTAAGGTTGATGAACCATACTTTTGAGAAAAAAATGAATCACATAGAATTTACGTACGGTTCTCCTTCCATACTTTTCTAATAACAAAAACGTAAGGTTCCTTCCTAACGTATGGTTCTCCTTCCATAATTTGATAAAGACGTATGGTTGTTTAACAATACTTTCTCTTATATCAAAAAAGTATACTCTTTTCATCCTTACGCTACGTTTATCCACGTATGGTATGAACAATGATTCTAGAACACGCTAAAATAGATTCCGCGCTATATTCATCTACGTAAGATGTGAACAGTGATTCTAGAACGCGCTAAAACAGATTCTGTGCTATATTCATCTACGTAAGATGTGAATAGTGATTCCAGAATGCGCTAAAATAGATTCCGTGCTAAGTAATAAATTATCGTTATTTCAAGAGTAAAATAAATTAATAAACTCCTGAAAAATACTAAATAAAATCATTATAAAATAACTAAGGGTATTTGTGAGAATCAAAATTATCATAAAGAGACAGAGTATTATTTTCAATAATCTCCCCCTTCAAATAACATTAATACGTATTGGTGAAAACAATACTTCGCTCAACACCAAACCTTGACATAACAATCATATTGTCAAGGTACATAACTTATTCATGGAATAAGAGCTTAAAAATCAAATTTAAATTTCAAGAAAGTGGTTAAGAAAAGGATTCTTGTGTTACCCAATCAGAACAACACAAGTCACGCACTCAAAACCTCACACTGATCGGTTAGAAATTAAGAGCATCTCATCCGCACACATCAAAAAAGCATTCAAATATGAAAGTATGTAAGATACATAGAAATAAATATTTTAACACCCAAATTAATCCAATAAGTAGCTAATATTTTCTTTGTAACTCCCTTGACATGTTTGTAGCTCCCTCACAACAAACTCCCACCGTTTAGCTCGACATCAGGTGGAGGAGGAAGATCGGGTGGAAGTTCTTCTTCATTCTTGATCCCCCTATGAGGATAGGGTAATCCAGAACATCTAGGATGAGTAGGGGAATCCTATGGAACTCCAAATTGGTAGCACTTCACTCCTTGGCCAAACTTATAAATGAGGTTCCCATGGTGCCTTTTTATAGCCAAAATGGGACATGGTTTTGGGAACCCTATTTTTGAGATACCACTTGTGTCTTAGTTTTGAAATAGTATAAATCTATATAAAAATTTGACCAAAAGAGAAGATTTGTTGACATGAATCTTTACTGTCTTCTTGTAGAAGTTGGAAGACATTAGAAAAATGGATTTGGAGATATGATCAAAAGGCCGAAACACACTTTTGAATTCGGGCAGATTCTGTCCCCTGGATAGAATGGTTCAGATGGGAAAACAGATGGCCAAATTAGGCTTCTGTTTATTAATAAGAGTTGTATCCCATCATGTTTCTGATAGACCCATAAAGTTTCATCCCATTTGGAATAATGGAATATTCGTACTATTCAAAAAAGTGGACAGATGTCCATGGGATACCATGCATTTTGGCCCATTTTTCTTCTGGATGATCTCCGGGACTCCAAATCACCTCTACCTTCAATGAAAATATCAAAACAAGTATAATTTACCTTTTTAACAGTGATAAAAATTAATTCATTAAATAAAAAATTAAGTAAAATTTATTATTATATTTTTAATATTCATTACAAAACTAGCTTAAAACAGCGGTGTAAGGGTGGAATTGAATAGTGAATCACTATGCGATCACACCCCCACACCAAAACATTTGCACTCCTGGGAAAAGTCACATATCCAAAAAAATGATGCATATATATATTCCCAAAATCATGAATATTTAAAATTTTAGAAAATTTTAATTCATTAGTGTAATGTGATCAATGCATGAACCACACCAAGGAGTTCTTCCTAGTGAAAATGGAAAAAGATGTCTTGTAAATCACATCACAATAAAATTCAAAGAGATTCATGACACCAAATTGAGAAAGGAATTAAAAAGTCAACCATTCCACTAACTCTCTATGTGTGTGTGTGAAAACCATTTCATGTTATTCTTTCCACTTTCTATCCAATAAATATAGGTTATTTTAAAATTATTCAGCTTTAAATGAATTTTTTTCCACCGAACCTTCCCTAAATACTTTGCAATCATATTTTAAGACCCGCTCACTTAAGTATTCCCAGAATTCAAACCATAAGATCCCGACCTAGATATCCCCATATGTTTCTCATTTCATCACTCCCCTCATTTTCTTATTTTTGTTTTTTTAGAAGTTTCATTTGGAACAAATCTTACACTCATCTCTCAACCGTTGTTTGATCTCCTCACGACACTAATTGCAATAGTTATAAAAAATCAAAGGTTGAGGAGGAGTGGTTTTTGACCTGCCTAAGACATAACCCAGTTTTTTTAAGGGCGTAAAATAGTTAGACATTAGGCACACATGCATACATCAATTTGGTATAGTAATGAAACAGATCGTATATGGAATGATCAAATGAAAATATCTTTTAAAGCTGAAAAATATTAACCTACCATATATTTAACTTATATTAAGTAAGAAATATTCACACTTTGTGGTTTGGTGCAAACAAAATGTGTGGATATATTAGTGACACAGTTTTCCCAAAAACTACCCACACAAAGGGCATCAATCATCTCAAATGTTTCAAAGTGATACAACCATATATATCATTGACAGAAAAAAATTCACTAAAAATCACTCCTTGATGTTAAATTTATACAAACATTCAATCCAAAATAGAGAAATGTTTTCTTATCAAATGTTAAATCAACATGGAATCACAAATTTCAACACGCATTTTCAACAACTTCCATGATTTGGTGACCAAATGGGGGGGGGAGTAAAACTACCATAAAGAAGGCAAAAAAGAGAATAAAGGAGAAAGAAAATAAAAATCCTAATGAACCCAGAAATATGGGGAAAAGTGAAAATACCATAAATAAAGTGGAAAAGAGAAGAAATAATAAAGATGATAAAAATCCTAATGAACTCAACAAGATAGAGAAAAGTGAAAATACCATAAAGAAGGAGAAAAAGAGAAGAAAGAAAAAAGACGATGAAAATTTATATCAAGCCCAGGAATGTACCCATAACCCCACACCTAGAATGTACAGTTTCTTTATAGTAATAATTGAGAATGTGAGAAGGAAGGATAAAATCTATTGTGTTTCACCGGTATGTTGCTTCTTGAACATGGAGTTCCTCCATCGGGAACTTTGGAATGACTTTGTGGAAGTGCTTCATCCCCTGCCCATTGAAAGTGAAGGTTTGCTTGGTTTCTTCATTCTGAACCTGAACAACACCAAATGGAGATACATTAATAACAGTGTATGGGAAAAACCAACAGGAATGAAGCTTACCTGGATGCAACTTTTGCCTTGCATTATAAATTAGGACCTTCTACCTAATGTGGAACTGACGATGAAGGATGAGACAGTCATGGGCAGCCTTGGTTCGCTCCTTATAAATCATAGAGTTCTCATATGCACCTCTTCTCATTTCCTCCAGCTCTTGAATCTGCAACTTTCTTTGGGAACCCGCACTAGAAAGATTAGAATAGCATTGTTTTATGGCCCAGTTGGCCCGGTGCTCAATCTCAACAAAGAGCTGACAACTCTTTCCAAACACTAGCCAATATGGTGACATTCCAATGGTAGTTTTAAATGTCGTATGGTAAGACCATAATGAATCATCGAGTCTAAGACTCCAATATTTTCTATTGGGTAAAACAATTTTTTCATGAATTTGTTTTACCTCTCTATTTTACACCTCATCTCGACCATTGGTTTGTGGGGGATATGCACTAGACACTCGATGACTGACCCCATACCGATGTAAAAGTGATTTCATTGTTCAGTTTCAGAAATGAGAACCCCGGTCCCTGATGATGAACCTAGTTAAGCCAAACCTACAAAATATTTGGGTTCTCAAAAACTTTACAACTACCTTAGAATCATCAGTCCTTGTAGCTTGTTTCTCTACCCATTTTGATACATAATCCACTACTAGAAGAATGTACAAGTTTTCAAAGGAATTGGGAAATGGCCCCATAAAGTCAATACCCAAACATAAAAAATTTCATGAAAGAGAAATGGTTGTTGTGGAATTTCATTTCTTTTTGAGACATTACCCATTCCTTGACAATGAGGAAAATATTTACAAAAAATCATGGGCATCCTAAAAATGTGTTGGCCAAAAGAGTCCAAAATAAAGGACTTTGTAAGTAGTCCGCTGTGCAATAAAGTGGACCCCACAAGAAAGAGTGTGGCAGAATCTAAGGACAGACTAAAAATCACTATCAGGGACACAACGCCTAAGGAATTGATCAATTCATGTGTACTAGAGGTAGGGGTCATCCCAAATGTTCCAACGAGACTCATATTTTATACGACTGAATTGGTTTTTATTGAAATCAGTAGGAATGCAGGATTCTACCAAACAATTTACAATTTCAGCATATCGGGGAATATCATCTTGCACTCAGTACAATTTCTCACCGGGAAACATTTTTTTATAGGAATATAGGGGGATGAGTCAATGTTCGAGGATGGAAGAATCATACTGATATGGTTAGCCACCACATTATCTGCTCCTTTTTTATCTCTAATTTCTTGATTAAATTATTGAAGGAGTAGTATCCAGCGAATGAGATGTGGTTTGGCTTCCAGTTTCTTAAGGAGATACCGGAGGGCTACATGGTATGAAAACACAAATACTTTTGACCCCAAAAGGTATGACCGGAATTTTTCAAAGGCAAACATAATGGAAAGGAATTATTTTTTAGCTGTGGTGTAGTTTTCTTGGGTAGGGTCCAAAGTACGTGAGGCATAAGCAATGACATGTGGAGCTTGATTGACCCTTTGTGACAAAACTGCCCCAACTGCATAGTTAGAGGCGTCACACATGAGACCAAATGGTAAATCCCACTGAGGTGGTTGGATTACCAGGGGTAATGTGAGACTCAATTTTAAATTATTAAAAGCTTCTTCACATTCATTATCGAAAACAAATTATTATTTTTTGGAGTAATTGGGAGAGGGGGAGTGCAATTTTACTAAAGTCATGAATGAAACGGCGGTAAAATCCAGCATGACCTAGGAAAGACTGCTCATCCCATACATTTTTTGGGAATGGTAGGGAAGAAATGAAATCCACTTTTGATTTATCTACTTGGATGCCATCCCCAGAAATTACATGTCCCAAAACTATACCTTGTTGCACCATGAAATGGAATTTCTCATAATTTAATACGAGATTATTTTCAATACAGCGACACTGGACTAAATCAATACAAATCAAACATTCTTCAAAGGAAGATACATAAATAGTGAAATCATCCATGAATACTTCCATGCAATTATCCTATGAATACAAAAATATAATAACCATGCATCACTGGAAAGTACCTAGAGCATTGCACAGACAAAATGGCATCCTCTTATATACAAATGTGATAAAGGGGCAAGTGAAGGTCATCTTTTCCTGATCCTTAGGGGAAATATGGATATGAAAGTATCTAGAATACCCATCAAGGAAATAGTAGTAGGACTTACCTGCTAGCCTCTCTAGAATTTGGTTAATGAATGGTAAAGGGAAATGGTCCATCCTAGTGTGTTAGTTTAGTCGGCGATAGTCTATGCATACACGCCAACTATTCTGTACACTAGTTGGAACCAATTCATTGTTTTCACTTTGGATTACTATAAGGATAGTTGTTTTATGAACTACTTGAATAGGACTAACCCATTGGCTGTCAAAGACGGGGTAAATGATTCCAGTAGCCAATAATTTTGTTACCTCATTTTTGACAACTTCTAGGAGGTTTGGGTTCTGTCAACGTTGTAGATGCCTCACCAATTTAGCCTCATCATTTAATAAAATATGATGTGTACAAATTTATGGGATAATACAAGTATTGTTAGAAAGTGTCCATCCCAAATATTGTTTATACATACTCAAAAGTTCAAGCAGTCGCAACTCATGATCATGAGGGAGTGAACTAGCAATGATGATGGGAAACTTATTTCCATTCTCAAGATATGAATATTTTAAATCTTGAGGCAATTGTTTTAGTTTCAATTCAGGTTGATTTTGGATTTATGGGAGTGTGTGTGAAAGTGAGAGGTCTCTGATCTCATCTAACTACTCAATGGTATCATCCTTAGATGAGTAATGTGCTTTTACAAACTTAGCCGTATCATTGATGGTCATTAGATCCTCAATGTTCAATAAATCATCAATCAATGAACATGCATGACACTTTTCTATACCACTATAACAATCAATGCAAGATTCATTACCAAGAAATTAAATCAAGGATAAAAACTCTGAAATGGGATCGATGGAATGAAAAAAAGTTTTTTCAAAGGAAGAGAGTATATCAATTGAATTTACAGAGAGAGAGAAATGTTATTCTGAGGGGTGATTCATGGCATCAAGGATATTGATGTAGACAATGTCACCACAAAACTCTATAGATAATGTACCATTGTGGACATTAATTATGGTTTTGGTTATTTTCAAGAAGGGTATCTTCAATATAATTAGCGGATGTCTATTCATCCTATCATCCTCCATTTTTATCACATAAAATTCAGAAGTAAAAATTAAATTTTGAACCCTGACAAGAACATCCTCTAACACACTAAAGGGGTGTGTGGTACTCCGGTTTTCCAGTTGAAAAACAATTCCAGTGGGCTTCACTTCCCCGACATGCAATGTAGAGTAAATGGAGTGAGGCATCACATTTATAAAAGCACCTAAATCAAGAATAGCATTGTAAAATTAATACTCCCTTATGGTGTATGGAATCGAGAATGTCCCAGGATCATTGAACTTGGTGGGAAGTGATGGCTATATCAATGCTGAAACATTCCTACCCAAACTCACCCGCTCATCACCTCGAAGTCGCCTTCAGTGTGTATACATCTCCTTCAAAAACTTTTCATATCTTGGAATTTTTTTCTTAGCATCAATCAAAGGGATGTTTACCTGCACTTTTTTGAAAGTTTCTAATATTTTCTTATCTAGTACAATTTCCTTTTGTTTTCTAGGTTGGGTGGACATTTGGGGAAATGGAAGAGGAATGGTTGGGCTTGGCGACTCATCAAAAGACACACTATTTCCTTTGGAAGGAATTTTCTCATGATAAGGATTTTCAACATTTGGAACATTTTTAATGGGTGGGATCGAGGTTTCCTCATAAGGGGATGACTCTAATGGAGGATTCATATGTTTTTAATTCCTAAGGGTGACGACACTAACATTTCCTTTATCTCTAGGGTAGTCTAATGGTTGAGATGGTATTTTACTAGACCCGTGAATTTTTATTTCACCCATTGAGTTATCTAGCTGGTCTAATTGGGTTTTTAGGTCTTGTATGGATGCATGAGTGGTTTGTTGGAATTAGAGATTGTTGGAATCCATTCGTTTCATCATATCTCCTAGGCTAGGCTCAGGTTTTGGAGGGGGTGGTTGGAAAGGCCTTTGGGAGGGTTGAGGATTTCTGGTTGGTAGTGGTGGATGGATACTCTACCCTTGTTGGTTCCATGGTTGATGAGGCTGGTTTGAATACCCCCTTTCCTATAGGATTGGTTGTCTTTCTACCCAGAGTTGTATGGATAGTATGGTTTTTTCCTAAAGGGTTGGTTATAGGGGAGTCCTGGGAAGATTGCCTCACGACTCTCAAAAGTTTCTCTCAATTGTGGGAATTGGTTAGAATAGTGGGTGTTATAAGAGAAGATTCTACAATGTATGGGAGGAGGATATTGATATTTTACTTGGGAGAGAGTGAGTTATCGTAAAAGGTACTTACCTCCTCAAACATCAGGTCCACCTTCTTCTCAAATTCAGTACTTTACACCTCATGGACACCTCAAATGGGTACACTAGACCTTGTACCAAATTGTTGAGGGTTTTGCGCCATGTTATCAATCAATGTTATTACAACGATTGGAGTGTCATCTACTAGTGCACCACCTGCGAGAGAAACATGTTACGATCAATTGGAATTAAACCTTCATAAAAATACTGAATTAAAAGTTGATCACTTATTTGGTGGTGTAAAAAACTTGAACATAATATTTTAAATATTTCTCAATATTCATGAAGTTTTTCCCCTTGAGATTTTATTATCCCACAAATTTCTTTCCTTATTTTTTTCGTTCGAGAGGCTGAGAAATATTTTTCATGAAAAAGGCATTTCATGTCCGCCCAACCTCTTATTGGGGAATTAACATAATAAATCCAATCTTTTTTAGTATCTTTTAATGAAAAGGGGAATGATCTAATATTTTCTTGTTTCTCATCCAAATTAGAAGGTTTTAATGTTGAAAAAATAGTATGAAATTCTTTTAAATGCTTATGTGGATCCTCTCCAAGAATTCCATGGAATCTTGGTAATATATGAATTAAAGCAGATTTTAGTCCAAAATTTGGTGCCTCGCCTTGTAATTGAATATATGTGGGTTAGATATCAACATCAGGTGAGGTTAGTTCTTTTAATGTATTTTTATTTTAAGAAATTTTATTCACGTTAATTTCTTTTTTAATGTGGGTTCCCGAAGAAGAAGAAGGATCATGATGAGTGTTGATGTTTTGTGTGTCCTCCTTCAAAGGTTCCTCTTGTTTATCTCAGGGTCACTGATGTAAGATCCTCTCTGGTTCGGGTTTGAAAGGTTGTAAGTTTCCCTAAGTAGAACAAATCATGCACAAAAAAACTCAACAAATAGATCACAATACAAATATATAGGTAAAGGTATAAGATAAAATAAAGAAATATTCACAAAAATTAAAAAACTTATCAAAAACACGCACTAAAACCAAAGCGCTCCCCGAAAATGGTGCCAAAATTTGAATGTTCTGTCATGAAACGTAAAATTTATTATCATTTTAAGGTTTATTTATAGTCTAGGGAAGACCCTTAGTCATCTCTCAAGGATCCTTGGTGGGTTTATATTGTGAGTTTTTAAGAAGAAGTACTAAAATAGGGGTGGTTTTAAACTTGTTTTAGGATGAAATTGCTTAATTGAAAGTTTAAATGTTGAGAAACCAAATGGATTTTAAAAAATATGAGATAAAAGGGTTCATTGAGAGTTCACTACACACTATCAAGTTCATAATTCTTGGATATTAATTTAGGTTTGGAGTAATTCTTTGGTTGAAATTAATTGGAATCCCAATTAATTCCTAAGCCATTATTTCATTGCTTAAAGAACCAAACCTTGACATAACAATCATATTGTCAAGGTCCAGAACTTATGAATGGAATAATAGATTAAAAATCAAATTTAAATCTCAAGAAATTGGATAAGAAAAGGATTCTTGTGTTACCCAATCGTAACAACACAAGTCACACACTCAAAACCTCACACCGATTGTTTAGAAATTAAGAGCATCTCATCAACACACATCAATACAAGCATTAAAAAATGAAAGTATGTATGATACATGAAAAGAAATATTTTAAAACACAAATTAATCTAAACAAGTAGCTAATATATACTTTGTAACTCCCTTGACATGTGTGTAACTCCCTCACAACGAACACCCATTGTTTAGCTCGACATCGGGTGGAGGAGGAAGCTCTGGCGGATCTACTTCTTCATTCTTGATCCCCCTATGAGGATAGGGGCCCCCAGAACTTCTATGATGAGTAGGGGACTCCTTTGGAACACCAAATTGTCAGCACTTCACTCCTTGTCCATACTTAAAAATGAGGTGCCCATGGTTCCTTTTTATAGCCAAAATGGGACATGGTTTTGGGAACCCTATTTTTGAGATACCAATTGTGTCCCGGTTTTGGAATTGTATAATGCCATATCAAGATTTGAATAAAAGAGAATAGTTGTTGTCCGTACTCTTTAATATCTCCCTTTATAATTTGGTGTCCATTAGACAACAAGATTGGGAGATATGGTCAAACGATCGAAACACTCTTTTGAATTCAGGAAGATTCTTACCCCTATACAGAATGATATGTATGGGCCACCGGATGGCCGAATTAGGCTCCAGTTTCTTAATAAGAGTTTTATCCCATGATGTTTTAGAGCGGTTCACGAAGTTTCAAACAATTTGGATCCACGTATGTTTCGTAATGTTCAAAACAGTGGACAAATGTCCATAGGATACCATGAAGTTTGGCCCATTTTTCTTCTGGATGATCTCTGGGCCTCCCAATCACCTCCACCTTCAATAAAAATATCAAAACAAGTATAATTTAACTTTTTAACCGTGATAAAAATTAATTCATTGAAAAAAACATGAAGTGAAATATATTATTATATTTTTAATATTCATTACAAGACTAGTTTAAAACAGCGGTGTAAGGGTGAAATTGAATAGTGAATCACTATACGATCAAACCACTGAGAAGATTTAGCCAATACAAAAGTTGTTAGAAATTTCTTAGAGTCATCATACATTTATAAAAACTAGTGACAAAAATACATGGAGTTTTAGGTTGGTGATGATATATTCTTATATGTGTCACCATGGTTGGGGAATCATTAGATTCATAGGGATGGTAAGTTATTGATGTTGAGGATATTGATATGGATGTTGATGTTTCTTTTGAGTAGTATCCCATATGTATTTTTGAACATTGTAAAAATAACCTTTGAGATAAGTCTATTATTATGATATGTTTTCTATTGAAACAAGGTAAAAATTAATAGGAAACATGGGAACAGGAGGAAGATGTTCAATCCAAATGGATGAGTCGTCTATTAAATAAGTTTGAAATAGCTCAGGACCCTAGATTGAATATGATATAAATTATGTTGGGGAGGTTATAAAACCTCCCCCTTATGGATAAGTAAATATCCTTTTATTTTATTCCAAAACCTCTTAATTATGTCTTTAAATAAATGTTAAAAGAAGTTAGGGACGTCATGAGAGAATATGGAAGGCTCGAGAGGAGACGAGGGAATGTAGCCAAGTGTCTACAGTTCCAAAAAATAGAAAGTAATCAACACCTATAAATCTGGTGGCCATCCAATAACTATGTATCACTACTGGAGGACAACCATATTTTTGAGGAGATACACCATCCAAGTGATGGGTCCAATGTTTATTTATTTAAGGGTATTATTGGATTATTTATCTCAAACTTTCCAAAATACCCCTAACACAATTTTCCTAACCCAAATCACATATCCCATTTCAATTCATGTAACCCTCTCCTCATCCTTATTCTATGGCTATCCTCCATAAACCATAGGCATTCTGAGCTCCTAGTTGGAGATATTAAAGACTTGAGGTAAATTTAAGACACTTTTCTTATCTTTTATCATCTTATATTATGGATGGTTTTGTGCTGATGGTTTACTATAGATTTTCTAATTTTCTATGTGGTCTATTTTATGCATCAATATATTCTTTTCTAAGATAAATCATGGTTCGATGTCAGGTGGGTGACCTATCCTAGAACATAGGTAGTTTTTCCCTAATTATTTACCATATTCACCTTAATATTATTCAAGTTATATGTGATGTGTCTCGAATTGGGGTTCTAATCTTAACTTCTAAATTTTACTTTAATTTTAAAAAATTAACTTATAATTCTATATTACCCCTTTTGAAATGTAAATGGTTTTGGTAAAGGAATCTTGGTTGGTAATTGAGTGTGGTTTGAAAATTGAATTTATTTCCTTGGAAAATTGATTTAAAATTGAAAATTTTTCCCAATATTGCTAAATGTTTTTAAAAGGATTTTGAGAATATGGGATTGAATAATAATTGTTTTCCTTTCTATGGTTTTGAAAATGGTATTTTAAAATTCTTAGAAAAATTGGAATTACAAATTAGTGTGGTAATTAAAATTTTAGTTGGACAATTATGCTTTTATGACTATATTTTATTGTGGTAAGATGGATATTTAATGGTTAAACCTGCAATGAAAATTTCCCTAGGTGAAAAATTGATTATTTATGTTAAACCCAAGGTTAGCACTACCCCCATGTTGATGATGGATTTTAATGGTTAAAATCATGGGTGAACATAGACCCCTGGGTGGTTGATAGGACCCTAGGGACTAGTGTATATCACATGGGTTTTAGATAGGTAAAGTGATAAGTATATTTTATTTAGTTAGGTGTGGTTTGGGTTGTCATAGTCCCCATCACATGCTCGGAGACATCCAATAATGGTCGAATCAGGTGGGTTCAACCTCAGTTGTCCCCATAGAGGCTCGGTTCTAGTTTTTATTTATTTATTTATTCTTCTGATTATTTAATTTATTTAACAAGGTACCATAACATGAAATTTTTATTTTGTACTGCATTATTGAAGGATATCATAGGTGGTGGCCTATTAAGGAATACTCACACCCTTCATGGGTCTCCAATTGGTACTCTAGAAGATTTCATGGATGAAGGTTAGAAAAAAGGAATGTTATCAATGACTAAAGCTTGACTGTACACTAGAATATAGCTGGTATATGTGTTAGGTAAGATCTCAGGAAACTTTTGAGTTGTTATGTTATGTTACCTTTTTGTCATTTTTTATTTGATGTGTATGAATTATGACATATAGTCTCGACTATATTATAGAATCATTTTAGATATTGTATGGGTTATATTTTATATTTGGTGATTATATGATTATATTCCAATGGTATCAGTTGTTTGTGTTACTTGGATTATTTACCATTATTTACACACTATGGCCTTGAGGGTATAGTCTCCCACATAACCTTATTAGACCCTCACTACTAGTAAATAGCTTTTGGTGTATGGTGAGCCACACCTAAGGTGATATATCGCTCTAATAGTATAACATTAGTTCATGGTTTGAGGTGGTGGGAGGTTACATAACACCTAGGTAATTTCTTTAACTAAACTCACATCCCAAAACCTCCCATTGTCTCTCGCTATAAAAACTAGCACCATAATAACTTGGAGAACTATTCTTTGGAATAATATGAATATTCCTTGTAACTCCAAGAACATATCCTAGGTATGGGGTATAGGGTTTCACCCATATTCTGTCATAAAGGTCTCTTGATCCTCCACCATTTCACTTGATCCCATGAAGAATTCACAAACACATGCACAACCATTTATAAGTATACATATAGTTTTGTATATTGGGGGCCACCAAACTCAATTGGAGTAATCACACTTTTTGTTCTTATATTTTCCTTAGCCTAGATTTTCAGATCCGTGTCCTAGTCACACACATCCTCAACCAAGATCATTCCATGGAAAGAGAACCTATATCGCATCCCAAGCCTCAATTAATTGATCATAACAATTATAATATTTTAACCAAATAAATTTAACCTGATACCATCACTATAAGGATAACTATTCACCATAATCACATCAAGATAATGATCAATCACACATGGAGAGACTTTGAAACACCCTTGAAAACATACTAGTTAAATGCCCCATCATCCGACATCCAAACCATAAAAAAGTCCATCTA
The DNA here is from genome assembly GCA_963277665.1 of Viscum album. Taxonomy (NCBI): domain Eukaryota; kingdom Viridiplantae; phylum Streptophyta; class Magnoliopsida; order Santalales; family Viscaceae; genus Viscum; species Viscum album. The sequence goes on from OY728134.1 coordinate 994,804,426, forward strand.
ATTCAACCAAAGATCTTAATTGATTTTTTCATACAACATACCTTCATTGGATCTACTTCCATCATTGAGTGATAAACACCATAAAACATCCTCAATGAAAGTAGAAACAAATCCCCTTCAACCTCATATGATTTTACTAAGATCCAGTGAAATCATCATTGAATCTTGAATCATAAATAGATCTATGATAAGGGATGATCAAATAAGAGGCAAAAAAGAGAGATAAAATTAAGTAGTTTACCTGAATTCTACAAATTCTCACATTTAGGGTCATTCCACATCAAAGGGAACCACGTGACAGTTGAGTGAAAGAGGTTTTGACCATTTTTCTCTCTCAAGTTCGGGAAAGGGAGATAAAACCCAAGGGGGTCTTGGGGTAAAATGATAAAAAAGACCCCAATAAAAAGTTTATCAAGAACTCAAAACTAAATAGTTGTTTAAGATGACCAGAATGATAGTATCCCTATAGCTAGCCACCCTGGCGTCATCAACCAGACAGTGAGCCTTGAAGGGCACCAGCTGGATGGTGGCATAGCATCTGCCTGCCGATGTTGCTGAAGCAGCCCTATTATCTATGAAAAAGAGTCTAATGATCTCCAAAGTACCAAAAAATTAAATATAAGATATTATTTTCTTATATAAACACAAGTATTGGATTCATAAACCTTATGTATTCTTACTCAAGCCATATTTTTCAAAATAGACCATCCAAAAAATGGAAAATTCAAACATCCCCAAAAATTTACAGCATATAACAACATGTATCATTAAAAAACCCCACGATAACAATTCTTGTCTTAGAAAGGATTTTAAAATTCATAAACCACATCTCTTGAACTACCCAATTTTCCACCATTTTGAATTTTCATTGTTCTACCTCTGAACACCAAAATCCCCTTTATAACATAACTCCAAAATAACCTAATATGCTATTCACCTAGATTCAAGTTATGCAATAACTACCAACATGAACACCAAGAAAACATTTAGATAACCCTTCACTCTTTAAATTTCATGACATATACTTCCTTCTAATCCTATAACTATAGTGTTTACCACCATAAGTCTTCACTTTGGTTAAGAAAATGAAATTTTTGGTTCTCCCCACCATAATATTCTCCCACCAAAAGCACACCTTTAACGGTCCACATCACTTCCAGTAGTGTCCAAACAACGTGTATGGTGAGGTTTTTGTTCAACTATGTTAAAAAATTATGAAACATCTATAAAAAAATGTCCACTGGTTGGTCCATTCTAAATTCATTGATTTTACTATTAACACATCATCAATCCTTTTAAACCTAATTCCCTAAATCAAATTATAATTCTATTATCATACAACATGTACAAAAAAGTCAAAACTCAATGATTAGTATATCTTCATGGCTTTATCATCAACCACTTTTTCTAGACATCATGATCTCACTATGAGAATGACACACCTTTGATCTAACTTAACTTTAGATTAGAAAAAACCACCTCAAGCCCAATACCAACACACTGAATCACCTAAAAACACTTGAGAATTTTGATTTTGGTGTTATGAAGGAACCAGATCACATTGGACACACCAAACTCCAACACCATAGTGTCACTCAACCATTCAATGAATAGTGTTTCACCAGGACCATGTTCCTTCTAAAATGAAGATCTTTTACCTTTTATTGATGTGAGTATCCCACCATAGGTGTTTCATTATTGTCACAACCTAAACTAAACACTGTTCTCCATAAATTACTCTACGCTCCACAATTCATGTAGTGTCTCTACATGGTCATCCTACTCACATCTGAGATCAGACATTAGCATTGATTATCTCTAATTCTTCGTTTATTATAGACTCCATTCTCAAAATTTCCAAACTCTTCCAGTATGAGGTCCATACTTTATAACCATCCAATAGTGCACTCCCCACCATATGGATTCCCTAACACTACTCCATGAGCACTGACTATAAATGGGTCTCAACAACACATGCGTACTTCTCCTCCTGAACAAATCTATCCCAACTATTCTAACTACAGAGCTCCATCAAGGTTAAACCTAGATTCTACATGCCACTACACCAAATCTTCTACTAAATTTTCCTCTTACTATAGAGACATTATTAATTCACACTGAGAAATCATGGAATTCATTTCTACATGCATCTCATGAATAAACTTGTCAAATCACACTAATATCATCTTTAAACCAAAACCTTCACTACTCTACTTTCATAGAATCACATGAGTTCATCTACACACCAACTAGATTTTGAAAAACCCTTACAAGGACATTTGACTGATTTGAAACACAACCATGAACCATATATACATAGGGTGCATCTTCTCTCCCATACAGAGATATCCCTATAAGTCCTCACCAATGGCTACTCTGCCCCTAAGGCCGAGTGATCAATTGAGAACCCTCTCACAAGTCCTCATTCAATAATATATTTAGTCTTAACCAAACCCAGTAGCTTCAAATTATCCGGAAACCTGATTGCACAACCCGATCCACTATTCAAAGAGTCATGTCTCATCAAACCTATGCTCACATTCCTTTCCCCAAAACCATGATCCCATGAATTTCAATCCCTTATGACTAAGAGAACCTTATAAACTCTTATTTTAAACAAGAATATCCCTAATTTTAAGATTCACCATGATCTACCATTGGTCATGTGTTGATTTCAAACCACTAATCCTTTGCAAATTCTCTTAACCACCTAGGTTAGACCACATAGGATCTTATTTGTCCATACAATATGGACCACAACCCAAAACCAATATCCATATATCAATTGATCCTACCCTTGAGTCACAAACTCAATGTTAGAAGTATTCACAAACCAAAATGAATCTATAATGCATATTGACTATTCCTTTCTTAACAACATGAACAAGATTTCCACATACTCAAGGAAACACTTGTCCATCCTCAGATCATTTATCAAGAATCCAATTCCCATATTAAGACCATCAGGGTTCAATTTATAATATAAAAAAGACTCAACCAACCAAATATGAATCTCCATAAAACCTTAAATGAAGGGCCCATATACCACCATTAGATTCCATCCTTCACTATGATCCATATGACCTTTCACTAGAAGAGTGGTAGAAATATCACACACAAGCAGATACATGTCATGCAAGTCCTACGTTCTTTGTATGATTCATGAACACTATCCTCTTTCCAATGGAACAATAGACAAACAATAGGAATCAAATATCTAGTAACAATTCATAACCAATAAACAGCTCAACCACCATAATGCCAAGAAAATAATAATAATAACTTTACCATAGTAACCATGAATTCTTGCTGGAAATTTTTTCATGGATCACTAGTCCATGGTCCATATTATGTTTTGAAGAATTACCTAGAACACATATCCCATGAATATCCAAATAATAAAATATCACCTACTTTGATACCACTTTGTTATTCCCTGACTGAACCACCATGTTTGGATGAAATTACACACGACCTAAGGTATGACTCCCCATATGCAAGAGGTTGGTAGCTAGGGGAAAGCGTATGGAATATATAACGAGGAGAATATTACCTCATATCAGAGTATAAATATAGTGAAATATCTAAAAATAACATCACAATAGGAATGAGATTACACATTATGAAAGTAAATATTATGTAATATATTAAATGATATTGTCACATAAAACATATAATTGATTGTTGAGTGGGTTAATCATTGGTGCGTAATGTAAAGGAAAAAAAATAAAAGAGAATCTACCAAAACTCCATGTCTCAACCCAGATCCAATATCTATATAAAAATTGAAATATCCCAACCCAAACCACTACATATCCTTGGATTCTACCTAAAAAGGATACATAAGGTTTTCACATGCATTGAGATACCTAGTCATTGTGTGATGATAAACTCAGTAGGCTCTCACCATGTGTTGTTAACATACATAGTCACATATATATTTGTATGCAGGAGGATGGGAGAAACATAAAATAGGAATTATTTCCAAGTGTCATGTAAAAATTTGGCCACCTTGACACTTGACATGTTACAAAATCTCACTAGTTCAGCAGGTGTTAACTTGTCCAAACCAAGACCCAAACATACCTACTTAGGTTCCATACCAAAAGTAAAGTTAAAAGTAGTCACTGTAAGAAAAATATCATACCAAAAGGTCCGCACATAAGTTCAAAACACAACACTCATATATTATATGTTAACATTACACCATCAGGGAAAATCCTATGCCATTCATTTAGGGGTATCCATTTTCCACCTTTAAGAATCACCTCACACCCCATATTTAAGGTTGTTGTCTTTAAGAGACATATCACTCTCAACCCAATGGGGGTAATCTATCCTTATATGATTCTACAAAAACCTTACATGTATTAAATAATTGTTTCACAAACACCCCAACATGGCCTTTCTCCCAAGTATGCATTTTGAAAAATTGGATACACTTCCCCCCTGCATGGTCTACACCAACGTCGACTGAATATTTATGTGATACTCGACTAGTACCATCATGCGAGTCCAAGTACATAGCAATAACCAAAACACCCACATATAATATCTAAGAGGCCTTCTAGAAAATATTGAATAATACAATGATATTGATACCTGAAGAAAAGTTCCACAAGCTATGAAACACCCACACAAAATTCATATCATAAAATGAATAAAAAGTCATATCATGAATGGATCTTACAAGACCACACACCCACTCCCAAGAATAACACATCATGAAAGTTGTTTAAATCGTAGAAGAACGTACCATCATATCATGTCAATAACCATATAAATGTGATCTATGTTATAAGTATGTCTTCTAGTGATACCACAGTCTAAAGGCTTTTCTCCACCATGGCTTCATCAGACAGGGTCCATGTCCTGCCAAAAAACCCATTGGAATCCCAAATTCAAGAACATAGTCAGATATCATGACCCAAAATGGGGTCTCATCTCATGTATATCTAGGGAGACCATGTATGACTTCTCCACAACCATCTTATGGCTACCTAGAAGGTTCTAGGGGTAAATTACCTAGGCAATTTCTAAATCTCAACTCACATAATGAAATATCCCATGGAATATATCTATAGAAAGCAACATAATCACACATTAACAACTGAGTAATCAAACTAATATGAATATTCATAGTGATTCCAAGAAATTATCCTAGGTATAGGATATAATATTACCACTGTCTTCTAGATTAAAGGTCTCTTGGTCCTCATCCAGTCTACTTGATCCCATGGAGAACACTCACACACATTCACACCCATTAATAAACATAAATATGGGTTTATATGATATAAAAACCTATCTCAATTAGTGTTATTATAATCCTCATGCTTGTACAATCCTCCACCAAGATTTACATAGCCTTTTCCAAACAACACATATGCACGGTGAATCTTGTTCTATCACATGAGATCATATCTTGCATAAAAATCCATAATTAATTAATTATAAAAATTATAATAAATTAATTAATAAAATTAATTAAATACAATATCTAAAAGGATAATTTTCACCATAATTTAATTGAGATGATAATCAATTGATCTTTAAGAGTCTTTAACACACCCTTAAAAAAATACCTATAAAAATCCAAAAAATTCAACTTTCAAACAAAAAAAAGAATCAAATTACACCAATGATATTAATTGAATTTTCAAACAACATTAATTCCTTAGATCTTCTTCCAATGCTTTGTAATCAATTCTACATGAAATAAACAATGAAAGAAAAAACAAATCCACTTTTCCCTTAGATTATTTCAGTAAGATCTGGTAAAATATTCATGAAATATATAATTTTAAGTAGATCCTAGATGAGAGAAGCTTAAAGAATACTCCAAGAATAGAGATAAAATGACTAAACATACCCGGATTTTCTAGAAAATCTTACATTAAATAATTGCATCAAAGGGAACCAAGGGATGGAGGAGAGGAAGTGGGTTTGTATGTTTGGAACTCTTAAGGTAAAAAGGGTGATAAAACCAAAGGGGATATTAGGGTAAGAAGGATGAAAAACTACCAATTAAAAAGACATCCAAATGCCTCACTCATTAGATGGTTAAGCTTAACAACTAGTTCATGACCCTCTAGCTAGCCACCCTTGGAAAATTCCTAGGCTAGAGGCTAGTTATTGGCCTAGAACCAGCCATCCAATGCTACTGTAGTAACTTAGTTAGCCTTAGACAGGCCTCTAGTTCTATCTTAAGCACCTGGACTTCCAAAAAAGTTTTTATTCAAATATAAAAACACCATTCTAGGAAATCTAAACCTTTAGTCTTCTAACCCAATCCTCAATTATCAAAATAGACTATCTATTGAAAATTAAAACTACTCCAGATATTTCCACCCCATAATGGTGTGGGACATTATAGTTTATCTACTTAATTACCTATTTCTCTTGATTTTTCCCTTCTTAAAACCTAAAATCTATGTTAGATACTTTTAGGATTAGCGGTGTAATAAATCATATACATTTGTTCATATAGGGTTTGTAGAGGATGTATCTAATTTGATATAAAATTTTGAACATTTTCTTCCTTTTATTCATTAAAAATATCTCACATTTTATTTCAATTCTAGGTTTTTAGTTGGTTTTATTGACTTTCAGAAATTATAGATTAATTAGAAATTGGATTTAAACATAGCGTTCATTGATGTGAACATATTGTGATATATATTTTGGAGTAAATAATAAGGAAATTATTTATTTTTGAATTATTAGGGTGTAATTTAATATTTCACTAAGAAAGAATATGAAATTTTGAAGGTTAGAAAATTACAAAGGCTATGAGTGAACTTTACATCCATGTTCACCAAGCTTACTGCAAGTGTTATCCATATGTTTACCCTATATGAACTTGTTGTCTCATGGTAGGAATGTTTACCATGTCTTCAACATACCATGATCAGTACTCATGGCCACCTTCCCACCTTACAACACCACAGTCTCATGGTAAGTTTACCTACCATGAGTTACATCAGATGACCATGTGCTAAAAAACTCAAAGGAAAAAATATTTAACCTCTTAAAAAAAATTCATTTTATATGCCACTGTACTTACATTAGGAATAACTACCATGATCTCTTTCTTTTTAGCCACCACCTTAAGGTATGCATTGTAACTGTAACCTTTATAGTAAGTATCCTTACCATTATATTTACCCACCTAACTTACCACGAATCTACCATATATGATTAGATTATAGTCTAAAAACTACATATTTCCCTAAAGAGTAATATCCAACATGATTGATTCTTAAAGGATATCTAGAGGTTGGGTGCTGCTCCAAATGTTTCCACCACCATTTGACTACTATAACTGTGAGTACAAACAAGGAGCCATATACACTGTCAATGACACCTTCTGTCGCGACTCATTGATCTGAGATGATGAAGGTGTGAATACATTCTACAATGAGAATCATTATAGTACTCTACTCTAAATTTATATTTTCACTTACCTAGGTTGATATCCATCTGAGCATGTAATGAGTGATGACACATTGTTTTTACAACATCTGAGGGAGCTATGGCATTCCAATATGTCATGATGGAGAATTATACCTATGAAAACCAAACTACATGACAAACGGCTTGGATCCTATCAATAAGAAATGAAGTAATCGAAATAAAGTTTATTTTCTGGGAATATCCTCTCACAATTAAATATATCTTCTAGAAGGTTTC